>CM055118.1:281279419-281933171 GCA_029206835.1 Rana muscosa
GCCGCTAAACCCGGCTCCTACCTTTTCCGAATGTACAGAGTCAGTGACTGACTCTGTCCATTCATATAACTGAAACATCGTAACCTGTGTTTACAATGCTTCAGTTTATGAATGGAGAGGAGCCGTTGTCTCCTCTCCATTCATTTTCAGTGCAGCTGAGAAAGGGACTGGGGAATCTGTTTCCTTAGTCCCTTTCTCTGTCTCAAAGGGGAGATGTCAGAGGTCTGTTAAGACCCCTGATATCTCACCAAAGCCCCCCAACAGGGCTAGAAATAAAAAAATAAATTGCAATAAATAATAAAAAAGGAAATTGTAAAAAATAAATACACTGAGATCACCCCCCCCCCCCCACCCACTCAACAAAGCATTGTAAAAAAACATGACAAAAAAATTGTAAAAAAAAAAAAATTAAAAAAAAAAGTCAAAAAAAATAAATTAAAAAAAAAAAAAAAATACTGACACAAAAAAAAGTATCGGTATTCGGTATCGGCGAGTACTTGAAAAAAGTATCGGTACTTGTACTCGGTCTTAAAAAAGTGGTATCGGGACAACCCTAATTTTCATAATCGATTAATCGGGCCAGTAACATAATGGGGTAAAAAAAAAAAAAAAAACTAAAATGAGCGCTTTTACAGTACAAAAAGAGCAAATCACTGTAAATATTACTTTCACTGTCCCACAGTAAAAAATTAACCCCTTACAGTGATTATTTGCTCTTTTTGTACTAATTTTAGTTTTTTTTAACACCATTATGTTACTAAACATCTCAGGCCTGGGTCACACCTCTGTTTTTTTGGTGCTTTTTTGCAGAAACACACTACAGGTCATTTACATGGTTTCCTACGGGACACGTTCACATCTATGATTTTTTCAACTGCTGCGCATTTGGAAAGGGCAAATACTTTTTTTTTAACGCAAAACGGTGCGATTTCGTTTTTTTGGTTCAATATACTTCAATAGAGAAGCTGCAGAAAAGCATGTAATAATGTGTTTTTGCGGCAATTTGTGTTTTTTAGTCTGCCCAACAACAAATTAGCCAAAAATAAATAAATGTAAAAATGCAGAAAAATTACCTTTTTTTTTAGGTTATTAACCGATTAATCGAAACAATCGGCCAACTAATCGATTATGAAAATAATCGTTAGTTGCAGCCCTACAAGGATCCATGTCTCCCCATAGTAAAAGCACCCCCCTCACAGTACACAAACACTGGCCAGGAACACAGTTAACCCCTTGGATCGCTCCTGATATTAACCCCTTCCCAGCCAGTGTCATTAGTACAGTGACAGTGTAAATTATTAGCACTGATCACTGTATTAGCGTCAATGATTCCCAAAAAAAGTGTCAAAAGGGGTCAGACTGTTCCACCGCAATATTGCAATCCTGCTTTAAGTCGCTGATTGCCGCCATTACAAGTAAAAAATAAATGAAAAAATTTCATAAATATATCCCATAGTTTGTAGATGCTATAACTTTTGTGCAAACCAATCAATATACGCTTATTGGGATTTTTTTTAACCAAAAATATGTAGCAGAATACATATTGGCCTACATTTATGAAGAAATTAGATTTTTACATTTTTTTATTTGATAGGTTTTAAAGCAGAAAGTCAAAAATATATATTTTTTTCCAAAATTGTCGTTTTTTTTTGTTTAGTGCGCAAAAAATTCAAACGTAGAGGCGATCAAATACCACCAAAAGAAAGTTCTATTTGTGGCCAAATTTTATTTAGTGTTGCAGGACCGCACAATTGTCAGGTAAAGCAATGCAGTGCCATATCACCAAAAAATGGCCTGGTCATGAAGGGGGTAAATCTTTCGGAATAGGTTAAATAAACTATTTCGCCATTTACCAGGAATTGCTCTATACTTTATTTATTATTTTGTATAATATCTGAACAACCACAGGCATTAGAAAGGGGCAGCAAAGTTTGTAAAATAGAAGGAAATTTTAACCTAGCCGTCGCATTCAAGACATAATAAAAAAAAAAAGAACAAACAGAATTCACAACCAAAGACCAAGCTGTCCATTTTACTAAAAGCTGTTTCTATAGTGAACAGGTAAAGTCCTCTACTTACCCACATTTGCATGTTTTAAAGCACCCACATCATTGGTCCCATCTCCACACATTAATGTGACGTAGCCCAGCTCCTTTAGACTGGTAATCACAAACTCCTGCACACAAGGGACAACCAATCAAAACATGCAAGACAAAAAAAAAAAACACTTGGCAATTCGGGTATACATTTTCAGAACAAAAGATCTAAAGTCAGACTGTTATTTCCAGTGTTTGTCTAAGCTTTTGTTAGATGTTAGACCATTTGAAAGAAAATGTGACCACTCCTTTCACTTGCCAGGAGCGAGAAAGGCAAGTCCGGGGTAAACTCCTATGGAGCCAGGAACCAAAGTTTTTACATGTAAGAAAAAGGAGTGAGACAGATGCTGCTGCTTTGGCTTTTTACACGGACGGACGGATCTATTTGGCTTCCATATGCCTTCCAGCCTCAGTGCCGGGCTAAGGCACTACATAATGTAAGCAGCCATTTGGCTTTCCTTTTATATTGTTTTTATATTCTAATAAACCGGATCACACTATTTTTGGCATTATTCGTTTTATCTGCATATTCCAACAGAGTTTATCCTGGGGAGACAGATGGATTTGGGATCACATTCTCTTTACTAGCAAGTGGCATCTTGCAATAAGCGCTATTTGACCCTCTTTTAGTTAAGAGGGTCAACATCTTGGGGTAAGCGGCCATCCATCCATAGCACTTTGGGTGTTTTATTCGTGTTGGTGAAGGTGTCACTTCAAAGAACATACTGGATATTATTTATGGACTCACTTATGGATTAGCTAGGTTTTCACCAATTGGATGTTTATATATAATTTTTGGTTTAACTGTTGTTACCAATTTATTATTTGATATATATTTGATATATACAGCAGCAAATGAAGTTCACATTAATCACATCATTGTAATTGCACGTAATTTATCAATATTTAATATTTGTTTAATTACTTTATTGTTACCATATATTAGTTGTAATTATCATATACACCAGCGCCGCCTTCGTACACAATTTCACTTTGCACTTTATGGGATACTCATTCAGTTTTTTAGGGGTGCAGCTTTCATTATTACATTATTTTTTATTGTTTGGCACAAGGTTTTCACATACAGAAAACCAATATACGCTTATTGCGATTTTTACCAAAATATGTAAAAAAGAATACGTCGGCCTAAAAACTGAGGAAAAAAATTGTTTTTAATATATTTTTGGGGGATATTTATTATAGCAAAATTGTCCCTCTATTTTTGTTTATAGCGCAAAAAAACAAAAACCGCAGAGGTGATCAAATACCAAAAGACAGCTCTATTTGTGGGGAAAAAAAGGACAAACTTTGTTTGGGAGCCACGTCGCACGACCGCGCAATTGTCAGTTAAAGTGACGCAGTGCCGAATCGCAAAAAGTGGCCCGGTCATTTGGCAGCCAAATGGTCCGGGGCTGAAGTGGTTAAAAGCCACAGGAGATGGGCAGCGCATGAAATTCCTATTACATGTGAGATCACTGGCCACCAACAAACCAATACTGAAATATCCACAATGGCTGAAGTTCACCTTCAGTAACGTGTTACTAACTGAGCAGCCCCCACACATGCTCCCCCCCGGGACCCCGCTGTGACAGTGGGCTGGAGATCTTCTCCCTGCACCCGCTGTCACAATGAAAATAAAAATAAAAAATGTGGACGTGAGGGGCTCCACCCACCTGGCAGCATCATTCACAGAGTTCTGTGAATGGGAGAACTACAACTACCATTGCAATGAACGGCTTGTAAGTTCTCAATGAACTGCCAGGGCACTGATGAGCGCTCTAGGTAGTTCTCAGATTCTTCCAGTCATTCAGTATCGGTCTGCTAGTATGAGGTACGGACAGACAGCTATACTGAGTCCGCAGGAGCCTAAGATTGCACCCGTGATCTGCTGATCACAAGTACAATGCTTTACAGCAGTGGTCATCAACCCTGTCCTCAGGGCCCACTAACAGGCCAGGTTTTATGTATTACCTTGGGGAGATGCAGACTAGAATACTGCAATCACTGAGCAGCAAATTATATCTGTGATGTATTTCAGTTATCTTGCAAACCTGGCCTGTTAGTGGGCCCTGAGGACAGGGTTGATGACCAATGCTTTACAGGATCCTAATAAAAAATAAATGCACATTTTTTTAACCTGCAAAAAGATGTGCATTTATTATGTCTTTTTATAAAAGGTGAACTTATCCTTCAATAAAGATAGGACATTGGTCAAATCCGATTTGTAGTCAAGTGTGAAGAAAAGATGAAAATAAGACATTCACCTATGGCAAAACTAAATAAAAAGCATTTCAAAATCTTTTTTTTTTTACCTTCTGCTTTGGGGACACCCGTGCAAACACCTGGGTGTGCGGAATAAGTGCATTCAACAGATCCCCTCTTGTGACTTGCAGGTAAGACAGACCCTCTCCAGTTAGGCATAGGTAGTACTTATCAATGAATGACTTCACAGAATCAGGGAAGGCTGGTAAGGACACTGTGCCATCGATAGACTGCCACACCCAGCTGGCATCTGAAGACAGACAGGAGAAATATATTTAAAATATTGTGTAAGCAAGATTTACGGCAAGTCCAGAAACTATGCAGAGTTGCAAAGGTCCTTAATGTTTTGCTTTAGAATGAAAAGGGCAACTGAAACTTATTAACATAGTAAAGAAACCATTGGTGCCTCCAACACTGAGAATCGAGCAATTGAACATCGCCGATCACTCGGTTCTCACAGCTCCATAAGCAGAGCTGCTGTCAGTCACTGCTCTCTTCTCTGCCCCCTCCTCACTCACTGGAGCGCTGGGCTGTGGAAGGGGCGAGAGTGGCCAGATTAGGCTCTCAGCAGCCCGCTGAGAGGCCGACCTGGGTGCCGGTCCAGGGATCTGGGCAGATCCCGACTATGGTCGTGATGACGCCCGAGCCTGGACCGACTGATGTCAGCAGAGAGTGAACTTCAGCTCACTCTCTGCTAAAAACAGGTCATAGAAGTAGCAAACAAACTGCACTCCTGTGATCCATAGGAGAAGTACAGCCAAACGAGCTTTGGCTGTACTTCTCCTTTAATGCGCTCTGCTAATAAAAACTTCTAGGTTTAAATGTAGCTTAAAAACGCAAGTTTTTTTTAACTTGGTCCTGATCGGCTCACGTAAATATACTGCGGCAGAATGGCTCCCCTGGACGAAATCCCATACAGGTACGTCATACCCGTTTTTCGGTCACCAAAGGGGGGGGGGACCCGATCGCATGCACACAAATCCCTGTGCTGTCAGAGGAGAGGAGCCATAGCGTTTGTTCCTAAGTAGGAAAAACTATATGTCTCATCCCCTAGTCACTCACATTCCCCAAACAGTTATAACATGCTGAGGGAACACCTATTTAACCCCTTGATCGCCCCCTAGTGTTAACCCCTTCCCTGCCAGTGACATTTACACAGTACACAGTGCCAAATTGCAAAAAGTGCTCTGGTCAGGAAGGAGGAAAAATCTTCCGGGGCTGAAGTGGTTAAATGTTCCAATGTCCCTCATATACAATCACTTACGTTGCATTTACACACCAATGTCCTTCTGTAAAAGGAAATTTTATAGCAGAAACGGTTACAAACTTCTTAACCCAGTAACAAAAGCAGTGCAGTTATCACCAACCTTTCAAATCCTGTGTAGGCTGTAGGATTAACGTGTGCTGTTTTTCAATAAAACTAAGCTCCTGAGCCACATGGCAGGCAGTGAGTGGATTGTCCCCAGTTATCATCACTATCTGGGAAACAGAAGAGCAGAGGGGTCACATTTACACAAAATCACATTAAAATGAGGAGCTATAACAATTACTAAAAAAAAAAAGTGTACTTCAAGAAGCATGGAGTATTTTATCTATAAATTCCTTCTAAAAATGATCGTTCACTTGGCTGTTATCTGATCTCAGAGTCAGTACTGTATGTGGCTTCATCTGCTGCATGCTCGTTTTAAGCTACAGATACACAAGTTTCACAATTTTCTTTTTATAGATCTGTGCTCCTGCAGGTAATTGCTTTCTGCTTGAAAAGGCCTTGAAGTCATGGCTATATCTTGACATTTCACATCCAATACTTGAATTTTTCAAAGTGCTGTAGTGTATGCTAGACATCAGGATTAAGTAAAATAAAACCTTCCTAAGATTGGTGCATTCATCTAGCAGCGACCATTGCTTTTTGCTCGACATGTGCAGCAGCACTGCTATGCTGCGTGGCATCGATTGCAATGTAAAACTGCACTTTCCAGAGTGCACTGCAACACTTGTCTAGTACAGGCTTGTGTCTTCATAGGACAGATGAGAAAAGCTTCCTCCCCCTTCAGCACTGACAAGATGTGAGAGCAGATAGGAGGTAGAGAGCGGGCAGAATGGTGACAGGACACTGGTAACGTCGTCCAATACACTTATAGCCCTTGCGAGGAATAACATTCCAGATGGTGCCTATGCTTAGAAAATATTGTAAAAAGCATTGCATGAGTGTAGCCACCATACTATGGGGGAGAAGCTTTAAATGTCATCTGCTGGCAGAAGACACTTATGCATTTCTCAGAAATAAATATAATTATACAATAGATTGTTTGAGAAAGCGATGAAACATCTATATTTACTTTTCACTTCTGATCAGAGATGCACTTTAAATTCCATTTTTCTATCAGTAAAAATGCTGCTTCCTGTCCTCTCATGCTGCAGTGTTGGCAGAGTCAAGTAGCAGCAACACTCAAATACTCCTATAAACTTGTAATGTAGATAAAGAGAAGGGGTATCTGACCAGGTCTGATACCGAGTACTAAAAGCCAACATGGGGCTAATGCTGATAACTACTGAACTGCACGGGCATATCTAGACACCCTGCACAACTGCTGTAGTAGTCCCCGCCCCCTACAGTTAGAATCACTCCCTAGGAAACATAATTAACCCCTCGATCGCCCCCTAGTGTTAACCCCTTCCCTGCCAGTCACATTTATACAGTAATCAGTGCATTTTTATAGAACTGATTGCTGTATAAACGTGAATAGTCCCAAAAATGTGTCAAAAGTGTCCGATATGTCCGTCGCAATGTCAGTCACGAAAAAAAAAAAAATTACGCAGATCGCCGCCATTACTAGTATAAAAAAAAAAAAAAAAAAAGACATAAATCTATCCCGTATTTTGTAGATGCTATAACTTTTGCGCAAACCAATCAATATACGCTTATTGCGATTTTTTTTTACCAAAAATATGTAGAAGAATACATATCGGCCTAAACTGAGGAAAATTTTTATTTTTATTTTTTAAATGGGATATTATAACAAAAAGTAAAAAAATTTAGTTTTTTTTAAATTTGACGCTCTTTTGTTTATAGCGCAAAAATGAAAAGCCGCAGAGGTGATCAAATACCACCAAACGAAAGCTTTATTTGTGGGGGGAAAAAAACAAAAATTTAATTTGGGTACAGTGTTGCATGACCGCCCAATTGTCATTCAAAGGGCGACCGCACTGAAAAGTAAAAATTGGTCTGGCTTGGAAGGGGATGAAAATGCCCTGTACTGAAGCGGTTAAAGTCAGAAGAGTAACTGAAAGACAACTAGAAGAGGTAGGAAAGCAGGCCGTCTAAATGACTCACAACTAATTGTCCAGTACTGAAGTGGTTAAGCAAGGGATATAAAAAGGGCAAATTACTTGATGTCAAATACCTCTTGAACTTCTACTATCCCAACACCAATTATACAGTGCATGCACCTAAGACACCTAAAAACATATCTTACATGGTGGGATGCATTCTGGATCTCCTTGATAACGGCTTTGGAGTCAGCTTTAAGTGGGCAGGAGACCACAATAAAACCAGCAAACCTCAGATCGCACTCCAGCGTCTCCCGCTTTATTTCACGTATCTACAAGAGAAGATAGGCACAAGCATATGAAAGATTTATTTTATTTTATTTTTTTAAGTCAACAGTGTGTTGATTCCATATAGTATCATTATATAACAGTAGGCTTCTCCCTCTGCATCAATGTGTACTGGATCCAGAACCATCAAAATGCTGCAATTTTACTGCTTTGGATTAACACATTAATTTCTGGAACTCCTTGCTCTTGCCCGAATATGATGCATTTTCCAGATGGACAATTCCTAAAAGAGCAGTGGCAGTCATAATGGTAAGAGCAATATATAGCAGGCTGGAAGTGGTGCCAGAGATCACAAGGATTACACTGATGCAGAGGCTGTAGGAGATTCAGTCAATTATAATGGACTACATTCTCTTCAGCAGATGCAAACTGCATAGAGGATTAAAGCCGGGTAACACAATCCAGTGGGTTGCACAAAAAAAAAAAAAAAAAAAAACTGACAGCTCCAGTTGGATGCAAGGTTAGTACAGCAAACTCCCCACTGAGCTGTTGTGTTCTGACGGGGGGGGCAAACCCAGTGTGTTCTGGTTTGTTGAGCAGGAGACCCAAGATCCTTGCTGTTATATGAAGAAGGGTAATGTTTCTTCTATTCTCCTGTCTGTACAGGAGATCCCAACTCTCAGAAACCATAAGCCAATGACTGCATTACAGAATAGACTCTTATTTGGGTCAGTCTTGGACAGCAGGACAACACAGCGAAGAGACCAGAGCCTAGCACTAAAGCCATCTAAACATGGGTTGAAAATCAGGAGACAGCAGCCAGTTAAATAAAATCCTGCTGCCATTTGGCCCGTCTGTATGCCAGTCGGTCCGACAGAAACCGGACGAGCAAGTTGGAAAACCAGCAGCCGACCGTCTCTTGATGGCGAACAGCAATGATCAGAGTGTTCTGGCAGTGGGCCACCCCCCTGTCTGAACACAACAGCTAAGCGGGAGAGATTGATGTGATAACGTCGGATCGTTAGTACAGCAGCTCCGACCTGAGCGATAAGGTTTCTCTTTCGTTCATGGACGGACACAGCCTTAATCTTGACAAGTGGGTATTAGCCTTCATTCAGGAGTGACTAGGCAGAAAACTTGTAGAAAGTGTTAAACACATCACACCTTATACAGTACCGCCCAGGGGGCGGACCCTCTGGCTATAACCCCTCTCTCTGCATCTCGCAGATAATTTTTTTCTGCCTAGCATAGGAGAAGGACATGGCTCCCTTCAGGCCCATAGGTCTGGGCCGACAGTCACCTCCGTAACCGCACGGAAGATGGTCTGTCTGGGATATTTCCAGCATAATCCACGCAGGAAGGGTAAGTAGCTTCCCCTGCTTCGACAGGAGGACATAGCTGGACATTCCTGGAGAGATCAAGTAAGTGGTTTTACCCTCTTTCCTCTCTCCCTTCCTTCCCTCATCGCTGGGCTCTGCGAGCTAGGCTGGCTGCAGGGGGTTCACCTGGGGGAGCTCCATCTGGGAGCGGGAATTGCGCTGTATGTTTCCTTCTGGGGTGCTAGTGGGCTGCCATTAGAAATGTTAGTTTTTGCTTACCTGTGTGTTTCTCCCTCCATGCTGTCGGCGGCCATTTTCTTGTGGTCCGCGCCTGCTTGGCTCTATTTGCCGCTCGGCAACCATTTTCTTGTGGTCCACGCCGTTCGTCAGCACGGCTGCCATTTTGTGGAAGTCTCTGGCCTCTAGGGTGCATTGTTCCCGCGCAAAATAAACAGAGACACGCTGACGGAGGGTAAGACTGACACGGGCAGCTGTGGAAAGAGCATCTCAGGCGGGAGCAGACGGCAGCAGTAACAGTGACCGTTCTAAGGGTGGTGAGTCCTCTGGGGGACCCCGCATCTCTGTAGCAGCTAGGAGGGTGGGCTGTTGATACCTTGCCTGGAGTCCCTGTGGGTGTCAGGCGCGTGGGTCAGCATGGCGTCAGAAGCAGACGCTTTTTCCCCTGAAACATCCGAGTTGGCAACTGGTGCCCCTGCATCCGCTGTATCAGTGGACGCTATGTCAGCGATCCTGGAAACTTTTGTTGCCAAGGTGGAAGCGGCGCGTGGGAACGAAGCGCCCCCACCATCTTCTGGGGATAATTCTTATGCAGATCCAGGTCCAGCTGTGGCTCATGGCCCTGATGCGTCAGAGGCTGCGGACCGTGACCGGTCGGACAGTAAGGATGACTCCGGGTCCGAGTCGAAACGCGAAAAGGCTTTGGTATCTGATCTCATCACCGCAGTGCGGGATACGCTGAAGATGGAGAATTCTGCAGAAGCAGCAGAGACGGCGGTCCCCTTTGGGTTCCGTAAGCCGGCCCTGTACTGCCAAGGTGTTTTCCTTGTGCATCTTATCTTGATAAACTTTTATACAAGGAGTGGAAAAAACACAGGTTTTTTCAGCCCCAAAAAATTTGGCGGCCCGGTACCCCTTTGAGGAGAGTTTCCTGAAAAAATGGACCTCTCCCCTGATAGTGGACCCCCTGTGTCCAGACTTAAAGTAACCATGATTCCAGTGGAAGGGGCTCCTGTCTTCAAGGACCCTGCGGACAAGAAGGCTGAGGCAATCACTCGCTACCTGTACACAGTACTGGGCTTAGCAGTGCGTCCAGCAATGGCTGGGGCTTTGATGTATCAGACACTTGAGTGGGCGAAGATGCTACTCCAGGTGTTAAAGACACAGGAGGCTCCTCCGGACGAGGTAGCTTTGGCCGACCAGTTGATACAGGGCCTTAAGTTTGTCTGCGAGTCAGACATGGATACTATCCTCTTGCTTTTCAGAGCCTCAGTTTATGCGGTGGTGTTACGCAGCCTGATCTGGCTAAAGTGCTGGTCTGCGGACCAATCTTCCAAGAAGGCCCTGTTGGATCTGCCCTTTAAGGGCGACAGACATTTGGAGCCTCTCTGGATGACATCATTAAGGATGCCACAGGAGGTAAGAGCACGCTGCTCCCGCAATCCAAAAAGGGTAAGGAGCCACGCCATAGGCAAGGGCCCTCCTTCACTACACACAAGCGTTTTTTTTTTCGTCTGCCTAGTGCTGCAGGTAAAAGATCCCAGGCCGAAAAAAGCACCTGCTCAGGGAGAAAAGTGTTCCTGGTTTCGCAAGCCCAACAAGCCTTCGGAAAAATCTACATCCGCATGAAGGTCTGCCCCACGCCCATCTCTCGGGTGGGGGGACACCTTCGCAAATTCGCGACTCAGTGGATATCTCTGATCTCCGACCGGTGGGTTTGCAAAGTAATTTTCTCAGGCTACAAGAGAGAGTTTCTCTCTTGCCCGCCGAAAAGATTTTTTCCCTCCAACTTCAGCCGACCCGTCGGGAGGCCCTGTATGGGGTGGTCCAGGATCTGCTGGTACGCGGGGTGATCATTCCTGTCCCAGTGCAGGAACGGTTTCAGGGTTTTTACTCAAATCTGTTCGTAGTACCAAAGGAGGATGGGGTTTGTCCAATTCTGGATCTCAAGGCCCTCAATTGCTTTGTGAAAATACAAAGATTCCGGATGGAGTCGGTTCGCTCTGTAGTCGCTGCTCTCCATCCAAGGGACTTTCTGGCGTCGTTGGACATCAAGGACTCATACCTGCATGTCCCCATATGCACCAGGCATCAGAGATTTTCTGCGCTTCGCGGTCGGGGAGGACCACTATCAATTTGTGGCTCTCCCGTTTGGCCTGGCATCGGCACCGAGGGTGTTCACCAAGGTACTCGCCCTGAATCTGGCCCTGCTAAGACAGCGTGGCATCGCCATCGTGGGCTACTTGGACGATCATCTTCTTCTGAGGGCTGCTTCAAGCTCAGAATTAGAGAGCGTTTCTATAACCTGTCAGACCCTCTGAGACTTTGGTTGGGTGCTAAACACACAAAAGTCAGTGTTGGTGCCGACTCAACGCCTAGTGTATCTGGGGTTGATTCTGGATTCCTTAGAGGCGAAGGTTTATCTCCCTGTGGAAAAATTGCAGACCCTTCGGGCTGCGGTGCGGCAGTTGGCATCCAAAAGATGGTCTTCACTCCGCTTTTGCATGCGAGTCCTGGGCCTCATGGTAGCCTCCTTTGAGGCGGTTCTGTATGCTGAATATCACACTCGAGTGTTGCAGAAGGAAATTCTGTCCAGATGGGACAAATGCCCATCGTCCCTGGATTGTCAAATCCGAGTGAGCCACCTAGTCAGGACCTCCCTAGTTTGGTGGCTGACATCACCGGCACTTCTGTCCGGGAAGTCATTCCTTCCTTTTTACGGGATGATAATCACGATGGACGCCAGCCTTACCGGCTGGGGTGTTCAGTCGACGCAGGGTCGCTGGACTCCAGAGGAATCCTGCCTGCCGATCAATGTCCTGAAACTCCCCGCGATCAGGCTGTGCCTCTTCAGATGGTCTCAGAGGCTGCAAGGGCGTCCAGTCAGGATCCAGTTGGACAACGCCACGGCGGTGGCATAAGTCAATCAATCATCAAGGAGGAACAAGAAGCTCAGCTGCAGCATCGGAGGTCGCTTGCATCCTGAGGTGCGCAGAGAGGAGCGTACCGGCTGTATACATTCCGGGTGTGGAGAACTGGCAGGCGGACTACCTGAGTCGCCAGATGCTGGACCAAGGAGAGTGGTCTCTACACCCAGATGTGTTTCAGCTCCGGTGCCAAAGATGGGGCACGCCAGACGTAGATCTCCTGGCGTCCCGACTCAATCGGAAGGTATTGAGGTTTGTGGCCCGGTCAAGAGACCCATGGGCAGACGCGTTGATGGCACCGTGGGGTCAGTATCAGCTAATCCATGCCTTCCCTCCCCTGAAGCTCCTCCCTCATCTGCTTTGCAGAGTGGAGGCAGAGGGGATTCCAATGATCCTGATCGCTCCAGATTGGCCTCGGCGTCCTGGGTATGCAGATCTAGTATGTCTGGTAGCAGACGTCCCTTGGCGTCTACCACATCGAAAGGACCTGCTGTCGCAAGGTCCCATACTTCATCCTGCTTTACAGTCGCCTTTTTTTTTTACTAAAATTGCTTTTTATTATTTGTTTTACGTATCAATATATAAATATAGTTACATTAAATTCCATATACAGTGAAAAAGGAAAAAATGTCCCTAATAAAAAAGGAAAAGATTTGTCACAATATGCTGTGTATGTGTTGTCACAATATGCCGCCTTAGCGTGTTTTTTCCTCCACCCAGACCTCCCTCCCGCCCTCCCCCACACCAGATTACGTTTAAAGGTTAGTGTATAGATAAATTGGCTGTGATTACAAAAGGCGGAAATAAAGAGGGAAGGGGCCCAAGACAAGCAGTAGAAAGAAGAAACAGAGCAGAGAAGAGAGAGCAAGGAAGGGGTAAGAAAACTCAACGAAGAAGAGAAAAAAGAAGAAAAAAGGGCAGGACAGAAAACAGTGTGGAAGGGAAAAAAAAAAGGGCATAAGGAAGAAAAGGGCGGGAGGTCGGCCGGACAGGGGAGCAGAAGCAGGTGCGAGAGAGTCGTCCCCCCCCCCCCCCCCCCAAGGCTGCAACGTCTGTGCAGGAGCCGGAGAAAGGCAAATATATTGCCATGAGCAAGGCCCTCCGGCTCCATACTCCAAACCGAGCCCCGGAAAGGGCTCCCACACACCCCCTGGCCACCCACCTATGGGGGGCACCCCACCTCGTCCAGCCATGGCCTCCACATTCTTTCAAATTTTCCAATCCTACTGTTTGATATACAACACCCTTTCACTCCATACCAGTACATTTATTGTCTCTACCCAACTTCCCACTGCTGGGGGGGGTTTTGGACTGCCACTTCTGTGCGATTAACTTGCGTGCTTGAAATAGGCACCTCAAGATCACTTCTGTAGTGTCTGGCAGGGTTCTCCTCTCCTCTATTCCTAATAGGCAAGTCTTAGCCACCGGTTCTAGCAGGGTCCCGAATGTTTTATTTAATCTTGCTATTATCTCCTCCCAATACCTAAATAACTTAGGACATCTCCACCATATGGATAAAATCCCCTGTCGCTGTACACCTAGGGCATTCGTCGTTTATCCTCCACCCAAGTCTATGCATCTTTCTGGGGGTATAGTAAACTATGGTGGAAATATAGGTGAGATATTCTCTGCGCAGGGGAAATCAAAACCAGAGTTCCCTGCTCCAAAACCCTATCCAATTGTGCAGTACTTATTGCCCCCACATCTCTTTCCCATCCTATTTTACTCTTGGAGTGTCGCGCTCTGCTTATTACTCTTACCCCCAGTCTGTTGTACAGCTCTGAGATTAGGCCTTTAGATTTACATGCCGTAGCTATTTTAGAAAGAACGGGGGACTGGGTCCATACTAATGTTGATGACTTGAATTGGGCCTGGATAGCATGCCTGATCTGGAGAGATTTGTAGAAGGTCTTGTTTGATATATTAAATTCACTAGTTAAATCAGAGAATGTTTTTCATTTGGTTACCCCTGTATAACTGAGCTAAACGTTTAATACCCTGGCTGTCCCAATCCCTGGATTTCTCTAGGACGCTAATTTCTGGGAATTTTTTATTGCTCCATATGGGGGTAAACTCGGTTACTCCACTGTATCCCATGGATACCTTAGTTCCCTGCCAGACTTTAACTAGTTCTACCGTTGGGCATCTATAGACAAAAGAGTCTGCCTCCAGTGCCTCCGCCAATATGCAGTGTGGGGCCCCCATTAGCATCATATTGACACTGGGATTGCCCTCCATTGGGAGTCCACAACCCGCCAGGTGCTGTAGTTGGGAGGCCAGGAAATACAATCTCGGGTGGGGAACCGCGAATCCCCCCTCTTTATTCGGGAGTTGCTGGCTTTAACAGCATGGCTATTGAGAGCCAGGTGCTGAGAGACCGGGGCCTGTCAGATTCAGCGATCTCTACCATGAGGTGTGCTCGGAAGTCATCCTCTTGGAAGGTTTACCATCGCACTTGGAAGGCCTACATATCCACGTGTGAGGAAATGAGGTGGCATCCGCAAACGTATTTGGTTTCCAGAGTCCTGCTGTTCTTACAGCGTGGGGTGGACCAAAAGCTTGCCTTAAAGCGGAGGTTCTGTGGTCCACACATTTTTTTTTTCTTCTAGGCATTCTAAGCTACAACGTATGCATTTTAATTACTCACTTCTCCGGCGCTTTTAAACATCCCCCGTCCGTTTTGCGATTAAAAAACACTTTATAAAACTCTTCCTGTATTTCCCATTTTGCTTGTGGGCATCTTGAAGCCCACAAGCATATCCTTCCGGGTAGCGATGAATGCTCGTCTCCCGGCATTAGATTCGCCCTCGTCACGCGACCGGGTAGACAAGTCACGTGACGATTAAATTATCGTGATATTTGCAAGCAAAGGGGTTACTATATTACTCCTGGGAAGCAGGACAGTTTGCTCCCAGGAGACATTGCAGGACAACATCACAGCAAAGGACACGCCTACTCCCGCGGGAGGAAATCCCGGAAGTAGGAACGAATAAATAAGAATAAAGAAAACTGCACAGAAAAAAAAGGTTAGTCTTTTACCTATCTTCATGCTAAGAGGGACCGTTGACAGCAAACTTTAAAATGTGGGTGAACCTCCGCTTTAAGTATGATTAAGGGGCAGATATCTGCCCTGGCTGTCTTTTTCAGCGACCTCTGGCAACTCACTCTCTCGTGAGTACGTTTGTGTGGGGGGGTTCGGCATATGGCCCCTCCGGTTCGTCCTCCACTACCTCCGTGGGATTTGAATCTGGTCCTCTCGGTGCTTCAGAAGTCACCGTTTGAGAACATTAGGGAAATTCCCTTGTTGACACTTTCTCACAAAGTGGTCTTTTTGGTGGCTGTTACATCAGTTAGACGGGTTTCTGAGCTGGCAGCCTTGTCATGCAAGGCTCCCTATCTGGTCTTCCACAAGGATAAGGTGGTTATGCGTCCGCAGCCTTCCTTTCTTCCCAAGGTCGTTTCGGCCTTTCATCTCAATGAGGACATTGTACTGCCATCCTTGTGTCCTCATCCGTCGAATCCTAAGGAGTCGGAGTTGCATTCCTTGGACGTTGTCCGAGCTCTGAGAGTATACTTATCTGCTACTGCTCCGTTCCGGAGGTCAGACTGTTTGTTTCAGTGGCTGGTCCCAAGAAGGGCCTAGCGGGGTCATTAGCCACCATCTTGAAGTGGATCCGACAGATAGTGATTCAAGCTTACGCCATAAAGGGTCGGGCGCCCCCCTTTCCTGTCACGGCGCATTCAACCAGGGCAATAGGTGCCTCTTGGGCTTTCCGACATCAAGCGTCTGTTTCCCAATTGTGTAAGGCTGCGACCTGGTCGCTCCTCACACTTCCACTAAATTCTACAAGGTTGATATAGGTGCATCTTCGGATGCTTCTTTCGCCCGCAAAGTATTGCAGGCAGCTGTTTAGAGTTGCAACTCCTCAGTTGAGGAGCTCTTTTGTTTTGGGGTGAAGTTTAATTTTATGCTGTTCCCACCCCTCGTTTTTTTGACACTGCTTTGGGACGTCCTACTTGTCAAGATTAAGGCTGTGTCCGTCCATGAACGAAAGAGAAAATTGACAGTTACTTACCGGTAACTGCTTTTCTAGGATATCTTCAAGGACGGCAGGCCTGAGAGATGACTGGTCCACCTGACAAGAAACACAATCAACACATAAAGGTTAAAAGGCCCTTCCCTTCCCCTGCACCTCAGTTCTATCAAAGTAATAGGTTATCCGGGTGCCAGAGGGAAACTCTACCCGTAGTACTTACATCAAAACAGGGGTGGGAAGTAGGCCTGCCGTCCTGGAAGATATCCTAGAAAAGCAGTTACCGGTAAGTAATTGTCAATTTTCTCTAGTCATCTTCCAGAACGGCACACCTGAGAGGATGGACAAGAAGTTCAAGGCCTACCTTAGGGTGGGACCACTGCCTGTAAAACCTTCCTTCCAAACTTCAGATCCTGAGGCGATAGCAGTTCCACTCTATAGTGCTTTAAGAAGGTGTCCTGCTTCGCCCATGTGGCTGCTCGGCAGATCTGTTCTATTGAGGCCCCTGCTTTTTCTGCCCAAGAGGCCGCCAAAGATCTTGTTGAATGAGCCTTAATGTTACCTGGTACTGGGGAACCTGACTGTTAATAAGCCATACCTATGGTCTGCCTAATCCACCTAGCCACTGTAGATTTAGAAGCCTGCCTGCCCTCCCTTCCTAGGGCCGCTAAATAAAATTAAAAGAAGTCGACTTCCTGAAGTCCTTCACTCTGTCCAAGCATGTCAGCAAACATCTCCTGACATCTAAAAACTGAAATCTTTCCTCTCCTTTGTTCTTTGGGTTTTCACAAAAGGAAGGCAAAATGATCTCCTGAGACCTATGAAACTGTGATGCGACTTTGGGAAGAAAAAGTGGGTCTTGCTTCAGCACCACTCTATCTTCCAGTATCAACAGAAAAGGCTCTTTACTTGACAAGGCCTGTGGGTCACTTACTCTTCTGGCTGTTGTGATGGCCAGTAAAAAGGCTAACTTAAGCGTCAAAAATTTAATGGAGATCTCTTGAGCTGGCTCAAAAGGCGCTTTCGTCAACGCTTCCAAGACCAATGTTGGATTCCAAGGAGGGAATCTTTTAACCTTTATGGGGGTTAACCTCTCCATAGCTACTAGGAATCTTTTAATCAGCGGCTCTAGCGTGAGCCTCTGGTCCAAAAATACAGATAGAGCGGCTATCTGCACCTTCAGGGTATTTGTGGCAATTCCTTTGTCCACCCCTGCTTGTAAAAATTCTAGTATCACTGGTACCAAAGGACTAGATACTTCACTATCCTGACACCAGTGAGAAAAAGTATTCCAAATCTTTGAATATATCCTCCTAGTGACTGGTTTTCGACTACCTAGGAGGGTCTCAATCACTTTATCGGAGCATCCTTTGCCTCTGAGAATCTCCTTCAAGAGCCATGCCGTCAACCTTAAGAATCCTGGGTTGGGGTGAACGACTGGCCCCTGCAGAAGAAGATCCTGCCTGGTTGGGAGAGGAAAATGAGGGGCCACCGACTATTTCTTCAGAGTAGCAAACCAAGTCCTCTTGGGCCACCAAGGGGCTATCAGAATCAGCTTGCACTCCGAGTTGGCCAGCCTTTGTAGAACCCGAGGAATCAAAGCTAGTGGAGGGAAAGCATATGCTAGGTGGTGACAGTCCCAGTTCTGAGCTAGAGCATCTATTCCCTCTGAACCTCCCTCTCTGGTGAGAGAGAAAAAAAAACGCTCCACCTTTCTGTTCCCTCTGTGGGCGAAAAGGTCTATCTCCGGAACCCCGAACTCCTGACCTATCTGGAGGAATACTCTCTGGTTTAGTTCCCATTCCCCTTGGTGAATGGGCTGTCGGCTCAGGAAATCCGCTACCACATTGGTGGTCCCTCTTATGTGGACCGCCGATATGGATTGAAGGACCCCTTCTGCCCAACTCAGAATCTCCAGGGCTAGACTTGGTAGCCTTCTGGATCTTGTACCCCCTTGTCGGTTTAGATAGGAAACTGCTGTCACATTGTCCGAAAGGACTGGAACGTCTAGTCCCTGAACTCTGCTTTCGAAGGCCTTCAGAGCCTGACCCACCGCAAGAAGCTCCCTGTAATTGGAGGAGGCTCTTGCTTGGATCGGGTTCCAGGATCCCTGTGCTTGGAGGTCCCCCAAGTGAGCACCCCAACCCCAGGCGCTTGCATCTGTGGTAATTTTTATAGGGTTCCACTGGGTCCAGAGACGACCCAACGTGAGTCTGTCCTGACCCAGTCACCAGTCTAGGGAGGCCCTTACCCTTGCTGGAATGGCTACCTTCCCATCCAGAGACTGTCTTCTTGTCCCAGGAGGATAGAAGGAAAAACTGTAGCTCCCTGGAATGGAGCTGAGCCCAGGGAACCGCCGGAATACAGGCAGTCATTAGGCCAAGGACCCTCATGACCTGTCTGCGAGAGCAGTCCCCGGGTTCCAATAGAGAGGAAACTGCTGATATCACCTTTAACCTTTTTTCCTCTGGGAGAAAAAGCTTCTGAGCCCCTGCGTCCACAGAGTATCCTAGGAAAGTTTTTATCTGGGATGGCACTAGGGATGATTTTTCCCTGTTTACTATCCAACCCAAGTTCTCCAAGGTGCAGATTACCGTCTTTACGTCTGCTGTCACTTGCTCTAAAGACTGTCCATAGATCAGGGGGTCGTCTAAATAGGGTATCAGAGATACCCCCTGTAAATGCAGGTAAGCTACAACCTCTGCCAATATCTTTGTGAACACTCTTGGGCTTGCAGCTAAGCCAAAGGGAAGTGCTCGGTATTGCCAGTGTTGTATACCCCTGCTTGTCAGGACTGCAAACCTCAGCAGGGATTGGTGTTCCGGGGCAATAGGCACGTGGAGATACGCATCCCTCAGATCCACTCTGGCCATAAAGACATCCTTCAATAGATGTTTTCTCACAGCATAAATGCTTTCCATCCGAAAGCTCTTGTGTATCAGAAACCTGTTCAGCTTCCTGAGATTTAATATCAGGCAAAATTTTCCTGACGGCTTCTGGACCACAAACACGTGGGAGTAAAATCCCTGGTAGAGCTCTTCGGGTGGAAAGGGAACGATAACCTCCTGGTCCGCCAATCCCTGCAAATTGTACTTCAACCCTGCTGCTCTCAATGGTTCTTTGGGGAGATGGGTCAGAGTAAAATTTTGAGGGGGAGGAGAGGAAAGTTCCAGACGATATCCCTCTGTCAGGATATGCAGGATATAGGGGCTTTCGGAGATCCTTCTCCATTGAGGGACAAATAGAGAAAGTCTCCCCCCTACCCTGACGCTGGCGTCACTTTGGCCGCTTGCTAGCGTCCTTGGGTCCAGAGACAAACAGGCCACCCTTCTGTCCGCTCTTTCCCTTCCCCCATCTTCTATTGGTGTCCTTCTTGGCCCTGATTAGGAGGGGCACGAAAAATTTTCTTTGCCTTTTTCTCTCCTGGCCTTAACCGGGAACTTTTTCCCCTTCTCTGCAGAGCGCAATATGACCTGATCCAGACCAGGGCCAAAAAGCTGGGAACCTTCAAAAGGTAACCCGCAGAGCCGTGATCTGGACATAGGGTCCCCCTGCCATGATTTAACCCAGACTGCCCTCCTTGCGGAGTGTTCAGGAGGGCCGCTGACTTGGCTGAGGTCCTGACAACCTCCACTGTCGCATCAGCCAAATATGCTACTGCTTTGTTAATTATTTCAAGAGAGTCCATAACCTCTTCGGAATTGTCCCCTCTAGAAACATGGCCAGAAAGCCTACCTAGCCAGGCATTCACATTCCTGGCTACGCAGGCAGAGGCTAGTGCAGGAGCCATGGCTGCCGCATTGGCATCCCATGCTCTGCGCAGAAGCGTTTCAGCCTTCCTATCCATTTGGTCCTTAACGTTACCAGAGTCCTCAAAGGACAAAAGGATTTCTTAGAGACCTGAGAAAGGGCTGCATCTAATTTGGGGGTCTTGAAAAACTTCTCTTCTTTCTCCCCAAAAGGGAACCTTCTCTTCCAGGTTTTTAGCTTAAGGACCTTCCTTTCCGGGTCCTTCCACTCCCTCACAATTACCTTCTTAAGAGTTTGGTGTACTGGGAATACTCTGGACTGAGGTTTTCCTAAGCCTTTATACAACTTATCCCGGGCTGTTGTCTGCACTGGAGGTTCTGGGATATCTTCAGAGGCATAAATTGCCTTAAGCAACTGCCCCATGTCCTCCACGGGAAAGAGATGCCTAAGTCTAGGACTGTCACTGTCCTGGCTTTCATGGTCTGAACCTTCCCCCTCCTTTAATGAGTCCTCTTCTGACTCCTCTGGGTCCTCAAGCTCATCTACTCCTGAAGCAATAGAAGAGGGAGGCCCCTGCGGAGTTCTCTGACCTCTGTCAGATGTGTCCCCCTGAGATGAAGTACCTTCTCTAGAGGACAGAACCTCTCTGCCACTAGTGCAAAGCTCTTCCTTAGATGCAATAACTGTCTTAAGGGATTGTAACGTAGTCAGCATCTCTGACTGTACTGTAAGGAAGTTCAACACCTGTGAGGTTTCCTTACCCGACAATTTATGTATGCACCTGTAACAAAAACGCTTTGCGTGATCAAGTGGGAGCTTTTCATTACAATTCCCACACTTTTGTTCTAGGGGGGAGGGGTACTTTTGCTTTTAACCTTGTGGGTCCCTTGAGCAGATCCACTGGGTTCTAAGGAGACAAAAAAGACAAGACAGCACTAGTTTGTTTTTTAGCAAGCTGTACTCTCTCCTGCCCCCCCCCCCCCCCCCGTGGGTAAGACATCCCTTAACCCACCCCTTGTGAAAAATAGAGGAAAAAGACTCACCACTCGTGGTCCCCTCCTGGGATGTAGCCACTGCTGTGTTCTCCTCTCCTTCCATTTCTGGTCGCAGCTGGTTCCTTCTTCCTAGGAGCTCTGCTGTGAGACTCCAGGCGGTGAGAGGGGCCTGTGGGACCTCCACCGGATTTTTATGGCCAGGACGCCGATCGGCGCCATTTTGCTGGAGTCCCGCCGCCGGAAGTAGTCCTATTTTGGCCTCAAGTGTCCGTATCCGCCATTTTGGCATGGACCGGAAACCAGAAGAGATGTCGCCCGGAAACGGAAGCTGCGCCATCTTCCTCCACCCGACGAATGCTCACTCCTGCCTAGGAGTGTTTTTAGCATTCCCTATGGAGCTGCACTGTCTGGAAAATGACAGCCTTCCTCCTCCAGCGGCCTGGACTCCTGCAGACCCTCTGGTTCCTTCATCCCCCAAGTACCCTATACTGGGTGGAAGGTAGGTGGGGAGGCATGTACCCACAAGAGATCCGGGAAACGCCCCTGTGCCCGGGAGGCTCTTTACCGGGGATACCACCGGTCATTTGGAACCCCCCCTGAGAAGGGAATGATCCCTGGCTGGACCCCGCAACCCTCCCCGGCCTTGGCGTCCAGCTCTCAGGGGGGGAGACCATCCGCTACCGACTTCAGGTCTGACAAAAATAAAACGTTTCGCTGCCGGGAAACACAATCAAGAACTGAGGTGCAGGGGAAGGGAGGGGCCTTTTAACCTCATGTGTTGATTGCGTTTCCTGTCAGGTGGACCAGTCATCTCTCAGGCCTGCCGTCCTAGAAGATGACTAGATAAAATAGGATTTTTGTACTCACCGTAAAATCCTTTTCTCTGAGTTCATGGACGGACACAGCACCCACCCCTCCTTTTTAAATTTGTACTGCTTTTTGACGAACTGATCTGCGAGATGCAGAGAGAGGGGTTATACCCAGAGGATCCGCTCCCTGGGCGGTACTGTACAAGGTGTGATGTGTTTTAACACTTTCTACAAGTTTTCTGCCTTGTCACTCCTGAATGAAGGCTAATACCCACTTGTCAAGAGTAAGACTGTGTCCATCCATGAACTCAGAGAAAAGGATTTTATGGCGAGTACAAAAATCCTATTTTTAATCGTTCAACCTGCTGGATTGAAAGGGAAAAAAAAACAACAACAACTGTTAGGGTGTGTACCAGGCTTAAGGACAACCACAGACATTTTGGGTGTGTTCTCTGCAATACATAAACACAAGTGTAATGTGAGGAGGCCATGCTAAACTAATCACAGCCACTGCATACCTGCTGATGTGAGAGATGGCCAATCTCTTTATAACCTAAGGCAAGAACTCTGGCTCCTTCCCGAGAGATCTCTGTGTGCACTTGGTTGTAGTACTCTGGACAGTGAGAGAACTGGAAAAACAAAAAAGGACACTTCAGCTTTAATGCCCATATATGTATATAATAGACCTGTACTTTAAGTGATTGTAAGGGCAAACAAAAAAGAAATAAAAAAACACAAAAAAAAGGGAACAACAAAAAGACAGGTTTATACTTACCCCGAAACTCCTTTCTTTGGGTCCCCCGCTGATGCTTCTGGCTCCTCCTTTCCTATGGGGGCACTCCTGCAGGCTCACTCCCAAACCTTGTTGCCCGCCAGATATAGCGACCCGTCAGAATTGGTAACGGAAGTGACGTTTCCGTCGCCGCCATCTAGAAATCCAACGTACTGTTTAGATATTGAATTTTAAAAGCAGCGGCAAACCTGCTTTTAGAATTAGACATGCAAACAGTCCGATGGATTTCCAAATACTGTATTTCACTTTATATGCTTTGTTTCCTGATAAAAATAACTGAAATGCAAAACTCCAGTGGGTGCAACAAGATTTCCGCTTGCCCCCTTCTCGTGTATCATTACTGTGGAGGAGTGCGGCGTGTAGCAAGATGGCGGCGACGGAACGTCACTTCAGTTACGAATTTGACGGGTCACCTAATCTGATGGAACACCTGCATCTATAGACACAGACGCACCCCTGGCTTTGATTGACAGCACTTTCCTGCTGCCTTAGCAAAGCCTGTGAGACCAGAAAGTGGGGGGAGAAAGCCGCTGCAGACAGGCACAGCACTGGATTGAATGAGGGCTGCAGTAGATTTGGGGGGGGGGGGGGGGGGGGGGGGAAGGAGATACTATCATCTAAAAAAGGTAAAAAAAAATGTTAAGGCTCTATAACCACTTTAACTTGTTTAATTCTCACGAGTTAGGTTCTTTAATCTCATGGAATGTGACAAGGTCTACTTAACTAGACTTTAAATATACCAGCATTCCTGGAACTAGTAAAAAGCAAATTTCTAACTACTTAAAGGGGTTGTAAAGGTTTGTTTTTTTATTTTCCAAATAGCTTCCTTTAAGCTAGTGCATTGTTGGTTCACTTAACTTTTCCTTTGATTTACCTTCTAAATGTTTTTTTTCTTTGTCTGAAGCTTTCATAGGCAAGTCAGAAACGCATGAAAAAAATTATAAAATAAATGTACAAAAACATTACAGCACTAGACATTTGCCACCTACACACCATCTTCTGTAGTGTCTCTGGAGCCCCCTTCACAGTTGCCACGCAGCACAGATCAGTGGAGCCAGAACGTTCATAGGAAGCCAATACAGACATCCGCTTCAGGGCGCTGGCAAAATGGAATCGTTGGTGGATTTTCAGGCCCTGGGTTTTAATGCCACGAGGGAACACTTTCTCATCTAATGCACAAAAACAGCAGGACATGCATTAATAACTGTAAGCTGAAACAATGCCAAAGCAACAACTGAACAGAGTCAAGAGCACACTTCGGTACAGTGCAATCACCAACAAATATTGTCATGCACTACATTAAAGATAATAGGATAGAGTAGGAAAACCTTGCCAGGCAATTGTAAACCCCAGGATAAGCCATCAGAGGGGGTGTCTGTGGCATGCCACCCACCCGTCTCACTACAAGTTGAATCTTAAGCTGGCCATACACAGATCAAAATTTGGGCGATTCAGCAAGAACCAACCACATTTTGATGCATGTACGGCCTTTCCCATTAATGAGCAGTTGAGCTATCGATCGACTGCTGGAAAACCAAAAGTCTGCAGGACTGATCAGTGTATTTTGACCAAGGAGAGGGAGTTCTTGATGTCAGATTATAATGACACAGCATAGAGGACTCCTGCATCCACATTGAATCAGACGGCTGCCTGCAAGAAAAAATAGGATTTTTTGTACTCACCGTAAAATCCTTTTCTCTGACATCCATGGACTGACACGGTGTCTCTTTACACTTTACACGTGGGTTATGTCCCTGCCTGCAGGAGAAGACCTAGGCAGAATGTGAGATGTTATACATACATTCTAAAAGCCAGAGCTGAACAGCCCCACCCAGGGGGCGGTCCCTCCGGACATAACCCTCCCACTACAGTCAGCAGACTTCAGTTCGTAACAAAGCAGTACAAACTTAAAAAGGAAGGGTGGGTGCCGTGTCAGTCCATGGATGACAGAGAAAAGGATTTTACGTTGAGTACAAAAAATCCTATTTTCTCTTACCATCCATGGACTGACACGGTGTCTCTTTACACTTTACACGTGGGATGTCCCAAAGCAGTGTCAAGAGGGATGGGAGCAGTATAAATGGAAAAACCAAAAACTTCACTCCAAGAAGGCAGAGCTCCTCAACGGAGGAGTCGCAACTTTAAACAGCGGCCTGCAGCACCCTGCGGCCGAAGGAAGCATCCGGAGATGCAGCCACATTAACCTTATAAAACTTAAAAGGCATGAACAGACGACCAGGTCGCCGCCTTGCACACTTGTGCAACCGACGCTTGATGTCGGAAAACCCAGGAAGCACCAATTGCCCTGGTGGAATGCGCCGTAACCGGAAAGGGAGGCGCCCGCCCTTTGAGAGCATAGGCTTGAATGACGGTTTGTCTGATTCCCCTAGAAATGATGGCAGACGAAACCGCTTGGCACTGTTATGGACCAGAGACAGTCACAAACAGTGAGTCGGACTTTCGAATAGAAGCAGTAGCAGACAGGTACACCCGTAAGGCTTGTACCACATCCAATATGTGCAGCGCAAACTCTCTGGGATGCGATGGGTGAGGACACAAGGACGGGAGGACAATGTCCTCATGTAGGTGAAAGGTCGACACCACCTTTGGCAAAAAGGAAGGTCACGGATGCAACACCGCCTTATCCTTATGGATGACTAAATATGGCGACTTGCAGGACAAAGCCGCCAACTCAGACACCGGTCAAACAGAAGTGATTGCCACTAAAAAGGCCACCTTCTGAGACAAGACAAGAGGGGAATATCCCGGATATTCCCAAAAGGAGGTTCCTGGAGGACCGAGAGCACCAAATTCAGATCCCACGGTGGGAGAGGAGGCTTGACAGGAGGGAGCACATGGCGAACCCCCAACACAAGGTGCTAACCAAGAAATGACCCGCTAGAGGTCGCTGAAAGAAGACGGCCAAGGCCGAAATCTGATCCTTGATGGTACTCAAAGCAAGCTTTTGGGTCACTCCACACTGCAGAGGACGCAGGATTCTGGGGACGGAATACGTCCGAGGACGCCAGTCCAGCGCTTCGCATATGGCGATATAAGCTTTCCAGGCACGGTGATAGATCTGCTTGGAGGAAGACTTCCGTGTCCTTAACATGGTCAAAATGACCGAGTCCGAGAGACCTTCGGACCCTCAACACCTGGCTTTCAACAGCCCTGCCGTTAAAGCCAGAGACTGTAAGCCGGATGAAACATAGGACCTTGAGACTGAAGGTCCTCCCTCATTGGCAACCGCCAGGGAACGTCCGCGACGAGACGTACCAGATCAGCGTACCAGTGATGCTGAGGCCAATCAGGAACAATTAGGATCACCAGAGTTTATATCAGGCGATAAGGACCCTATGGGGCCACCAACGCATCCGAGGCATCGCCCAAGGATCCCTGGATCTGGCCACAACCTCGACCCTTGCGATTGAGTCGAGAGGCCATCAGGTCCACATCCGGCGTGCCCCACCGTCGGCAAAGGAGTTGAAATATGCAAGGGCCACTCTTCTTGGTCCGGCGATTGGCGACTCAGATAGTTCGCCTGCCCATTGTCTATGCCCAGATTGTAAATGGCCTACAGAGCCGGCACGTTTCTTCCGGCCCACTTCAGGATACAGACTACCTCCGAAGCCGCAGCTGAGCTCCGAGTCCCCCCTTGATGGTTTACATACGCCACCGCCGTGGCGTTGTCCGACTGGCTCCTGATGGAGCGTCCCCGTACTCTCTCCGACCTGAGGAGAGACACAGTCCGATGGCCCGTATTTCCAGAAGTGATTGGTAAACGGGCTCGTCCGGAGTCCAAGGCCTTGAGCCAACAGGACTCCCCAGACTCCACCCCAGCCCGTCAGGCTGGTGTCCGTCGTGAGTACCGTCCATTGGATGGGAGGGGAACGACTTTCCGGAACGACTTTCCGGACCGAAGAGCCGAGGATCTCAACCACCATGTCAGGGGCACCCTGACCAGGTGAATCACCTGGATCTGAAGATCCAAGGACAACGGGGATTTGTCCCAGGTGGACAAGATCTCCTTCTGCAATGCCCTGGTGTGTGATTGGGCATACGGAACGGCCACGAAGGAGGCCACCACGAGTCCCGGGACTCTCATGCAAAAAAATGGATTGACAACCATTTTCGGGATGTCAGCACCCGCACCGCAGACTGAAATGTCAGCAACTTCTCCAGAGGTAGGATACCTTTGCCTCCAAGGAGTCTAGAATCAGAACTAGATACTCCAGACACTGAGTCGGGACCAGGACTGACTCCTGAATGTTCAGGAACCACCCGAAGTCCCTGAGGGTCTAATTGACGATAGTCACCTTTCCTCTAAGTCTGAGCCACTTTCTGCTCTTAGCAGAAGATCGTCCAGATAGCCCACGACAGCAATACCTCACTGTAACAGAAGGCTAGAACCGGAGCAAGCACCTTGGTGAACACCCTTGGTGCCGAGGCTAGGCCGAAAGGAAGAGCCACAATCGATAGTGGACTTCGCTGATCGCAAGCGCAGAAACTTCTGGTGACTTGCGCAGATCGGAACATGCAAGTAGGCGTCCTTGAAGTCCAAGGACGCCAGAAGAAAATCCCTTTGGTGGAGTGTAGCGATCACCGTGCGAATGGATTCCATGCGGAATTTCTGCACCTTCTCGAAGGCATTCAGGGCCTTGAGGTCCAGGATAGGTCGAACCACGTCCTATTTTTGGGACGACAAACAGATTTGAGTAGAATCCCTGAAAACTCTCCTGTGACGGAACCGGCACAATCACTCCGAACCTGATCAAATCCTGTACAGCCCCCAAGAGGGCTGCCCGACAGGTAGGAAGGAGAGGAAGATTTGAGGGAAAGAATCTGTCTGGGGGCCAGGATCGGAATACTATCCTGTATCCTGAGGTGACCACCTCGCACACCCACCAGTCGGAGATTCGGGAGGACCACCGATTCGTGACCTGCGAAGTCGTCGTCCCACCCCAGAGTCAGGCGGAGGCAAGACTTCACGCGGAGGCGGGCTTGGGAGCCGCTTGTTCGGCTTACGCACCCAGGGGCACTTGTGCCCACCAGCCGCACTGCCGTCAGTCTGAGAGGACCTACCCGTGGACTCTGACGAAAAAACCCTGTTTTGCTGGAAAGGAAGGCCCCTGTTTTCGGCGGGCCTCCTCACTCTTGCTAGTCTAAGGAAGAAGAGTGCTTTTACCTCCCATGACATCCATGACGATGTCATCCAGAGCAGCACCGAAAGGTCTACCACCTTTAAATGGTAGATCTGTCAGGAGCTTCCTAAGGCTAGGTCAGCAGACCAGCACTTCAACCAGATAAGACGCAATACCACCGCCGAGACAGAGGCCCTGGATATTAAAGGGGCCGCGTCCAACGTGGCGTCGCACACATAAACCAGGCCCTGAACCAGTTGGTGGGCCAGAGCAACTGTGTCTGGCGGAAGATTATGCTCCTGTACAGCTAGGTGCAACATTTTTGCCCAACCTGTAAGTGTTTAAGACACAAGGGTCGCCGCTACCACAGGCCGTAGGGCGGATCCCAACAAGGCAAACATGGCTCTGCTCACCACTTCTGACCTCCTGTCAGTGGGGTCCTCAAATGCAGGAGTCCCCTCCATCGGGAGAGTGATGGCCTTGTTCAACCGGGCGACTGGAGGGTCGACCCTGGGGGAGAAGCCCACTTTTTAAGTAGGGCATCTTCAAGGGGTATCTGATAGACAAACGCCGCGGGACCATAAAAATATTCTTCTGCGGCTTTTCCCAGACCTTATCAATGAGCTGGTCAAAGAAAGTACATATGGAAAAACCTCTTTAGAAGGCCTGGCCTTAAAAGAACCAAAGGAGACTGTATCCGCCTGAGGTTCTGCATCCGCAGCATTTTAGCTTGAGAGTGTCCCTCACCGCAGCCATGAGTACACTAACAAGCGCCCTGTCATTTACTGACTCAGAACTGGAGTTTTCCTCATAAGGAATGTCCTGTTCAAAACCATCCAATACATTCAGAACTAGGGTCCTGAGCGGTAGTGGCTAGGCCCATATCTGAATCAGCGCACTGCCCTCATGAAGTAAAGTGGGGGGAGGGCGCTTTTTTGCTCCCTTGCACACAGCTCCCATCCTGGTCAGAAATGATTCCAGGACTGCCCACAACTGGTCCCTAGAGACCGCAGGTGCTGAAGCACTGCCTGTTGTCCACTGACATTTAGGGGAAGCTGGTGACAGAGACTCCATATTGCCCCCCTCTGAGACTCCTCAGATAAAAAGTCCACCCACAGGCTGTGCTGACTGAGGAGGGGGCGCCCAGGGGACTCACCAAACCGGACCAGGGACCGCTCAGTTCCGCTGTCTGTACCGCGCTGTGTCAGCGCTGGTGAGCTGTGAGGAGATTGTGAGGAGATTTGCGCTGTTACAGCAGCGCTAGAGGCCAAAACTAGTGCTGAAGAGCGCGCGGGCTACAAGAAAATGGCCGCCGCACTTCACTGAGGCGATCCACGGCAAGATGGCCGCCATGACTCAGCAAAAGTGAAAAAAACAGCACACACACAGCGCCACTCGGCGCTCAGGCCCCAAAACACACAAAAAAGGCCCCAAGCATATCTGCAGACCAGCATTAGCCCCTCCAAGAACAGTGTGACCCCCAGGCACCCCACACAGCACAGCGCCAGCAATGGTGACAGAGAGTGACAATGAAATACAGGGGGAGACAGGGAAAGTCCCCCACAGAGAAACACACAGCTTTTTGTACTCACCTGCAGGCAGGAGAGACTACTTACCCGTCCCCTGAGGGACCCACTGGTGTGTTTCTGACAGGACTATCACAGTGCAGTACTGAGTAGCTGTCGGCCCGGTCCACCGTGAAAGTCAGGAACTGTTC
The DNA here is from genome assembly GCA_029206835.1 of Rana muscosa. Taxonomy (NCBI): domain Eukaryota; kingdom Metazoa; phylum Chordata; class Amphibia; order Anura; family Ranidae; genus Rana; species Rana muscosa. Next base: position 281,309,058 of record CM055118.1, read on the forward strand.
AGTCTTGAGAGGACCGTGGGAGCATGAAAGCAAACCCGGCCACCCCTGGAGTCATGGGGCCTGTCGTGAACTGAGTCTCACGCACACAAGGCGAGGATCAGCACGCTCGATGGTCGGACAGGGAAGACTACGAGGATATCTTGTACCCAACCTGTTGCCCAGCCGACAGTTGATAGAAGATTCTCAAAAATAAAATAAAAAAGAATTCCAGAAAAGGAATAAAAATAGGTCAGGTGACTGGCTCCTGAGAGAGCCACGTCTTCTCCTTCTGCTAGGCAGAAAAAAAACTGAAGTCTGCTGACTGTAGTGGGAGGGTTATGTCCGGAGGGACCGCCCCCTGGGTGGGGCTGTTCAGCTCTGGCTTTTAGAATGTATGTATAACATCTCACATTCTGCCTAGGTCTTCTCCTGCAGGCAGGGACATAACCCACGTGTAAAGAGACACCGTGTCAGTCCATGGATGGTAAGAGAAAGGCAGTTTTAATGGCAGCACCAGTCTAAGTCACCCCAATTTCCCAAGATCTGCACAATTCTGGTGTCCCATTGCTTTCAATGGGCAGCAGCGGTGGAGGAGCGGTAAACACACTGCTCCAAAGATGCGGTTAGCAGGACTTTTGGAGCGGTCCTGATAGCACACCGCTCCAGTGTAAAAGCCCTCGGGCTTTCACACTGGAGAAACAGCAGCCGCTGTTTCAGGTCAGTTTGCAGGCGCTATTTTTAGCGCAATAGCGCCTGCAAACCGCCCCAGTGTGAAAGGGGTCTTAGAAGACGTTGTCTATGAAGACGATAACAATGGGACCTTGCTGGCAGAAAGTAACAGATCACAGTGATGATCTCATAAAGGTGGTAAAGCTCATGCACTGTCCAATCAAGGCACGGAGGAGTCAGTGACCAAGCTGCACTGCAGCTCCTAACCAAGTGAAACACAATAGGGGTTTGTGGACTGGATGGATTGGATCATTTACTGGATGCATCAATAAATCAATAAGAGCATAACCACCAGGCCTGTAGCCTGATTGAGCAGGCTACTTCCCTCTACCTAAAAGATTTCAGTTTGTTGTTCAACTGAGTTGTACAGTTTATAGGTCACATTAAAATGTGGAAAAAGTTCTGATATGATTTAGCTGTGTCTCATTTTTTTACATCACAGAAACCTGACATTTTAACAGGGGTGTGTAGACTTTTTATATCCACTGATATATATATATATATATATATATATATATATATATATATATATATTTTTTTTTTTTTTTATTTATTACTATAACTTCATATTCCTGGTACACATGTTGTGCCATGTGCTTGTGCTAAAAAATATATTTTATTTGTATTTCTTCCTGTGTGCGAGACACCTGGTGATCCTGCCAGTCCCCCTGCTTTCCTATTTTCAAACTGACACTAGGCATAGAAGCACATACTTCCCAGCGTGGTCAGTGTTCTGGCTGTACCGGGAGCATGGTCTGCCTGTCCTAAAATTGCCAAGACTTGTGCCGACACCTCCCCCCCTGCAGAGCTCTTCATTGGGAAGATCATTGTATGGCACTCTGCCTCCTGCAGACACACACATGGATGAGCAGGTGCTTGCATCAAGCCTAGTATAAGCACACAAATCTGCCGTACATCATGGGGAATAGGGATAAATAAGGGTAATTACTGAAGCATGAAAAGACTATAATAAAGTCCATGGAATAAAACCCTGAGAGGCAGCCCAGTGAAAAGCAAGAAGCAGCTTCTGGAACAACTGAGGAAAAAGCACAGGCATCAATCTGAGTGTAGCAAGTTTTAATACACAGAGTAAAAGGGTACACAAAAGTAAAATGTCAGTAGGCATTGAGCACAAAGTGCATAGGGCGTCTGCAGGAAAGGTACATCCGAATGGCTTCTGCGGTGGACATTCGAACGGACCACGTCGGTGGACGCAGACGCTTCCTGGAGCCTGGGACGCACAGGGAGCCAGAGATGACATTTCCGGGACAGAATAAGGAGTGTACACTCCGTAAACACGTCGCCTTTGCTCTCATCACGTCCCGAAAGTGTCGTCATCTCTGGCTCCCTGTGCGTCCCAGGCTTCAGGAAGCGTCGGCATCCACTGGCGCTGCCTGTTCCAGTTTTCACCGCAGAAGCCAGTCGGATGTACTCTTCCCGCAGACGCCTTATGCACTTTGTGCTCAATGCCTACTGACATTTTACCTTTGTGAGTACCCTTATCTACATGTGTATTAAAACTCACTAACTTACTACACTCAGATTGGCGCCTGTGCTTTTTCCTCAGTTGTTCCTGCTGACACGCCTCTGCAGTCTCAACCCCTATTCCAAGCCCCCTATGTAACTCAGAACAGAGGTTATATGATCACTTATAAAAATAAAAAAATAGGATTTTTGTACTCACCGTAAAATAAGTTTCTCTGACGTCCATGGACTGACACAGCCTCTCTTAACACTTTACACGTGGGTTATGTCCCTGCTTGCAGGAGAAGACCTAGGCAGAATGTGAAATGTTATACATACATTCTAAAAAGCTAGAGCTGAACAGCCCCGCCTAGGGGGGCGGTCCCTCCGGACATAACCTTCCAACTGCAGTCAGCAGACCTCAGTTTGTAACAAAGCAGTACAAACCTTGAAAAGAAGGGTGGGTGCTGTGTCAGTCCATGGACGTCAGAGAAACAGATTTTACGGCGAGTACAAAAATCCTATTTCCTCTTATCGTCCATGGACTGACACAGCCTCTCTTACACTTTACACGTGGGATGTCCCAAAGCTGTGTCAAGAGGGATGGGAGCAGTATAAATGAAAAACCAAAAACTTCACTCCAAAACAAGGCAGAGCTCCTCAACGGAGGAGTTGCAACATTAAACAGCGGCCTGCAACACCTTGCGGCCGAAGGAAGCATCCGAAGATGCAGCCACATCAACCTCATAGAACTTAGAAGAGGTATGAATGGACGACCAGGTCGCCGCCTTGCACACTTGTGCAACCGACGCTTGATACCGGAAAACCCAGGAAGCACCAATTGCCCTGGTGGAATGCGCCGTAACCGGAAGGTGAGGCGCCCGCCCCTTGAGGGCATAGGCCTGTATAACGGTCTGTCTGATCCACCTAGAAATGGTGGCAGACAAAACCACTTGGCCCTGTTTTGGACCAGAGACAGACACAAACATTGAGTCATACTTCCGAATAGAAGCAGTAGCAGATAGGTACACCCGCAAGGCACGTACCACATCCAAAGTGTGAAGCGCAAACTCTCTGGGATGCGATGGGTGAGGACACAAGGACGGGAGGACAATGTTCTCATTTAGGTGAAAGGCCGAGACCACCTTTGGCAAAAAGGTGGTCACGGACACAACACCGCCTTATCCTTAAGGATGAACAAATAAGGCGACTTGGCAGGACAAGGCCGCCAACTCAGACACTCGTCTAACAGAAGTAATGGCCACTAAGAAGGCCACCTTCAGAGACAAGGTCAAGAGGGGAATATCTCTGATATTTTCAAAGGAAGGTTCCTGGAGAACCAAGAACACCAAAGTCAGATCCCAAGGAGGGAGAGGAGGTGTAACAGGAGGGAGCACATGGTGAACCCCCTGCACAAAGGTGCTAACCAAGGAATGACCCGCTAGCGGTCGCTGAAAGAAGACGGCCAAGGCCGAAATCTGACCCCTAATGGTACTCAAAGCAAGCTTTTGGGTCACGCCACGCTGCAAGAACCGCAGGATTCTGGGGACGAAATAGGTCCGTGGATGCCAGTCCAGCTCTTCACACATAGCGTCTGGCGGAAGACTTCCATGCCCTTAATATGGTCGAAATGACCGAATCCCAGAGACCTCGGTCTCTCAGCACCTGGCTTTCAACAGCCATGCCGTTAAAGCCAGAGACTGTAAAGCAGGATGAAATATAGGACCTTGAGACAGAAGGTCCTCCCTCATTGGCAACCGCCAAGGAACGTCCGCGACAAGACGTACCAGATTGGCGTACCAATGACACCGAGGCCAATCCAGCGCAAAGAGGATCACCGGAATCCCCTCGGTTGCCACCCTGCGCAGCAGTCGAGGAAGCAGCTGCAGCAGAGGATAAACATATCAGGTGATAATGACCCCATGGGGCCACCAACGAATCTGAGGCATCCGCCCAAGGATCCCTGGACCTGGCCACAAACCTTGACACCTTGCGAGTGAGTCGAGAGGCCATCATCAGGTCCACATCCGGCATGCCCCACTGCCGGCGCAGAATTTGAAAAACCTCCTGGTGCAAGGACCACTCTGGCGACTCAGATAGTCCGCCAGCTAATTGTCTACGCCCGGAATGTAGACGGCCGACAGAGCCGGCAGGCTTCTTTTGGCCCACATTAGGATGCGGGAGACCTCTGAAGCCGCAGTTGAGCTCCGAGTCCCCCCTTGATGGGTGACATACGCCACCGCCGTGGCATCATCCGACAGGATCCTGAGGGAGCGATCCTGTAGTCTCTCCGACCACGAGGAGAGACAGTCTGATTGCCCGTATTTCCAGAACATCGATCAGTAAACGGGCTTCGTCCGGAGTCCAAAGCCCTTGGGGCTGACAGGACTCCCCAGACTCCACCCCAGCCAGTCAGGCTGGCGTCTGTCGTGATCACCGTCCACTGGATGGGGAGGAACGACTTTCCTAACCGAAGAGCCGGGGACCTCAACCACCACGCCAGGGACGCCCTGACTGGGTGACTCACCTGGATCTGAAGATCCAAGGACAACGGGGATTTGTCTCAAGTGGACAGGATCTCTTTCTGTAATGCCCGTGTGTGTGTGTGTGTGTGTGTGTGTGTGTGTGTGTGTGTGTGTGTGTGTGTGTGTGTGTGTGTGTGTGTGTGTGTGTGTGTGTGTGATTGGGCATACGGAACGGCCTGGAACGAGGCCACCATGAGTCCCAGGACTCTCATGCAAAAACAGATTGACGACCATTTTTGGGACGTCAGGACCCGCACTGCAGACTGAAATGTCAGTAACTTCTCCAGGGGTAGGAATACCTTCGCCTCCAAGGAGTCCAGGATCCGACCTAGATACTCCGAATGCCGAGTCGGGACCAGGACCGACTTCTGAATGTTCAGGAGCCACCCGAAGTTCCTGAGGGTCTGACTGACGATAGTCACACTTTCTTCTAATTCTAAACCATTGTCTGCTCTTAGAAGAAGATCGTCCAGATAGCCCAAGATAGCAATGCCTCGCTGTCTCAGCAAAGCTAGAATCGGGACAAGCACCTGGGTAAACACCAAGAAGAGCCACAAATTGATAGTGGACTTCGCCGATCGCAAAGCGCAGAAACTTCTGGTGACTTGCGCAGATCGAAACATGCAAGTAGGCGTCCTTGATGTCCAAGGACGCCAGAAAATCCCGATGGAGTGTAGCGATCATCGTGCGAATGGATTCCATGCGGAACTTTTGCACCTTCACATAAGGCATTCAGGCCTTGAGGTCCAGGATTGGCCGAACCCCGTCCTTTTTTGGGACTACAGATTCGAGTAGAACCCCTAAAACCTCTCCTGTGACGGAACCGGAACAATCACTCCAGAACTTATTCATCCTGTACGGCCCCAATAGGGCCACCTGATAGGCAGGAAGGAGAGGGAGATTTGAGGGAAAGAATCTGTCTGGGGGGCCAGAAACTGAACTCTCTCCTGTATCCTGAGGTGACCACCTCGCACACCCACCAGTCGGAGATCCAGGAAGTCCACCGAACCGTGAACCTGCAAAGACGTCCCCCCACCCCAGAGTCGGGCAGGGGCAAGACTTCATGCGGCAGCGGGCTTGGGAGCTTGCTTGGAAGGCTTACGCACCCAGGGACACTTATGTCCCCCAGCCGCACTTTTTTCAGTCTGGGCGGGCTTACCCGTGGATTCTGACCGAGGAAAAAAACTTATTCGCCAGAAAGGAAGGGCCCGGCCTACAGTGGGGCTCCTTTTCCTTAACAGACTGAGGAAGGAGGGTGCTCTTACCCCCTGTGACATCCATAATAATGTCCCAAACAGTCTACCGCCCTTAAAGGGCAAGTCAGTTAGGAGCTTTTGGAAGCTAGGTCGGCCGACTAGCATTTCAGCCAGATAAGGCGACGCAGCACCACAGCAGAGATAGAGGTCCCAGATATTAAAGGGGCCGCATCCAAAGTGCCATCGCACACAGAGACTAAACCCTGCCCAAGTTGGTGAGCCAGGGCAATGGTCTCAGGAGGGAGATTATGCTCCTGTACTGTCTGGTGCAAAATCTTTGCCCATTCTGTGAGTGTCTGAGACAAGTGTCGCCGCCACTATAGGGCTTAAGTCAGACCCCAATAAGGTAATCATAGTTCTACTCACCACCTCTGACCTCCTGTCAGTGGGATCCTTAAATGCAGGAGTCCCTTCCATTGGGAGTGTGGTAGCCTTATTCAAACAGGCGACCGGGGGGGTCGACCACTGGGCGGAGAGCCCACTTCTTAACCAGGTCCTCCTCAAAGGGGTACCGTAAGGCTAGGCGCCGCGGGACCGTTAAAGTCTTCTGCGGCTTATCCCAGACTCGGTCAATGAATGTATATAAAAAAATAAAATAAAATAAAAATAAATAAAAAAAAAAAGCACATATGGAAAGAGCTTTTTTGAAGAAACGGCTTTAAAAGGAACCAAAGGAGACAGCTTCCATCCGAGGTTCCTCAGCCTTAACATTCAGCTTGAGAGTGTCCCTCACAGCATCAATGAGTTCACTTACAAGCACCCCGTCAGTTATTCAGAACTGGGGTCTTCCTCACAAGGAATATCCTGTTCAAAAAACATTAAAATCCTCAGAGCTAGGGTCCTGAGCAGCAGTAGCTAGGCCCATATCTGAGACAGAGCACTCCCCTACAGGAGAATGTGTGGGGAGGGGGCGCTTTACAGCTTCCCTTGTGCTCTCACACCGCTTCCACCCTGACAAGGATGATTCCAGGACTGCCGACAACTAGTCCATAGGGACCACAGGTGCAGGAGCACTGCCAGCTGCCTCTGACAAGTGTGGAGAAGCAGGTGAACCAGACTTTATACTGCCACCCTCTGGGACCTTATACACTATTACAGTGAATAATACAGTCCACCCACTGGCTGCGCTGAGGCTGAGGAGGGGATACCCAGAGGGCTCACCAACCCTTAAGGACCGCTCAGTTCCGCTGTATGAAACCCCGCTGCAGCGCGAGTGAAGCCTGAGGAGAGTGAGGAGATTCGCGCCGCAGTAGCACCACTAGAGGCCGAAACCGAAAGTGCCGCGGCTTCAAGAAAATGGCCGCCGGCCGCATGTATTACTGCGCCATTGATCCACCGCAAGATGGCCGCCGAGCGCATTTTTTAAAATCACCACACAGCGCTAATGGCACAAACAATGAAGTCACCAAACACTCACACACCAGAACACTGCTCCTCTCCCAGAGTCCACCCACTACACAGACATAAGCGCCCCCCGCCAGGCCAGAGCGACCCCCAAGTACCCCCACACAGCACCAGTACAGGGTGCAGAGAGCAGCATAACAGGGGGGAGACAGGGAGAACCCCCCCATAGAAAGAAACACAGCCAGCATGTACTCACCTGCAGCAGGAGAGCCTACTTGCCCGTCCCAGAGGGACCCACTGGCTTGTTTCAGACAGACCTATCACAGAGTAGTACTGAGTAGCTGTCGGCCCAACGCGAAAGATACAGACAGGTACTGTTCAATCTTTAGAGGACCGCGTGAGCATAAAAGCAACCCGGCCACCCCTGGCGTCATGGGGCATGTCGTGAACTGAGTCTCACGCACACAAGGCAAGGATCAGCATGCTCGATGGTCGGACAGGGAAGACTACGAGGATACCAGTGTACCCAACCTGTTGTCCAGCCGACAGTTGATTGAAGGTCTCAAAAATAAAATTCCCAAAAGGAATAAAATTTAAAAATAAAATCTTCCAGGAGACTGGCTCCTGAGAGAGCCACGTCTTCTTCTGCTAGGCAGAAAAAAACTGAGGTCTGCTGACTGCAGTGGGAGGGTTATGTCCAGAGGGACCGCCCCCCATGGGCGGGGCTGTTCAGCTCTGGCTTTTTAGAATGTATGTATAACATTTCACATTCTGCCTAGGTCTTCTCCTGCAAGCAGGGACATAACCAACGTGAAAAGTGTAAGAGAGGCTGTGTCAGTCCATTGACGATCAGAGAAAAAAAAAAAAGGTACTAAAAATTTATAAATATACACAGATTTTTTTTCAGCGGGAATGCAGGGCAACACATTTCCGGCACCTCCAGCACTGAATGTATGCAATGGCAAGGGGTGCGCTGCAGGGTCTACTGATGCTGTCTGCTGGGGGATCTATTGTTGCTGGAGGGGATCTATTTTTGCGGGGCAGGGAAGTGTATTGTTGCCAAGGAGGTCAGTTGTTGCTGGTGGGGGGGGGGGGAGATCTACTGTTGCTGGTGGTAGGTTGTTGCTGGGAGGGATCTAGGGATGCTGGCTGCAGGGAAATCTGTTGCTGCTGGGGGAGGGGGTATTTTGTTGCGGGTGATCCATTATTCCTGGGGAGGTCTATTGGTGATGGCTGCAGGGAGATCCGTTATTGCTGCTGGGGATATTTTGTTGCGGGTGGTCCATTGTTGCTGGGGATCTATTTTACTGCTTTTCTTGTTATCAGTAACAAATTCCATACAATGTATTTAGTACAATTATTACCTGGCTCTGTATTCTCTAAAAGGGGCAGTACTCAGAGGAAGGTAGGGGGTGAAACCAAGGAATAGTGCAGGAGGTGGAGACAAAGGGGGAGTTCCTGCACCTATTGTCCAAGAAAAAAAAGCCCTGCATTTCTATCTTAAACTGAATGGGTCATTTTATAATTGAAACCATATATGCCTTACCTTTGGTTAGGGCCCAGTCCACAGCTGTAAGCATAGCTTTCTCCAGTGGATCTCCAACCAATGTCCCATCATCCATCTGCACAAGAGAGTGGCATGTGGCCACCACTCGGTGAGTGTCAATGGGAATCTCAAGAATAGGAGTTATATCCTTTCCATCTCTACAGGAACAAAACAAGAAAAATTAAACTACAACAGCAGCATTATAAATACTTTTTTTTATATAAAGTACACAATTTTTTTGTATGTAAAAGATTTACCGTATTTTTCGCTACATAAGACACACTTCTCCCCACCCCCCCCCCCAAAAAAATTGGGGGAAAAGGTCTGTGCATCTTATTGAGCGAATATTGACTAGGCCACCCCTTTTCTGGTTTTCCTCCTCTAAAACCTAGGTGCGTTTTATGGTCAGGTGCGTCTTATGGAGCGAAAAATTTGGTACTTGTTTTATTAAAAAGAAGAACTTACTTGAGGCCAGCCACACCCCGGACTACTAGGCTATCGCTGGTTAATGTACCAGTCTTGTCAAAGCAGCAAATTTCCACCTTTCCAGCAAAGGGGATTCGGAAAGGTTCAGTACAGTATACATCTAAAAAAAAAAAAAACAGGCAATGTACATTTACTACAAGGCATCAAATGTTTTTTGTTATTGATATTTTTCATATTTGATCAATCATTCTGGATATCAAAAAAAAAACAAAAAAAAAACACTACATTTACATCATAGGTCCCCATTTCAACGGTTGCATTTCATTACTGCATTTTAGCGGATCAGCAAAGCTGAGAGGAAAGGCTAAACATGCATTTGTGTGCAACTGCGTGTGTGTGTGTATATATATATATATATTACACACACACACACACACACACACACACACACACACACACACCAAACACACCATATATATTCAAACAGGGACATGGATATATGAAGATCTCTGTGCAATGTACAATAAGACAGCAATTTACTCACATAGTTTGGCCAGAGCAATCAGTGAGGTGTTTACTGCCAGGGACAGCTCAATAGGTAGTTCAGGGGGCACAACAGAAGTCAGGATCAGGGTGCATTCCAAAAATAGTTTATATCGGTTTCTACTAGGATCTTTGGTACCTGAAAGTAGAAATCATAATGATTAGGAGCTGATCTTTAAGAGCAGATGTAACATTATGCATCAACTAGAAAACACACATACATAGGTACACAGTAAAATGTCTAAATATTCATAGACTAAATTATTGTTCAATTATATATTTCATGGGTGTCATTTTATAATGTATACATAATATAAAAAATATTTGTTAAACTAAAACTTTATTAAAATGGGAGCTCGAGTGATATTTGTGCTCACTCGGGCTCTTTTCTCCTTCACCCTTTGGTCCCCAGCATGTGGGCAACCGGCAGTGACAGCCTGTGGCTTCATAGCCGGGTGCCCACCAGCTGCTTGCACTCGGCAGGGAGGGAGGGGCCAAGAGCGCCGGCGAGGGACCCGAGAAGAGAAGAATCGGGGCTGCTCTGTGCAAAATCACTTAACAGAGCAGGCAAGTATAACATGTTTGTTATTTAGAAAGATTACTTTAAAAGAAAGCATTAAGAACCTGCTCTTGGAGAACTTGGGGGTACAGGGCTTGCGACAAAAGTGTTAAAACCTTGCTTTTCAGGCTGATGCCTAGGGACAGCAAAATGGACCCTTTTGCTGAGATGAGGTGGTAGCCATGGGAGTAGGAGACTGAGGCTTTCTCCCACCGGGTAGGAGTACTTTGCCACCCTGTGAATCCCACAATGAAGTAAAAAATAAAATAAAAATTCTTGGGGGGGGGGGGGGGGGGGGAATTTTGAGTGCTTGGGTGTAACTTAAATTTTTTACACTTTAAAAACATTTTTTTTTACTAAACTTTATCATATGGAGGCAAAAAAGTCCTCTATGTGATGCATTTTGTGGTGACAGGCTCTCTGAGAAATCGGGGGCCAAAAAGGCCCTGAAGTCTCACCTGTCCACAAATAAAATTAATGGAGTGCAGATCGCCAGGGTGTGTGGAAACCATGCCGAAACGCTTTTTTTCTGCAACCGCCGACAAGGTGTGTAAAACTCCCCAAAGCTACTGCCCCGCAGTAAAAGGTTTAAAGCCTAACTCCAGGTTTTATAGAAGTTTAAATAGTTTGTTTGGACCAAGCTGGTCCAAACAAACTCTATACTTCACTAACAGTGGTCATGTGTACTGTATAAACGGACCTGTAAAGCACCTTGCAGCCAACTATGCACGCTGCACTATGCAAGGTTAGGACCTAGGTAAGCACCTGACACAGGATGCAGTCTCTGAAGCAAACATTACAGCCCACCACCATATAGAGGGGTTTGGATACAGTCACAAAAGGTAAAAACCCAGGATCCAAAAACTACTAGACCGTCCAAGGCATTTAACAGTCACATATTGATAGAAGTTTGGGGAAAAAAAAAAATTTGTTTAAAAAGAAAAATACTTTTCCATAGGAGAACAGTTCCATCACCTAAGAACACTAGCAAATAGCTGGAGCCTCCTTGAGTGGGTAAGGTTATAAAAGTATACTCTACCCCTAGCCCCAACCCCAGTCCTTTTGGCCAGTGTTCAAACACCTGAAGGTAGCCTGCATATAACACATAGTCTATGAATACAAGGTATGTATCCTGTACTGTAATATTAAGATGTTACTTTTTTAGCATTCACCTTCTATCCAGACATAGGCAGCGGCAGCAATGGCAAACACCAGGAGGAAGAGGATGAAGATAAACGTTTCCAAGTTGTTGGCAGTGACACGTTTGACCCCAAATAGGATTGTCCGTAGGAGCTTACCCTGTAAAAAAACAAAAAAAAAATTAAATTAATCACAAAACTGTACAAAAAAAAAAAGTAATGAAACTAAAAGAGAATAACCACAATTTAGTGATGTGTTGAATGCTGAGATAAAAGGTAAAAAGTAGTAGAAAGGCAAAATTTACGAACACCCCTGTCTGTTGTACATTAACTCCCATGTTTGTTAAAAAAATAAATTAAAAAAAATTGACGTACCAGGGGGCAAGGCTATTAGCATTTTCACTGCTGAGGGGATCCCCTTGAGAACGTCTTCCTAAGACGAGATGGATTGGGGCGGAGCTAAGCTGACACCATCATGCTCCAGGACCTACGGTCGGTCCATCTGTAATGCTGCTCTGCTCGTTTTACTTATTACGAGTACCTTTCCTTGTTACAATAAAAGTGGTGTATGCGGTTTTACACAATGTGACTTCTGTGATCTATGTTTTATCGGTCCATCATATATCCCTGCTGGCAAGGCCTGTGGTTCCCCATCTTCAGTCGATACAGGAGTGTGCAGTGTACAAGAACTTTCTGAATTAGGCACCATTGGGCCTCCTATAAACCTGGGGTCTAACAATGAGGTAAGTAAGGAGCTGATTTTATATGTGGCGGAGGAGTCACTCATATGCCACAGAGGAGTCTGTCTGCTCACTGAAGATTTTTTTTCTCTCAACACTATTCGCACATATGGCCGTGTTTGCACAACATGGAATGAACTTTATTATTTGATGATACAAGTTATGAATTATTCTTCTGATGCATTAACTATTTGCACCACATATGATATCTGCACGATATACAATTTGTTCATTATGATTTGCACTTTTGCTGCATTTGCATAATTTGAGTTTTAAAAACGCAGCTCAAAAATATTATATGCTGGATTGCTATCACATTTGGTATAAGGATGTGTGATTGAGAGCAGCTGCACTTTTGAACTTTATATTTAAATCACTGTGTGCCTTTAGCCCACGTTCACACTTGGGCTGCGGGAGTGAAGCCTGCGAGTTCAGCTGAACTCGCACGATTTCACTCCCGCTGGCGGTCCCGATTTTGGCCGCAATTTCAAAGACATCTGAAACAGATGTCAATGTAAATCGTGGCTGAAATCGAAAAAAGTAGTACATAAACTACTTTTTGTAATCGGTGCAGCGCCGCAGATGCGGCATCGCACCGATTAGGACGGTGCCATTGGCCGCAATTTGCGGCAAATTTCGCCGATTTGACATGTCAAATCGCACCAGTGTGAACCAGGGCCTATACATGTTTTTTCACTGCTGGAGTTACCTGTAGCATTTCTATCAGCACCTGGCCCTTGCTTTAGGGATAAATTGGCAGCACTGCCCCTGCTGCTAAAACTTTCCCACTGAGAGCTGCAGAATTTGGGAGGGGGGAGGATCACGTGAGACACAAAAGGAGAAAGAAGGCTCAGTCAAGAAAGGTAAAGAAGTTTGTTTACTTTATGAGGCTTGTGCATCACATAGTAATTGGATTTGGTACTTGTTTAAACTGATACGGGAGCCTTTAGCTGTACATTAATAAAATATTTTTTTCAGTAAGGTAAAATTAACATAGTGCTATATATACACACCAATCAGCCATAACATTATGCCCACCTATAAACTCCACTAGGCAAGGCATCACATTACCTCCCCAGCTTGCCTTCATATAGTGAAACCTGGTATGACACACATGCTCCCTGCCATCCACGTAAAAGAAAAAATATAATTCAGACCAGACCACCTTCTTCCATTGCTCCCTGGTCCAGTTCTGATGCTTACAAGCCCATTGTAGGTGCTTTTGGATGTGGACACAGGTCAGCATGAACACCCTGGCAGGTCAGCAGGTAAATCGCTCCCATACACAACAATCTGTGTTCGGACACCTTTCTACGGGAACCAGAATAAACTTTTTTCAGCAATGTGAGCTCAGTATCTCTTCTACTGGATCAGCCTACATAGGCCAGCCTTCACGCCACATGTGCATCAATGAGCATTGGCCGCCCATGACCCTTATGCAGGTTTTTCATTCCTTGGACCACCTCTGGTAGATCCTGGCCACTGCAGACCAGGAGCATACTACAAGAGCTGCAGTTTTGAGTTGCTCTGACCCAGTCAAACTAGTCATCACAACCTGGCGCTTGTCAAAGTCACTCAAATCCCTACACTTGCCCATTTTTTTCTGCTTTCAAAACATCAGGGACATGTTCACTTGCGGTTAATATATCCCACCCACTTTCAGATGCCAATGTAACAAGATAATCAAGGTTATTCATGTTATCTGTCAGTGGTCAATCTATTTTTGCAAAGCTCATTAGTTCAAGCTAAAATGTACACAAGATGAAGCAAAGTAAAAAATCACCCCCATGTGTCTGCCCCATTCTGTGTCAGGTTTTAAATCTTTATTTGCTCCTCACCTGGGAAGTGTTAAATCCAGTCCTTAAGACATAGGCCACACATCCATTATCAAGTGCTAAGAAGGAAAATAAAAGAAACCATTAAAGTGCCATTAAACTCAAATTATTATAAACTGTTAATACATGCTTTATTACATTGTGTTCGTACTTTTCTATTAGAGCATTATTTTTCTGTAGACTGAAAAAATAAATAAAAAAATTGTAGATCCTGCTATTCCCTGTCCCTCCCTCCTTGTCTAAAAACAATAAAGCCTAAAAAAGAAAACCAATGCAGCCGCCACATCTAAGAATTGGTAAGCTGCAATAAAATAATATGTTTGCTTTTGGGTTTGATACACATTTGGCCCAAAGTTCAGCTTGTATGGAGGACATGGTTTAATTTAAAACCGGAAACTTAAACCAAAGACCACTCATACTTAAATGCATCACTCCCCACGCTAGTTGGAAAAAGCAGTACTTACGTTTAAGGCCGGTAGTCGCCTTCTGAGGAGGAGTGTGTTGCACAACCTTGGTGCCACCAAAAATGACATGCAGTCTGGAGTCAGAGTTTAAGTCAAGAACATGATCTGCATCCAAATCCTCGATGGGCTCCTGCAGAGATCCACACATTGCCATTTTTATTGCATGCATATGTTAGTATATTATACTTCTACAAAGCCTTAAAGCGGTTGTAAACTCTATTTTGGTACTTTTATCTACAGGTAAGCCTATAATAAGCTTACCTGTAGGTAATAAAAATATCTCCTAAACCTTTACGGTTTAGGAGATATTCCCCTCGCAATGCGCCGCTGACAGCAGCGGCGCATGCGCACTGGGGATTCTCGGGCTGAAGGCTCGGCAGACTCCGGACCTCGCCGGAACGAAATGTCCCGCGCGCATGCGCGGGAGTGAGACATCGCGACTCCAGCCACTCACAGCGCTAGAGCCGCGATACCCGGAAGACACGCCAAGGCAACATGTCATCTCCCTCGGCATGGACCAGCTGAGTTAACGATGCCTCGTTCTAAGGAAAGTATTTCATAATAAGCTATTATGCGGCGCATAATAGCTCATTATGCCTTTCCCTTGCAGGTGACTAAAAAAAAAAAAAAAGTATTTGACCTGAAAGTGATGGGTAATCCCTCCAACGGGGTGAGAGTGCTACAAGAATTCTGGAGCAGATAAAGTCATCACTTTGGTTGGGTTTTTACTGTGTGTGACTTCCAGTCCCAGTAACTTAATTCTCCAAATTTCTTATCTTGGCATCACTGGGAGTGAACGAAACAGTAGTGGGAAGAACTCCCCAATGGAGTCACAGACAGTAATAAAAACACCTCAAAGAGGTTTTGCTTTTATATAAATAAAATCGCAAATTGTTACATACTCCTTAGGCACCTAAAAAGCAAAATAACGATTTAAACATTTTGGGGGGTGGTCATTGGTTGGGTGAGGGGAGATTTAGCAATAACAGAAAAGCACCCCATATACATCGGAGTGCAAAACTCTACTTAAAAAATAAAATAAAGATTTTAGTGTTCAGCATCTAGGAATTAATAGAACTCTTGCCTTCATTTGAGGGACAGACTCTCCAGTCAGCATTGCTTCATCCACAATACATCGCCCTCGGAGCAGCAGAACATCACAAGGAACCAAATTCTCATTGGCTGACCTTCCTGAAAAAGATTGCACACATTTATTGACCAACATCTAAATCAAACATTTATACAAGTTCATAATTTGTGTAACTGTGTCCTAGAAGTACAATATTAACCCTTTTGTGACCAAAAGTCACTAATGCCTAGGCTAAATTATGCCGTGTTCACACCACTGCACTGTGGTAAAGCACACTCCTAGCATTGGTGTCTATCAGTTCTATTCATTGTGAACGGCACCCCAGCACACCTTTCCAATATATGTGCATTGCTGAGCAACACAACACAAGGTTCCCTGCACGGTGTTACAGACAATAGTACAAGCACCTTTTTAGTGCCTATGACAGCACATTAAAAATTAATGGGTTACCTTTACACAATGTAGTGTATGTAAAAAAAAAAAAAAAAAAGCGCCGTCTACCTTAAAAAAAATTTAAAAAAATAGGATTTTTGTACTCACCGTAAAATCCGTTTCTCTGACGTCCATGGACCGACACAGCTCTCATACTGATTACATGTGGGTATATGTCCCTGCTCGCAGGAGAAGACCTAGGCAGAATGTTAGAGGTTAAAACATTCTAGAACAAGCCAGAGCTGAACAGCCCCGCCCAGGGGGGCGGTCCCTCCAGACATTACCCTCCCACCTGCAGCTAACAGCCTCAGTTCGTAACAAAGCAGTACAAACTTAAAAGGAAGGGTGGGTGCTGCGTCGGTCCATGGACGTCAGAGAAACGGATTTTACGGTGAGTACAAAAATCCTATTTTCTCTTATCGTCCATGGACCGACGCAGCTCTCATACTGATTACATGTGGGATGTCCCAAAGCAGTATAAGAAAAAGGGGTGGGAGCAAAAAAAGTAAGGAACAACCAAAACTTCACTCCAAACCAGCAGAGCCCCTCAACGGAGGAGTTGCAACATTAGACAGCGGCCTGCAACACTTTGCGGCCGAATGAAGCATCCGAAGATGCAGCCACATCAACCTTGTAGAACTTTGGAGAAGGTATGAACGGATGACCAGGTCGCCGCCTTGCAAGCTTGTGCAACCGACGCTTGATGTCGGAAAGCCCAGGAAGCACCGATTGCCCTGGTGGAATGCGCCGTGACCGGAAAGGGAGGAGCCCGTCCCCTAATGGCATAGGCCTGAATAACAGTCTGTCTGATCCACCTAGAAATGGTGGCAGACGACACCGCTTGGCCCTGTTTCGGACCAGAGACAGACACAAACAGCGAGTCAGACTTCCGAATAGGAGCGGTAGCCGCCAGCTATACCCGTAAGGCACGCACTACATCCAAATTGTGAAGTGCAACCTCCCTAGGATGCGATGGTTGAGGGTACAAGGACGGAAGGACAATGTCCTCGTTAAGGTGAAAAGCCGACACCACCTTCGGAAGAAAAGACGGTCGCGGTCGCAATACCGCCTTGTCCTTATGAAGGACCAGGTAAGGCGACCTACATGACAGAGCCGCCAACTCAGACACCCGTCTAACAGAAGTGATGGCCACTAAAAAAGCCACCTTCTGGGACAAAGTCAAAAGAGGAATCTCTCTTATATTCTCAAAAGGAGATTCCTGAAGAACCGAAAGCACCAAGTTCAGATCCCAAGGAGGGAGCGGGGGCTTGGCAGGTGGAACCACATGGCGTACTCCCTGCACAAAAGTGCTAACCAAGGAATGACCAGCTAGGGGTCTTTGAAAGAAAACGGCCAAAGCCGAAATCTGACCCTTAATAGTGCTTAAAGCCAGCCTTTGAGCAACAACACGCTGCAAGAACCTCAGGATTCTGGGAACGGAGTACGTCCGTGGACGCCAGTCCAGCTCCTCGCACATAGCTCTCCAGGTACGGCGATAGATCTTCCTAGAAGAAGACTTCCGTGCCCTAAGCATGGTTGAAATTACCGAATCAGACAGACCTCGGTCTTTTAGCACCTGGCTCTCAATAGCCATGCCGTTAAAGCCAGAGACTGTAAAGCAGGATGAAAGATAGGACCTTGAGATAGAAGGTCCTCCCTCAAGGGCAGGCGCCAAGGGGTGTCCGCGATTAGACGTACCAGATCGGCGTACCAATGACGCCGAGGCCAGTCCGGGGCAATGAGGATCACCGGAATACCCTCGGCCGCTACCCTGCGCAGCAGACGAGGAATCAACTGCAGCGGAGGGTAGACATATATCAGGCGATACCGACCCCACGGGGTCACTAACGCATCCGAGGCATCCGCCCAGGGGTCCTTGGACCGGGCCACAAACCTCGCCACCTTGCGATTGAGTCGAGACGCCATCAGGTCCACATCCGGAGTGCCCCATCGTTGACAAAGGAGGTGAAACACTTCCAGATGCAAGGACCACTCCCCCTGGTCCAGGGACAGGCGGCTCAGATAGTCCGCCTGCCAGTTTTCTACGCCCGGAATGTAAACGGCCGACAGCGCCGGCACGCTTCTTTCCGCCCATCTTAGAATGTGGGCGACCTCGGATGCCGCAGCCGGGATCCAAGTGCCCCCCTGATGGTTGACATACGCCACGGCCGTGGCGTTGTCCGACTGGATCCTGACCGAGTGGCCCTGTAGCCTCTTTGACCAAGCGGAGAGACACAGTCTGATCGCCCGCAATTCCAGGACGTTGATCGGGAGACGAGATTCGGCTGGAGTCCAGAGCCCTTGAGCTGACAGGACTCCCCACACTCCCCCCCAGCCCGTCAGGCTGGCGTCCGTTGTGATCACCGTCCAGTGGATGGGGAGGAACGACTTCCCGACCTGAAGAGCCGGGGACCTCAGCCACCATATCAGGGACGCCTTGACAGAGTGACTCACCTGGATCTGAAGATCCAAAGAGAATGGGGACTTGTCCCAAACCGACAGAATTCCCTTCTGTAATGCCCGAGTGTGTGATTGGGCATACGGAACCGCCTCGAAGGAGGCCACCATCAGTCCCAGGACTCTCATGCAGAAGCGAATTGACGACCACTTTCGGGACGACAAAACCCGTACTGCTGACCGAAGGGTCAGTAGCTTCTCTGAGGGTAGAAACACCTTTGCTGCCGAAGTGTCCAGGATCAGACCCAGATACTCCAAGCGCTGAGTCGGGACTAGAGCCGACTTCTGCGTGTTCAGAACCCATCCGAAGTCCCGGAGGGTCTGACTGACTATCGTCACATTTTCCTCCAATTCTGAGCCATTTTCTGCTCTGAGAAGGAGATCGTCTAGGTAGCCCAAGATAACAATTCCTCGCTGTCTCAGCAAAGCTAGAACCGGGGCCAGCACCTTGGTGAAAACCCGTGGTGCTGATGCTAGGCCGAAGGGGAGGGCCACGAACTGATAGTGGACTTCGCCCATGGCAAAGCGCAGAAACTTCTGGTGGCCTGCGCAGATTGGGATGTGCAAGTAAGCGTCCTTGATATCCAAGGACGCCAAAAAATCCCCCTGTTGGAGGGTCGCGATCACCGTGCGAATGGATTCCATCCTGAATTTTTGTATCACATAGGTATTCAGGGCCTTGAGTTCCAGGATAGGCCGAACCCCGTCCTTTTTCGGGACAACAAACAGGTTTGAGTAAAACCCCTGAAACCTCTCTTGTGACGGAACCGGCACAATTACCCCGCGCCCGAGCAAATCCTGTACGGCCCCCCAAGAGGGCCGCCCGGCGGGCCGGAAGGAGAGGGAGGTTCGAAGGAAAAAACCTGTTTGGGGGCCACGAGCGGAACACTATCCTGTATCCCGAGGTGACCACCTCGCACACCCACCGGTTGGAGATCCGGGAGGTCCACCGCACCGAGAACTTGCAAAGACGTCCCCCCCACCCCAGAGTCAGGCAGGGGCAAGACTTCATGCGGTGGTGGACTTGGGAGCTTGCTTGGTAGGCTTACGCACCCAGGGACGTCTTTGTCCCCCAGCAGCCCTTTTTTCAGTCGGGGTGGGCTTGCCCGCAGAATCTGACTGACGAAAAAACTTCTTCGCCGGAAAGGAAGGGCCCGGCCTGCGGTGGGGTTCCTTTCCCTTAATAGACTGGGGAAGGAAAGTGCTCTTACCCCCTGTGATGTTCTTAATAATGTCATCCTGGGCGGCTCCAAACAGTTTACCGCCCTTAAAGGGCAAGTCAGCAAGGAGCTTTTTGGAAGCTAGGTCGGCTGACCAGCATTTCAGCCAGATAAGGCGACGCACCACCACAGCAGAAATGGAGGCCCCCGTGATTAAAGGGGTCGCATCCACAGTGGCATCGCACACGAAGACCAAACCCTGCGCAAGCTGTTGAGCCAGGGCAATGGTCTCAGGAGGGAGATTATGCTCCTGCACCGTCTGGGTGCAACATCCGTGCCCAGCCTGTGAGTGTGAGACACCAGCGTTGCCGCCACTATAGGGCGTAAGGCTGCCCCCAATAAGGTGAACATAGTTCTACACGCCACCTCTGACCTCCTGTCAGCGGGATCCTTAAATGCAGGAGTCCCTTCCATTGGGAGCATAGTGGCCTTATTTAAACGGGCGACCGGGGGGTCGACCACCGGGAGTTGAGCCCACTTCTTAACCAGGTCCTCCTTAAAGGGGTACCGTAGGGCTATGCGCCGTGGGACCGTCAAAGTCTTCTGCGGCTTATCCCAGACTTGGTCAATGTATGTATCAAAAAAAGGCACATAAGGAAAAACCTTTTTTGAAGATACGGCTTTTAAAGAACCAAAGGTCATAGTGTCAACCTGAGGTTCCTCAGCCTCAACATTCAGCTTGAGATCATCCCTCACAGCATCAATGAGTTCACTCACAAGCACCCTGTCAGTTGGTGGTTCAAGACTGGGGTCTTCCTCACAAGGAATGTCCTGACTAAACACATCAAAATCCTCAGAACTAGGGTCCTGAGCAGCAGTAGCTAGGCCCATATCTGACTCAGAGCACTCCCCATGTGGAGATTGCGTGGGGGGGGGGGGGGGGGGCGCTTTACAGCCCCTGTGCGTTCGCACACCGCTTCCAGCTTGACAAGGAATGATTCCAGGACTGCCGACAACTGGTCCATAGGGACCGCAGGAGCACAGCCAGTTGCCTCTGGCAAGTGGGTAGAAGCAGGTGAACCAGACTCCATTTTGCCACCCTCTGAGACCCTATTCACTATAACAGTGAATAGTACAGTCCACCCACTGGCTGTGCTGAGGCTGAGGAGGGGATACCCGGAGGACTCACCACCCTTTAGGGACCGCTCGGTTCCGCTGTCTGCGCCGCGCTGTAGCGTGGTGTGAAGCCTGAGGAGAGTGAGGAATGAGGAAGCTGTGAGGAGAAAGTATTTCGCGCCGTTCAGCAGCGCCGCTAGAGGCCGAAACCGAAACTAAAAGCGCCGTGGCTACAAGAAAATGGCCGCCGGGCGCTTGAACCTTCCAGAACACTTTCCCTCAGAAAAAAACAGCAGAGAGCGGCCCCCCCAGGGCAGAACGACCCCCCAAGCATCCCCACACAGCACAGCACCAGTACAGGGCACAGAGAGCAGCATAACAGGGGGGAGACAGGGAGAACCCCCCACAAACAGAAACACAGCCAGCATGTACTCACCTTCTTCCCAGGAGAGACTACTTACCCGTCCCGCAAGCACCTTGGAGAACATCCTCGGTGCCATTAGAGGGAATAACTGGCTTGTTTCAGACAGACCTATCGCAGAGTCGTACTGCGTAGCTGTCGGCCCGGTCAACCGCGAGAGATACAGTAGGTACTGTTCAATCTTGGGAGGACCGCGGGAGCATGAAAGCAACCCGGCCACCCCTGGAGCCATGGGGTATGTCGTGAACTGAGTCTCACGCACGCAAGGCGAGGATCAGCACGCTCGATGGTCGGACAGGGAAGACTACGAGGATACTAGTGTACCCAACCTGTTGCCCAGCCGACAGTTGATTGAAGGTCTCAAAAATAAAATAATAAAATTCCCAAAAAGGAATAAAATTGAAAAGTAAAATCTTCCAGGAGACTGGCTCCTGAGAGAGCCATGTCTTCTGCTAGGCAGAAAAAAACTGAGGCTGAGGCTGTTAGCTGCAGGTTGGAGGGTAATGTCCGGAGGGACCGCCCCCCTGGGCGGGGCTGTTCAGCTCTGGCTTGTTCTAGAATGTTTTAACCTCCAACATTCTGCCTAGGTCTTCTCCTGCGAGCAGGGACATATACCCACATGTAATCAGTATGAGAGGTGCGTCGGTCCATGGACGATAAGAGAAAATGGAATTTATGTACTCACCGTAAAAAAAGAAGAGGTCGCAGCCTTACACACTTGTGCAACCGACTCTTGATGCCGGAAAACCCAGGAAGCACCAATTGCCCTGGTGGAATGCGCCGTAACCGGAAGGGGAGGCGCCCACCCCTTGAGGGCATAGGCCTGTATAACGGTCTGTCTGATCCACCTAGAAATGGTGGCAGACGAAACCACTTGGCCCCGTTTTGGACCAGAGACACACAAACAGTGAGTCATACTTCCGAATAGAAGCAGTAGCAGACAGGTACACCCGCAAGGCACGTACCACATCCAATGTGTGAAGCGCAAAATCTCTGGGATGCGTTGGGTGAGGACACAAGGACGGGAGGACAATGTCCTCATTTAGGTGAAAAGCCGAGACCACGCTTTCCAGGTACGGTGATATATCTTCCTGCTGGAAGACTTCCATGCCCTTAACATGGTCGAAATGACTGAATCCGAGAGACCTCGGTCTCAGCACCTGGATTTCAATAGCCATGCCGTTAAAGCCAGAGACTGTAAAGCAGGATGAAATATAGGACCTTGAGACAGAAGGTCCTCCCTCATTGGAAACCGCCAAGGAATGTCCGCGACGAGGCGTACCAATGACGCAGAGGCCAATCCGGCGCAAAGAGGATCACCGGAATCCCCTCGGTCGCCACCCTGCGCAGCAGGCGAGGAAGCAGCTGCAGTGGAGGATAAACATATATCAGGTGATAATGACCCCATGGGGCCACCAACGCATCCGCCCAAGGATCCCTGGACCTGACCACAAACCTCGACACCTTGCGATTGAGTCGAGAGGCCATTAGGTTCACATCCGGCATGCCCCACTGCCGGCGCAGAATTTGAAAAACCTCCGGGTGCAAGGAGCACTCTCCCTGGTCCAGCGTCTGGAGACTCAGATGGTCCGCCTGCCAATTGTCTAAGCCCGGAATGTAGACGGCCGAGAGAGCCGGCATGCTTCTTTTGGCCCACCTTAGGATGCGGGCCACAAGGAGAGACACAGTCTGATTGCCCGTATTTCCAGAATATCGATCGGTAAACGGGCTTCGTCCGAAGTCCAAAGCCCTTGGGCTGACAGGACTCCCCAAACTCCACCCCAGCCCGTCAGGCTGGCGTCCGTCGTGATCACCGTCCACTAGATGGGGAGGAACAACTTCCCGGACCGAAGAGCCAGGAACCTCAACCACCACACCAGGGACGCCCTGAATGTGTGACTCACCTGGATCTGAAGATCCAAGAACAACGGGGATATGTCTTTCTGTAATGCCCGTATGTGTGTGATTGGGCATACAGAACGGCCTCGAACGAGGCCACCATGAGTCCCAGGACTCTCATGCAAAAACGGATTGACGACCATTTTCGGGACGTCAGGACCTACACTGCAGACTGAAATGTCAGTAACTTCTCCAGGGGTAGGAATACCTTCGCCTCCAAGGAGTCCAGGATCAGACCTAGATACTCCAAATGCTGAGTCGGGACCAGGACCGACTTCTGAATGTTCCGGAGCCACCTGAAGCCCCTGAGGGTCTGACTGACGATAGTCACACTTTCTCTTCTAATTCTGAACCATTGTCTGCTCTTCGAAGAAGATCGTCCAGATAGCCCACGATAGCAATGCCTCGCTGTCTCAGCAAAGCTAGAACCGGGGCAAGCACCTTGGTAAACACCTTTGGTGCCGAGGCTAGGCCGAAAGGAAGAGCCACAAATTGATAGTGGAATTTGCAAAGCGCAGAAACTTCTGGTGACTTGCGCAGATCGGAACATGCAAGTTGATGGAGTGTAGCGATCACCGTGCAAATGGATTCCATGCGGAACTTTTGCACCTTCACAAAGGCATTTAGGCCTTGAGGTCCAGGACTGGCCGAACCCCATCCTTTTTTGGGACTACAAACAGATTCGAGTAGAACCCCTAAAACCTCTCCTGTGACGGAACCAGCACAATCACTCCAGACCTTATCCATCCTGTACAGCCCCAAGAGGGCCACCCGATGGGCAGGAAAGAGAGAAGGATTTGAGGGAAAGAATCTGTCTGGGGGCCAGGAACGGAACTATATCCTGTATCCTGAGGTGACCACCTCGCACACCTACCGATCGAAGATCCAGGAGGTCCACCGAACCGTGAACCAGCAAAGACGTCCCCCCACTCAAGAGTCGGGCAGGGGCAAGACTTCATGCGGCGGCGGGCTTGGGAGCTTGCTTGGTAGGCTTACGCACCCAGGGACGCTTATGTCCCCCAGCCGCACTTTTTTCAGTCTGGGCGGGCTTACCCGTGGATTCTGACTGACGAAAAAACTTCTTCTACGCCGGAAAGGAAGGGCCCGGCCTACGGTGGGGCTCCTTTTCCTTAACAGACTGAGGAAGGAAGGTGCTCTTACCCCCTGTGACATCCATATTAATGTCATCCAGAGCGGCCCCAAACAGTCTACCGCCCTTAACGGGCAAGTCAGCCAGGAGCTTTTGGAAGCTAGGTCGGCCGACCAGCATTTCAGCCAGATAAGGCGACGCAGCACCACAGCAGAGATAGAGGTCCCAGATATTAAAGGGGCCGCATCCAAAGTGCCATCGCACACAGAGACTAAACCCTGCCCAAGTTGGTGAGCCAGGGCAATGGTCTCAGGAGGGAGATTATGCTCCTGTACTGTCGGGTGCAAAATCTTTGCCCATCCTGTGAGTGTCTGAGACACAAGTGTCGCCGCCACTATAGGGCGTAAGGCAGACCCCAATAAGGTAAACATAGTTCTACTCACCACCTCTGACCTCCTGTCAGTGGGATCCTTAAATGCAGGAGTCCCTTCCATTGGGAGCGTGGTAGCCTTATTCAAACGGGTGACCGGGGGGTCCACCACTAGGGGGAGAGCCCACTTCTTAACCAGGTCCTCCTCAAAGGGGTACCATAAGGCTAGGCGCCGCGGGACCATCAAAGTCTTCTGCGGCTTATCCCAGACTTGGTCAATGAATGTATCAAAAAAAGGCACATATGGAAAGACCTTTTCTGAAGAAACGGCTTTAAAGGAACCAAAGGAGACAGCTTCCACCTGAGGTTCCTCAGCCTTAACATTCAGCTTGAGAGTGTCCCTCACAGCATCAACGAGTTCACTTACAAGCACCCCGTCAGTTATTCAGAACTGGGGTCTTCCTCACAAGGAATATCCTGTTCAAAAAAACATTAAAATCCTCAGAGCTAGGGTCCCGAGCAGCAGTAGCTAGGCCCATATCTGAAACAGAGCACTCCCCCTACAGGAGAATGTGTGGGGGAGGGGGCGCTTTACAGCTCCCTTGCGCTCTCACATCGCTTCCATCCTGACAAGGATGATTCCAGGACTACTGACAACTAGTCCATAGGGACCGCAAGTGCAGGAGCACTGCCAGTTGTCTCTGACAAGTATGGAGAAGCAGGTGAACCAGACTCCATACTGCCACCCTCTGAGACCTTATACACTATTACAGTGAATAATACAATCCACCCACTGGCTGCGCTGAGGCTAAGGAGGGGATACCCAGAGGACTCACCAACCCTTAAGGACCGCTCAGTTCCGCTGTATGAAGCGTGAGGAGATTCGTGCCGCAGCAGTGCGGATAGAGGCCGAAACCGAAAGTGAAAGCGCTGCGGCTTCAAGAAAATGGCCACCGGCCGCATGTATTACTGCGCCATTGATCCACGGCAAGATGGCCTTGAGCGCATTTTTTAAAATCACCACACAGCGCTAATGGCGCACACAATGAAGTCACCAAACACTCACACACCAGAACACTGCTCCTCTCCCAGAGTCCACCCACTACACAGACATGAGCGCCCCCCGCCAGGCCAGAGCGACCCCCCCAAGTACCCCCACACAGCACAGCACCAGTACAGGGTGCAGAGAGCAGCATAACAGGGGGGAGACAGGGAGAAACACCCCATAGAAAGAAACACAGCCAGCATGTACTCACCTGCAGCAGGAGAGACTACTTACCCGTCCCAGAGGGACCCACTGGCTTGTTTCAGACAGACCTATCACAGAGTAGAACTGAATAGCTGTCGGCCTGGTCCACCGCGAAAGATACAGACAGGTACTGTTCAATCTTGAGAGGACCGCGGGAGCATAAAAGCAACCCGGCCACCCCTGCAGTCATGGGTCATGTCGTGAACTGAGTCTCACGCACACAAGGCGAGGATCAGCGCGCTCGATGATCGGACAGGGAAGACTACGAGGATACCAGTGTACCCAACCTGTTGCCCAGCCGACAGTTGATTGAAGGTCTCAAAAATAAAATTCCCAAAGGAATAAAAATGTAAAAATAAAATCTTCCAGGAGACTGGCTCCTGAGAGCCACATCTTCTCCTTCTGCTAGGCAGAAAAAAAATACTGAGGTCTGCTGACTGCAGTGGGAGGGTTATGTCCAAAGGGACCACCCCCCTGGGCGGGGCTGTTTAGCTCTGGCTTTTTAGAATGTATGTATAACATTTCACATTCTGCCTAGGTCTTCTCCTGCAAGCAGGGACATAACCCACGTGTAAAGTGTAAGAGAGGCTGTGTCAGTTCATGATAAGAGAAAAAAGGAACACAGCACCACACTTTACAAGCTAGAGATTTTCTGCTAGTAAGGGGTTAATGCAGCTACAGTAGTGAACCAGTGTAGCCTGGTGTAGATATACGGGACTGAAAAGTTATAAATATAACAGCGAAAAAACACACACATCAAGAGTTAATGGATAAAAACAAAGCCCGTTGCAGACTTATAAAGAAAAAATCAATATAATGCGTGCAATGTATGTAAAAACGTATTGTCCAAAAAGTCAAAAGCTGATCCAAAAGCATCCATGGGTAAACATTACATCCATCCAGTCCACCACAGCTTTAAAAAAAAAAAAAAAAACTGACCAAAGATGGATTTGGGGATTACAAGTCGTTTATATGGAGGGGAGAAGTGTGATTTTTACTAAGGGCAGTGATGGGAGTCTGTAAAGTCCAATTCCCTTATCAGGATCGCTCATCACACAAAACACAATCTCTAACAACAACTATACAGTGCAAAATGTCCACTCTTGAGTAGACGTGAGAAGGGAAAGAAACACAAGGCAATTGTGGAGTTATAGTCGACAAAGAACGAATAACTTTATCACCTCAAGAAGAGAAGCTGGTCACCATCTATATCTGGCTCCTGTGTGATACAGGCCGATTGCAGCTTGCTGTGGTGGACTGTGGATGGATTAGTGTTTTCCCATAGATAATTCTGTATCAGCTTATGACCTTTTGTGCAATTTTTAAATACATTACACGCATTATATTGATTTTTTATAACTCTGCAATTGGCTTTGTTTTGATTTAAGATTGATGCGTGCGTTTTCTGCGCAGCTGAATTAAAAAAATTTGGTCTAAGATTGAAAGCCACCAGCAATATGAGTCAACTGGTGGCTCTTAAAGAATGTTAAATGGAACTAAAGGCCACAATACTCCCTCACCGTTGCTGACATATTCACCTGCTCTTCTAGGCTCACCATCTTCAGCCATCTTTATTTTTTCCCGCCTGAAATGATGCAACTCTCATGCATGCGTGTGGGAGTCGATTCATCCCATCACCCAGGCATGCTGAGAATGTACAACTGGGTGTACATTCTAAAATAAGTTTTTATAGGAGAAAAGCTAAAAAAGCTTTTATTGGAGAAGAGTAGGGCCGAAACTAGTTGTCGATTAATCGACAACTAATCGATTATTAAATTAATCGATTACAATTTTCATAATCGATTAATCGGCCAGTAACATAATGGGGTTAAAAAATAAATAAAAAATTAGCCCTTTATAGTACAAAAAGAGCAAATCGCTACTGTAAATATTACTTTCACTGTCCCACAGTAAAAAACAGTAAAAAATTAACCCCTTACAGTAGCGATTTGCTCTTTTTGTACTAATTTTAGTTTTTTTAACCCCATTATGTTACTAAACATCTCAGGCCTGGGTCACTCCTTTTTGGTGCTTTTTCAGAAACACACTACAGTTCATTTACATGGTTTCCTATGGGACATGTTCACATCCATGATTTTTTCAGCTGCTGCGTATTTGGAAAGGGCAAGGACTTTTTTTAAACGCAAAACTGTGCTATTTAGTTTTTTTGGTTTAATATACTTCAATGGAGAAGCTGCAGAAAAGCATGTAATGTGTTTTTGCGGCAATTTGTGTTTTGTAATCTGCCCAACAACAAATTGGGCAAAAAATAATAAAATGCAAAATCGCAGCAAAATTACCTTTTTTTTACGTTTATTAACCGATTAGTCGATTAATAGAAACAAATCGGCCAACTAATCAATTATGAAAATAGTTAATTGCAGCCCTAGAGAAGAGACACAGTCTGTATCTTCTGTAATAAAATGTTTTCCTACAGGGAATTTATTTTTTAAGATAAAGTACCACTTTGATGTACAGACTGCAAACAGGAAGGGAGTATTTATGTATATGAAAGCTTACCTATAGACACAATGTCACCTGGAATGATTTCATCGCTGGAGATTGGCCTCCATTTCCGATTTCTGTACACCTTAGAAACAGATAAACATGTTGAACGTGAAGCATAAATTTACGAACATGATAATTTGTGAAAACACCACAAACTCTTTAATGGTCAATGATAAGTTGCAAAACATCTAAAAATGGACAAAAGCTAAAAATGTTTAATCAATGCAAGTCCTTCCGCCGGCACACATCTGTGTGCATTATTTCTGGAATCCAGCAAACCCCAACTTCCAGAACTTCCTTGCTGGAATGAAGACCCAGTGTTGACTCCAGTTTTAAAGTGACAGGACACATGTAGGATGATAGAGAGTGAGTGAAAGGAGGTTCAGGCAATAGGAACATATGAGAGTTCCAGAATACAACAAACGTACAGGTTGGATGGAGAAGGTGGTCTTATAGACAGAGAGATGAGATCTTAAAAGGAAAGACCAAAACTTGCTAGAGGAAGATGTGGCACTTTCGGCAGGAAAACAGAACATAAGACCTGGTTCTGAGCAGCTGGCATGGGCTCCAGAATATAAAAGCATTGGTATTCCATCATAAATAACACGATTTGCATAATACCTCCAGGCAAATAGAGAAGCAGTTTAATTTTGCTCCAATTAGGATTGGGGGGGGAACGGTTTCCAATAAAGGATGCAGACTGTGTCTCCCTAGGACACAAAGCTAAAAATTGTATTGCCTAGGTTCCCGGCTGAAGGTTTGGCAGCAAAGAGTGTGGCAGCTTAAAGTGCATCTATGGTCAAAGCATGCAGGGAATTCGGAAAGTTGTGGAAAGATAGAAAGCAGACATGCATCGCTCACATGAAAGAAGATTTTCCAAGTAAGCTTCTATAAGATTGTCAATAATAATTTCTTATTGAAAGTGTATGCTGGGACTATAAATCTCCACCTGAGATCGGATGTATCCAATTGTAAGCCACCTCTATATGCAACAAGCAATAACAAATGCCCCACAGAGTTGCAAACAAATTAGACCGTTTTCAAATACAACATGCTTTAACCAATCACATATGCATGTATATAAGAAAAAAGTTAGTTTTCTGCCAAGCAATAAAATATTAAAATAGAAAAGCGAACATCTACTGCTATAAAAAAAAAAAAAAAATCACAAGGTCATGGACGATGGATGAAAATCTTCCTTTAACCCAAGAGTGCAACTAAAACCAAAACTTTTCCTTCTAAAGCCAAACTCCGGGCAAAAAATAATTGGATTTTTGTACTCACCGTAAAATCCTTTTCTCAGAGTTCATGGACGGACACAGCTTCCCATTGACAAGTGGGTATTATCCTTCATTTAGGAGTGACTAGGCAGAAAACTTGTAGAAAAAGTGTTAACACATCACACCTTATACAGCACCGACCAGGGGGCGGACCCTCTGGGTACATCCCCTCTCTCTGCACCTCGTAGATCAGTTTGTCAAAAAGCAGTACAAACTTAAAAACGAGGGGTGGGTGCTGTGTCCGTCCATGAACTCAGAGAAAAGGATTTTACAGTGAGTACAAAAATCCTATTTACTCTTTCGTTCATGGACAGACAGAGCTTCCTATTGACAAGTGGGACGTCCCAAAGCAGTGTCAAAAACGAGGGGTGGGAACAGCATTAAAACAACTTCACACCAAAACAAAACCAAGTGCCTCACAGAGGAGTTGCAACTTTAAACAGCCGCCTGAAAAACTTTGCGGGCGAAAGAAGCATCAGAAGATGCACCTACATCAACCTTGTAGAATTTAGTGAAAGTGTGAGCGGACGACCAAGTCGGCGCCTTACATAATTGGGAAACAGACGCTTGATGTCGGAAAGCCCAAGAGGCACCTATTGCCCTGGTCGAATGTGCCGTGACAGGAAAGGGGGGCGCTCGACCCTTTATAGCGTAGGCCTGAATCACTATCTGTCAGGTTCACCTAGAGATGGTGGCAGACGAAATGGCTAGGCCCTTCTTGGGACCAGCCACCGAAACAAACAGCGAGTCTGACCTCCGGAACGGAGCAGTAGCAGATAAGTATACTCTTAGAGCTCGGACAGCGTCCAAGGAATGCAACGCCGACTCCTTAGGATTCGACGGATGAGGACACAAGGATGGAAGTACAATGTCTTCATTGAGATGAAAGGCCGAAACGACCTTAGGAAGAAAGGAAGGCTGCGGATGCAGCACCACCTTATTCTTGTAGAAAACCAGATAGGGAGCCTTGCATGACAAGGCTGCCAGCTCAGAAACCAGTCTGACGCAACAGCCACCAAAAAGACCACTTTCTGAGAAAGTATCAACAAGGGAATGTCCCTAATATTCTCAAACGGTGACCTTTGAAGCACCGAGAGGACCAGATTTAAGTCCAATGGAGGTAGTGGGGGACGAACCGGAGGGGCCACATGTCGAGCCCCCTGCACAAACGTACTCACGAGAGAGTGAGCCGCCAGGGGTCACTGAAAAAAAAAAAAAAAAAAAAAAAGACAGCCAGGGCAGATATCTGCCCCTTAAATCGTACTTAAGGCAAGCCTTTAGTCCACCCCACGCTGTAGGAACAGCAGGATTCTGGAGACCAAATAAGTACGCGGATGCCAGTTCATTTCCTCACATGTATATGTAAGGCCTTCCAAGTGCGATGGTAAACCTTCCTAGAGGACGGCTTCCGAGCACTTCTCATGGTAGAGATCACTGAAGCTGACAGGCCCCGGTCTGTCAGAACCTGGTTCTCAATAGCCATGCCGTTAAAGCCAGTGACTGTAAAGCAGGATGAAGTATGGGACCTTGCGACAGCAGGTCCCCCCGTAGTGGTAGGTGCCAGGGGACGTCTGCTACCAGACATACTAGATCGGTGTACCAAGGACGCTGAGGCAAATCTGGAGCAATCAGGATCATTGGAATTCCCTCTGCCTCCACTCTGTGAAGCAGATGAGGAAGGAGCCTCATGGGAGGGGGAAGGCATAGATTAGCCGATACTGACCCCACGATGCTACCAACGCGTCCGTTGCGTCTGCCCATGGGTCTTTTGACCGGGCCACAAACCTCAATACCTTCCAATTGAGTCAGGACGCCAGGAGATCTACGTCTGGCATGCCCCATCTTTGGCAGAGGAGCTGGAACACATCCGAGTGTAAGGACCACTCTCCTTGGTCCAGCATTTGGCGACTCAGGTAGTCCGCCTGCCAGTTCTCCACACCCGGAATGTACATGGCCGACAGTGCCGGTACGCTCCTTTCTGCCCACCTCAGGATGCAAGCTACCTCCGATGCTGCAGCTGAGCTTCTTATTCCTCCTTGATGATTGACATATGCCCCCGCCGTGGCGTTGTCTGACTGGATCCTGACTGGACGCCCTTGCAGCCTCTGAGACCAATTGAAGAGGCACAGCCTGATCGCCCGGAGTTACAGGACATTGACCGGCAGGCAGGATTCCTACAGGGTCCAGCGACCTTGGGTCGACTAAACACCCCAGACTCCCCCCTCAACCGGTAAGGCTGGCGTCCGCCGTGATCACCATCCAGTGAACAGGAAGGAACGACTTCCCGGACAGAAGTGCCGGTGATGTCAGCCACCATACCAGGGAGGTCCTGACTAGGTGGCTTTCCAGGATTTGATAATCCAGGGATGATGGGCATTTACCCATCAGGACAGAATTTCCTTTTGCAACACTCAAGTGTGATATTGAGCATATGGAACCGCCTCGAAGGAGGCTACCAGGAGGCCCAAGACTCGCATGCAAAACCGGAATGACGACCAACTCTTGGATGTCAACTGTCGCACCGCAGCCCGAAGGGTCTGGAACTTTTCCACAGGAAGAAAAACCTTTGCCTCTGAGGAATCCAGAATCAACCCCAGTTACACTAGGCGTTGAGTCGGCACCAAAACTGACTTTTTGGTTGAGTGCTAAACACCTGTCTCGGAGAGTCTGACAGAATAAGGACACACTCACCTCTAATTCTGAGCTTGAAGTGGCCCTCAGAAGAAGGTTATCTAAGAAGCCCACGATAGCGATGCCCCGCTGTCTTAGAAGGGCCAGAATAGGGGAGAGCATCTTGGCGAACACCCTGGGTGCCGATGCCAGGCCAAACAAGAGGGCCACAAACTGATAATGGTCCTCCCCGACCGCGAAGCACAGAAACCTCTGATGCCTGGAGCATATGGGAATATGCAGGTATGCATCCTTGATGTCCAAGGACGCCAGAAAGTCCCCTGGATGGAGAGCAGTGACTACAGACCGAACCGTCTCCATCCGGAATCTTTATACCTTCACAAAACAAATTGAGGGCCTTGAGATCCAGGATTGGACGAACCCCATCCTTCTTTGGAACTACAGATTAGAGTAAAAAAAAAAAAAAAAAACAACACTGAAACCGTTCCTGCCCTGGGACAGCAGATCCTGATCCGCCCATACCGGGCCTCCCGACGGGTCGGCTGAAGCTGGAGGTTGGAGGGAAATAATCAGTTTCTCTCTTGTTCGCCAAACAATCTTGTAGCCTGAGGTGATTACTTTGCAACCCCACTGGTCGGAGATCAGAGATGTCCACCGAGTCGCGAATTCGCAAAGACGTCCCCCCCACCCGAGAGATGGGTGGGGGCAGACCTTCATGCGGACGTAGATTTGTCCGCAGGCTTGCGAAACCAAGGACCCTTTTGTCCCTGAGCAGGCGCTTTATCGGCCTGGGATCTTTTACCTGCCGCCCGGGGCGGACGAAAAAACACTTGTGCGTAGTAAAGGAGGGCACTTGCCTATAGCGTGGCTCCTTACCCTTTTTGGATTGCGGAAGCAACGTGCTTTTACCCCCTGTGGCATCTTTAATGATGTCATCCAGAGAGACCCCAAAAAGTCTGTCGCCCTTAAAGGTCCAGCAGGGCCTTCTTGGAAGATTGGTCCGCAGACCAGCACTTTAGCCAGATCAGGTGGCGTAATGCCACCGCATAAACTGAGGCTCTAGACAGCAAGGGGATAGTATCCATGTCTGACTTGCAGACAATCTCATGGCCCTGTACCAACTGGTCGACCAAAGCTACCTCATTCAGAGGAGCCTCCAGCGCCTTTAACCCCTGGAGTAGCATCTTTGCACACTCAGTAAGTGTCTGAGACACCAATGCCCCAGCCAATGCTGGACGCACCGCTGAGCCCACCCACTGTGTATAGGTAGCGAGTGCCTCAGCCTTCTTGTCCACAGGGTCCTTGAAGACAGGAGCCCCTTTCACTGGAATTGTGGTAACTTTGTGAAGTCTGGACACAGGGGGGTCCACTATCGGAGGAGAGGACCATTTTTTCATGAAACTCTCCTCAAAGGGGTACCGGACCGCAAATTTTTTTGGGGCTGCAAAAACCTTCAGTGGGTTTTCCCACTCATTGTATAAAAGCTTATCGAGATAAGACACACAAGGAAACACCTAAGCAGGGTGGGCCGGCTTACAGAACCCAAAGGGGACCGCCGTCTCTGCTGTTTCTGCAGCATTTTCAAATTTCAGCGTATCCCGCCTGGTTCTGCATCAGAATTATCCCCAGAAGATGGTGGGGGAAGCGGGCGTTTCCTAACCCCCCCCCCCCCCCCGTGTTCCCACGCGCCTGACACCCACAGGGACTCCAGGCAAGGTATCAATAGGCCACCCTCCTAGCTGCTACAGAGATGCAGAGTCTCCCAGAGGACTCACCACCCTTAGAACGGTACCGCTATTGCTGCCATCTGCTCCCGCCTGAGATGCTCTCCCACCGCCTGTGTCAGTCTGATCCTCATCAGCGTGTCTCTATATACTTTCGCGCCTGTGGAATGCACCCTAGATGCCGAAGACTTCCACAAAATGGCCGCCGAGCAAAAATGGCCATGCTGAAGAACAGTGTGGACCATAAGAAAATGCCCGCCGAGCAGTCGACAGAGGCCAAAGCAGCCGCGGACCATTAGAAAATGGCCGCCGAGCAGCGGTAGATCCATACAGGCGCGAACCACAAGAAAATGGCCGCCGAACAGTCGACAGAGGCCAAAACAGGCGTGGACCACAAGAAAAAAGGGATTTTTATAACAGCTTACCTGTAAAATCCCTTTCTTGGAGTACATCACGGGACACAGAGCGACTTAGTCATTACTAATGGGTTATATAGATTACCTTCAGGTGTTGGCACTGGCCAATTCCAAACCGGAAGTACCCTCCCCTATATAAGCCCCTCCCACCCGGGAGCACTTCAGTTTTGTAGCCAAGCAATAAGTGTCCCAAAAAGAGGGGTGGGAGCTCTGTGTCCCGTGATGTACTCCAAGAAAAGGATTTTACAGGTAAGCTGTTATAAAAATCCCTTTTTCTTTTTCGTACATCACGGGACACAGAGCGACTTAGTCATTACTAATGGGACGTCCCAAAGCAATGCCAAATGAGGGGAGGGATACATAAGCTGGGCGCCATCAGGCATGAGGCTCTTTTGCGGCCTGCAACACACTGCGCCCAAAGGCGACATCCTCCTGACTTCTGACGTCTACCTGGTAGAATCTAGTAAACGTGTGTACTAAGGACCATGTTGTGGCCTTACAGTACTTGAGCCAGGGAGGCTTGGTGATGCACTGCCCATGAAGTTCCAACTGCTCTTGTGGAGTGCGCCCTAACTTTGAACGGAGGCGGTCTCCTTTTCAAGCCATAGGCTTGTATTATGACCTGTCGAATCCACTTGGCTAAAGTAGATTTTTGATGCTGCCTGACCCTTTCTGGGGCCTTCCGGCAGAACAAACAAAGTATCCGTTCTACGAATCTGAGCAGTGGCTTTAAGATAAGCTTTAACTGCTCTTACTACATCCAAAGAATGCAATAACTTTTCCTCTACCGAACTAGGTTTGGGGAAAAAGGAAGGAAGAACCACATCTTGGTTCAAATGGAACCTCGATACCACCTTAGGAAGAAGGCTGGATGAGGACGTAATACTACTCTGTCCTTATGGATAACCAGATATGGCTCCTTACAGGACAAGGCGGCTAATTCCGATACTCTTTTAGCCGAACAAATGGCTACTAAGAAAATCAATTTCCTGGTGAAAAGAACCAAGAAAATGTGCCGCAATGGTTCAAATGGTTGTTTCTGTAGAACCGACAGAACCAGGTTTAAGTCCCATGGACATATGGGAATACTAACCGGAGGGCTAATACGCATCACTCCTTGTATGAAAGCTTTGATTAATGAATGCAAAGCCAAGGGCCTTTGAAAAAAAAATATTGACAAGGCCGTCTGACCCTTGATAGTACTCAAGGCAAGCTTCCTATGTACAGCCCACTGTAGGAAGTCCAGAATCCTACCTATTACGTACTTACGTGGATGCCATTTCCTGGCCTCACCCCACGTGATGTACGCCTTCTAGATCCTATAATAGATCTGCCTGGATACCGGCTTCCTGGCATTGATCATGGTAGATACCACAGGATTAGAGAGCCCTCTCTTTTTTAGAATGTGGGCTTCTATAGCCAGGCCGTCAAACCTAGGGCTGGAAAGGAAGGGTAGTATATCGGTCCTTGCGAAAGCAGGTCCGGACGATGTGGGAGGGTCCAAGGACTTCCCACTGACATTTTTACAATCTCCGCGTACCATGCCCTTCGGGGCCACGCTGGAGCCACCAGAATCACTGGTTTCTTTTCTACCCTGATTCTGCGGATTAATCGCGGTGGGAATGCATATATCAGCTTGAACTGATCCCAAGGGAACACTAGGGCATCCGAACCGCAAGCTAGGGGATCCTTTGTGCGAGACACAAATCTGTCCACCTTTGCGTTGAATCTGGATGCTAGCAGATCTACATCCGGTGTTCCCCACCGCTGGCATATTGCCTGGAAAACCTCGGGGTGAAGGACCATTCCCCCGGGCATAATTGCTGGCGACTTAAAAAAGTCCGCTCTCCAATTTTCCACTCCTGGGATGAAAACCGCGGATATGGCTGTGACATACCTTTCTGCCCATTCCAGGATGCATTTCGCTTCCCTCTGGGCTGCACGACTCCTGGTGCCACCCTGGAGATTGATATATGCCACTGCTGTGGCATTGTCTGATTGAATTCTGACAGGTGACCCTTGGAGTTTGGATGTCCATGCTACTAGGGCATACCGGGCTGCTCGTATCTCTAAGAGATTGGTGGGCAGGGCCTTCTCTGCTTCTGACCACTTGCCCTGGAGAGACCATTGCTCCAGTACTGCCCCCCAGCCTATGAGGCTGGCAACTGTAGTGACCACCTTCCAAGAAACCGGACTGAAGGGTTTCCCTTCCCAGATTCTGGGGCACCAACCACCAATGGAGGCTCTTGCGAACGGAAGGGGACAGGGACATTGGTAAGTCTAAAGCCTGAACTTTTTTGTTCCAGGCTGACAGTATGGCCCTCTGCAAGTTCCTTGAATGGAATTGACCGTAGGGTATCGCTTCGAATGAAGCCACCATTTTTCCCAGCAGCCTTATACACAGGCGTATGGCTGGTTTTTCTTTTTTGTACCCACTAAGTGGGTCAAATCTTTCAAAGACGATACCTTCTCTGGAGGTAAGAAAATCTTTCTCTGATTTGAATCCAGTCTTAGCCCCCAAGTATTCCAGGCTTTTGACTGGTTTTAGGGCTGACTTGTCTCGGTTGATAATGCAACCGTGAGATTCCAGATACTTGATTATCTTGTGAACGACCACTTCTAGTTTTTTTCACTGAGTGGTCTATCAGCAACAAGTCGTCTAGATATGCCATTATCGTTACACCTTGTGTTCCTAGTTTGGCCAATCGTAGGGCCAGAATTTTTGTGAACACTCGTGGTGCCGTGGCCAGACCGAAAGGTAAGGCTCTGAACTGAAAATGGCGCCCTTCTACTGCAAGGCGCAGAAATCTCTGTTGGGCCGGACAGACGGGAACACGCAAATAAGCATCCCCTATGTCGATCGAGGCTAACCATTCCTGCCCTTGTAGGGCGGTGGCCACCGATCGGATCGACTCCATCCGAAAAAAGTCCTGATATGTAGGAACTTGTTTAGCCCTTTTATATTCAATATGGGCCTCATGTCCCCATTTGGTTTGGGGACTGTGACAAGGTTCGAGTAAAACCCGAACCAGTTTTCTTTCAAGGGAACCTTCATGATTACCCTTGGGGCAATAGTTGCTCTAGTGCCAGAAGGAGGGATCCACTCTTCTGGGGATCGCTTGGCACGTTTGACCTTATAAAATGGGCAGGAGGAATGTCTTAACTCCAGCCTGTATCCCAGACTTACTGCGGGGATCACCCATCTCTGATGGTGTCCCGCCAGGTCTCTGTGAACAACTGAAGTCTTCCCCTCACCCGACTGAGTGGGGGCAACCCTTCATGACTTAGGGGGAGGTTTTGTACCTCTCTTGACCCAGGGTTTCTTGATACCCTGTGATTGTCCCTGATTTCTGCCCCCTGGATTTGACAGCGGAGGCCGTCGGAACTGTTTCACAGCCGATGTGCCAGGGACTGGAGAAGTAGGCCTCTTAAAAGAAGGACTTCTACCCTTGTTCTTAACCGGTAAGAGTGAACTTTTACCGGCAGAAATTTTCTGGATATATTTGTCCAGATCTTCTCCAAATAAGCGTTCTCCATGAAATGGGAAGCTAACCAGCAGTTTTTTACAGGGAGCTTCAGCAGACCAGTTTTTGAGCCACAGAAGCCTACGCATATGTACTATAGACAGCGTAAAGCAGGAGGCCTGTTGGATTGTATCCTTTATGGCGTCCACCGCAAAACACAAGGCTCTAGGCAGGTCAGCTAGGGCAAGAGCCTGCTGATCTGGTAAGTCCCTTAAGACTTGTTTCAACTGATCTTTCACTGCTTGGCAGACTCCAATCGCTGCTACCGCAGGTTGTGTCACCATGCTTGCTGTAGAGAAAGCAGATTTTAGTAAAGACTCCAATTTTTTATCTATTGGGTCTTTGAACATTGGAACATTATCTACTGGACATGTCAGTGATTTGTTAACAGAAGAGATGGCTGCGTCCACTGTAGGGACCCTCCATTTTTTTATGAACTTATCCTCCATGGGATAGATCACCGGAAATCTCTTGGGGGGAGCAAATATTTTATCAGGATGCTCCCAATCCTGGTAAATAAGCCCTTCTAATAAAGGGTGGATTGGGAAGGAACAGACAGCCTGGGGAGCTTTTAGCGACCCCAGCGAGGAAACCGTAGTGGATGATGGTTCCGCCAGAGGCATTTTAAATGCTGATCGGACCATATTAGTCAGAGACTGAACCCATAATCTTTCAGCCTGAGATGCTGAGAAAGGTTCTTCCACTGTTGATTCCTCCATAACTGAATCAACCTTATCCTGATCCCCTTCAGGTAGGTCGATCTCTGTGTGGGGCTGTTCCTCCACTAACAGGCACTCTGAAGGAGGAGACGGAGATCGGACGCGCTTTTCCTGAGACAGGGAAGCAGCGATCAATGCTGTTAATCTCTCTTCCAATCCTCCCAGAGTTGAGGATAAAAAACCTCCTCTGTTATATATACAGGAGCAGGTGGACTGGGGACAGCCGCAGCACCAGGCATTCCTGCGGGGTTTCTACGGCTACTGACCTCTGAATTCTCAGGGGAGATTGGTGCAGTACAAGCATGCCCAATATCCTCAGAGCCCGATGGAGACCCCTTTGGCTTCCTGGAAGATCTATTTCCGGAGCGTCTGGACGACATATCCTTTAAGCACAAAGCTGAGGTATTCCCGTCGTCATACACCAATTTTGCTGGTAATAATCTAACACAGGTGCTGCTATATACCAGCTGGTGTCCACTAAAGTGCCTTTCTATGGGGATGCCTGCATCAACCGCCTCTGTGTGCCACTGTTTGTTGCTAGCTCTGTTTGCATCCAGCTGACACTTGTACTGTGTCCTTTAACTATGCTGGGACGCCCGCACATGCGCAGAAGCGCCGCGGCGCGCATAGAGCGTCATCCACCCGCCCCGCCCCTTTTTTTCATAGGAGGCGCGTGCACGCGCCCGCGCGCGCGCCCGTGCGCCATTGGCGCCCTTTTCGAAATCAAACAGGGGACTAGGAGCCAGGGCCCTTTTTGCCGGAGGGCCTGTGCGGTGGATGAGCGCAGCAACAGGGCAGAGGAAGTGGATTCCCACAGAGAAACTTACCAGCTGCCTGGATCTTTTGACTTGAGAAAACCAAAGATCCACATGACAAGAAAAATGGACTACAGCGGCCTCTAGTGGTTTAACACAGGTACCGCGGTCCCCTTTTTTTTTTTTTTTTTTTTCTTGACTACTATTAAAATTTTACATTTTCAGTAGTTACAGGCAAACACAGATATTTAGCGGGAATACCGTTAGGTAACAGACAGAAAGACAAATTAGGCTTGGGGGTCCCCCAATAGAACCAAGTTCCTGGGGGCCCCCACTTACCTGATCCCCGCCGCAGGACTTTGTTTGGTCCACAGAAGTCCAAACTTCACCTATCACGGCAGGCATTGTAATTAAACCTTCAGGGACCGGGTTCCCAAGGATTCCACTCCCCTGGACCTGTATAGCACCCTGCACAGACAACATCATGGGTATGACCAGAGCTCTGGATCCCAGGGTCCAGCCCTCCTAAGAGAAGCATTACAGGCAAAACCTTGCTCTTCTGCTGCAAGGCCCGGGTACCGACCGTTTAGCTATGAAGCTTTTTTGGTGGGATCCGGAACAGCTTACTAAGGCCCAAAAGAACCTGTACGCAAGCCCAGTGAAAACACATGTTACTTTTTGGCCAACACCTTAGACACTGGCAAAAAAGGGGATTTTTATAACAGCTTACCTGTAAAATCCTTTTCTTGGAGTACATCACGGGACACAGAGCGACTTAGTCATTACTAATGGGTTATATAGTTTACCTTCAGGTGTTGGCACTGGCCAATTCCAAACCGGAAGTACCCTCCCCTATATAAGCCCCTCCCACCCGGGAGCACCTCAGTTTTGTAGCCAAGCAATAAGTGTCCCAAAAAGAGGGGTGGGAGCTCTGTGTCCCGTGATGTACTCCAAGAAAAGGATTTTACAGGTAAGCTGTTATAAAAATCCCCTTTTCTTTTTCGTACATCACGGGACACAGAGCGACTTAGTCATTACTAATGGGACGTCCCAAAGCAATGCCAAATGAGGGGGGGGGTACATAAGCTGGGCGCCATCAGGCATGAGGATCTTTTGCGGCCTGCAACACACTGCGCCCAAAGGCGACATCCTCCTGACTTCTAACGTCTACCTGATAGAATCTAGTAAACGTGTGTACCGAAGACCATGTTGCGGCCTTACATACTTGAGCCAGGGAGGCCTGGTGATGCACTGCCCATGAAGTTCCAACCGCTCTTGTGGAGTGCGCCCTAACTTTGAACGGAGGCGGTCTCTTTCTCAAGCCATAGGCTTGTATTATGACCTGTCGAATCCACTTGGCTAAAGTAGATTTTGATGCTGCCTGACCCCTTCTGGGGCCTTCCGGCAGAACAAACAAAGAATCCGTTCTGCGAATCTGAGCAGTGGCTTTTAGATAAGCTTTAACTGCTCTTACCACATCCAAAGAATGTAATAACTTTTCCTCTACTGAGATAGGTTTGGGGAAAAAAGAAGGAAGAACCACATCTTGGTTCAAATGAAACCTCGATACCACCTTAGGAAGAAAGGCTGGATGAGGACGTAATACTACTCTGTCCTTATGGACAACCAGATATGGCTCCTTACAGGACATAGCTGCTAATTCCGACACTCTTTTAGCCGAACAAATGGCTACTAAGAAAACCAATTTCCTGGTGAGAAGAACCAAGGAAATGTGTTGTAATGGTTCAAACGGTTGTTTCTGTAGAACCGACAGAACCAGGTTTAAGTCCCAAGGACATATGGGAATACTAACCGGAGGGCTAATACGCATCACTCCTTGTATAAAGGCTTTGACTAGTGAATGCGAAGCCAAGGGCCTTTGAAAAAATATTGACAAGGCCGAAATCTGACCCTTGATAGTACTCAAGGCCAGCTTCCTATCTACAGCCCACTGTAGGAAGTCCAGAATCCTCCCTATCATGTACTTACGTGGATGCCATTTCTTGGTCTCACACCACGTAATGTACGCTTTCCAGATCCTATAATAGATCTGCCTGGATACCGGTTTCCTGGCATTGATCATGGTAGATACCACAGAATTAGAGAGCCCTCTCTTTTTCAGAATGTGGGCTTCAATAGCCAGGCCGTCAAACCTAGGGCTGGTAAGGAAGGGTGGTATATCGGTCCTTGCGACAGCAGGTCCGGACGAAGTGGGAGGGTCCAAGGACTCCTCACTGACATTTTTACCATCTCCGCGTACCATGCCCTTCGGGGCCACGCTGGAGCCACCAGAATCACTGGTTTCTTTTCTACCCTGATTCTGCGGAGTAATCGCGGTAACAATTGTGGCGGTGGGAATGCATATATCAGCTTGAACCGATCCCAAGGGAACACTAGGGCATCCGAGCCGCAAGCTAGGGGATCCCTTGTGCGAGACACAAACCTGTCCACCTTTGCGTTGAATCTGGATGCTAGCAGATCTACATCCGGTGTTCCCCACCGCTGGCATATTGCCTGGAAAACCTCGGGGTGAAGAGACCATTCCCCCGGGCATAATTGTTGGCGACTTAGAAAGTCCGCTCTCCAATTTTCCACTCCTGGGATGAAAACCGCAGATATGGCTGGGACATATCTTTCTGCCCACTCCAGGATGCAATTTGCTTCCTTCTGGGCTGCACGACTTTTGGTGCCACCCTGATGATTGATATATGCCACTGCCGTGGCATTGTCTGATTGAATTCTGACAGGGGACCCCTGGAGTTTGGATGTCCATGCTACTAGGGCATACCGGGCTGCTCGTATCTCTAAGAGATTGATGGGCAGGGCCTTTTCTGCTTCTGACCACCTGCCCTGGAGAGACCATTGCTCCAGCACTGCCCCCCAGCCGATGAGGCTGGCATCTGTAGTGACCACCTTCCAAGAAACCGGACTGAAGGGTTTCCCTCTTTCCAGATTCTGGGGCACCAACCACCAATGGAGGCTCTTGCGAACGGAAGGGGACAGGGACATTGGTAAGTCTAAAGCCTGAACTTTTTTGTTCCAGGCTGACAGTATGGCCCTTTGCAAATTCCTTGAATGGAATTGACCGTAGGGTACCGCTTCGAATGAAGCCACCATCTTTCCCAGCAGCCTCATGCAGAGACGTATGGATGGTTTTCTTTTTGTACCCACTAAGTGGGTCAAATTTCTTAAAGACGACACCTTCTCTGGAGGTAAGAAAATCTTTCTCTGATTTGAATCCAGCCTTAGCCCTAAGTATTCCAGACTTTTGACTGGTCTTAGAGCTGACTTGTCCCGGTTGATAATCCAACCGTGATATTCCAGATACTCGATTGTCTTGTGAATAGCTACTTCCAGCTTTTCCACTGAGTGGTCTATTAGTAGCAGGTCGTCTAGATATGCCATTATCGTTACACCCTGTGTTCTTAGATTGGCCAATAATGGGGCCAGAATTTTTGTGAACACTCGTGGTGCTGTGGCCAGACCGAAAGGTAAGGCTCTGAACTGAAAATGGCGCCCTTCTACTGCAAAGCGTAGAAATTTCTGATGGGCCGGAAAGATGGGAATATGCAGATAAGCATCCCTTATGTCGATCGAGGCTAGCCATTCCTGCCCTTGTAGGGCGGTGGCCACTGATCGGATCGACTCCATCCGAAAGGTCCTGATATTTAGGAACTTGTTTAGCCCTTTTAGATTTAATATGGGCCTCACGTCCCCATTTGGTTTGGGGACTGTGAAAAGGTTCGAGTAAAACCCGAATCCGCTTTCTTCCAGGGGAACCTTCATGATTACCCCTTGGAGCAATAGTTGTTCTAGTGCCAGAAGGAGGGATCCTCTCTTTTGGGGATCTCTTGGCACGTTTGACCTCATAAATTGGGCAGGAGGAGTGCCTTTTAACTCCAGCTTGTATCCCAGACTTACTGCGGAGAGCACCCATCTGTCTCTGATGGTGTCCCGCCAGGTCTCTGTGAACAACTGAAGTCTTCCCCCCACCCGATTGAGCGGGGGCAATACTTCATGCCTTAGGGGGAGGTTTTGTACCTCTCTTGATCCAGGGCTTCTTGTTACCCTGTGATTGTCCCTGATTTCTGCCCCCTGAATTTGACCGCGGAGGCCGTCGGAACTGCTTCACAGCCGATGTGCCCGGGACTGGAGAGGTAGGCCTCTTAAAAGAAGGACTTCTACCCTTGTTCTTAACCGGTAAGAGTGAACTTTTACCGGCAGAAATTTTCTGGATATATTTGTCCAGATCTTCTCCAAATAAGCGTTCTCCATGAAATGGGAAGCTAACCAGCAGTTTTTTACAGGGAGCTTCAGCAGACCAGTTTTTGAGCCACAGAAGCCTACGCATATGTACTATAGACAGCGTAAAGCGGGAGGCCTGTTGGATTGTATCCTTTATGGCGTCCACCGCAAAACACAAGGCTCTAGGCAGGTCAGCTAGGGCATGAGCCTGCTGATCTGGTAAGTCCCTTAAGACTTGTTTCAACTGATCTTTCACTGCTTGGCAGACTCCAATCGCTGCTACCGCAGGTTGTGTCACCATACTTGCTGTAGAGAAAGCAGATTTTAGTAAAGACTCCAATTTTTTATCTATTGGGTCTTTGAACATTGGAACATTATCTACTGGACATGTCAGTGATTTGTTAACAGAAGAGATGGCTGCGTCCACTATAGGGACCCTCCATTTTCTTATGAACTTATCCTCCATGGGATAGATCACCGGAAATCTCTTGGGGGGAGCAAATATTTTATCAGGATGCTCCCAATCCTGGTAAATAAGCCCTTCTAATAAAGGGTGGATTGGGAAGGAACAGACCGCCTGGGGAGCTTTTAGCGACCCCAGCGAGGAAACCGTAGTGGATGGTGGTTCCGCCAGAGGCATTTTAAATGCTGATTGGACCATGTTAGTCAGAGACTGAACCCATAATCTTTCAGCCTGAGAAGCTGAGAAAGGTTCTTCCACTGTTGATTCCTCTATAAGTGAATCAACCTCATCCTGATCCCCTTCAGGTAGGTCGATCTCTGTGTGGGGCTGTTCCTCCACTAACAGGCACTCTGAAGGAGGAGACGGAGATCGGACGCGCTTTTCCTGTGACAGGGAAGCAGCGATCAATGCTGTTAATCTCTCTTCCAATCCTCCCAGAGTTGAGGATAAAACCTCCTCTGTTATATATACAGGAGCAGGTGGACTGGGGACAGCCGCAGCACCAGGCATTCCTGCGGGGTTTCTACGGCTACTGACCTCTGCATTCTCAGGGGAGATTGGTGCAGTGCAAGCATGCCCAATATCCTCAGAGCCCGATGGAGACCCCTTTGGCTTCCTGGAAGATTTATTTCCGGAGCGTCTGGACGACATATCCTTTAAGCACAAAGCTGAGGTATTCCCGTCGTCATACACCAATTTTTGCTGGTAATAGTCTAACACAGGTGCTGCTATATACCAGCTGGTGTCCACTAAAGTGCCTTTCTATGG
Source organism: Rana muscosa (assembly GCA_029206835.1). Classification (NCBI taxonomy): domain Eukaryota; kingdom Metazoa; phylum Chordata; class Amphibia; order Anura; family Ranidae; genus Rana; species Rana muscosa. The sequence goes on from CM055118.1 coordinate 281,353,924, forward strand.
GGATGCCTGCATCAACCGCCTCTGTGTGCCACTGTTTGTTGCTAGCTCTGTTTGCATGCAGCTGACACTTATACTGTGTCTTTTAACCATGCTGGGACGCCCGCACATGCGCAGAAGCGCCGCGGCGCGCATCGAGCGTCATCCACCCGCCCCGCCCCTTTTTTTTCATAGGAGGCGCGTGCACGCGCCCGCGCGCGCGCCCGTGCGCCAATGGCGCCCTTTTCGAAAACCAACAGAGGACTAGGAGCCAGGGCCCTTTTTGCCGGAGGGCCTGTGCGGTGGATGAACGCAGCAACAGGGCAGAGGAAGTGGATTCCCTCAGAGAAACTTACCAGCTGCCTGGATCTTTTGAGTTGAGAAAACCAAAGATCCACATTTACAAGAAAAATGGACTACAGCGGCCTCTAGTGGTTTAACACAGGTACCGCGGTCCCTGTTTTTTTTTTTTTTCTTGACTACTATTAAAATTTTACATTTTCAGTAGTTATAGGCAAACACAGATATTTAGCGGGAATACCGTTAGGTAACAGACAGAAAGACAAATTAGGCTTGGGGGTCCCCCAATAGAACCAAGTTCCTGAGGGCCCCCACTTACCTGATCCCCGCCGCAGGACTTTGTTTGGTCCACAAAAGTCCAAACTTCACCTATCACGGCAGGCATTGTAATTAAACCTTCAGGGACCGGGTTCCCAAGGATTCCACTCCCCTGGACCTGTATAGCACCCTGCACAGACAGCGTCTTGGTCGTGGGTATGACCAGAGCTCTGGATCCCAGGGTCCAGCCCTCCTAAGAGAAGCATTACAGGCAAAACCTTGCTCTTCTGCTGCAAGGCCCGGGTACCGACCGTTTAGCTATGAAGCTTTTTTGGTGGGATCCGGAACAGCTTACTAAGGCCCAAAAGAACCTGTACGCAAGCCCAGTGAAAACACATGTTACTCTTTGGCCAACACCTTAGACACTGGCAAAAAACTGAGGTGCTCCCGGGTGGGAGGGGCTTATATAGGGGAGGGTACTTCCGGTTTGGAATTGGCCAGTGCCAACACCTGAAGGTAAACTATATAACCCATTAGTAATGACTAAGTCGCTCTGTGTCCCGTGATGTACGAAAAAGAAAACTGAGGTGCTCCCGGGTGGGAGGGGCTTATATAGGGGAGGGTACTTCCGGTTTGGAATTGGCCAGTGCCAACACCTGAAGGTAATCTATATAACCCATTAGTAATGACTAAGTCGCTCTGTGTCCCGTGATGTACGAAAAAGAAATGGCCGCCGACAGCATGGAGGGAGAAACACACAGGTAAGCAGCACATTGACATTCTTAATGACAGCCTACAGCACAGTCCCGCTCCAGATGGAGCCCCCCAGGTGATCCCCAGCACCCAGCCTTAGCTTAGCCCAGGGAGGAGGGAAGGCAGGGAGAGAGGAAAGAAAGGGCAAAAACCACTTACTTGATCTCTCTAGGAATGTCCAGCCAAGTCTTCCTGCCAAAGCAGGGGAGCTACTTACCTTTCCTGCGTGGATTATGCTGGAAGACATTCCGGACAGATCATCTTCCGCGCACGGAGGTGACTGTCGGCCTGGCATGCTGTGATTGTGCCATAGAGACTGATCATATGCATGCCCTGGAGCGCGAAGCTCACCGGCCACCCGTGGAGCGACGGGCATGTCGTGGAAAACCCAGCACGTAGCTAGGGTCGGCACACTCGATGACCGAAACTGGGGAGACTACAAGGATCTGGGATCCAGCCTGTAACCCAGTCGGCAGTTGATCGAAGATGGCAGGAACAAAAAAAAACTTAGAAAACGTAGTAAAAAAACCCCTGCACCAATGGGCCCTAAGGGAGCCATGTCCTATGCTAGGCAGAAAAAAAACTTATCTGCGAGGTACAGAGAGAGGGGTTATAACCCAGGGTTAACACTTTCTACAAGTTTTCTGCCTAGTCACTCCTAAATGAAGGATAATACCCACTTGTCAATAGGAATGTGTCCGTTCATGAACGAAAGAGTAAAAAAGTTTGCCCTTGCAGTGGGGCTGGACCCGCACTGCAAGGGTTAATTGCTCGTTTGTGTCTAGGGGAGAGATGAAGGGAGATTACTTACCAGATCCTCCCCGCACAAGCCTGGTCCCTGCAGCCTAGTGCTGCGGACTGTTCCTGACGTCAAGTCCAGAGCATACTCCATAGACCTGCTCTGGATGTGAGGATGCCAGGAACATTCCAACGCTGGACCGTGGGGAGCACCGTTTTCCGGTTGATCAGAGGATTGGCTGAGTATAAGGCCTTTTACTCTCCCCAGGACAAAATGATCACTTAACCCTTACAGTGCAGGCACAGCCCCCACTGCAAGGGCAAACTTTTTTTGCCGAGAATTGGGCTTTAGGATTTCGATAAAGTGGTGACTTCTCAGGTTTCTATGCAGTGTCCCCGTTAAAGGAAATTTAGTCTATCTGTTCTGAAGATCACTGTCACGAGGACTGAAAGTGAGGGAAAATCCTACGCGGAGTTGCCACCAAACCATAAATAGTGTTGTAAGCTTCCAATGGAGACACTTGTTTCTTTGACAACTAAGGGAAATTATTTCTCTCTGGCGAGATTTATTCAATAGATTTACCTTCACTTACTGTCCTGTAGACACAACTGAAAGTTACTGACAGGAGTTTTAACTACGTTTAAAAATAAAAAATGTTTTGGCTTGGCATATCCTGCAGTTTAAACACATTATAAGGTAGTCTAAAAGCAAAACTTGTCACAGGCATACAGCGCAGCATTGTTATTTTGTATAGACAGAATATTGCAACATAATGAAGTGTGTGCGCTGCATTAAAATAAAACATTTCTTAATCCTTTGCCTGCCAACAGTCGCCCCCCCCCCCCCCCCCCCTGCACTGCTCCATTCAGCAATTGGGGCACACGTGAATTCAACAGGCATGGTTGAGCAGGTGACTCTCTCCTGCTTCTTTCCCATGCAACAGCGTTAGCTGCTTCCCTAATTGGTCAGTGTCACAAAGCTTAGGGGGAAGGAATACATAGCCGTATATGAGCTCAGATAATATTCGGAGCTTACAGAGGGTTTTTTTTCTCCGATGCCAGCAGCCAGATGGTTACAGGAGCGTGGAAGGGAGGGTGCATGCTGCTGGGATAGAAGGGACTTGTAGCCAAGTAAACCTTTAATTTGCTCTTAATGTGAAAACGGTCATCTTTTTTTATTCACAATAAAAGTGACCGTGTATGTAAATTCCACCTCTGACATCATACTTGCCTCCCCAATGCCCCCCACCTCTTCCTCCATCCCCACCACTGAAAAATACCTGGCTCTTCTAAGCAAGGAGGAACATGTGACCTCCTCCCATGAAGCAGATCTCCAATCTAGCAGCCAATTGGGAGGCCCAAGCAATATAACATGATGGAGAGGCTGACTTATCCTCTGAGCTTCAACACCAGTTGACACTGGGTATTTTGGAGAGGCGAGAATAATAGGATTTTTATAACAGCTTACCTGTAAAATCCTTTTCTTGGAGTACATCACGGGACACAGAGCGACATAGTCATTACTAATGGGTTATATAGATACCGTCGGGTGCTGGCACTGGCAACTTCCAAAACCGGAAGTACCCTCCCCTATATAAGCCCCTCCCATCCGGGAGCACCTCAGTTTTGTAGCAAAGCAATAAGTGTCCCCAAAGAGGGGCGGGAGCTCTGTGTCCCGTGATGTACTCCAAGAAAAGGATTTTACAGGTAAGCTGTTATAAAAATCCTATTTTCTTTCTCGTACATCACGGGACACAGAGCGACATAGTCATTACTAATGGGATGTCCTAAAGCAATGCCAAATGAGGGGGGGGGGATACACCATATATAAGCTGAGCGCTATCAGACATGAGGATCTTTTGCGGCCTGCAACACACTGCGCCCAAAGGCGACATCCTCCTGACTTCTAACGTCCACCTGGTAGAACCTAGTAAACGTGTGTACTGAAGACCATGTTGCGGCCTTACAGATTTGAGCCAGGGAGGCCTGGTGATGCACTGCCCATGAAGTTCCAACTGCTCTCGTGGAGTGCGCTCTAACTTTGAACGGAGGCGGTCTCCTTCTCAAGCCATAAGCTTGCATAATGACCTGTCGAATCCACTTGGCTAAAGTAGATTTTGACGCTGCCTGACCCTTTCTGGGGCCTTCCGGCAGTATAAACAAAGTATCCGTTCTGCGAATCTGAGCAGTGGCTTTTAGATAAGCTTTAACTGCTCTTACTACATCCAAAGAATGAAATAACTTTTCCTCTACCGAAGTAGGTTTGGGGAAAAAAGAAGGAAGAACCACATCTTGGTTCAAATGAAACCTCGATACCACCTTAGGAAGAAAGGCTGGATGAGGACGTAACACTACTTTGTCCTTATGGATAACCAGATATGGCTCTTTACAGGACATAGCTGCTAATTCCGACACTCTTTTAGCCGAACAAATGGCTACTAGAAAAATCAATTTCCTGGTGAGAAGCACCAAGGAAATATGCTGTAATGGTTCAAATGGTTGTTTCTGTAAAACCGACAGAACCAAGTTTAGATCCCATGGACATATGGGAATATTAACCGGAGGACTAATACGCATCACTCCTTATATTGACAAGGCCGAAATCTGACCCTTGATAGTACTCAAGGCAAGCTTCCTATCTACAGCCCATTGTAGGAAGTCCAGAATCCTTCCTATTACGTATTTACGTGGATGCCATTTCTTGGCCTCACACCAGGCGATGTACGCCTTCCAGATTCTATAGTAGATCTGCCTGGATACCGGCTTCCTGGCATTGATCATGGTAGATACCACAGCATTAGAGAGCCCTCTCTTTTTTAGAATGTGGGCTTCAATAGCCAGGCCGTCAAACCTAGGGCTGGTAAGGAAGGGTGGTATATCGGTCCTTGCGAAAGCAGGTCCGGACGACGTGGGAGAGTCCAAGGACTCCCCACTGAAATTTTACAATCTCCGCGTACCACGCTCTTCGGGGCCACGCTGGAGCCACCGGAATCACTGGTTTCTTTTCTACCCTGATTCTGCGGAGTAATCGAGGTAACCATTGTGGCGGTGTGAATGCATATATCAGCTTGAACTGATCCCAAGGGAACACTAGGGCATCCGAGCCGCAAGCTAGGGGATCCCTTGTCCGAGAGACAAACCTGTCCCCCTTTGTGTTGAATCTGGATGCTAGAAGATCTACATCCGATGTTCCCCACCGCTGACATATTGTCCAGAAAACCTCGGGGTGAAGGGACCCTTCCTCTGGGCCTAATTGCTGGCGACTTATAAAGTCCGCCTTCCAATTCTCCACTCCTGGAATGAATACCGCAGATATGGCTGGGACATATTTTTCTGCCCATTTCAGGATGTAATTTACTTCCCTCTGGGCTGCACGACTCCTGGTGCCCCCCTGATGATTGATATATGCCACTGCTGTGGCATTGTCTGATTGAATTCTGACAGGGGACCCTTGGAGTTTGGATGTCCATGCTACTAGGGCATACCGGGCTGCTCGTATCTCTAAGAGATTGATGGGCAGGGCCTTTTCTGCATCCGACCATCTGCCCTGGAGAGACTATTGCTCCAGTACTGCTCCCCAGCCTATAAGGCTGGCATCTGTAGTGACCACCTTCCAAGAAATCGGACTGAAGGATTTCCTTTTTTCCAGATTCTGGGGAACCAACCACCAACGGAGGCTCTTGCGAACGGAAGGGGACAAGGACATTGTAAGTCTAGGGCCTGAACTTTTTTGTTCCAGGCTGACAGTATGGCCCCTTGCAAATTCCTTGAATGGAATTGACCGTAGGGTACTGCTTCGAATGATGCCACCATTTTTCCCAGCAGCCTCATATACAGGCGTATGGATGGCTGGCTTTTTTGTACCCACTAAGTGGATCAAATCTTTCAAAGACAACACCTTTCCTCGAGGCAAGAATATTTTTCTCTGGCCTGAATCCAACCTTAGCCCCAAGTATTCCAGACTTTTGACTGGTTTTTAGGGCTGACTTGTCTCGGTTGATAATCCAACCGTGAGATTCCAGATACTTGATTGTCTTGTGAACGACCACGTCTAGTTTTTTCACTGAGTGGTCTATCAGCAATAAGTCATCCAGATATGCCATTATCATTACACCTTGTGTTCTTAGATTGGCCAATAAAGGGCCAGAATTTGTATAGCCCTTTTAGAATTAATATGGGCCTCCCGTCTGCGTTTGCTTCGGGACTGTAAAGAGGTTTGAGTAAAACCCGAACCCTCATTCTTCCAGGGGAACCTCCATAATTACTCCTTGGAGCAATAGTTGTTCTAGTGCCAACAGGAGGGACTCTCTCTTCCAGGGATCCCTTGGCACGTTTGACCTCAAAAATGGGAAGGAGGAGAGTCTTTTAACTCCAAACTGTATCCCAAACCTACTGCGGAGAGCACCTATCTGTCTTGATCGTGTCCCGCCAGGTCTCTTGCGAACAACTGGAGTCCTCCCCCCACCCGACTGAGTGGGGGCTTCAATGAATTTAACTTTGGGGGAGGTTTTGTACCTCCCCTGACCCAGGGTTTCTCATTACCCTGCTACTGTCCCTGTTTTTTACCCCCGGGATTTGACCGAGGAGGCCGTCTGAACTGTTACACAGCCGATGGCCCAGGGACTGGAGAAGCAGGCCTCTCAAAGAGGGACCTCTAACTCTGTTTTTAAACGGCAAGAGCGTATTTTTACCGCTGGAAATTTTCTGGATATATTTGTCCAGGTTTTCCCTGAATAAGCGTTCACCATGAAACGGGACGCTAACCAGCCATTTTTTACAGGGAGCTTCAGCAGACCAGTTTTTGAGCCATAGGAGCCTACGCATATGTACTATAGACAGCGTAAGGCGGGAGGCCTGATGGACTGAATCCTCTATGGCGTCAACCGCAAAGCCTAAGGCTCTAGGTAGATCAGCTAGGGCAAAGCCTGCTGATCTGTCAAGTCCCTCAAGACCTGTTTCAACTGATCCTTCACTGCTTAGCAGACCCCAATAGCTGCTACTGCTGGTTGTATCACCAAGCAGATTTTCATAAGGACTCCAATCTTTTATCTATTGGGTTCTTGAACATTTGGACATTATCCACTGGACATGTCAGTGATTTATACATACAAGAGATGGCTGCGTCCACTGTAGGGACCTTCCATTTTTTTTTTTTGATGAACTTATCCTCCATGGGATAGACCACCGGAAATCTCTTGGGGGAATAAATATTTTCTCAGGACGTTCCCAATCCTGGTAAATGAGCCCTTTCAGTAAAGGGTGAAGTGGAAAAGAACAAACAGTCTGGGGGCTTCCAGCGACCCCAACGAGGATACAGTAGTGGTTGATGGTTCCGTAAGGTGCATTTTTAAATGCTGATCGGACCATGTTAGTCAGAGACTGAACCCATAATCTTTCAGCTTGAGATGCTGAGAAAAGGTTCCCCCACTGTTGATTCCTCTATAACAGAATCAACCTCATCCTGATCCCCTTCAGGCAGGTCGATCCCTGTATGGGACTGTTGCTCTGCTAACAGGCACTCTGAAGGAGGAGACGGAGATCGGGCGTGCTTTCCCTGACAGGGAGGCAGCCTCTCTAATCCTCCCAGAGCTGAGGAAAAAACCTCCTCTGTTACATACACAGGAGCAGGTGAACTGAGGACAGCCACAGTACCAAGTACCCCTGCGGGGTCTCTACGGTCACTTACCTCTGAACTTCAGGGGAGACTGGTGCAGCAGAAGTATGCCCAAGATCCTCCGAGCCCGATGAGACCCCCTTCGCTTCCTGGAAGATTCAGTTCCGGAGCTTCTGGACGGCATATTCCAAAGCCTAAAGCTGAGGTATTCCAGCCGTAATACACCACTTTTACTGAGAATAGTCTAGCACAATTGCTGCTATATCACAGTTGGTGTCTACTAATGTGCCTTTCTAGGGGATGCCTGTATCAACCGCTTGCTGTATGCCTTTAAATGTTGCCAGCTCTGTCTCTGTACTTCATAGCCAGCTCACTACAATATTGTGGTTTTTTTAAACTGCTGGGACGCCCGCACATGCGCAGAAGCGCTGCGGCGCGCACAGAGCGTCATCCCCCAGGCTCCGCCCCCTTTCCCGGCTCACCTCTATATATAGAGGCGCGTGCACGCGCGCGGCCACGTGCGCCTTCGGCGCTAATTTCAAAATATGGTAACAAGGGACAGGAGCCAGGGCCCCTCTTTGCCGCAGGCCGGGGGATGGACGAGCACTGCAACATGGCAGAGGAAGCAGTTTCCTATAAGAGAACTCACCATCTGCCTGGACTTTGCTCTGCTGAGAAGAAGCTAGTCCACATGACAAGAAAACATTCCACAGCGGCCTCTAGTGGACAAACACAGGTACCGCAGTCTAATATATTAAATATATATAAAAAAAAAATAATTTGTTTTTTTTTTTTTTTTTTTTTTTTCTTGACCACCATTAAAAATTATTACATTTTTTTTAGTAGTTACAGGCATGCACAGAATTTTGCGGGAATACCATTAGGTAACAGACAGAAAGACAAATTAGGCTTGGGGGTCCCCCAATAGAACCAAGTTCCTGGGGGCCCCCACTTACCTGTTCCCCGCCACAGGACTTTGTTTGGTCCACAAAAGCCCAAACTTCACCTATCACGGCAGGCATTGTAATCAAACCTTCAGGGACCGGGTTCCCAAGGATTCCACTCCCCTGGACCTGTATAGCACCCTGCACAGAAAACATCTTGGTCGTGGGTATGACCAGAGCTCTGGATCCCAGGGTCCAGCTCTCCTAAGAGAAGCATTACAGGCAAAACCTTGCTCTTCTCTGCAAGGCCCGGGTACCGACCGTTTAGCTATGAAGCTTTTTTGGTCGGATCCGGAATAGCTTACTGAGGCCCAAAAGAACCTGTACGCAAGCTCAGTGAAAAACACATGTTTCTTCTTGGCCAACACCTTAGACACTGGCAAAAAACTGAGGTGCTCCCGGATGGGAGGGGCTTATATAGGGGAGGGTACTTCCGGTTTTGGAAGTTGCCAGTGCCAGCACCTGACGGTATCTATATAACCCATTAGTAATGACTATGTCGCTCTGTGTCCCGTGATGTACGAGAAAGAAAAAGGGGAATGAAGGGTTGGCTTTACATGCCAATTCAAAGCTAACATGCCCATATGTGTAAGTTGACAGCATCTAAATGGCAATACAATGAAAATAAAGATATAAGAGCAGGACGTTAAGTTCTCTCCTCACCTGAATCATATAAGGCTTGTTCCCCATCTTCCTGATCTCAGACAGGTTCCTCATCTGTTGCTGGACCAGAGAGGCCTCAAATGCCACCAACATGAAGAGGGTGAAGACACTGTAGTACCAATATTCATCTAGGCACCAGAGGCCCACGCAGAATACCTGCCAAAAAATACAGACCATGAACATTCAAACGTCAACATTCAGGAAGACAGGCAACTTTTTTTCTAAACCTCCCCTCCTGCGACAAACATCTTACACATTTTCTATACTGTAGCAGAAATTACCTGAATATTAAAGGGTAAGTGCACTTTAGGACAAAATACACTTATTTTTGCTCCTTTTTCCCCTGACTTAACTAACCCATCCTTCCCCTCCACAGAGGCGTATTTCTCTATATCCAATGGTACTGTCCTCTGGTGACCATTTACATCCTGGCTGTGCCTCAGCATTACATCTCCATAGACTTCTATGAAACTGTCTCCTACCATCCCACTTTGTTCCTAACCTCAGTACACAGCACAAAGTCCATAGCGCTGTAATGCACAAGTGTGTCAAAGAGAGTGATGTAAACAAGTATTGTTTACAGAAAAATCAGCGATGAGCCCAGTATGTATTTACTGGTAAACATTTCTGGTAAATTTGAACCAATACCAATACAGGCAGTCCCCGGGTTACAAACAAGATCGGGTCTGTAGGTTTGTTCTCAAGTTGAATCTGTATGCAAGTCGGAACAGGTAAATTTTTTAAGTGTAGCTCCAGCCATAAAAACAATTTGTCTTTTTGGATAGCATGGGGAAGGGTTAACGCCCCTGTAACATTTGTATTGCTGTCTGTGCCCCTGTTCGGAAGAATTCACCTCGCTTTCTGTCCCAATGACAATTAGATTTTTAAAAATTTTGGGTTGTTGTGGAAACAAGCCTTGGTGATAAAGTTTCAGTGGAGACACATTTTTCACCATAATAGCTCTTACAGGAGTGAATTTCCCTTCCTAGGGGTAAATTTCCTCCCTCCGTTTGAAAGTCGAATGTTTGTAACTAGGGGACTGCCTGTACTAGTATCCGTGTCGATACCGAGCATTTGCAGGAGTACTTGTACTCCTGCAAAAGCACTGATGCTTAATCCGATACCTCCCAAAAGCCAGTGGGCGGAGAGAAGACAGAGGGAGTCAGAGTCCTGTCAACATTCAACAACACGCTGGCAGGTAAGCTGGCCGGGGCACAGCCACTATGTTTTTCCAAGACAAAACTTTCCATTAGAATCAGCTACCCGTCAGATTGGAAGGAAGTGACGTTCCATAAGAAACACCATGACGCCCATCTTGATGTACCCTGCACTTGTCCCATCAGTGCTGCATATTAGTGCCTCATCAATGCCTGCCTATCAGTCGGTGCTGTATATCAGTGCCGCCTCAGTGTCACCTATCAGAGCTGCATATTTGTGCCGCCTCATCAGTGCCACCCCATTAGTGCTGCATAAGAAGGTAACATTAGTCTGTATCGTGATTTGAAAACAGTCACATGACATTAAAGAAAAGCGTCGGCGAGTACTTGAAAGTATCGGCACTTGTACTTGGGTCTTAAAAAAAAAAAAGGGTATCGTTGCAACCCTAATTTCTGTAGCATTTAACCTAAAGTGGGACCCAACTATAGGAAAAATAACTGCCCATTATGAATTCCACTTCATTTAGTGAGCTGTAAAGGTTTTTAAACGTGTTGCTTATTTACAGTTTAGAATTACTGTTTTTCCCTGTTTTAAAAGCACATTTCTAATTTGAGGCTAGCTAAATTATTAACTTGATGCAGGCGCAAGTTTTATATTTCCATGGAAATTTAGATTGGGAAATCCTGCGTGTTTGCTGCTCCAAAAAGTAAATAGTTTTTCCCCCAAAAAATAATAGATATATATCTATTTTTTATAAACACATTCTGGTGTGAACAGACCCTAAAACTAAAGTTTAAAGACATTACATTTAAAAAATTATCCAACAGCTTTGTCAGATTGTTTCAATATTACATTAGAATATTGGGCTCAGTCTCCAAAACCTATATGCCTATAACATGACATATGCCTGTATGGCTATAACATGACAGGTCCGATTACCCATTCAAATAATTGTCAGACATGTAGGATTATTATAAAGACACGTACCTGAAACACAAAGAATGGTGCAATGGCTCTCTCTTTAAACAGATGTAGAAAATCGGGAACCACCATCTCTGCTCTAAGGACAGAAACAAACAAGTTTCAGGATGGTAGCGCAATATCTGATTAACTGAGAGAACTTTTCTATTAAGCTAGAAACATACGTAAAGACAAAACCGTGTGTTTTTTTAATGGTAGAAACTGTTTAACTACACATTTTATTCAGTGATCTGCAGTCCTAACTTCACAACGGAACAGTGGAAACACGATTAAAGAAAAAGATCCAGCCCCCCCACAAAAATAAGAAAAATCAGCAGCTATAAATACTGTAGCTACTGACTTTTATTAGGACACTTACATGTCCTGGAATCTAGCAATGTCAGCACCCCAGCCGTTGTTTCCATCGGCTCTCGGGTGCTCCCGCCGCCATTGCCTGTAAGGGAAACTGGCAGTGAAGCCTTGCGGCTTCACAGCCGGTTCCCTACTGCGCTGCACTTTGTGAACAGCCCGGCGGCGGGGGAAGGAGGCCCAACTTCCGGGGGAACCTCACCGCAAACCAGGTCTCCCAGAAGTGGAGACCGGTAGCTACCAAAACCAGGTACGTTACCCCCACCTCCCCCCAGAAAGGTGCCAAATGTGGCACCGGAGGGGGGGGGGGGGGGGCGGAAGCAGATAAGCGGAGCTACTCCTTTTGGGTGGAGCTTTACTTTAACCACTTAAGCCCCGAACCAATACGCAGCATAAAGATCAGAGGTGTTTTTACAATTTGGCACTGCGCTGCTTTAACTGGTAATTGTGCGGTCATGCAAGGTTGTACCCAAACGAAATTTGCGTCCTTTTCTTCCCACAAATAGAGCTTTCTTTTAATAGTATTTGATTGCCACTGCTATTTTTATTTTTTGCGATATAAACAGAAAAAGACCAAAAATTTTGAAAAAAAAAAAAGATATTTTCTAGTTTTTTTATAGGAAAAATCGAATAAACTCAATTTTAGTCATACATTTAGGCCAAAATGTATTCAGCCACATGTCTTTAGTTAAAAAAATGTAAAGCAGCGTATATTTATTGGTTTGCGCAAAAAGTTATAGCGTCTACAAACTAGGGTACATTTTCTGGAATTTACACAGCTTTTAATTTATGACTGCCCATCTCAATTCTTGATGTGCTAAAATGGCAGGGCAGTACAAAACCCCCCAAATGACCCCATTTTGGAAAGTAGACACCCCAAGGAAATTGCTGAGAGGCATGTTGAGCCCATTGAATATTTATTTTTGTCCCAAGTGATTTAATAATGACAAAAAAAAAAAAAAACACATTTACAAAAAGTTGTCACTAAATGATATATTGCTCACACATGCCATGGTTAGATGTGGAATTGCACCCCAAAATACATTTTGCTGCTTCTCCCGAGTACGGGGATACCACATGCGTGGGACTTTTTGGGAGCCTAGCCGCGTACGGGACCCTAAAAACCAATCACCGCCTTCAGGATTTCTAAGGGCGCAAATTTTTGATTTCACTCCTCACTACCCATCACAGTTTCAAAGGCCACAAAATGCCAAAATAGCACAAAACCCCCCACCGAATGACCCCATTTTGGAAAGTAGACACCCCAAGCTATTGGCTGAGAGGCATGGTGAGTATTTTACAGCTCTCGTTTTTGAAAATGAAGAAAAGAAAAAAATTTTTTTTTTTCTTTTTTCAATTTTCAAAACTTTGTGACAAAAAGCGAGATCTGCAAAATACTCACCATACCTCTCAGCAAAAAGCTTGGGGTGTCTACTTTCCAAAATGGGGTCATTTGTGTGTGGGGGGGGGGTTGTGCCTCCATGGCCTTCGAAACTGATAGGCAGTGAGGAGTGAAATCAAAAATTTACACCCTTAGAAAGCCTGAAGGCGGTGCTTGGGTTTTGGGGTCCCGTACGCGGCTAGGCTCCCAAAAAGTCCCACACATGTGGTATCCCCGTACTCATGAGAAGCAACAGAATGTATTTTGGGGTGTAATTTCACATATGCCCATGGCATGTTGGAGCAATATATAATTTAGTGACAACTTTGTGCAAAAAAAAAAAAATTGTCTTTCCCGTAACTTGTGTCAAAATATAAAATATTCCATGGACTCGACATGCCTCTCAGCAAATAGTTTGGGGTGTCTACTTTCCAAAATGGGGTCATTTGGGGGGGTTTTGAACTGTCCCTGGCATTTTATGCACATTTTATGCACAACATTAGGAACTTGACAAAGCCCTTTCTGACACTTTACATGAAAACATATATTTTTTTTTTTGCAAGAAAATTACGTTGAACCCCAAACATTATATATTTTTTTAAAGCAAAGGCCCTACAGATTAAAATGGTGGGTGTTGCATTTTCCCCCGCCCCCCCACACAGTATTCGCGCAGCGATTTTTCAAACGCATTTTTTGGGGAAAAAATACACTTAATTTTAATGCACTTACCACACTATATTGCCCAAATGTTTGATGAAATAAAAAAGATGATCTTAGGCCGAGTACATGGATACCAAACACGACATGCTTTAAAATTTTCACACAAAAACGCGCAGTGGCGACAAACTACATACATTTTTAAAAGCCTTTACAGGTTACCACATTAGATTTACAGGAGGAGGTCTACTGCTAAAATTACTGCCCTCGATCTGACCTTTGCGGCGATACCTCACATGCATGGTGCAATTGCTGTTTACATATGATGCCAGACCGACGCTTGCGTTCGCCTTTGCGCAAGAGCAGGGTGGGACAGGGGTGCTTTTTTTTTTTATTATTAATTTTGCTATTTTATTTTTAAACTGTTCCTTCCATATATTTTTTATCATTTTTATTGTTATCTCAGGGAATGTAAATATCCCCAATACTAGCAATAGGTAGTGACAGGTACTCTTTTTGAAAAAAACTGGGGTCTAGACCCTAGATCTTTCCTCTGCCCTCAAAGCATCTGACCACACCAAGATCGGTGTGATAAAATGCTTTCCCAATTTCCCAAGGGCGCTTTTTATATCCGGGGGGGGGGGGGGGGGGGACGACATTCCCTCCCACTGCTTGTAAAAGCAGTCCAGAGGCTAATTTGCTGCTAGGATTGCTTTTACATGAAAGCTGGCTGAAAAGAATGATACCAAGATGATACCTAAACCCGCAGGCATCATTCTGTTATAACCATTCAAAGTCCAGCAACATACCAGTACGTTGCTGGTCCTTGTTGGACATGTATTGTAATCTTTTTTTTCATGCAGCCCGTTGGCTGAACGAAAAAAGAGATTGATCGGTGGGTATGCCCACCATTAGAATACCTATCTTCATCCACCCACTTCTAATGATGGCCATACATGCACCATTTATCTATGCCGAAGCATGGGGGCATCCTCCCGCAAAAGTTATGCCACGTACACACGTCTGACTTTTCCACGGGCAAGCCTCCGTCGGAATTTCGACCGTATGTACGCGGCATTAGGAGCAAAATCGCTCCTCTGCCCCCATGCTTCGGCATATATGCTCTTTTTTTTTTTTAACTGTGGTGGTGAAATCACCTCCTACAGCACTGGAGTCGCAGGGATCAGGCCCGTCTCTGCGAACGCTGCAGTTATGTGTGTTGTGTTTTGTAAGTGACAGTGATCGATCAATACTGCACTTGGGTGGGCTGGGCTGGACAGAGGGGCAAAACGCAGGTGCTAGCAGGTATCTGGGCTGATCCCGCTAACACTGCGTTTTTGGGAACCCTAAACTGCTGGGGACGCTAGTATAGATCTGATCTTGATCTGTTCAGATACTATACCACTAAAGGAGGTGTATGCTTTGCGCGTGGGTGTTAGCGCTACTGGCACTGACCTGACGCTGCCTGGGGTGTGACGCAGACCCTCTCTGACGCTAAAACCTAATTGATATCACCCGCCGGGCAATGAGGGGGTTAAACCTTTATTGGGTTATATACCTGATGCTAAAAAAAAAAAACTAACTAACCAGCGTCACCCGTAACACTTATACAGTGATCACTGGCAATCAGGGGGTTAAAACCTTTATTAGGTTGTATATGGGGGTACCTGATGCTATAAAAACCTGGCGGCGAACCTAAAAAAAAATAACTGGCTACCTAGCGGCACCAGCGACACTAATACAGAGATCAGAAAAACGATTGCTTAGTGACACTGGTGATAGGGGGTGAAAGGGTTACCTGGGGGGCGATCAAGGGGTTAAACCTTTATTAGGGGGGGTTAGGGGGCTACCCTGGACTTAAAAAAGGGACCTAACACTAACTGCCCTGACACTATCACAAATGTCACTGATTGCAGTGATCAGTAAATAAATGCTCACTGCAATCGGTGACACTGACTGGGGGCTGGATTGTGTACCTACGTGTCCGTGTACGGTTTGTGCACTAACCTGATGTCTTCTCTCCTCGGCGCTCTGGACGAATAGAGCGCCGCATGGAGAGATGACATCACTTCCCCTGCCTGTGTTTACATTACACAGGCAGGGGAAGCATCTCATTCGCCGGGAGCGATCGCGAGGGGGTGGCCAGAAACCAATGGCCGCTCCCTCATCACGGATTGCTCCTGGACCGAAAATGAACGCTGCATGTACGGGGGGGGGGGATCCGATCGGACCCCCCACCCATACGAAGGCAGTCACATAGTGCCTGTCCGTGCCATTCTGCCGACGTATATGTACATAGGGCGGTCGTTAAGTGGTTAAGTCCTGTAAGCATCTAAGGCAGAGTTCCTCACTAAATGGCCAACTGCAGATGGAGGCCTAGATACAAGTCTTCCACTGTCAAAATAGGGTTAATGAGCTGAGGTACATTAATAAGTACACAACCCTACACTGTAAGGGGTAACAATTTAAAAAGTGTCACCTTATTGTCATCAATAAAATGCTGCATTACATGCTGTTCATATTCGGTCACTATGAGATTTGTTTTCTGTATTCTGCAAAAAACCTGGTTGATCCCGCTGTTCTCCATCTCCCCCATATATATGTTCATGTCCCCAATTTAGCTAGGGATTTTTCAGCTGTGGTGGCAACTCTGCACATGCTTAGTGAGTTTCCATGCTGAGCATTTCCTCCCCATCCCATGTGACTATTGAGTCACACATGTGGGTGTATACACAATGGTAAATAACGGTCCCTCTGGCCATAACCCCTCACCCTGCATCTAGCAGCTCAGTTCGTCAAAAAGCAGTACAAACATAAAAAAGAGGGGTGGGTGCTGTGTCCGTCCATGAACTTTAGAGAAAAGGATTTTACGGCGAGTACAAAAATCCTATTTTCTCTTTCATTCATGGACAAACACAGCTACTTAATTCTTGACATTAGGGACGTCCCCAAGCAATGTAAAATAAAACGAGGGGTGGGAACAGTAAGCAAACAAACTTCCACCCAAAACAAAACAGAGCTCCTCAACGGAGTTGCAACCTTAACCACTTCCCGCCCAGTCAATAGCATATTGACGTCCGGGAAGTGGTTCTGTTATCCACACTGGACGTCTATTGACGTCCTGCAGGATAACAGCCGCCGCGCACCTGGGGGGGGGGGGGGCGCGAATCGCAGCGATCGGTGGAGCGGTGTGTCAGTCTGACACACCGCTACACTGATCTCGGTAAAGAGCCTCCGGCAGAGGCTTTTTACCACGTGATCAGCCGTGTCCAATCACGGCTGATCACGATGTAAACAGGAAGAACCGTTGATCGGCTCTTCCTCACTCGCGTCTGACAGACGCGAGTAGAGGAGAGCAGATCGGCGGCTCTCCTGACGGGGGGGTTTGCGCTGATTGTTTATCAGCGCAGCCCCCCCTCGGATACCCACACTAGACCACCAGGATGGCCCAAGCATGTGGATGGCCCCCCATGGCCTTCCACATGTAGTAAAACATAAAAAAAATATGCCAATCAGTGCCCACAAATGGGCACTGACTGGCAACATCATGGCACGACCACAATGTGTGGTGGCTGGCATTGCTGGGCATCAGTGCCACCTAACAGTGCCCGTCCGTGCCACCTATCAGTGCCCGTCCGTGCCACCTATCAGTGCCCGTCCGTGCCAACTCATTGGTGCCGCCTCATTGGTGCCGCCTCGTCAGTGCCGCCTTATCAGTGCCCGTCAGTGCCGCCTTATCAGTGCCCGTCAGTGCCGCCTTATCAGTGCCCGTCAGTGCCGCCTTATCAGTGCCCGTCAGTGCCGCCTTATCAGTGCCCGTCAGTGCCGCCTTATCAGTGCCCGTCAGTGCCGCCTTATCAGTGCCCGTCAGTGCCGCCTTATCAGTGCCCGTCATTGAAGTAGAAAAGGTACTCATTTACAAAAAAAAAAATTAACAGAAACAAAGAAAAACGTATTTTTTTTCAAAATTTTCGCTCTTTTTTTATTTGTTGTGCAAAAAAAATAAATCGCAGAGGCGATCAAATACCACCGAAAGAAAGCTCTATTTGTGGGAACAAAATTATAAAAAAATTTGTTTGGGTACAGTGTAGCATGACCGCGCAATTGTCATTCAAATTGCGATAGCGCTGAAAGCTCAAAATTGGCTTGGGCAGGAAGGTGTATAAGTGCATGGTATTGAAGTGGTTAAACAGCCTCCTGCAAAACTTTGCGGCCGAAGCAAGCATCCGCAGATGCATGCACATCAACCTTGTAAAACTTAGTGAAAGTGTGAACAGACGGCCAGGTCACCACCTTACACACCTGGGAGACAGATGCTTGATGTCGGAAGGCCCAGGAGGCACCTATTGCCCTGGTCGAATGCACCGTGACAGGAAAGGGAGGCGCCCGCCCATTTAGGGCATAAGCCTGAATCACGATCTGTCTAATCCACCGAAAAATGGTGGCCGACGAGACCGCCAGGCCTTTCTTTGGACCAGTCACCGACACAAACAGTGAGTCTGACCTCTGAAACTGAGCCGTAGCAGACAGATACACCCGCAGAGCTCGGACCATGTCCAAGGAATGCAAAGCAACCTCTTTGGGATGCGACGGCCGAGGACATAAGGATGGAAGCACAATGTCCTCATTTAGATGAAAAGCCGAAACAACCTTGGGAAGAAACGAAGGCTGTGGGCGTAGCACCGCTTTATCCTTGTGGAGGATCACGTAGGGAGACTTGCAAGACCAGGCCGCCAACTCAGAAACCCTCCTGACTGATGTAATAAACCAAACGGAAAAAAATACCAAGTGCAGCGCTGTTCTCATACACACTGCTATCACAACTAAAGTCCAAAAGAAAAAAAGTCTCTAAAAATTGTTCTCTTATCTGTGGCGCTGCAGCTCTCTTAAATCCACTGGGTGGCGGACTTTAATCTGGAAGTATACAAGAGGAGAAAAGAGCGCCTGCGCCCTAGTGTAACACTGTATTTATTGTTAATTTATTGTTAAGACTTGGCAGTTAAAATAAAGGAGGATTGCACTCACAAACATGTGCTTGTATATTCACATATAGACATTTCTCTCAGTTCCAGCCTCCTCTCCTGGTCTATGCAGGTCAATTGTCTTGCAACAGCGACGGCAATGCTGTTATGTATGGGTAAGCGCTGGAGGTCTGCTTCCCAGTCTCCCTTGCTATCACACGCTTAGCACGGGCCAGCCGGCCATGCATGACGTCACTTGCAGCCTTGGAGGGGGAGTCGAGGTATGCGTGCTGTCTCCTCTGATGCACGTTAGTTCGATTGCTATGGCAACATGTTTAGAAGAAGTCTCCTCCTTCAGGCAACCTGATGTAATAGCCACCAGAAAGGCAACTTTCCGAGAGTGTCAAAAAAGGAATCTCTCTGATGTTCTCAAACGCAGGTTTCTGAAGTACCGAGAGCACCAGATTCAAATCCCACAGGCAGTGGTGGTCGAACCGGAGGGGCCACATGTCGAACCCCTTGCACAAAACTTACTCTTCAGTGAATGAGCCGCCAAGGGTCACTGAAATAAGACAGCCAAGGCTGATATCTGCCCCTTCATGGTGCTTAAGGCAAGTTTTTGATCCACTCCACGCTGTAAAAATAGCAGGATCCTGGATACTGAATAGGTCTGTGGACGCCACCCCATCTCCTCACACAGATATGTAGGCCTTCCACGTGCGATGATAGATCTTCCGAGAAGTTGACTTCCGTGCCCTCAGCATGGTGGAAATTACTGAATCCGACAGGCCTCGGTCCCTTAGTACCTGACTTTCAAACAGCCATGCCGTTAAAGCCAGCGACTGTAAAGCAGGATGAAGTATAGGACCTTGCGACAGAAGGTCCTCTCGCATCGGCAATCGCCAAGGAACATCCGCCACCAGGCGTACAAGGTCGGCGTACCAAGGACTTTGAGGCCAATCTGGGGCAATTAGAATCACCGTAATCCCCTTGTTCTCCACTCTGTGAAGCAGACGAGGAAGAAGTTTTAGTGGGGGAAAGGCATAAATTAGCCGATACTGTCCCCACGGAGCCACCAACGTGCCTGTCGCGTCCGCCAAGGGATCTTTGGACCTGGTCACAAACCTCAATACCTTCCGATTGAGTCGAGAAGCCAGGAGGTCCACGTCTGGCGTGCCCCATCTCAGGCAAAGGAGTCGAAACACATCCGGGTGTAGTGATCATTCTCCTTGGTCCAGCATCTAACTTAGGTAGCCCGCTTGCCAGTTTTCTACACCCGGAATATATACAGCCGATAAAGCCGGCACGCTCCGCTCTGCCCACCGCATGATGTGTGCGACCTCCAATGCTGCAGCCGAGCTTCTTGTTCCTCCTTGATGGTTGACATACGCCACCGCCGTGGCGTTGTTCAACTGGATGTCCCTGCAGCCTCTGTGACCATGTGGAGACTTCCCGGACTGAAGGTGATCTCAGCCACCATACCAGGGAAGCCCTGACTAGCTGGTTCACCCGGATTTGACAATCCAGGGACAATGGAGATTTGTCCCATTTGGACAGGATCTCCTTTTGCAAGACTCGAGTGTGGAATTGAGCATAGGGTACCGCCTCGAAGGTGGCTACCATGAGACCCAGGACTCGCATGCAAAAGTGCAGCGACGACCACCTGCGGGATGCCAACAGCCTCACCGCAGTCCGAAGAGTCTGCAACTTTGCCAAAGGGAGAAAAAAAAAATCTTGCCTCTGAGGAGTCCAGAATCAAGCCCAGGTATTCCAGGCGCTAAGTCGGCACCAAACACCGACTTCTGGAGGTTCAGTACCCAACCAAACTCTCAAAGGGACTGACTGGCTATAGCCACACCCTCCAATTCTGAGTCTGAAGCTGCTCTCAGAAGGAGGTCGCCCAGGTAGCCCACAATAGTGATTCCTCTGTCTCAGCAGAGTCCGAATCGGGGGCGAGCACCTTGGTGAAAACCCTTGGTGCCCACACCAGGCCAAAAAGGAGAGCTACAAATTGGTAGTGATCGTCCGACTGCAAAGCACAGAAATCTGATGCCTGACGTATATGGGGAAATGCAAGTATGCGTCCTTGATATCCAATGACGCCAGAAAATCCTCCGGATAGAGTGCAGCGACCACAGAGCTAACTGATTCCATCCTGAACCTTCGTACCTTTACAAAGGTGTTGAGGGCCTTGAGATCCAGGATTGGACGGACCCCGTCCTTTTTTGGGACTACAGATTGGAGTAGAATCCCTGAAACCTTTCCGGCAGCGGCACAGGTACTATGCACATCAGCAGCTCCTGCACTGCCCCAAACAGGGCGTTCCAACGAGCCGGAAGATGATGAAGGTTGAGAAAAAAAAATCTGTTTGGTGGACAAGAAAGAAATTCTATCTTGTACCATGATGAAACCACTTCGCAAACCCACTGGTCGGAAAGCAGGGAGGCCCACCGAGCTGCAAACTCGCGAAGGCGACCCCCCACCCGAGAGTCGGGCGGGGGCAAACCTTCATGCTGTCGCAGATTTGTTCACAGGCTTGTTTGGCTTGCGAAACCAGGGACGCTTTTGTCCCTCAGCTGACCCTTGTCGGCCTGGGAACGCTTACCCGCGGGCCCGGGCTGACGAAAAAAATGCTTCTGAGCAGAAAAGGAAGGTCCTGGCCTACGGCGCGGCTCCTTACTTTTTCTGGATTGTGGGAGCAGCGTGCTCTTACCCCCAGTGACATTCTTAATGTCATCCAGCGAGGCTCCAAATAGCCTCTCTCCCTGGAAGGGCAAATCAGCCAGCGCCTTCTCGGAAGTCTGGTCCACGGACCAGCATTTTCGCCAAATCAGGCGACGTAGCACCACAGCAGACACTGAGGCTCTGGAAAGCAAGGGAGCAGTATCTAAGGCCGCATCGCAGACATACTCAAGGCCATGCACCAACTGGTCGGCCAGTTCCACACAGAACGGGGAAGCCTGTTGCTCTACCAACTCGTGGTGCAACAATTTTACTCATTCTGTAAGTGTCTGTGACACCAGGGCCGTGGCCAACACTGGCCGCAATGCTGACCCCACCACCGTGAACATGGACCGGGCCACCGCCTCGGCACTCCTGTCTGCAGGGTCCTTAAAAGCAGGGGTCCCATCTACCGGAATCGTGGTTACCTTGTTTAACCTGGATACCGGGTGGTCCACAATCGGGGGAGATGTCCATTTTTTCAGGAGACTCTCCTCAAAGGGGTAACGAACCGCCATGCGTTTTAGGACCAAAGAGGCCCTCTGCAGTCGTTCCCATTCTTTGTATATAAACTTATCAAAATAAGTTAGGTAGGGAAAAACTTTAGCAGTGCGGGCCAGCTTGTGGGACCCAAAAGGGACCAACACCTCAGTAGATGCCCCCGCCGTATCTTCCAATTTTAGGGTCTCCCGCACTGCAGTGATAAGTGCTCCAACAAGCTCCTTTTCCTGCGCTGACCCGGACACGGAGTCCTCCTTACTGTCCGAATGGTCCTGGTCCGCATCCTCTGACACGTCAGAACAGGGGCCGTGTGCCACAGCCAGGCCCAAGTCTGAATCAGCCCTTTCCCCAGAAGATGGTGGGGGGGGGAGGGGCGTTTACCCCCCCTTGCGCCCGTACACCGCTTCCACCCTGGCAACAAAGGACTCCACGACCGCCGACAAATCGTCCATAGGCACCGCAGGTGCACCGGTTGCTACCACAGGGATGTCTGGGGAAGAAGCGCCAGCTTCTGGCGCCATGCTGACCCACACTCGCCTGACAGCCACTTAGGGACTAAAGGCAAGGTACACAAAAGTCCACCCTCCTAGCTGCTTACAGACTGAGGGGCCCCCCAGAGGACTCACCACCCTGACCCAGGTACTGCACAGCGCTGCGGTCCGCTCTCTCTCCTGCACTGCCTGAGGTGTTCTCCTGCGTCTGAGGTGTTCCGAGCTGTTCGCGCCGTTCAGGAAAGACATTCCCAGCGCTAGAGGCCAAAACTAAGCTGGGGCTACAAGAAAATGGCCGCCTCAGGAAAAAGTGCGAGCTACAAGAAAATGGCCGCCAGCTGCTTCAGCATTAGAACTAGCGTGGCTACAAGAAAATGGCGCCGGCTCCGCCAAAATGGCCACCGATCGTTTGATGTAAAAAGAAAAAGGCCGCGAACACGCTGGGCCTCCGAGCGGAGGCCCCCCACATGGCAGACCAGACAACAATCCACAACAGAGAGCGGACCCAGGACACCCCAGCGCAGCCCCCAGCCAGGACCCGGACCCCTCCCGGAGGACACCCGGTCAGGTACACAGCAGGCCCAGCCACCACAGATGCATGGGGAGGAGGGAAGGGAGAGAGGGAAGGGAGAGAAGAAAGGGAGAGAAGAAAGGGAGAGAAGAAAGGGAGAGAAGAAAGGGAGAGAAGAAAGGGAGAGAAGAAAGGGAGAGAAGAAAGGGAGAGAAGAAAGGGAGAGAAGAAAGGGAGAGAAGAAAGGGAGAGAAGAAAGGGAGAGAAGAAAGGGAGAGAAGAAAGGGAGAGAAGAAAGGGAGAGAAGAAAGGGAGAGAAGAAAGGGAGAGAAGAAAGGGAGAGAAGAAAGGGAGAGAAGAAAGGGAGAGAAGAAAGGGAGAGAAGAAAGGGAGAGTGAGAGACCCCCTAATCCACCTCCCCAGGAATGCCCAGCTGTTCCATCCTGCCGAAACAGGTGGAACTCTTCTTACCCGTCCTGCGGGGACTGCTGGACGCATTGCGGACAGACCCATCAACCGAGCAGTACGGAGTTGCTGTCGGCCACGGCCCACTGTGACTCGGGCAGCAGTAGCCCGGTCATGTGTGTGCCCGGAGCATATAGCGCGTAGCTAAAGGTCTGCTCACGCTCGATGGCCGGACTGGGGAGACCACAAGGATCTATATTATCCAGCCTGTCACCCAGCTGGCCGTTAATAGTAGATCTCAGGATCAAAAGAGTAGAAAAAAAACTAAAATTCTCCAGGACCAACGGTCCCAACCAGGAGCCAGGTCCTTCTCCTATGCTATGCAGAAAAAAAACTGAGCTGCTAGATACAGGGTGAGGGGTTATGGCCAGAGGGACCGCCCCCATGGCGGTACTGTTCAGCTTTGCTGTTGTTGCATGTTTTAACATGTCTGCCTAGTCCTCTCCTGACAGACGGCATATAATCCGAATGTCAAGAATAAAGGAGCTGTGCCCGTCCATGAACGAAAGAGAAATATATATTTGTATGACAATTTAAAACCGTTTGATATTTAATTTATTTTGACTCTGTATCCCAAAGACGGTTTTTTATTTTAAACGTGTGACCAGCAGCAGAGGACTAGAAGTTCCTCCTGCTTATGTTTCTCTGCAGAAAGGCTGGGAGAGATCTGGGCCATGTGACAGCTGTATATATCGTCTAGGAAAAAGGTACTTTGATCTTATTAAAATAATTATTTACAATGCCATCATTTATATGTCTCACACTGTGGTAATGCCGCCCTTTCCTTGGAATGGGTTGCCAACACACCACAATGGATCAAAACTTGTACCTGCTGCATTTTTGATAAAGTGGCCCATTACCATGCGTTGTGGAGGCACTTAGGGGTGCCAATCACAAAAAACCACCAATGAGTATAACTTGCAGTATCGCAACAGCCCAGTGTTAACAGGTCCTAAGTATATCTGTAGCAAAAAACTATTCTTTTGGGAAAAGATGATTTATAACCGATATTTATTGCTTTCTGTGCCCCACACTTGAGAGATCCCCCTCCATTTGTCCTGATGACCTGGTTGTCATCAGGAGATTTTCTAATATTTTACTCCCACATCTTGCTTTTTTCCCAAGACACATAGCAAAAAAAAACTGACAGGGGTTTTAGCCATGCTCTACTCTAGCCCAAACTACAAAAAATAAAAAACGTTTGGGGTTCAAATAGACTTTTTTCTGAAGGACCTCTTTAGACATTACTAAAGAATTTATTTATTTTTTCTTCTTTTAACAATGCAACTTTCATAAAAGATTTCCTTTCGTCAGACTTCCCTTAGTTTGGGTATTCCTGACATGCAACAAAAAGCTAAACCAGAATAGCAATGTCAAAACTGCAATATGTAACAGCAATTTTTAAGCTGCTTGTGCATTATAATCTGGAAGACTAGTAAACAATCAAAGATCTCAGTCTTTAAAGTCCCACAGTGACACCTTAAATCACCAATATTAAAGGAGAGGACAGCCATGTTAGGGCGTTTGTGAGAGTCCATTTGAACTTTCATTTTGTATACAACACAAAGAAACATATAATGAATTGTGTATGTGGGCACGCTCTGTATTAAAATGCAGATCCATAGATCAACATGTCAGGCCAGCTTCACAGGATGCAAAAAAACAAAAACACAAAAAAAAAATAAACGGTTTTCCTGGCTGCTATACCCAATTAAGCACAATGCCCAAGAAAATAAATACCAAGACAGCTCTTACTTGTTAACTCCATATTTCTTCTCAGCAGCTTTGATATCAGCTTCTTCTAGGTATCCTTTAGAACTCTGGTAATAGGACAAGGGACGCTCCAGCGGAAACACAACAGGAAAAAAAACTTTCTTCTCTTCAGCATCATAGGAATATTTGATTTTTTGGAACTCGAATGACAGGGTCTCCTTCCCATCTTCATTCTGGGGGAAAAAAAAAGAAAAAATCTAAGCCATTATTTTATAAGAATAATTTATGGGTTGTCAATCACAAATCAAGACCGCTCCAGCACTCAAAGAGACTGAACCAGACAAAACAGCTGCTACAAACCATGAAGCAGATCAATTCCTGCACCTCACAGCCACCATACAAATGCCCCTGCCATGGGATAAGAAGTCTCTCTTAAACCTCATACACACGGTCGGACTTCAAACAAACTTTTCCGTGGATTTTTGTTTGAAGGGAGTTGGCCGTGAACTTGGTATGCATACACACGGCAGGACTTTTTCAACAAACTTTATCAAAATCACCTGTTTTTTCAGCTGTTATCTGCACTTTACCACCACCCTTTGGTCAACTTCTGCTATTGTTGGTTGATTTTAACATTGGTTTTGAGCATGCGTTTGTATTGTGGACGAAAGCCTGATGGATTTCTGCACACACGATAGGACTTCGCACCGTAGGACTTTTGTTGCCGAAAAGTTTGTCCGTTTGCAGAGCGAACATTTGTCCGATGAAAACCGAAAAAGTTTGTCCGATGAAGCGTACACACGCTGGGAATTTAGAAGTTTGTAAAAAAGTCAGACCGTGTGTATCCTTGCGTCAATTCAATGTGTGAAAAGGAACCAAGAGATACAAGTAAAAATGACCCCTTGGCTTTTAAGCAGTATGCCCCATTTACCCCAAGATGCCACTTTACACAACCTAGATCTGTCCCTAATGATTCATTAAAGTTTATGTAAACTAGGGATGTACCAATACCATTTTTTTGATGAATACTAATACTTTTTTTTCAGTACTCGCCGATAGGGCTGGGAAAAAATCGATTTTAATCTTGAATCGAGTTTTGAGTTCAAATCGATTCAGATTTGAAGAAAATAGATTTTTTTAGATTTTATTTTTTAATTTTTTCCTTCAAAGTTTCCGTAGCAGGGCTGCAGGGGGCGTATCCGGAATGGCACTGGGAGGCGTTACCCCAATTACATCTACTCGCCGCAGCCGACGCGAGTAGATGCAATGTAACACTAACTAACCGCAAGCCGCCGTCTGCCTACCTGATCAGCGCGTCATGCAGACAGACGGCGGCCATTGCAGTGCTCAAAAGCCGCGCCTCCCGAGTCCTCGTCTGTGATAGGCGGAACACTCAATTTCACAGCAGGCAGTGTTCAGCCTATCATGGACATCCTCTCATCCTCGTTTGTGTTATGAGGATGAGTGGATGTCCATGATAGGCGGAACACTGAATGCTGGGAAATTGAGTGTTCCGCCTATCACAGACGAGGAGGAGGCACGGCTTTGAATACTGGAATGGCCGCCGGTGTAGCAGTAAAATCCGTAGCCCATGAAAATCTGCATCAGGCACGGGCACAGTGAGGCACGGGCACAGTGAGGCACGGGCACAGTGAGGCACGGGCACAGTGAGGCACGGGCACAGTTCAATTCAACTAAGAGTAACCTCAGGATTTTTTGTTGTTTTATTAGCTAAATCCAAATACAGTATTAATAATTTGGATGTTTAACAATCTTTGTTGCACACTGACTTTGCAGTTGGAGAAAGGGTTTCCCTTTGCAATTTTGTTTATTGATGCACTTTAATTAATATAATTTAAAAAAATAATAATCGAATCGTAAAGAGAGTTTTTTTTTATATAAAAAATAAATAAAAAAAAATAAAAAAATAAAAAAAATCGCAGATTTTTTTTGGGGGGGGGGGGGAATCACCCAGCCCTACTCGCCGATACCAATTACCGATACCTACCGCAACGGTTTTGTTTACACGTCAGCTGTCAGCAATAGAGCAAAGCCTTCAAGTTATTTACTAATTAAATACATGTCTTTTAAAGGTTGTGCTTTTTGCAATATTAAAAACGTGTAAATATATGTTAAAAGTGTAAAAACATTAACGAACAAAGCAAACAAAGAGAACGTTTAAATTATTAGGCCTCATGCCCACGGACGTTTTTACAGCCGCGTTTTTGAGCGTTTTTTACAGCTTAAAAACGCCTGTCCATGTTAGTCTATAGCTTCATGCCCACCTAGACGTTTTTGAGCTGCAAATAGCATAGACGTTTTTAAGCTGTAAAAAAAACCCAGGACCAGTGCGTTCCTCAGCGTCAGAATTAGGCAGAAAAAAACGCGAGCGTCCAAAAACGCGCAGTAACGCGCGGTCGCGTTTTTAGCTCCGACATTTTTTTTTGGTTTTTTTCAAAAAAAAAAAAAAATATTTACAATAACATGGACAGGCGTTTTTAAGCTGCAAAAAACACAGCTGTAAAAACGCCAGTGGGCATGAGGCCTTGTTTATAAATTGGAAGTGAAAAAAAAAAGCAGGAAAATAATGATTAAATAGAATAAGGAATTAAGGCCGATTAGAGTAAATTAAGGGTTAAAAAGGGGTTAAAACAGAGGAACATTTAATAATAAAAAAAATGTTTACTCGACAGGTTGCTTTAGGGCCCTTTCACGCCAAACACAGTTGGATGCATTTTGAACTGCACTCCAACTGCATCAACAGCCCACATCAAGGTAATCCTATGGGCATATAGTTCACATCATTGCAGTGCAGTAAAAAAATAAAAGTAGGATTTTTATAACAGCTTACCTGTAAAATCCTTTTCTTGGAGTACATCACGGGACACAGAGCGACATAGTCATTACTATGTGGGTTATATAGTTTACCTTCAGGTGCTGGCACTGGCAACTTCCAAACCGGAAGTACCCTCCCCTATATAAGCCCCTCCCATCCGGGAGCACCTCAGTTTTGTAGCAAAGCAATAAGTGTCCCCAAAAGAGGGGTGGGAGCTCTGTGTCCCGTGATGTACTCCAAGAAAAGGATTTTACAGGTAAGCTGTTATAAAAATCCTATTTTCTTTCTCGTACATCACGGGACACAGAGCGGCATAGTCATTACTATGTGGGACGTCCTAAAGCAATGCCCAATGAGGGGGGGGGGGGGGGGTACACCATACATAAGCTGAGCGCTATCAGACATGAGGATCTTTTGCGGCCTGCAACACACTGCGCCCAAAGGCGACATCCTCCTGACTTCTAACGTCCACCTGGTAGAACCTAGTAAACGTGTGTACTGAAGACCATGTTGCGGCCTTACAGATTTGAGCCAGGGAGGCCTGGTGATGCACTGCCCATGAAGTTCCAACTGCTCTTGTGGAGTGCGTCCTAACTTTGAACGGAGGCGGTCTCTTTCTCAAGCCATAGGCTTGTACTATGACCTGTCGAATCCACTTGGCTAAAGTAGATTTTGACGCTGCCTGACCCTTTCTGGGGCCTTCCGGCAGAATAAACAAAGTATCCGTTCTGCGAATCTGCGCAGTGGCTTTTAGATAAGCTTTAACTGCTCTTACTACATCCAAAGAATGTAATAACTTTTCCTCTACCGAGCTTGGTTTGGGGAAAAAAGAAGGAAGAACCACATCTTGGTTCAAATGAAACCTCGATACCACCTTAGGAAGAAAGGCTGGATGAGGATGTAACACTACTCTGTCCTTATGGATAACCAGATATGGCTCTTTACAGGACATAGCGGCTAATTCCGACACTCTTTTAGCCGAACAAATGGCTACTAGAAAAATCAATTTCCTGGTGAGAAGAACCAAGGAAATATGCTGTAATGGTTCAAATGGTTGTTTCTGTAGAACCGACAGAACCAGGTTTAAGTCCCATGGACATATGGGAATATTAACCGGAGGGCTAATACGCATCACTCCTTGTATAAAAGCTTTGACTAGTGAATGCGAAGCCAAGGGCCTTTGAAAAAATATTGACAAGGCCGAAATCTGACCCTTGATAGTACTCAAGGCAAGCTTCCTATCTAAAGCCCACTGTAGGAAGTCCAGAATCCTACCTATTACGTACTTACGTGGATGCCATTTCTTGGCCTCACACCAAGCGATGTACGCCTTCCAGATTCTATAGTAGATCTGCCTGGATACCGGCTTCCTGGCATTGATCATGGTAGATACCACAGGATTAGAGAGACCTCTCTTTTTTAGAATGTGGGCTTCAATAGCCAGGCCGTCAAACCTAGGGCTGGTAAGGAAGGGTGGTATATCGGTCCTTGCGAAAGCAGGTCCGGACGATGTGGGAGGGTCCAAGGACTCCCCACAGACAGTTTTACAATCTCCGCGTACCATGCTCTTTGGGGCCACGCTGGAGCCACCAGAATCACTGGTTTCTTTTCTACCCTGATTCTGCGGAGTAATCGAGGTAACAATTGTGGCGGTGGGAATGCATATATCAGCTTGAACTGATCCCAAGGGAACACTAGGGCATCCGAGCCGCAAGCTAGGGGATCCCTTGTCCGAGAGACAAACCTGTCCACCTTTGCATTGAATCTGGATTCTAGCAGATCTACATCCGGTGTTCCCCACCGCTGACATATTGTCCGGAAAACCTCGGGGTGAAGGGACCATTCCCCTGGGCATAAATGTTGGCGACTTAGAAAGTCCGCCTTCCAATTCTCCACTCCTGGAATGAATACCGCGGATATGGCTGGGACATATCTTTCTGCCCATTTCAGGATGTAATTTACTTCCCTCTGGGCTGCACGACTCCTGGTGCCACCCTGATGATTGATATATTCCACTGCCGTGGCATTGTCTGATTGAATTCTGACAGGGGACCCTTGGAGTTTGGATGTCCATGCTACTAGGGCATACCGGGCTGCTCGTATCTCTAAGAGATTGATGGGCAGGGCCTTTTCTGCATCCGACCATCTGCCCTGGAGAGACCATTGCTCCAGTACTGCTCCCAAGCCTATAAGGCTGGCATCTGTAGTGACCACCTTCCAAGAAATCGGACTGAAGGATTTCCCTTTTTCCAGATTCTGCGGAACCAACCACCAAAGGAGGCTCTTGCGAACGGAAGGGGACAAGGACATTGGTAAGTCTAGGGCCTGAACTTTTTTGTTCCAGGCTGACAGTATGGCCCTTTGCAAATTCCTTGAATGGAATAGACCGTAGGGTACTGCTTCGAATGATGCCACCATTTTTCCCAGCAGCCTCATGCACAGGCGTATGGACGGCTGTCTTTTTGTACCCACTAGGTGGATCAAATCTCTCAAAGACGACACCTTTTCTTGAGGCAAGAATATTTTTCTCTGGTCTGAATCCAGCCTTAGCCCCAAGTATTCCAGACTTTTGACTGGTTTTAGGGCTTATCCTCCATGGGATAGACCACCGGAAATCTCTTGGGGGGAGTAAATATTTTATCAGGATGTTCCCAATCCTGGTAAATGAGCCCTTCCAGTAAAGGATGGATTGGAAAGGAACAGAGTCTGGGGAGCTTTTAGCGACCCCAACGAGGAGACAGAAGTGGATGACGGAACCGGCACAATCACTCCGGACCCGATCAAATCCTGTACAGCCCCCAAGAGGGCTGCTCGACGGGCAGGAAGGAGAGGGAGATTTGAGGGAAAGAATCTGTCTGGGGGCCAGGAGCGGAACTCTATTCTGTATCCTGAGGTGACCACCTCGCACACCCACCGGTCGGAGATCCGGAAGGGCCACCGATCCGTGAACCTGCAAAGTCGGGGGCAAGACTTCACGCGGAGGCGGGCTTGGGAGCCGTCTTGTTCGGCTTACGCACCCAGGGGCGCGTGTGCCCACCAGCCGCACTGTTGTCAGTCTGGGAGGGCTTACCCGTGGACTCTGACAGACGAAAAAAAAACCTTTTTTGCTGGAAAGGAAGAACCCGGTTTACGGCGGGCCTCCTTATCCTTGATAGTCTGAGGAAGGAGAGTGCTTTTACCTCCCGTGACATCCTTGATGATGTCATCCAGAGCAGCACCGAAAAGTCTACCACCCTTAAAGGGTAGATCCGTCAGGAGCTTCTTAGAGGCTAGGTCAGCAGACCAGCATTTCAACCAGATAAGACGACGCAATACCACCGCCGAGACAGAGGCCCTGGATATTAAGGGGGCCGCGTCCAACGTGGCGTCGCACACATATATCAGACCCTGCACCATTTGGTGGGCCAGAGTAATAGTGTCTGGAGTAAGATTATGCTCCTGTACAGTTTGGTGCAAACTTTTTGCCCATTCCGTGAGTGTCTGAGACACAAGGGTCGCCGCTACTACAGGCCGTAGGGCGGATCCCAACAAGGCGAACATGGCTCTACTCACCAATTCTGACCTCCTGTCAGTGGGGTCCTTAAAAGGAGTCCCCTCCATCGGGAGAGTGGTGGCCTTGTTCAAACGGGTGACTGGAGGGTCGACCACTGGGGGAGAAGCCCACTTTTTAAGCAGGGCGTCTTCAAAAGGGGTATCTGATAGACAAACGCCGCGGGACCATGAAAGTCTTCTGCGGCTTTTCCCAGACCTGGTCAATGAGCTGGTCAAAGAAAGGTACATATGGAAAAACCTTTTTAGAAGGCCTGGCCTTAAAAGAACCAAAGGAGACTGCCTCCGCCTGAGGTCCTGCAGCCGCAGCATTCAGCCTGAGAGTGTCCCTCACAGCATCAATGAGTTCACTAACAAGCGCCCTATCATTTACTGACTCAGAACTGGAGTCTTCCTCACAAGGAATGTCCTGTTCAAAACCATCTAAATATTCAGAGTTAGGGTCCTGAGCAGCAGCAGCTAGGCCCATATCTGAATCAGAGCACTCCCCTTGTGAAGATAAAGTGGGGAGAGGGCGCTTTTTTGCTCCCTTGCTCTCGCACACCGCTTCCATCCTGGTCAGAAATGATTCCAGGACTGCCGACAACTGGTCCATGGGGACCGCAGGTGCTGGAGCACTGCCTGTTGCCTCTGGCATGTGAGGGGAAGCTGGTGACACTGACTGCATATTGTCCCTCTCTGAGACTCCTCAGAAATAAAGTCCACCCACAGGCTGTGCTGACTGAGTAGGGGAATGCCCAGGGGACCCACCAACCTGAACCAGGACCGCTCGGTTCCGCTGCCTTGTCTCTCTGCGCCGCGCTGTTCAGCGTGAGTGAGCTGAGAGGAGAGAGTGTGAGAAGATTTGCGCCGTTCCCAGCGGCGATAGAGGCCAAACGAGTGTTTGAAAAGCGTGCGGCTACAAGAAAATGGCCACCGCAATGTGCGCCGGCGGACCACGGCAAGATGGCCGCCAATGTAAAATAAAGCACACACACCAAACGGTGCCGAACGGCGCCCAGGCCCCCACACACTCCAAAAAACAGCCCCAGCGAGATGCAGACCAGCATGAGCCCCCCCCCCCCCCCAGGACAGTATGACCCCCAGGCACCACACACAGCGCCCAGCTATGGTGACAGAGTTACAATAAAAAACAGGGGGAGACAGGGAGAATCCCCCCACACAAAGAAACACACAGCATGTACTCACCTGCAGCCAGGAGAGACTACTTACCCCCGTCTGGGACCCACTGGTGTGTTTCTGACAGAACTATCACAGTGCGGTACTGAGTAGCTGTCGGCCTGGTCCACCGCGAAAGATACAGCCGGACTGTTCAATCTTGAGAGGACCGCGGAGCATGAAGCCCACCAGCCACCCCTGGAGTCGTGGGCCATGTCGTGAACTGAGTCTCACGCACACAAGGCGAGGATCAGCACGCTCGATGGTCGGACAGGGAAGACTACGAGGTTATCTTGTACCCAACCTGTTGCCCAGCCGACAGTTGATAGAAGATCTCAAAAATAGAAGAAAAAAATTCCAAAAAGGAATAAAAATAGGTCAGGAGACTGGCTCCTGCGAGAGCCACGTCTTCTCCTTCTGCTAGGCAGAAAAAAAAACTGAGGTCTGCTGACTGCAGTGGGAGGGTTATGTCCGGAGGGACCGCCCCCCTGGGCGGGGCTGTTCAGCTCTGGTTTTTTAGAATGTATGTATAACATCTCACATTCTGCCTAGGTCTTCTCCTGCAAGCAGGGACATAACCCACGTGTAAAGTGTAAAGACACACTGTGTCAGTCCATGGATGATAAGAGAAAGTGTATTACTATTTTTACTTGGAGGCTGTAAAGCATTCATCAGATCCTGCATGATTGTCCGTATCTGTTTGCTAGAACCTCGTACGGGCAGGCCGGTACACACTGACAGGAAGAGAAAATTACCTACCCATTCACATAGCACTGTAAATGAATGATGTGGCCAGTCGGAGGACCGCATGGCCATGTTATTTTCTAAGAATGACAGGAGGCGCCTGGAGAAGATGCTGCTCGCGGTCACTGGGGCGTAGGGGCATCAGCTGCTGGAACATGCTTTACCCAAAAAACAGGTAATGTTCCAAAAGGTGAACTTATCCTTTAAAAGGCGTACTTTTGGTCTGGATCAATTACGTTTATCAAGCTGCTGGATAACATGGTGAGTGATCTTTACCCCGACTGTAAAAGTATAAAAGCCAATGTATTTTATGAAACTCTTAAAAAAGGTCCTCTATCCAAATCTGATGTTTTTATTGCTGGCAGATGTCGGCTTTATCACGTACAAATTAAGGTGAT
Source organism: Rana muscosa (assembly GCA_029206835.1). Lineage (NCBI taxonomy): Eukaryota > Metazoa > Chordata > Amphibia > Anura > Ranidae > Rana > Rana muscosa. The sequence goes on from CM055118.1 coordinate 281,387,743, forward strand.
TATACCTCTGTCTGAGCTATTAAATCCACCCACTATGAAGGGCTTGCTCTGTCTCCAGGTTTATTCATTTCATAAATTGCAGGTTTCAAGACCAGCATGACAACCTGAACTATTATAAAGTTTATAAGGTCACGGTCAGTCTTTAAAGATCGGTTATACAGATAAGCTACTCTGTATATTGTGAAAACACTGGCAGGAAACTTTCTTTGGGTAGGACTGGTTTTCAGCTGACACATTGCTGGTAACAAGGAGTATGTGACTTCATGTACAATATTTATAGTAATCAGGCAGTATACCAGAGATAAGAGCTAATGTTTACCATAAATATATCTACTACAACACAAAAAGGTAATTATTGTGGCCTCACCTTCTCTCTGAGTAACGGTACTAGCTCTGCAGAGCCATTGTTGGGATGCGGTACGACTTTAGCGAATGTTGCAGTCTTTGGGTTTGGGTCCTGTGGAGAGATATAAATACTGTCAAGCATCAATTCAGTGTCTGACATTCCAGTTTACTCAATAGTATATTTCACTCTAATATCACATATGTTGGCAGGCACTGAACAGTCAAAATAAAAATCTGCACCTTATTTGTAATTACAACAAGCACATTGGAGTGTTCCCCAAACAGCTGGACCGGTATTACTGGTATTGACTGTGGGTGGACAAGAATGTAAAAAGTAGGTAAACCCTAACTAGATAATTTGTTTGCCAATTCTCTGATCAGGAAACACAACCCTAGGGCAGACAATCTTCAGAACACTGAACAAGGAATTCCAACTTACGAGGTCAGCTCTGTTGACTTGGTAAGTTATGCCAAAGCAAAACGGAGGAGAGCGGAACTGGATGACCCAAGAAGAACAATCACTATCAGGGCAGATTTTCTAACCTGATTATTGTTCCTTACTTGGGCTGCCAACAAGCAGACCACTACCTGATACTTTAAAGTGATACTAAAGCCTAAACATTTTTTACCTTCATGCATGCTTTGCATAAAGTTAAAAAATGATTAGGCATGGTTTTTTGGCCCCTCACTTTTACTTACCCGAGCCCTCATTTGATCCAGCGCTGAGCACGTCTGCAGCTCTTCTCTGCCCTCACTTCCGGATCTTGCTGGCATTGCTGGTGCACCGGGAGCCGTTGGCTTCCGCTGCTGTCAATCAAAGCCAGTGAAAAGGGAGGACGACTGAATTCCACTGTCTGCATCAATGGACACAGCAGCTGGGCTCAGGAGCAAGCACGCACAAGTGTCCCTATGGGAAGCGGCTGACCGGAAGTGACCCGAGAAGAGGGGTTTGGGGCCACTCAGTGCAACTCTAGTTCAAAAAGCAGGTAATAGAATTTAAAAAAATTCCTTTATAATCAATTAATTCTGTCCCGACAAGTAGGGTTGCACCGATACCACTTTAAGACTGAGTACAAGTACCGAAATATGCTTTTTTAATATATTACCCCAAAAAATAGGATTTTTGTACTCACCGTAAAATCCGTTTCTCTGATGTCCATGGACTGACACAGCTCTCATACTGATTACGTGTGTGGGTATATGTCCCTGCTTGCAGGAGAAGACCTAGGCAGAAATGTTAGATGTTAAAACATTCTAGAAAAAAACCAGAGCTGAACAGCCCCGCCCAGGGGGGCGGTCCCTCTGGACATTACCCTCCCACAGAGCACTCCCCTACAGGAGGATGTGTGGGGAGGGGGCGCTTTACAGCTCCCTTGCGCTCGCACACCGCTTCCATCCTGACAAGGATGATTCCAGGACTGCCGACAACTAGTCGCTAGGGACCGCAGGTGCAGGAGCACTGCCAGTTGCCTCAGACAAGTGTGGAGAAGCAGGTGAACTAGACTCCATACTGCCACCCTCTGAGACTTTTAAACACTCATAGTGAGTAACACAGTCCACCCACTGGCTATGCTGAAGCTGAGGAGGGGATACCCAGAGTACTCGCCAACCCCTGTAAGGACTGCTCATTCAGCTGTATGAAACCGCGCTGCCGCGCGGGTGAAGCCTGGGGAGAGTGAGGAGACTGAGGAGACTGGACTGTGAGAATCGCGCCGCAGCAGCGACTGATAAGCAAAAACGGTGCGGCTTCAAGAAAATGGCCGCCAGCCACATACATTACTGCGCCATCGATCCGCGGCAAAATGGCCGAACGCGTTTTTTTTTTAAATACCTTACAGCGCCAATGGCGCACATGTTTAGTGGCACGGCAAGCGCTGGGGCAGCTGTTTGAACACAAACAGCCCCACTCAGTAACTTAACCTGTGAAGCTTAGCTTTGCTAAGCATGCATGTAAACCACTACTCCACAACAGTATGTACAACCACTCGCACAAGAACACTGCACCTCTCCCAGGGCCATTAAAACAGACATGAGCGCCCCCAGTCAGGCCAGAGTGACCCCCAAGCACCCCCACACCACACAGCACCAGTACAGGGTGCAGAGAGCAGCAAAACAGGGGGGGGAGACAGGGAGAAACCCCCCATATAAAGAAACACAGCCAGCATGTACTCACCTGCCGTAGGAGAGACTTACTTACCCGTCCCTTTCAGGGACCCACTGGCTTGTTTCAGACAGACCTATCACAGAGTAGTACTGCATAGCTGTCGGCCCGGTCCACCGCGAGAGATACAGTCAGTCAGGTACTGTTCATTCTTGAGAGGACGGCGGGAGCTAAAAAGCAACCCGGCCACCCTTGGAGTCATGGGTATGTCGTGAACCGAGTCCCACGCACACAAGGCGAGGATCAGCACGCTCGATGGTCGGACAGGGAAGACTACGAGGATACTAGTGTACCCAATCTGTTGCCCAGCCGACAGTTAATTGAAGGTCTCAAAAATAAAATAAAATCCCCAAAAGGAATACAATTTAAAAGTAAAATCTTCCAGGAGACTGGCTTCTGAGAGAGCCACATCTTCTCCTTCTGCTAGGCAGAAAAAAACTGAGGTCTGCTGGCTGCAGGTGGGAGGGTAATGTCCGGAGGGACCGCCCCCCCTGGGCGGTGCTGTTCAGCTCTGGTTTGTTCTAGAATGTTTTAACATCTAACATTCTGCCTAGGTCTTCTCCTGCAAGCAGGGACATATACCCACATGTAATCAGTATGAGAGCTGTGTCAGTCCATGGACGATAAGAGAAATAGGATTTTTGTACTCACCGTAAAATCCTTTTCTCTGAGTTCATGGACGGACACAGCTTCCTATTGACAAGTGGGTATTATCCTTCATTTAGGAGTGACTAGGCAGAAAAACTTGTAAAAAGTATTGCATCACACCTTCTACAGTACCGCCCTGGGGCGGACCCTCTGGGTATAACCTCTCAGTCTGCATCTCGCAGATCAGTTCGTCAAAAAGCAGTACAAACTTAAAAAGGAGGGGTGGGTGCTGTGTCGGTCCATGGACTCAGAGAAAAGGATTTTACGGTGAGTAAAAAATCCTATTTACTCTTTCGTTCATGGACGGACACAGCTTCCTATTGACAAGTGGGACGTCCCAAAGCAGTGTCAAAAACGAGGGGTGGGAACAGCATTAAAACAACTTCATCCCAAAACAAACAGAGCTCAACGGAGGAGTTGCAATGCTAAACAGCCGCCTGCAATACCTTGCGGCCGAAAGAAGCATCCGAAGATGCACACACATCAACTTGTAAAGTTTAGTGAAAGTGTGAACAGACGAGCAGGTCGCCGCCTCACACACCTGGTGAAATAGACGCTAGATGCTCTCAGAGCTCGGGCAGCGTCCAAAAAATACAACGTCGTCTCCTAGGATTCGACAGATGAAGACACAAGGATGGTAGTACAATGTCTTCCTTGAGATGGAAGTTCGAACGACCCTAGGAAGAAAAGAAGGCTGCTGACGCAGCACCACCTATCCTTGTGGAAGATCAGATAAGGAGACTTGCATGACAAGGCTGCCGACTCATAAAACCGTTTTAACTGACGTAAACCAAGAGGCATCTCTTGCCCTGGTCGAATGCGCCAGGAAAGGGAGGTGCCTGACCCTTCATGGCGTAGGCCTGATCACAATCTGTCGGATCATAGTTACATAGTTAGTCAGGTTGAAAAAAGACAGTCTATCCAGTTCAACCATAAAAAAATAAAAAAAAATAAAAAAATAATATCGTACAATCCCATATACCCAATTCTATATACACAGTTGATCCAGAGGAAGGTGAAAAACCCCAGCAGAGCATGATCCAATTTGCTACAGCAGGGGAAAAAATTCCTTCCTGATCCCCCGAGAGGCAATCGGATTTACCCTGGATCAACTTTACCTATAAATGTTAGTACTCAATAACCCCTAGAGATGGTGGCCGACGAGACCGCTGGACCCTACTTGGGACCAGCCACCAAAACAGATAGAGTCTGGACTCTGGAACGTAGCAGTACCAGACAAGCATTCTCTCAGAGTTTGTACAACGTCCAAGGAATGCAACGTCGTCTCCTTAGAATTCGACGGATGAGGACACAAGGATGGCAGTACAAGGTCTTCCTTGAGATGGAAGGTCGAAACACGACCTTAGGAAGAAAAGAAGGCTGCGGACGCAGCACGACCTTATCCTTGTGGAACATCAGATAGGGAGGCTTGCATGACAAGGCTGCCCGCTCAGAAACCCGTCTTAACTGGCATACCAGCCACCAAAAGGACCACTTTCTGAGTAAGTGTCAACAAGGGAATCTCCCTGATGTTCTCAAACTAAAGGTTTCTGAGGCAGAGGCCATGCCGTTAAAGCCATTGACTGCAAGCCGGATGGCATATGGGCCCTTGCGACAGCAGGTCCTCTTGTAGTGGTAGAGGCCAAAAGGACATCTGCTACACAAGCCCCACAGAGGTAGTGGAGGGTGGCCCGGAGGGGCCGCCTGCCAAACCCACTGGACAAACGTTCTCACTAGAGAGTGAGCCACCAGGGGTCATTGAAAAAGACAGCCAGGGCAGAAACCTGCCCACCAATTGTACTTAAAAGTAAAAAATTGTGCCCGTTCCAAGCTGAAGAACAGCAGGACTCTGGGACCAAATAAGTACACGGATGCCACCTCATTTCCTCACAATTGGATATGTAGGTCTTCCAAGTGCGATGGTAATCTTCCAAGGGGATGATTTCCGAGCACTCCTCATGGTAGAGATCACCGAGTCTGACAGGCCCCGGTCTCTTAGCACCTGGCTCTCGACAGCAGGTCCTTCCTTAGCGGTAGATGCCAAAAGGCGTCTGCTACCAGACGCACTAGATCGGCGTACCAGGGACCCCGAGGCCAATTTAGAGCAATTGGGACCCTTGTAATCCTCTGCTCCAGTCTGCGAAGCAGATGAGGAAGGAGCTTTCCGAGGAGGAAAGGCATAGATTAGTCGGTACTGACTCCCCAGTGCCCTCAACGCATCTGTTGTGTATGCCCATGGGTCTCTTGACCTGGCCACAAACCTCAATACCTTCCGATTGAGTCGAGAAGCCAGGAGATATACAACTGGCGTGCTTCCCCTCTGGTAAGGGAGCCCCCTTAGGAGGTGAGCGACCTCCGATGCTGCAGCAGAGCTGCTTGTTCCTCCCTGATGATTGACATATGCCACAACTGTGGTGTTTGTCCGACTGGATTCTGACTGGACGCCCTTGTAGCCTCTGAGACCATGTGAAGAGGCAAAGCCAGATCGCCCAGGTTTCAGGCCAATGATCTGCAATGGGATAACTCCGGAGTCCAGCGACCCAGGTTGACCGAGCTCCTCAGACTCCTCTGCAACCGGGAAGACAGGCGTCTGCCGTGACCACCATCTAGTAAAAAGGAAGGAACAACTTCCCAGAGAGAAATGGCGGTGATGTCGGCCACCAACTAGGGGAGGTCCCGATTAGGTGGCTCACCCGGATTTCAATAATCCAGGGATGAAGGCACTTGACCCTGCAGGACAGAGTTACCTTCTGTAAAACTCGTGTGCGAAATAGTGCCTATGGTACCGCCTCGAAGGAGGCTAGCATGAGGCCCAGGACTTGCCTGCAAAAGTGGCGTGACAACCCCTCTTTGGGAAGTCAACTGCTGCACCACAGCCCAAAGGGTCTGACTCGCAGACAGACTCAAGGCCCAGTACCAACTGGTCAGTCAGAGCTACCTCGTTCGGAGGAGTCTCCCGTGGCTTTAACCCCTGGAGTAGCCTCTTTGCGTACTCAGTCAGTGTCTGAGCCATCAGAAAACCCCCGGCAGTGCTGGACGCACCGCTGAGCCCCCCACTGTGTATAGGTAGCGAGTGTCCCCGAAGACAGGAGCCCCTCCCACTGGAATCGTGTTAACTTGTTAAGTCTGGACACAGGGGGGTGCACTATCGGGGGAGAGGTCCCTTTTTTAGGAAACTCTCCTCAAGGGGTACCAAATCGCAATTTTTTTTTTTTCGGGTTGCAAAGAAACCTTCAATGGGTTTTCCCACTCCTTGTACAAAGGCTTATCAAGATAAGACACACAAGGAAAGACCTTAGCCATGCGGGTCGGTTTACGGAACCCAAAGGGGACCTGTGTGTTTGCTGCTTCTGCAGCATTCTCCAACCTTGCAGTGGTAAGGTCAGATACCAAAAGCCTTTTCGTGTGCTGACCTGGACTTGGAGTCATTCTCACTGTCCGATTGGTCATGGTCTGCAGTCTGATGCATCAGAATCCGGGCCATGAGCCATAGCTGGGCCTGGTTCTGCATCAGAATTATCCCCGGAAGATTGCAGGGGACGGGGGGCGTTTACTACCCCCCGTGTGCCGCTTCCACCCTGGCAACAAAAGCCTCTAGGACTGCCGACATGGCGTCCACAGATGCATCAGGGGCACCACCTACCAAGTCAGGTGTTTCAGGGGAAAACCGTCTGCTTCAGACGCCATGCTGACCCACCCGCTGACACCCACAGGGACTCCAGGCAAGGTATCAAGAGGCCACCCTCCTAGCTGATACAAAGGTGCAGGGTCTCCCAGAGGACTCGCCACCCTTGGAACGGTACACTGCCTGTGTCAGTCTGATTTTATCAGCATTTCCCTGTGCGAGATTCGCGCCAGTGAATTGCACCCTAGAGGCCGGAGACTTCGGCAAAATGGCCGCCAAACGGCCGTATTGAAAACAATGTGGCCCCTAGTAAATGCCTGCCGAGCCGTCAGTAGAGGCGAAAGCAGCCGCGGGCCACAAAAAGATGGCCGCCAAGTGGCGGTCCATACATGCAGGCGTAAATCATAATAAACATGGCCGCCGAGCAGTCGATAGAGGCCAAAGCGGGCGCGAACCACAAAACAATGGCCGCCGAGCGGTGATATATACACATATTGGCGCGAACCACAAGAAAATGGCCGCCGGTCACTAGAGGCCAAACAAGCATGGACCATCGCAAAATGGCCGCCGACAGCATGGAGGGAGAAAGGCACACACAGGTAAGCAGAAAATTACATCTTTTAAATGACAGCTACAGCGCAGCCCCGCTCCAGATGGAGCCCCCTAGGTGACCCGTAGCACCCAGCAACCTTAGCTCAGAGAATAGGGAGCAGGGAAGGCAGGGAGAGAAAAAAGGGGCCACAACCACTTACTTGATCTCTCCAGGAATGTCCAGCCAAGTCACCCTGCCGAAGCAGGGGAGCTACTTACCTTTCCTGCGTGGATCATGCTGGAAGACATTCCGGGCCGTAAGGTCAGCCGAAGCTGAGCGGTCCGATGCAAGCCCTGGAGCGTAGGCTCACAGACACCCGTAGAGCGACGGGCATGTCGTGGAAAACCCAGCGCGTAGCTAGGGTTGGCACACACTCGATGGCCGAAACTGGGGGGACTAAAAGGATTGAGGATCCAGCCTGTCACCCAGTCGGCAGTTGATCGCAGGAAACAAAACAACGTAGAAAAAAATCCCCCCCCCCTGACCAGTGGGCCCGAAGGGAGCCATGTCCTTCTCCTTGCTAGGCAGAAAAAAACTGATCTGCGAGGTGCAGAGAGAGGGGATATACCCAGAGGGTCCGCCCCCTGGTCGGTACTGTAGAAGGTGTGATGCAACACTTTTTACAAGTTTTTCTGCCTAGTCACTCCTAAATGAAGGATAATACCCACTTGTCAATAGGAAGCTGTGTCCGTCCATGAACGAAAGAGTAAAATTATTGGATATACAAAATTGTGTTACATTTGTATTCGTTATATTATTTATATTCAACTTAATCATTAATTTTAGGAAGAAAAGAATAGTACAATTCAGTAATGTCAAAAAGTACTCTATTAAAGTGGTTGTAAACCCTCCCCCAAAAGTTACACCTACAGGTAAGCCTAGATTAAGGCTTACCTGTAGGTGTTTTGCAATATCTCCTAAACCTACACGGTTTAGGAGATATTTGCCAAAAGGTATACACAATTGTAGCGTGTGTGCCATGCACGGTATGCTTTGAAGTTCACTGTCCTCCATTGCCTTTGCCATGTTCTGCGCATTATCTTGGACAATCAAACGCACTTTAGATTTCTCAATGTGCCAAGTATGGATTTTAAAGCATCAGATATTGCTGCTGCAGTATGTGATCCAACAAACTCACGTGCGTTAAGTAGGATGTTTTGCAATTGAAATTTGTCATCTTATCCACTGCGCTGTCAGGGTGAGCATGCTCGTTGCACCGACATCTGAACTCCAAATGTCGGTAGTAAAACTGAATGCTATGATGTCGGTAGTCATGAGCTCCTGAATGTGTTTTCTAACACTGCTAAACAATTCATGTAGACTGGTATCTGCAAAGTAGCGTCTGCTTGGTAGTGAGTAACGTGGCTCAATATGTTGCATGAGCCTACGGAATCCAATGTCCTCCACAACAGAGAACGGCTGGTGGTCTAATGCAATAAATTCCATAATTTTAGCTGTAATGGCACGAGCTTTGGGGCCGTCACTTGCATATTTTTTTAACCTTTTCAAAGACTGTGGCCACAGATGGTGTTAAGCCTGAGGCACTTTTTAAAAGTGGTGCTGTTTTCTTGTAATCTGAATGCTGAACTGGATGACGTGTTTTCAGGTGGTGTATCAAACCTGTTAAATTCTTTGGCACTCTACCCCCTCTTGAAATTTCTGCTGAGCAAAGAGTACAGATTGCAAATTTGGGGTCTTTATCAGAAACTTTAAAAAATTTCAACACTGCAGACATGCTGGTAATGTAGAATAATATAGAAAGATTTTTTAGTGGGAGTGAAATCTGAGGGGGGGGGGGGGGGGGACAAAATCAATTTAAAAGCTAAACCCCAGGTGCTGCTCTTGACATGCAAGGTACCGTATATACTCGAGTATAAGCCGAGTTTTTCAGCACTTTTTTTGTGCTGAAAATGCCCCCCTCGGCTTATACTCTAGTCACCTTTTTGCGCCTGATCTCCCGGACTTTGGGGACCCGGTCCACTGGACCCCAAGCTTGGCACACATGTAGCCCCACTCTTCCTCTACAAGTGTGCAAAGTTTGTTGTCCGGGGGACCAACGGCCGGGGAGCACCGATTTTTCAAATCCGGGCACCCCTTCCATAGACTCCCATGTTAAACCGTAATTTCTCCGGTGATTTTGGGGACCCCGGTACCGGCCGGTTGTAGGTCCCCTGGACCCAAAACTTGGCACACATCCGTAGCCCCATTTCTCCTCTATAAGTGTGCAATGTTTTTTGTTTGGGGACCTACGGCCAGGGAGCACCGAATTTTCAAATCCGGGCACCCCTTCCATAGACTCCCATGTTAAACGTCAGTCGAGGCATGGACACAGTGAGGCATGGACACAGTGAGGCATGGACACAGTGAGGCATGGACACAGTGAGGCATGGACACAGTGAGGCATGGACACAGTGAGGCATGGACACAGTGAGGCATGGACACAGTGAGGCATGGACACAGTGAGGCATGGACACAGTGAGGCATGGACACAGTGAGGCATGGACACAGTGAGGCATGGACACAGTGAGGCATGGACACAGTGAGGCATGGACACAGTGAGGCATGGACACAGTGAGGCATGGACACAGTGAGGCATGGACACAGTGAGGCATGCAGATGGACACCCTAGGCTTATACTTGTCAATACGTTTTCCCAGTTTTTTGTGGTAAAATTAGGTGCCTCGGCTTATATTCGGGTCGGCTTATACTCGAGTATATACGGTAATTATGTCTGCACTGCAGTACATCTGACTGTACCAAAAAAATATAATTGAACTGAATAAATTTGATTTGAAATGGAATGGATTGTTTGCAAATTGCAAGCTATTTTATTTTTTGGAGCTATTCTGTAGTATACTTCATGCACCTTGTTGTCATTGAATTGGTCACTATAGGGTTGATTTACTAAAACTGTGGAGAGTGAAAAATCTGGTACAGCTGTGCATGGTAGCCAATCAGCTTCTAACTTCAGTTTGTTTAACCACTTTCATACTGGGTCATGTAAAATGACGCCGGCAGGAACCCTCTCTCCCTCTGGGTGGACGTCATATGACGTCCTGGGCTTGTGGGGGGATATCTGAGTGATGCCTGCAGCTAGAGGCATCATTCAGATATCCTTCTCTCCAGCCGGCGATTCTGCACACCATAAGAACGATCATAGCGGTGGTTCCACCGCTTGATCGTTCTTATAGGCGGCGGGAGGGGACATCAGCCCCCCCCCTCCTGCCGCCATTCCGTGCTTCTCCGGGCTCTCCCGTGCCATCGGGGGCCCGGAGAAAGAATCGTCCGGCACCGGTGGTCACATGACAAGCATAGAGATGACTGGTGACCAGATGGTCACCAGTCATCTCCATGACCATCGGAGGCCCGGGCGCGATGTGATGTCACGCCCGGGTTTCCAAAGGTTAACAAAGCCGCGATTGCGGCTAAAAGCATGAGATCGGTGATATGTTTTTCCCGATCTCATGCTTTCCAGCCTGGAGGAGAGATGTGGGGTCTTATTGACCCCGTCACACACCATTCCTATTACAAGGAATGTTTACATTCCTTGTAATAGGAATAAAAGTGATAAAAAAAAGAAAATTTTTTTTTTTTAAAACGCCCGTCCACAAAAGCTCGTGCTCAGAAGCGAACGCAAGTCCCACCCACATATGTAAATGCCATGCAAACCACATATGTGAGGTATCGCCGTGTGCGTTAAAGCGCGTCCAACAATTATAGCACTAGACCTCTAACTCTAACCTGGTAACCTGTAAAAATTTTCAAAGCGTCGCCTATGGAGATTTTTAAGTACCAAAGTTTGGCACCATTCCATGAGTGTGCGCAATTTTAAAGCGTGACATGTTAGGTATCTATTTACTCTGCGTAACATAAGCTTTCATATTTTCCAAAAAAATTGGGCTAACTTTACTGTTTTGTTATATTTTAATTTATGAAACCATTTTTTTTCCCAAAAAAAGGCGTTTGAAAATTTTTTGCGCAAATACCGTGCAAGATAAAAAGTTGCAACGACCGTCATTTTATTCCCTAGGGTGTCTGCTAAAAAAACATATAATGTTTGGGGCTTCTGAGTAATTTTCTAGCAAAAGAATGATGATTTGTACATGTAGGAGAGAAGTGCCAGAATAGGCCTGGTATGGAAGTCGAATAAAAAGCCCTGTATTGAAAGGGTTTAATTAAGCTTTGAGAAAAAAAAAGAAGAAAAAAAACGGAAGCCGATTGGTTTCTATGCACAGCTGCACCAGATTTTGCACTCTCCAGTTTTAGTAAATCAATCCCTTTGTCTCAGTGTAGTATTATAAGTAGTGTTGAGCGAACCCGAACTGTAAAGTTCGGGTCCGTACCGAACTTTAGCTTTTTCCCGAACCCGAACTTTGCCCAAAAGTCCGGGTTCGGCAATCTAATAACGCATTTAGAAATGCTTCAGGGGCCAGCCAATCACCTTTTGATTAGCTGGTATGCCCTTAGAGGCCATCATAGCCTACTAATGGCATGGCTGTGATTGGTCAGTGCAACATGTGACCCAGCTTCTATATAAGCTAGAGGCACACAGCACACATGACACTCTGCTTCAGAATAGATAGGGAGAGGATCTAGTCTGCTGCTGCTGCTGCTTTTAGGGAGAGATAGAAAGATAGATGAGGTAGTCCTGATTCTACAATCTGAGGGAAAAGATAGAGAGATAGTGTAGTGTAGGGCCAGGTTCCTGTGTTGGTGCTTTCAGGGAGAGAGAATATTATATAGGAGTCCAGATTCAGAGATTAAAATCAGCGATCTGCATAGGTCTACCTATTTGTGTTGCAGTGCAGTCTTTTTACACTGCCATGAGCCCAGTGTAAAGCATTTTATTTTGCTCGTGCAAAAAAAGACCCGTTTAGGGCAAAAAATAAAAATAAATTGGCACTTTAATGTACGCTTGCAAAAAACGCAGTTTAGGGGCACAAAAAAAAGTTTGCAGTGTGTTATACATATTTTGAGGTGTGTGAAATAAACAATTTCTATATAGTTTTCTCCTACTGTGCTATACTAAATAAAAAACATTTTTTTTGAATAGCATTTTCTGCAGTTCTGCGTTTTATTTTTTTTATGTTATTTTAAGTTATTTCCCTATCCACATTTGTTTGCAGAGCACTTGCCATGCTCTTAACATTTTGCTGCCATTTGCAGCCCTCTAGCCCTTTCCATTACCTTTTTAGAGCCTTTTTAGTCCTTAGAAGTCCGGGTCCCCATTGACTTCAATGGGGTTCGGGTCCGGGTTAAAGTTTGTTCCCGAACCCGAACTTTTTTCCGAAGTTCGGCCGAACCCGTCGAACCCAAACATCCAGGTGTCCGCTCAACTCTAATTATAAGTTATACGACACTGACATGACAGCAAGCGCATTTATTTTTTAAACATGACAGTACACAATAAAATTATATATATATTTATTGCATACTGTCATGTTTAAAAAATTCATGCGCTTGCTGTCATGTCAGTACTGTATAACTTATACTACACTGTCAAAGTGACACATTCAATAACAGCAAGCGCATGAACTTTATACTGTATACTACAGAAATAGCGCAAAAAAAATTGCTTGCAATTTGCAATCCATTCCATTTCAAAATCATATTTAATCACTCAGTTCAATTATTTTTTTTTTTTTGCTACAAGTGAGATCAGATGTACTGCAGTGCAGACACACACAGTCATTTTAAATAGTCAGACTCAGTACTATATAATCAAGAAATAAAATTACTAGTTTGTTTCTGTCAGTTTAAGAAGGCAAAAGCAGCAATGCTCACCGGCAAATAGTAATGGTAGCCATCCAGGAGTGACAGTGCCCAGTCTTGTATTGAGTATGCTATGTGCAGCCCTCTATGAAGCCGTCTCTCGGGTCCCAGCAGCATCTCACATGCACGAGGAGCGTCCGCGGGGAAGGTGCCAGCATCTCAGCAGGGAACGTGCTTACGAGTGCGGCGTCTTAACCGCAAGGAACATGCACGCCTCACACACGAGTGACGTCACCCGCTGGTTCTGCCGTCTCAACTGCGCATGCACGATTTTCGGCAGTATCGGCAAGAATTCTATTTCGGCTTTTTGCCCAAAGGGCCATTATCGGCTGATAGGTTTCGGTGGCCGAAATTTCGGTGCATCCCTACCAAATACGCATGTGATTTTTGCCGCAATTTTGCTGTTATGATGTGTTTTTTATAGGTCATGTGACTCAAAAACCACATCAAAAATGTAACATGGGTGCGCTATTGATGCATTCTTGCTGCATTTTCAATGCGTTTTTTTATAACTGACCAAAAGTGCAGCTAGCAAGATTTTTAACACCAGAACAGAAGGGCAATGGACCAGTGTGAAGACATTCATAGAATTTACATTCATATTTAAATTCATGATATTAAATTTAAAAGTCAAATATAATACAATTATATATATTGTTTTAAAAAAACTGTCATTTTTCAGTGCATCCTGAATTTTCGGTTTTGGACACCAAGATTTCCATTTGATGCACCTCAACCCAAAACCAATACTCGTTTTTAATTGGACACAGGTGAACTGCAAAACCCAGAAGGCGGCATCTCTAATCTAAAATAAAGATATTCTCTTACAGCTGGATTCCCTGATGGTTTGTTCTACAATATGGCCAATCCATCAGAGCAGTGGCAGCCCACCATTCATCTAGGTAACGGCTGTGGCAGCTGGACAGTATGGGAAATTTGGGTTGCAATCTCTCAATTTTTGATTTCCCAGAAAATACAGGAATCCAGCCCATGAAAAAATTTGAACGTAAACACATAAAACTGAAATATCCCGGCAAGGTGGAATTGCACTTTAACCAATTAAGACCCGGACCAGCATAAGGACCAGGCCCCTTTTTGCGATTCGGCACTGCGTCGCTTTAACTGACAATTGCGCGGTCGTGCGACGTGGCTCCCAAACAAAATTGGCGTCCTTTTTTCCCCACAAATAGAGCTTTCTTTTGGTGGTATTTGATCACCTCTGCCGGTTTTTTATTTTTTGCGCTATAAACAAAAATAGAGCGACAATTTTGAAAAAAATGCTATATTTTTTACTTTAATAAATGTCCCCAAAAAATATATAAAAAAACATTTTTTCCTCAGTTTAGGCTGATACGTATTCCTCTACATATTTTTGGTAATAAAAAAAAAAAAAAACGCAATAAGCGTTCGTTGATTGGTTTGCGCAAAAGTTATAGCGTTTACAAAATAGGGGGTAGTTTTATGGAATTTTTATAAAAAAAAAAATTTTGTACTAGTAATGGCGGCAATCAGTGATTTTTTTTTGAGACTGCGACATTATGGCGGACACTTTTGACACTATTTTGGGACCATTGTCATTTTTACAGTGACCAGTGCTATAAAAATGCACTGGTTACTGTAAAAATGACACTGGCAGTGAAGGGGTTAACCAGAAGGGGGCACTGCAGGGGTTAAGTGTGCCCTGATTTGTGTTTTACTGTAGGGGGGCGTGGCTTAGCATGTGACGTCACTGATCGTCGTTCCCTATTACAGGGACAAGACGATGAGGGACAGGCTCACTAGGAAGCACGGGGAGAGGTTTGTTTACACTTACCTCTCCCCATTCTTCCTCTCTGGTGACCCGATCGCGGGACACTAGCTGTTCCCACCGGGACGGTCACAGAGAAGAGGACTGGGTCGTGATCGCGCTGCCAGCGGCAGGCTCGCGGCCCACGGCTGGGCTCTTAAAGGGGACGTACCTGTACGTCCATGTGCCCAGCCGTGCCATTCTGCCAATGTACATCGGCGTGCGGCGGTCCTCAAGCGGTTAATTGAAGAAAGAAAAGCTCCAGGTTTGCAGTCAGTAAATATCTGCTCACTTGAATCAGGAAAAGCATTATAGTTGAGAAAACAGGAAGCTGATAAAGTAGACACAAGAGTCATTTCATTGGCGGTCACACTAATGGCATGTGGTTAAGATTAGAATTACAAAAGTATGTAGAAGCACAATATGTACAATAAAAACAGCCAGAAAATGGACTACAAAATGCTACCCGTTCCAATAACTGGATGTGATCACTTTTCACAGGTTCAAGATGTGTAACCCACAGAACTAGGATCCGTGTTCATAGATTATCACATGCAGTCTAACTCTGACATGTATTAAAAAGTAGATTAGAAAAAACAAAGCAGTCTTCGGTATATTTTTAGATACACAAATATTTAGGCCCCTTTCACACTGGGGTGGGGAGGTGCGCTGGCGGTAAAGCGGCACTATTTCTAGCACCGCTATACCATCGTTTTTGCCACGATATTCGGCCGCTAGCGGTGCGGTTTTAACCCCCGCTAGCGGCCAAGAAAGGGTTAAAACCGCCCGCAATGCGCTGCTGAAGCGGCGCATTGCAGGCGGTATATATAGCCGCGCTCTCCCATTGATTTCAATGGGCAGCAGCGGTAAATGAGCGATAAACACACCGCTCCTTCACCGCTCCAAAGATGCGGCTAGCAGGACATTTGGAGCGGTCCTGCTAGCGCACCTCTTCAGTGTGGAAAATAGGATTTTTTGTACTCACCGTAAAATCCTTTTCTCTGACATCCATGGACTGACACGGTGTCTCTTTACACTTTACACGTGGGTTATGTCCCTGCTTGCAGGAGAAGACCTAGGCAGAATGTGAAATGTTATACATACATTCTAAAAGCCAGAGATGAACAGCCCCACCCAGGGGGCAGTCCCTCCGGACATAACCCTCCCACTACAGTCAGCAGACTTCAGTTCGTAACAAAGCAGTACAAACTTAAAAGGAAGGGTGGGTGCCGTGTCAGTCCATGGATGTCAGAGAAAAGGATTTTACGGTGAGTACTAAAAATCCTATTTTCTCTTACCATCCATGGACTGACACGGTGTCTCTTTACACTTTACACGTGGGATGTCCCAAAGCAGTGTCAAGAGGGATGGGAGCAGTATAAATGGAAAAACCAAAACTTCACTCCAATAAGGCAGAGCTCCTCAACGGAGGAGTCGCAACTTTAAACAGCGGCCTGCAGCACCCTGCGGCCGAAGGAAGCATCCGAAGTTGCAGCCACATTAACCTTATAAAACTTAAAAGGCATGAACAGACGACCAGGTCGCCGCCTTGCACACTTGTGCAACCGACGCTTGATGTCGGGAAACCCAGGAAGCACCAATTGCCCTGGTGGAATGCGCCGTAACCGGAAAGGGAGGCGCCCGCCCTTTGAGAGCATAGGCTTGAATGACGGTTTGTCTGATTCCCCTAAAATGATGGCAGACGAAACCGCTTGGCCCTGTTATGGACCAGAGACAGTCACAAACAGTGAGTCGGACTTCCGAATAGAAGCAGTAGCAGACAGGTACACCCGTAAGGCTCGTACCACCTCCAATATGTGCAGCGCAAACTCTCTGGGATGCGATGGGTGAGGACACAAGGACGGGAGGGCAATGTCCTCATGTAGGTGAAAGGTCGACACGACCTTTGGCAAAAAAGGAAGGTCGCGGATGCAACACCGCCTTATCCTTTTGGATGACCAAATATGGCGACTTGCAGGACAAAGCCGCCAACTCAGACACTCGTCAAACAGAAGTGATTGCCACTAAAAAGGCCACCTTCTGAGACAAGAGGGGAATATCCCGGATATTTCCAAAAGGAGGTTCCTGGAGGACCGAGAGCACCAAATTCAGATCCCACGGTGGGAGAGGAGGCTTGACAGGAGGGAGCACATGGCGAACCCCCAACACAAGGTGCTAAGAAAAATGACCCGCTAGAGGTCGCTGAAAGAAGACGGCCAAGGCCGAAATCTGATCCTTTATGGTACTCAAAGCAAGCTTTTGGGTCACTCCACACTGCAGAGGACGCAGGATTCTGGGGACGGAATACATCCGAGGACGCCAGTCCAGCGCTTCGCACATGGCGATATAAGCTTTTCAGGCACGGTGATAGATCTGCCTGGAGGAAGACTTCCGTGTCCTTAACATGGTCAAAATGACCGAGTCCGAGAGACCTCGTCCCTCAACACCTGGCTTTTAACAGCCCTGCCGTTAAAGCCAGAGACTGTAAGCCGGATGAAACATAGGACCTTGAGACTGAAGGTCCTCCCTCATCGGCAACCGCCAGGGAACGTCCGCGACGAGACGTGCCAGATCAGCGTACCAGTGATGCTGAGGCCAATCCGGAACAATTAGGATCGCCAGAGTTTATATCAGGCGATAAGGACCCTATGGGGCCACCAACGCATCCGAGGCATCGCCCAAGGATCCCTGGATCTGGCCACAACCTCGACCCTTGCGATTGAGTCGAGAGGCCATCAGGTCCACATCCGGCGTGCCCCACCGTCGGTAAAGGAGTTGAAATATGCAAGGACTACTCTTCTTGGTCCGGTGTCTGGCGATTGGCGACTCAGATAGTCCGCCTGCCCATTGTCTATGCCCAGAATGTAAAATGGCCTACAGAGCCGGCACGTTTCTTCCGGCCCACTTCAGGATACGGACTACCTCGGAAGCCGCAGCTGAGCTCCGAGTTCCCCTTGATGGTTTACATACGCCACCGCCGTGGCGGTGTCTGACTGGCTCCTGATGGAGCGACCCCGTACTCTCTCCGACCTGAGGAGAGACACAGTCCGATGGCCCGTATTTCCACAACAGTGATTGGTAAACGGGCTCGTCCGGAGTCCAAGGCCTGAGCCGACAGAACTCCCCAGACTACACCCCAGCCCGTCAGGCTGGTGTCCGTCGTGAGTACCGTCCATTGGATGGGAGGGGAACGACTTTCCGGACCGAAGAGCCGAGGATCTCAACCACCATGTCAGGGGCACCCTGACCAGGTGAATAACCTGGATCTGAAGATCCAAGGACAACGGGGATTTGTCCCAGGTGGACAAGATCTCCTTCTGCAATGCCCTGGTGTGTGATTGGGCATACGGAACGGCCGCGAAGGAGGCCACCACGAGTCTCGGGACTTCTCATGCAAAAAACGGATTGACAACCATTTTTGGGATGTCAGCACCCGCACCGCAGACTGAAGTGTCAGCAACTTCTCCAGAGGTAGGATACCTTTGCCTCCAAGGAGTCCAGAATCAGAACTAGATACTCCGGACACTGAGTCGGGACCAGGACTGACTCCTGAATGTTCAGGAACCACCCGAATCCCTGAGGGTCTAATTGACGATAGTCACCTTTCCTCTAAGTCTGATCCACTTTCTGCTCTTAGCAGAAGATCGTCCAGATAGCCCATGACAGCAATACCTCGCTGTAACAGAAGGCTAGAACCGGAGCAAGCACCTTGGTGAACACCCTTGGTGCCGAGGCTAGGCCGAAAGGAAGAGCCACAATCGATAGTGGACTTCGCTGATCGCAAAGCGCAGAAACTTCTGGTGACTTGCGCAGATCGGAACATGCAAGTAGGCGTCCTTGAAGTCCAAGGACGCCAGAAGAAAATCCCTTTGGTGGAGTGTAGCGATCACCGTGCGAATGGATTCCATGCGGAATTTCTGCACCTTCTCGAAGGCATTCAAGGCCTTTAGGTCCAGGATAGGTCGAACCACGTCCTATTTTTGGGACGACAAACAGATTCGAGTAGAATCCCTGAAAACTCTCCTGTGACGGAACCGGCACAATCACTCCGGACCCGATCAAATCCTGTACAGCCCCCAAGAGGGCTGCCCGACAGGTAGGAAGGAGAGGAAGATTTGAGGGAAAGAATCTGTCTGGGGGCCAGGATCGGAATACTATCCTGTATCCTGAGGTGACCACCTCGCACACCCACCAGTCGGAGATTCGGGAGGACCACCGATTCGTGACCTGCGAAGTCGTCCCCCCACCCCAGAGTCGGGCAGAGGCAAGACTTCACGCGGAGGCGGGCTTGGGAGCCGCTTGTTCGGCTTACGCACCCGGGGCACTTGTGCCCACCAGCCGCACTGCCGTCAGTCTGAGAGGGTCTACCCGTGGACTGACTGACGAAAAAAAACTGTTTTGCTGGAAAGGAAGGCCCCTGTTTGCGGCGGGCCTCCTCACCCTTGCTAGTCTAAGGAAGAAGAGTGCTTTTACCTCCCATGACATCCATGACGATGTCATCCAGAGCAGCACCGAAAGGTCTACCACCTTTAAATGGTAGATCCGTCAGGAGCTTCCTAAGGCTAGGTCAGCAGACCAGCACTTCAAACAGATAAGACGACGCAATACCACCGCCGAGACAGAGGCCCTGGATACTAAAGGGGCTGCGTCCAACGTGGCGTCGCACACATAAACCAGGCCCTGAACCAGTTGGTGGGCCAAAGCAACTGTGTCTGGAGGAAGATTATGCTCCTGTACAGCTAGGTGCAACATTTTTGCCCAACCTGCAAGTGTTTAATACACAAGGGTCGCCGCTACCACAGGCCGTAGGGCGGATCCCAACAAGGCAAACATGGCTCTGCTCACCACTTCTGACCTCCTGTCAGTGGGGTCCTCAAATGCAGGAGTCCCCTCCATCGGGAGAGTGATGGCCTTGTTCAACCAGGCGACTGGAGGGCCGACCATGGGGGAGAAGCCCACTTTTTAAGTAGGGCATCTTCAAGGGGTATCTGATAGACAAATGCCGCGGGACCATAAAAAAATTCTTCTGCGGCTTTTCCCAGACCCTATCAATAAGCTGGTCAAAGAAAGTACATATGGAAAAACCTCTTTAGAAGGCCTGGCCTTAAAAGAACCAAAAGGAGACTGTATCCGCCTGAGGTTCTGCATCCACAGCATTTTAGCTTGAGAGTGTCCCTCACCGCGGTCATGAGTACACTAACAAGCGCCCTGTCGTTTACTGACTCAGAACTGGAGTTTTCCTCATAAGGAATGTCCTGTTCAAAACCATCCAATACATTCAGAACTAGGGTCCTGAGCGGTAGTGGCTAGGCCCATATCTGAATCAGCGCACTGCCCTCATGAAGTAAAGTGGGGAGAGGGCGCTTTTTTGCTCCCTTGCGCTTGCACACAGCTCCCATCCTGGTCAGAAATGATTCTAGGACTGCCCACAACTGGTCCCTAGGGACCGCAGGTGCTGAAGCACTGCCTGTTGTCCACTGACATTTAGGGGAAGCTGGTGACAGAGACTCCATATTGCCCCCCTCTGAGACTCCTCAGATAAAAAGTCCACCCACAGGCTGTGCTGACTGAGGAGGGGGCGCCCAGGGGACTCACCAAACCGGACCAGGGACCGCTCAGTTCCGCTGTCTGTACCGCGCTGTGTCAGCGCTGGTGAGCTGTGAGGAGATTGTGAGGAGATTCGCGCTGTTACAGCAGCGCTAGAGGCCAAAACTAGTGCTGAAGAGCGCGCGGGCTACAAGAAAATGGCCGCCGCACTTCACTGAGGCGATCCGCAGCAAGATGGCCACCATGACCCAGCAAAAGTGAAAAAAAAACAGCACACACACAGCGCCACTCAGGCCCCAAAATACACAAAAAAGGCCCCAAGCATATCTGCAGACCAGCATTAGCCCCTCCAAGAACAGTGTGACCCCCAGGCACCCCACACAGCACAGCGCCAGCAATGGTGACAGAGAGTGACAATGAAATACAGGGGGAGACAGGGAAAATCCCCCACAGAGAAACACAGCCTTTTGTACTCACCTGCAGGCAGGAGAGACTACTTACCCGTCCCCTGAGGGACCCACTGGTGTGTTTCTGACAGGACTATCACAGTGCAGTACTGAGTAGCTGTCGGCCCGGTCCACCGCGAAAGATAGTCAGTCAGGAACTGTTCAGTCTTGAGAGGACTGTGGGAGCATGAAAGCAAACCCGGCCACCCCTGGAGTCATGGGGCCTGTCGTGAACTGAGTCTCACACACACAAGGCGAGGATCAGCACGCTCGATGGTCGGACAGGGAAGACTACGAGGATATCTTGTACCCAACCTGTTGCCCAGCCGACAGTTGATAGAAAATTCTCAAAAATAAAATAAAAAATAATTCCAGAAAAGGAATAAAAATAGGTCAGGAGACTGGCTCCTGAGAGAGCCACGTCTTCTCCTTCTGCTAGGCAGAAATAAACTGAAGTCTGCTGACTGTAGTGGGAGGGTTATGTCCGGAGGGACCGCCCCCTGGGTGGGGCTGTTCAGCTCTAGCTTTTAGAATGTATGTATAACATTTCACATTCTGCCTAGGTCTTCTCCTGCAAGCAGGGACATAACCCACGTGTAAAGTGTAAAGAGACACCGTGTCAGTCCATGGATGGTAAGAGAAAGCCTTCGGGCTTTCACATTGAAGACTGAAGGGCAGGATTTTTTCAGCTGTTTTTCAATCGCTATTTTTAGCGCCAAAACGCCTGAAAAACGCCCCAGTGTGAAAGGGGCCTTAGTGATGCTGGGTAGAAATAAATGAATCATTCTTACACACTTTAATTCAGTACAATAGAAATCTATGCATAAAATATTGAATGTATCCAATAAATCCCTGAATCTAGAATACTATGTGAATAATAAGATTTCCCCATCTCAGACTCTGCTGGTTGACTTTCCATAATGTAGAACAGAGGTCTCCAAACTTTCTATATAAAAGGTCAGTATACTGTTCTTTAGATTGTGGCCTGTGGGAGTGGAAAGATCCCCAGAATCAATGAGTAAACAATGCCTCAGGCTTGGGAGCCAGTGTAAAAAGATTACATAGCATCTGTGGTCAGTAGGAGGAGGAACAGTGCCCCCCCATCATTGTCGTCAGTGGAAGGAACAGTGCCCCCCCATCATTGCCGTCAGTGGGGGGGAGAACAGTGCCCCCCCATCATTGCCGTCAGTGGGGGGGACAGTGCCCCCCCATCATTGCCGTCAGTGGGGGGGGGAAACAGTGCCCCCCCATCATTGCCATCAGTGGGGGGGGGGGAAACAGTGCCCCCCCCCCATCATTGCCGTCAGTGGGGGGGGGGGGAAACAGTGCCCCCCCCATCATTGCCGTCAGTGGGGGGGGGGAAACAGTGCCCCCCCCATCATTGCCGTCAGTGGGGGGGGGAACAGTGCCCCCCCATCATTGCCGTCAGTGGGGGGGGGGAACAGTGCCCCCCCATCATTGCCGTCAGTGGGGGGGAACAGTGCCCCCCCATCATTGCCGTCAGTGGGGGGGAACAGTGCCCCCCCATCATTGCCGTCAGTGGGGGGGGAACAGTGCCCCCCCCATCATTACCGTCAGTGGGGGGGGGAACAGTGCCCCCCCATCATTGCCGTCAGTGGGGGGGGGGAACAGTGCCCCCCCATCATTGCCGTCAGTGGGGGGGGGGAACAGTGCCCCCCCATCATTGCCGTCAGTGGGGGGGGGGAACAGTGCCCCCCCATCATTGCCGTCAGTGGGGGGGGGGAACAGTGCCCCCCCCCATCATTGCCGTCAGTGGGGGGGGGGGAACAGTGCCCCCCCCATCATTGCCGTCAGTGGGGGGGGGAACAGTGCCCCCCCCATCATTGCCGTCAGTGGGGGGGGGAACAGTGCCCCCCCCATCATTGCCGTCAGTGGGGGGGGGAACAGTGCCCCCCCCATCATTGCCGTCAGTGGGGGGGGAACAGTGCCCCCCCCATCATTGCCGTCAGTGGGGGGGGAACAGTGCCCCCCCCATCATTGCCGTCAGGGGGGGGGGAACAGTGCCCCCCCCATCATTGCCGTCAGTGGGGGGGAACAGTGCCCCCATCATTGCCGTCAGTGGGGGGGGGGGAACAGTGCCCCCCCGTCATTGCCGTCAGTGGGGGGGGGGGAACAGTGCCCCCCCATCATTGCCGTCAGTGGGGGGGGAACAGTGCCCCCCCATCATTGCCGTCAGTGGGGGGGGGAACAGTGCCCCCCCATCATTACCGTCAGTGGGGGGGGGGGGGAACAGTGCCCCCCCATCATTGCCGTCAGTGGGGGGGGAACAGTGCCCCCCCCATCATTGCCGTCGGGGGGGGAACAGTGCCCCCCCCATCATTGCCGTCGGGGGGGAACAGTGCCCCCCCCATCATTGCCGTCGGGGGGGAACAGTGCCCCCCCATTATTGCCGTCGGGGGGGGAACAGTGCCCCCCCATTATTGCCGTCGGGGGGGGGGGGGGAACAGTGCCCCCCCATTATTGCCGTCGGGGGGGGGAACAGTGCCCCCCCATTATTGCCGTCGGGGGGGAACAGTGCCCCCCCATTATTGCCGTCGGGGGGGAGGGTACAGTGCCCCCCCCATCATTGCCGTCAGGGGGGAGGGTACAGTGCCCCCCATCATTGCCGTCAGGGGGGAGGGTACAGTGCCCCCCATCATTGCCGTCAGGGGGGAGGGAGGGAACAGTGCCCCCCCCATCATTGCCGTCGGGGGGGGGGGGAACAGTGCCCCCCCCCATCATTGCCGTCGGGGGGGGGGGGGGAACAGTGCCCCCCCCATCATTGCCGTCAGGGGGGGGGAACAGTGCCCCCCCCATCATTGCCGTCAGGGGGGGGGAACAGTGCCCCCCCCATCATTGCCGTCAGGGGGGAGGGAGGGAACAGTGCCCCCCCATCATTGCCGTCGGGGGGGGGGGGAACAGTGCCCCCCCCATCATTGCCGTCGGGGGGGGGGGGAACAGTGCCCCCCCCATCATTGCCGTCAGTGGGGGGGGAACAGTGCCCCCCCATCATTGCCGTCAGTGGGGGGGAACAGTGCCCCCCCCATCATTGCCGTCAGTGGGGGGGGGGAACAGTGCCCCCCCCATCATTGCCGTCAGTGGGGGGGGGAACAGTGCCCCCCCCATCATTGCCGTCAGTGGGGGGGGGGAACAGTGCCCCCCCCATCATTGCCGTCAGTGGGGGGGAACAGTGCCCCCCCCATCATTGCCGTCAGTGGGGGGGGAACAGTGCCCCCCCCATCATTGCCGTCAGTGGGGGGGGGAACAGTGCCCCCCCCATCATTGCCGTCAGTGTGGGGGAACAGTGCCCCCCCATCATTGCCGTCAGTGGGGGGGGGGGAACAGTGCCCCCCACCATCATTGCCGTCAGTGGGGGGGGGGGGAACAGTGCCCCCCCATCATTGCCGTCAGTGGGGGGGGGGAACAGTGCCCCCCCATCATTGCCGTCAGTGGGGGGGGAACAGTGCCCCCCCATCATTGCCGTCAGTGGGGGGGAACAGTGCCCCCCCCATCATTGCCGTCAGTGGGGGGGGGAACAGTGCCCCCCCCATCATTGCCGTCAGTGGGGGGGGGAACAGTGCCCCCCCCATCATTGCCGTCAGTGGGGGGGGGGAACAGTGCCCCCCCATCATTGCCGTCAGTGGGGGGGGGGGAACAGTGCCCCCCCATCATTGCCGTCAGTGGGGGGGGGACAGTGCCCCCCCATCATTGCCGTCAGTGGGGGGGGGGACAGTGCCCCCCCATCATTGCCGTCAGTGGGGGGGGGGGACAGTGCCCCCCCATCATTGCCGTCAGTGGGGGGGGGGACAGTGCCCCCCCATCATTGCCGTCAGTGGGGGGGGGGGACAGTGCCCCCCCATCATTGCCGTCAGTGGGGGGGGGACAGTGCCCCCCCATCATTGCCGTCAGTGGGGGGGGGGGGACAGTGCCCCCCCACCCATCATTGCCGTCAGTGGGGGGGAACAGTGCCCCCCCATCATTGCCATAAGGGGGGGAACAGTGCCCCCCCATCATTGCCGTCGGGGGGGGGGAACAGTGCCCCCCCATCATTGCCGTCGGGGGGGGAGGGAACAGTGCCCCCCCATCATTGCCGTCGGGGGGGAGGGAACAGTGCCCCCCCCATCATTGCCGTCAGGGGGGGGGAACAGTGCCCCCCCCATCATTGCCGTCAGGGGGGGGGAACAGTGCCCCCCCCATCATTGCCGTCAGGGGGGGGGAACAGTGCCCCCCCATCATTGCCGTCAGGGGGGGGGAACAGTGCCCCCCCATCATTGCCGTCAGTGGGGGGACCAGTGCCGCCCCCCCCATCATTGCCGTCAGTGGGGGGACCAGTGCCGCCCCCCCCATCATTGCCGTCAGTGGGGGGGGAACAGTGCCCCCATCATTGCCGTCAGTGGGGGGGGGGAACAGTGCACCCTTCATTGGCGTCAGTGGGGGGGGGGGGACAGTGCACCCTTCATTGGCGTCAGTGGGGAGGGGGGGAGAACAGTGCACCCTTCATTGGCGTCAGTGGGGAGGGGGGAGAACAGTGCCTCCCCATCATTGGCGTCAGTGGGGAGGGGGGAGAACAGTGCCTCCCCATCATTGGCGTCAGTGGGGAGGGGGGAGAACAGTGCCTCCCCATCATTGGCGTCAGTGGGGAGGGGGGAGAACAGTGCCTCCCCATCATTGGCGTCAGTGGGGAGGGGGGAGAACAGTGCCTCCCCATCATTGGCGTCAGTGGGGAGGGGGGAGAACAGTGCCTCCCCATCATTGGCGTCAGTGGGGAGGGGGGAGAACAGTGCCTCCCCATCATTGGCGTCAGTGGGGAGGGGGGAGAACAGTGCCTCCCCATCATTGGCGTCAGTGGGGAGGGGGGAGAACAGTGCCTCCCCATCATTGGCGTCAGTGGGGAGGGGGGAGAACAGTGCCTCCCCATCATTGGCGTCAGTGGGAGGCAACAGTGCCTCCCCATCATTGGCGTCAGTGGGAGGCAACAGTGCCTCCCCATCACTGGCGTCAGTGGGAGGCAACAGTGCCTCCCCATCACTGGCGTCAGTGGGAGGCAACAGTGCCTCCCCATCACTGGCGTCAGTGGGAGGCAACAGTGCCTCCCCATCACTGGCGTCAGTGGGAGGCAACAGTGCCTCCCCATCACTGGCGTCAGTGGGAGGCAACAGTGCCTCCCCATCACTGGCGTCAGTGGGAGGCAACAGTGCCTCCCCATCACTGGCGTCAGTGGGAGGCAACAGTGCCTCCCCATCACTGGCGTCAGTGGGAGGCAACAGTGCCTCCCCATCACTGGCGTCAGTGGGAGGCAACAGTGCCTCCCCATCACTGGCGTCAGTGGGAGGCAACAGTGCCTCCCCATCACTGGCGTCAGTGGGAGGCAACAGTGCCTCCCCATCACTGGCGTCAGTGGGAGGCAACAGTGCCTCCCCATCACTGGCGTCAGTGGGAGGCAACAGTGCCTCCCCATCACTGGCGTCAGTGGGAGGCAACAGTGCCTCCCCATCACTGGCGTCAGTGGGAGGCAACAGTGCCTCCCCATCACTGGCGTCAGTGGGAGGCAACAGTGCCTCCCCATCACTGGCGTCAGTGGGAGGCAACAGTGCCTCCCCATCACTGGCGTCAGTGGGAGGCAACAGTGCCTCCCCATCACTGGCGTCAGTGGGAGGCAACAGTGCCTCCCCATCACTGGCGTCAGTGGGAGGCAACAGTGCCTCCCCATCACTGGCGTCAGTGGGAGGCAACAGTGCCTCCCCATCACTGGCGTCAGTGGGAGGCAACAGTGCCTCCCCATCACTGGCGTCAGTGGGAGGCAACAGTGCCTCCCCATCACTGGCGTCAGTGGGAGGCAACAGTGCCTCCCCATCACTGGCGTCAGTGGGAGGCAACAGTGCCTCCCCATCACTGGCGTCAGTGGGAGGCAACAGTGCCTCCCCATCACTGGCGTCAGTGGGAGGCAACAGTGCCTCCCCATCACTGGCGTCAGTGGGAGGCAACAGTGCCTCCCCATCACTGGCGTCAGTGGGAGGCAACAGTGCCTCCCCATCACTGGCGTCAGTGGGAGGCAACAGTGCCTCCCCATCACTGGCGTCAGTGGGAGGCAACAGTGCCTCCCCATCACTGGCGTCAGTGGGAGGCAACAGTGCCTCCCCATCACTGGCGTCAGTGGGAGGCAACAGTGCCTCCCCATCACTGGCGTCAGTGGGAGGGAACAGTGCCTCCCCATCACTGGCGTCAGTGGGAGGGAACAGTGCCTCCCCATCACTGGCGTCAGTGGGAGGGAACAGTGCCTCCCCATCACTGGCGTCAGTGGGAGGGAACAGTGCCTCCCCATCACTGGCGTCAGTGGGAGGGAACAGTGCCTCCCCATCACTGGCGTCAGTGGGAGGGAACAGTGCCTCCCCATCACTGGCGTCAGTGGGAGGGAACAGTGCCTCCCCATCACTGGCGTCAGTGGGAGGGAACAGTGCCTCCCCATCACTGGCGTCAGTGGGAGGGAACAGTGCCTCCCCATCACTGGCGTCAGTGGGAGGGAACAGTGCCTCCCCATCACTGGCGTCAGTGGGAGGGAACAGTGCCTCCCCATCACTGGCGTCAGTGGGAGGGAACAGTGCCTCCCCATCACTGGCGTCAGTGGGAGGGAACAGTGCCTCCCCATCACTGGCGTCAGTGGGAGGGAACAGTGCCTCCCCATCACTGGCGTCAGTGGGAGGGAACAGTGCCTCCCCATCACTGGCGTCAGTGGGAGGGAACAGTGCCTCCCCATCACTGGCGTCAGTGGGAGGGAACAGTGCCTCCCCATCACTGGCGTCAGTGGGAGGGAACAGTGCCTCCCCATCACTGGCGTCAGTGGGAGGGAACAGTGCCTCCCCATCACTGGCGTCAGTGGGAGGGAACAGTGCCTCCCCATCACTGGCGTCAGTGGGAGGGAACAGTGCCTCCCCATCACTGGCGTCAGTGGGAGGGAACAGTGCCTCCCCATCACTGGCGTCAGTGGGAGGGAACAGTGCCTCCCCATCACTGGCGTCAGTGGGAGGGAACAGTGCCTCCCCATCACTGGCGTCAGTGGGAGGGAACAGTGCCTCCCCATCACTGGCGTCAGTGGGAGGGAACAGTGCCTCCCCATCACTGGCGTCAGTGGGAGGGAACAGTGCCTCCCCATCACTGGCGTCAGTGGGAGGGAACAGTGCCTCCCCATCACTGGCGTCAGTGGGAGGGAACAGTGCCTCCCCATCACTGGCGTCAGTGGGAGGGAACAGTGCCTCCCCATCACTGGCGTCAGTGGGAGGGAACAGTGCCTCCCCATCACTGGCGTCAGTGGGAGGGAACAGTGCCTCCCCATCACTGGCGTCAGTGGGAGGGAACAGTGCCTCCCCATCACTGGCGTCAGTGGGAGGGAACAGTGCCTCCCCATCACTGGCGTCAGTGGGAGGGAACAGTGCCTCCCCATCACTGGCGTCAGTGGGAGGGAACAGTGCCTCCCCATCACTGGCGTCAGTGGGAGGGAACAGTGCCTCCCCATCACTGGCGTCAGTGGGAGGGAACAGTGCCTCCCCATCACTGGCGTCAGTGGGAGGGAACAGTGCCTCCCCATCACTGGCGTCAGTGGGAGGGAACAGTGCCTCCCCATCACTGGCGTCAGTGGGAGGGAACAGTGCCTCCCCATCACTGGCGTCAGTGGGAGGGAACAGTGCCTCCCCATCACTGGCGTCAGTGGGAGGGAACAGTGCCTCCCCATCACTGGCGTCAGTGGGAGGGAACAGTGCCTCCCCATCACTGGCGTCAGTGGGAGGGAACAGTGCCTCCCCATCACTGGCGTCAGTGGGAGGGAACAGTGCCTCCCCATCACTGGCGTCAGTGGGAGGGAACAGTGCCTCCCCATCACTGGCGTCAGTGGGAGGGAACAGTGCCTCCCCATCACTGGCGTCAGTGGGAGGGAACAGTGCCTCCCCATCACTGGCGTCAGTGGGAGGGAACAGTGCCTCCCCATCACTGGCGTCAGTGGGAGGGAACAGTGCCTCCCCATCACTGGCGTCAGTGGGAGGGAACAGTGCCTCCCCATCACTGGCGTCAGTGGGAGGGAACAGTGCCTCCCCATCACTGGCGTCAGTGGGAGGGAACAGTGCCTCCCCATCACTGGCGTCAGTGGGAGGGAACAGTGCCTCCCCATCACTGGCGTCAGTGGGAGGGAACAGTGCCTCCCCATCACTGGCGTCAGTGGGAGGGAACAGTGCCTCCCCATCACTGGCGTCAGTGGGAGGGAACAGTGCCTCCCCATCACTGGCGTCAGTGGGAGGGAACAGTGCCTCCCCATCACTGGCGTCAGTGGGAGGGAACAGTGCCTCCCCATCACTGGCGTCAGTGGGAGGGAACAGTGCCTCCCCATCACTGGCGTCAGTGGGAGGGAACAGTGCCTCCCCATCACTGGCGTCAGTGGGAGGGAACAGTGCCTCCCCATCACTGGCGTCAGTGGGAGGGAACAGTGCCTCCCCATCACTGGCGTCAGTGGGAGGGAACAGTGCCTCCCCATCACTGGCGTCAGTGGGAGGGAACAGTGCCTCCCCATCACTGGCGTCAGTGGGAGGGAACAGTGCCTCCCCATCACTGGCGTCAGTGGGAGGGAACAGTGCCTCCCCATCACTGGCGTCAGTGGGAGGGAACAGTGCCTCCCCATCACTGGCGTCAGTGGGAGGGAACAGTGCCTCCCCATCACTGGCGTCAGTGGGAGGGAACAGTGCCTCCCCATCACTGGCGTCAGTGGGAGGGAACAGTGCCTCCCCATCACTGGCGTCAGTGGGAGGGAACAGTGCCTCCCCATCACTGGCGTCAGTGGGAGGGAACAGTGCCTCCCCATCACTGGCGTCAGTGGGAGGGAACAGTGCCTCCCCATCACTGGCGTCAGTGGGAGGGAACAGTGCCTCCCCATCACTGGCGTCAGTGGGAGGGAACAGTGCCTCCCCATCACTGGCGTCAGTGGGAGGGAACAGTGCCTCCCCATCACTGGCGTCAGTGGGAGGGAACAGTGCCTCCCCATCACTGGCGTCAGTGGGAGGGAACAGTGCCTCCCCATCACTGGCGTCAGTGGGAGGGAACAGTGCCTCCCCATCACTGGCGTCAGTGGGAGGGAACAGTGCCTCCCCATCACTGGCGTCAGTGGGAGGGAACAGTGCCTCCCCATCACTGGCGTCAGTGGGAGGGAACAGTGCCTCCCCATCACTGGCGTCAGTGGGAGGGAACAGTGCCTCCCCATCACTGGCGTCAGTGGGAGGGAACAGTGCCTCCCCATCACTGGCGTCAGTGGGAGGGAACAGTGCCTCCCCATCACTGGCGTCAGTGGGAGGGAACAGTGCCTCCCCATCACTGGCGTCAGTGGGAGGGAACAGTGCCTCCCCATCACTGGCGTCAGTGGGAGGGAACAGTGCCTCCCCATCACTGGCGTCAGTGGGAGGGAACAGTGCCTCCCCATCACTGGCGTCAGTGGGAGGGAACAGTGCCTCCCCATCACTGGCGTCAGTGGGAGGGAACAGTGCCTCCCCATCACTGGCGTCAGTGGGAGGGAACAGTGCCTCCCCATCACTGGCGTCAGTGGGAGGGAACAGTGCCTCCCCATCACTGGCGTCAGTGGGAGGGAACAGTGCCTCCCCATCACTGGCGTCAGTGGGAGGGAACAGTGCCTCCCCATCACTGGCGTCAGTGGGAGGGAACAGTGCCTCCCCATCACTGGCGTCAGTGGGAGGGAACAGTGCCTCCCCATCACTGGCGTCAGTGGGAGGGAACAGTGCCTCCCCATCACTGGCGTCAGTGGGAGGGAACAGTGCCTCCCCATCACTGGCGTCAGTGGGAGGGAACAGTGCCTCCCCATCACTGGCGTCAGTGGGAGGGAACAGTGCCTCCCCATCACTGGCGTCAGTGGGAGGGAACAGTGCCTCCCCATCACTGGCGTCAGTGGGAGGGAACAGTGCCTCCCCATCACTGGCGTCAGTGGGAGGGAACAGTGCCTCCCCATCACTGGCGTCAGTGGGAGGGAACAGTGCCTCCCCATCACTGGCGTCAGTGGGAGGGAACAGTGCCTCCCCATCACTGGCGTCAGTGGGAGGGAACAGTGCCTCCCCATCACTGGCGTCAGTGGGAGGGAACAGTGCCTCCCCATCACTGGCGTCAGTGGGAGGGAACAGTGCCTCCCCATCACTGGCGTCAGTGGGAGGGAACAGTGCCTCCCCATCACTGGCGTCAGTGGGAGGGAACAGTGCCTCCCCATCACTGGCGTCAGTGGGAGGGAACAGTGCCTCCCCATCACTGGCGTCAGTGGGAGGGAACAGTGCCTCCCCATCACTGGCGTCAGTGGGAGGGAACAGTGCCTCCCCATCACTGGCGTCAGTGGGAGGGAACAGTGCCTCCCCATCACTGGCGTCAGTGGGAGGGAACAGTGCCTCCCCATCACTGGCGTCAGTGGGAGGGAACAGTGCCTCCCCATCACTGGCGTCAGTGGGAGGGAACAGTGCCTCCCCATCACTGGCGTCAGTGGGAGGGAACAGTGCCTCCCCATCACTGGCGTCAGTGGGAGGGAACAGTGCCTCCCCATCACTGGCGTCAGTGGGAGGGAACAGTGCCTCCCCATCACTGGCGTCAGTGGGAGGGAACAGTGCCT
The DNA here is from genome assembly GCA_029206835.1 of Rana muscosa. NCBI lineage: Eukaryota > Metazoa > Chordata > Amphibia > Anura > Ranidae > Rana > Rana muscosa. Next base: position 281,419,301 of record CM055118.1, read on the forward strand.
CCCCATCACTGGCGTCAGTGGGAGGGAACAGTGCCTCCCCATCATTGGCGTCAGTGGGAGGGAACAGTGCCTCCCCATCATTGGCGTCAGTGGGAGGGAACAGTGCCTCCCCATCATTGGCGTCAGTGGGAGGGAACAGTGCCTCCCCATCATTGGCGTCAGTGGGAGGGAACAGTGCCTCCCCATCATTGGCGTCAGTGGGAGGGAACAGTGCCTCCCCATCATTGGCGTCAGTGGGAGGGAACAGTGCCTCCCCATCATTGGCGTCAGTGGGAGGGAACAGTGCCTCCCCATCATTGGCGTCAGTGGGAGGGAACAGTGCCTCCCCATCATTGGCGTCAGTGGGAGGGAACAGTGCCTCCCCATCATTGGCGTCAGTGGGAGGGAACAGTGCCTCCCCATCATTGGCGTCAGTGGGAGGGAACAGTGCCTCCCCATCATTGGCGTCAGTGGGAGGGAACAGTGCCTCCCCATCATTGGCGTCAGTGGGAGGGAACAGTGCCTCCCCATCATTGGCGTCAGTGGGAGGGAACAGTGCCTCCCCATCATTGGCGTCAGTGGGAGGGAACAGTGCCTCCCCATCATTGGCGTCAGTGGGAGGGAACAGTGCCTCCCCATCATTGGCGTCAGTGGGAGGGAACAGTGCCTCCCCATCATTGGCGTCAGTGGGAGGGAACAGTGCCTCCCCATCATTGGCGTCAGTGGGAGGGAACAGTGCCTCCCCATCATTGGCGTCAGTGGGAGGGAACAGTGCCTCCCCATCATTGGCGTCAGTGGGAGGGAACAGTGCCTCCCCATCATTGGCGTCAGTGGGAGGGAACAGTGCCTCCCCATCATTGGCGTCAGTGGGAGGGAACAGTGCCTCCCCATCATTGGCGTCAGTGGGAGGGAACAGTGCCTCCCCATCATTGGCGTCAGTGGGAGGGAACAGTGCCTCCCCATCATTGGCGTCAGTGGGAGGGAACAGTGCCTCCCCATCATTGGCGTCAGTGGGAGGGAACAGTGCCTCCCCATCATTGGCGTCAGTGGGAGGGAACAGTGCCTCCCCATCATTGGCGTCAGTGGGAGGGAATAGTGCCTCCCCATCATTGGCGTCAGTGGGAGGGAATAGTGCCTCCCCATCATTGGCGTCAGTGGGAGGGAATAGTGCCTCCCCATCATTGGCGTCAGTGGGAGGGAATAGTGCCTCCCCATCATTGGCGTCAGTGGGAGGGAATAGTGCCTCCCCATCATTGGCGTCAGTGGGAGGGAATAGTGCCTCCCCATCATTGGCGTCAGTGGGAGGGAATAGTGCCTCCCCATCATTGGCGTCAGTGGGAGGGAATAGTGCCTCCCCATCATTGGCGTCAGTGGGAGGAATAGTGCCTCCCCATCATTGGCGTCAGTGGGAGGAATAGTGCCTCCCCATCATTGGCGTCAGTGGGAGGAATAGTGCCTCCCCATCATTGGCGTCAGTGGGAGGAATAGTGCCCCCCATCATTGGTGTCAGTGGGAGGGAATAGTGCCCCCCCATCATTGGCGTCAGTGGGAGGGAATAGTGCCTCCCCATCATTGGCGTCAGTGGGAGGGAATAGTGCCTCCCCATCATTGGCGTCAGTGGGAGGAATAGTGCCTCCCCATCATTGGCGTCAGTGGGAGGAATAGTGCCTCCCCATCATTGGCGTCAGTGGGAGGAATAGTGCCTCCCCATCATTGGCGTCAGTGGGAGGGAATAGTGCCTCCCCATCATTGGCGTCAGTGGGAGGGAATAGTGCCTCCCCATCATTGGCGTCAGTGGGAGGGAATAGTGCCTCCCCATCATTGGCGTCAGTGGGAGGGAATAGTGCCTCCCCATCATTGGCGTCAGTGGGAGGAATAGTGCCTCCCCATCATTGGCGTCAGTGGGAGGAATAGTGCCTCCCCATCATTGGTGTCAGTGGGAGGAATAGTGCCTCCCCATCATTGGCGTCAGTGGGAGGAATAGTGCCTCCCCATCATTGGCGTCAGTGGGAGGAATAGTGCCTCCCCATCATTGGTGTCAGTGGGAGGAATAGTGCCCCGTCACCAGGGAGATGGATGAGATCACACCCCACAACAGAAGATCCTGTCAGTTATCCTCCCATGTATTCTACAATCTGGCACACACATTTAAAGGGGATCTTCGCCTGTTATTGGAGCACCAACAATATCAATGAGGAAAGAGTCCTGACATTGGGGGGGGGGCTGTGTCCCCCTAAAATCTCATAGTTACAATTAGGACTGCAATCAGTGTTTGCCATTCAGGGATAAGATCCCACCCTAGCGGTGACTGGCCTGGATTGCCTTACCCCTAGCACAGCTGTCAGGGATCCCCAACTACCAACCTCCCCCCTACTGACCTTAGAGCAGGAGAGCGCGCTGTGCGCGTGCACAGACCAGAGCCCCGACAGCACGGTGAGCACATGCGCGACCCCGAGCGCCGCCAGGCAGATGAGCCCGGCCTCCGGGTACTCGTCGACGCCGTACACCGACACCCACAGGTACAGCCAGGCCGGGTACAGGATACAGAACGGCAGCACCGTGCCCGTCAGCAGCCGGGGCCGGCGGCGGTACAGGGTGACCGAGCGGACCAGCTCATCCTGTGCCGGCACACCGTTGACACCGGCTGACACCGCCGCCGCCATTCCCGTCTTCCCTTGACACTTCCGCCTGCGTCAGCGCCGGCCAACGTAACTTCCGCTTCCGTCGGCACCGCAGGACTCAGGAACGGGCATGCGCTGTGGGGGAGGAAGGTCACGTGGCCCTGGATACGCTAATGATTGGTCATGTGACTTGTGTCTCTGCTGGTGGAAGGTGCTGCCACCTCATGTCCTTGCGCAGTACTGCTACAAATAAAGATTGTCGGGTCACCTCTCTACACACAGGGACATGGGGGGTGTTCAGGGCCGCCATCAGGGGGTTACAGGCAGTACACCTGTAAGGGGCCCGGAGGTCCCCAGGGGCCCGGATGGCCCCCCCCTTTTTTTTGTTTTATAATTTTATTTTATTTTTTTGGAAGGGGCCCAGAGGTCCCCAGGGGCCCGGAGTTCCCCAGGGCCCCGAATGTCAACCCCCCTTTTTTATTTATTTTTTTATAATTTTTTTTTACTATTCATCTTTTTATTTAAGTCGTTTTTTTTATTTATTTATTTTATTTATTTTTATTTATTTTATTTTTTTGTAAGGGGCCCGGAGGTCCCCAGGGCCCCGGATGGAAACCTCCCTTTTTTTTTATAATTTTTTTTTTTTATATAAATTTTTTTTTTTGTTGTAAGGGGCCCAGAGGTCCCCAGGGCCCTGGATGGCAACCCCCCCTCTGTTTTCCAGTTTTTTTTGTGTTCGTCAGCACCCAAACCCCCTGCTTCTCAATTCGTGGCACCCCCCCCCCCGCTTCTGAATTTGCGGCAGCCCCCACCCCCCCCCCCCCCCCCGCTTCTCAATTCGAGAAAATTGTTTTGTTTTTTTCAAAATTGTCACTCTTTGTTTTGTTTATAGCGCAAAAAACAAACAAAAAAAACGCAGAGGTGATCAAATACCACTAAAAGAAAGCTCTATTTGTGGGAAAAAAGGACGTCAATTTTGTTTGGGTACAGTGTCGCACGACCGCGCAATTGTCAGTTAAAGTAACGCAGTACCGTATCGCAAAAAATGGCCCGGTCATTTAAGGGGAGTTCCACCCAAATTTGGAACTTCCGCTTAATCCACTCCTCGCCCCCTTACATGCCACATTTGGCATGTAATTTTTTTGGGGGGGGGAAATGGGGGCTTCAGTAGGAGTGGGACTTCCTGTCCCACTTCCTCCTTACGCCCAGGGACAGCTTAGGCGACACGTCATATTGCCTTTTGGCGGCCCCTCCCTGTAGGCTATCACCTGGGACGTGACAGGTCCCAGGCGATCGCCTGTCCACTCAGGGAGCGCTGCGCCGTTCGCGCATGCGCAGTGAGTGCCCGGCCCTGAAGCTGAAAGCTGTCATGGCCGGGTGTCCACACTATGAATGGAGGCGCCGGCGGAGAAGGGGGGGAGAGGAGCGGAGCTCCAGGCGGCGCGGCGCTGGACAGTAGAACAGGTAAGTGTATGTTTATTAAGAGTCAGCAGCTACACATTTTGTAGCTGCTGACGTTTAATAAACAATAAAAAAGGCTGGAACTCCCCTTTAAGGGGCAAATCCTTCCGGGGCTGAAGTGGTTAATGAGCAACTGAGCAAAATAAATAAATTGCACATCTGGCATTAGCCTAATGGTGGTATTACATACTTTAATTTTAGTATGCCATCAATGCATGATTCGATCAAAACAATTAAACAGCCATAAACTCCCTTCCAATTGATTGCGACTTGGTTGGGATTGGATTCGATCAAACCTAGTCAATTGGCTAGGGGTAGAAAATGATCCATCAATTGTTCGTGAATACGATCGTATTTGAATCGAACGGATTATAAGATTACATGGTGGAAACAGAGATGCGTTTGATAATTTACAGTCGTGTCTGTGGCATATCGACCAAATGGGTTGTCAACTATCCAGTTTTAAATTTGCAACACTGGGATGTTGGTCTCAATGTCACAATTTTATACACAAATGTTGATATATGGCATCTCTATCTTTATATTATTATTCTAGTTTTTAACACTTATATTTATTTGTATCTCCCATAAGTATTGGGAGTCACATCACAGGTATATTTAATTTAAAGCGGACCTTCAGTAATTTTTTCATCTTTCCATCTATTAAACCTTCTGCCCTTGTTGTTTTAACTTTGGACAGTAAAACATTTTTTTCCTGCCAGTAAATACCTTATACACTTCCTGTTTCTTGTCTGGTCATTAGCCTAGGCTTATGACATCATGCACAGCTCTCTCTCTCTCACTCGCGTAAGAGTTTGCCAGGAAGGGAGGTGGATGAGTCATAAGAGGGCCAATGAGAGCTGCAGAGCTGGAGGTGTGTGTCTGTGTAAATCCAAGAAGTGGACAGGCAGCAGCTTCAGCTGCCCACAGTTAAAATGGTTGCAGCGGCAGCCAGACTCAGTGGAGGGAGATTTATGCAGCATATTTGGCAAGCACAGAATCACAGTATATATAAAATAATATGCAAAGTGGTTGGAGGGAAGCTTCAGAATGGCAAAGATGTTTTTATTACAAATTATGTGAGCAGACTGCAGTTCCTCTTTAAATTTCATATTGAATATTCGCTTCTAATGAAGAAAACTATAGATCGATTATTAGTATTGGAAACGATCAATTTCTTTTCCAATCGATCTCTTAAAGCGGAGTTCTGCCGATTTTTTTTTTTTTTTTTTTTTTACAAATACTGCAGCTGCTGACTTTTAATACATGGACACTTACCTGTCCAGGGTGCCCGCGATGTCCTCACCCAAAGCTGATCTGTCCCTCAAGCTCCCAGGTGGAGGCGCCGCCATCTTCGGTAAGAAAATCAGGAAGTGAAGCCTTCACTTCCTGGCTCCCTACTAAACATGTGCGAGACGCTCTGCGCGTCCTCACTGGTCCCTGCTGTCTTCTGGGACCTGTGAGTCTCCCAGAAGACAGCGGTGGGGGGGGACGGAGGAGGGGCCGGACATGACGTAGATCACCGCGGAATCTGCAGCGATCTATCGCTGGAAGTGGGAGCAAATACCTGGATTAGACAGTTATCTACTCCCCCCCTCCCCCTGAAAGGTGCCAAATGTGACACTGGAGGGGGGGAGGAACCGGAAAAGCGGAAGTTTCATTTTTGGGTGGACCTCCGCTTTAAGATGGGCATAATCAATTTATAGTTGACAATTTATTTGCCCAGGTTCACACTGGGGCTGCGGGAGTGAAGCCGTGCGAGTTCAGCTGAACTCGCACAATTTCACTCCCGCTGACAGTCCCGATTTCAGCTCGATTACAGAGACATCTGACACAGATGTCAATGTAAATCGCGGCTGAAATCGCAAAAAGTAGTACAGAAACTACTTTTTTAAATCGGTGCAGCGCCGCAGATGTGGCGTCGCACCGATTAGGACGGTGCCATTGCCCGCAATTTGCGGCAAATTTCGCCGATTTGACATGCCAAATCGCATGTCAAATCGCACCAATGTGAACCAGGGCATAGATCGATATGACGCACACAGGGAAGTGGAGTTTTAATCGACAGATAAAATATAATAACTTCTAATCATAAATTATAAACCGCCACTCTATTTCCACCATGTAATCTCATAATCTGATTGTTTGAAATAGGATCATATTCATGAAGAAAGTATCTCAGTGCTGCTGATCAAAAATATTCCGCCCTGGCCGATCGAATCTGATCGAAATTAAGTCTAAATCAAACAGAAGGAATCGTTTAATAGTTTTGATTGAATCGTACATCGATCTCATAAAAATGTGAAGTGTGTCTTTCCACCATAAATGTAAAGATGATGAAACAATGTATTCTGTTCAGGATTATATGTAATATAGTTACATAGTTAGTCAGGTTGAAAAAAGACACAAAGTCCATCCAGTTAATATTGTATAATATATTATACTATACTGTATGTATATATATATATATATATATATAAAATAAATGTCACATGGACATACAACATGATCCCCCTTGTTATATGGTCACTATGAAGATGCATGCTGGGTAATCTCTAACTCTGATCACTTTGTTTCAGCCACACATGGGTTAATCAGACACGCCGCCCTCTCTGATCTAATTCTCCGCCTCTTTGTTTTTGTTCTGCCAATCACAGGGCGCACATCCCCCATACAGGAAGTAGAGTGTGACCATGTGAAGCCTTCAAGGGTGATCTGGTGTCAGTGATCATGTAAGTAGAGTGTGGCTGATGGATCTGGTTGTAGATTGTTGTGTCTGTGATCTTCTCCCTTGACATCCTCCAATGTATAATCCTCTGTTCTGCTACAATGTTTCCTCATCACTTCCTGGATTTGGCATTACATTCTCTGAATGGCACATAGACCTGATCCGCCTTCACATCAAAAGGAACCCACATTTCAAGAAAAATCCAATTTAACCACTTGTCGACCAGGCTTTTCCTGGCACTTTTTGTTTACAAGTTTAAGCCCTGGTTCACATTGGAGCGATTTGGCATGCAATTTGACGTGTCAAAAATCGCATGCCAAATCTGCAGCAATTGCAGGCAATGCCACCATCCTAATCGGTGATTTCCAAAAGTATTAACGGTACTCTTTTTGGCGACTTTGGGGTGCGATTTCCATAGACATCTTTGCAGGAACCTGCACAGATGTCTCTGAAATCGCCCCCCGAAGTCGGGAATGAAAGCTGAACTCACACGACTTCATTCCTGCTGTCAGTGCGAACCAAGGCTAAATCTGTATTTTTTTTTTGCTCGAAAATTATTTATAACCTCCAAACGTTATACTTCTTTTTTTTTTTTTTTTTTTTTTAGCAGAGACCCTAGGGAATAAAATGGCGATCATTGCAATTTTTTACGTCTCACGGTATTTGCACAGCGGCTTTGCAATTTTTTTGGGGGGGAAAAAATACACTTTAATAAATGAAAAAACAAAACCCTATAGTTACCCCAATTCTTTGTATAGTGTGAAAGATGTTACGCCAAGTAAATAGAAAAAAATTGACTTGTCTGCTTCTGTGTGCGAGCAAGGAGGGATGGGGCGCTTTAAATGATTTTTTTAATTAAAAATGTATAATTTAATTTTTAATCACTTTTATTCCTATTACAAGGAATGTAAACATCCCTTTTTATAGAAATAAGGATGACAGGTCCTATTTATGAAGAGATATGGGGTCAAAAGACCCCAAATCTATTCTTTACTTTGAAGGAGGAAGTAACTCCCCTGGTTTGTTTGTACCTATAGGTAAGTATAATAAGGCTTACCTATAGGTGCTGTAAATATCTCCTAAAGGTGCACCGTTTAGGAGATATTTACTATATACCCAGCTGGTGACGTCATTGGCACATGCGCTCTGAAGGAATGGCCGCCTGCGTGCCGTGACTGGTGGCTTATGCACGGGAGTAACGTCATTGCGGCTCCGGCCAATCACAGCGCCGGAGCCAGCGAACATGGAAGTAACACCGGGGAAGATGTCAGCCATCTCAGTGGTGTGTGGGCGCAGCCACAGGGGCTTCTTTCTAAGGTAAGTATTTCATAATGAACTAGTATGCGATGCATACTAGCTCATTATTTCTTTGTCTTACAGTTTTTTTTGGGGGGGGGGGGTTTACAACCTCTTTAAAAGCAAAAGATCATAAAAAGCCTGGACCGAAAGTGACGTCATGACATTGCTCCGGTCTTCCCAAGGCCATAGAGTCATTCAAAGAGTGTTAACTCTTTGATCACCTATGGGAGCACACGGCCACACTGTCGGATCGTTTCTCGGATTAACCGGTAGTAACGGTAAGCCCGAGAAGAACCGGCGGGAGGGAGGTTGTCCCCTCCCGGCGCTTCTGAAACCGACCCAGCGGCTCATGAACAGCTTGGACCAGTTTCTTGAGAAAACCGTCCATCTGCTGAAAAAAACGGTACTGGGGTTATGGCTGATATCTACAGCCATAATCCTGGTAAACCACTTGCAAACCGCAATGTATATATAAGTATACTGCTGAAAGTTTTTTTTGTTTTTTCCCCTGCAAGGTAAAGTTCTAATGTGCTAGTATCGCATACTAGCACATTATGTGAAACTTACCTTGAAACCAAGCTGTTCCAGCGCAGCAATGTCAGCGCTGCAGCCACTTCCATCTTCACCCGTTTTGCTTCTGGGTTCGCAGTCTCTGGCGCTGTGAGTGGTTGGAGCCGCGATGGCGTCACTCCCGCGCATGCGCGTGGGAGCTGCCATTCAGGGCACAGGGCTTGGAAGGAATGGCACATTATTAAAACATGAAGCGTTAGCGTTGCTTTGCTTCAAAATTGAAGCACCATGTCGAGTCTGGAGGCATTTGAGGCCTTTCAACGCCTCCTATCTAAAAAGGAAGTAAACTCTGATGGGTTTTAGTTCCCTGCAAAGTAAAAGCGTAATGTGCTAGTATGCATCGCATACTAGCACATTATGTGCCACTTATCTGCAAACGAAGCCCGCGATGTTCCCGCTGGAGGCCGCATCCATCTTCGCACCTCTTCCGTCCGGGCCACGGACTCCAGCTCTGTAACTGACCAGAGTCACGTGACGCCACCAGTCACAGCACTCACTGGTGAAGAAACCGCATGGAGGGCCGTTACATCACAGTGCATGCGCCAATTACATCGTCGGTGCACTAAAAGGTATATATCTCCTAGACCATAGGGGTGCCCAACCTTTTGAGAAGCGAGGGCCACTTTAGCGACTTGGTAACCGGTCGCGGGCCACAATGAGCGCAGCGGGCGGATGGCAGGTCTGTGTTCACTCTGCACATGTAGAGCAGACACAGACACAGCCCGCTCTACCCTAAGGGCCCTCCAATCCGCCCAGACAGAAATGGATGGATCCCCTTCTGTTTTTTTAAGCAGATCGGATTGCAGATAGGTGGGTGTAAACGGACACGAGTCTGTTTACATCTGCCGCTCCTATAGAGGTGAATGGAGGGTCCGATTGGGTCCACCTGAAAGACAGACAGGCAGACCCGATCGGACCGATCCTGTGAAAGGGGCCTAAGACTGCTTTCACACTGATGCACAGCGGTTTACCTGCATCTCAACTGACCTCAATCTTCACTTCTTCCTCAGGATTCCTGCAGCTGGTTGCTGATGTCCCCCAGGTGGTTATGGCTGGTGACTTCTGCTGGCTGTCCTCCAGGGCTGGTACTGCTGGATGCCTGGAACTGCTGTTGGCTGGTACTGCTGGTGGGTACTGGTACTGCTGGTGGGTACTGGTACTGCTGGTGGGTACTGCTGGCTGGTACTGGTACTGCTGGCTGGTACTGGTACTGCTGGCGGGTACTGGTATTGCTGGCAGGTACTGCTGGTGGGTACTAGTACTGCTGGTGGGTACTAGTACTCCTGGTGGGTACTGTTACTGGTGGCTGGTACTGGCACTGCTGGCTGCTGTCCCAGATCGCGGGTTCCCATGCATCAGATGTGTGACAGAAAGAAGCATGCGGCTGCAGTAGCGAGCAGAGCCGATGCTTTCTGTCACAGGCGGAGTGCATTTGGTATCACTCCGCCTGTGAAGGAGCCGACGCTATACAAGAAGCATCGGCCCTGCTTCCTCTACTGGTGGCTCCGTTCTTTGCGCTGGTGCTCGGAGATGGCGGGTTGGGAACCCGCGATCTGGGCTTGCCGACCCGCCATCTCAGAGCAAGACGTGGTGGGCCACATCAAAGGGCGCCGTGGGCCAGCGGTTGGGCGCCCCTGTTCTAGACGGTGTACGTTTTAGGAGATATTTACTGTACCTATAGGTACAACTTCCGCATTTGGGGTTTACAACCAGTTTAAGTCTATGGTAACACTTCGTAAATGCACTAGCAGGCGTTTGCGGCGCATTAAAATTAGTTTAAAAAAAATAAATCATGCAGGAGCAATGTAATGTCCCACAATGCCCGGTAATGATAGAGAAGAGCATAGAGTGTCCTAAAGTCTCTTCCTTCTATGCACTTCCTGTTTGGTCTGTGCTGGCTGACAACGTGTCTCTGGTGATCCAGGAGGTAGAATACCGAGTGTAAAGACCCTGTTAAAGGGATGTCGGGAATGTCAGCTGAAACTTTTTTTTATTGACACTAAACTCCAGGCATCCATGCGGGTGGAATAGACTTCTGTCAAATGAAGTCGCAAGCTGCAATGAAATCGGAGATCCAAATCGCATTGATCTGCAATTTGTTATACTGACAGATCTGCAATTCTGTTCAAAATTCACATTTTGGATGGCTATATTCTAATCTATTTTATTTGAATTCAAATTTATTCTATTCTGTTCTATTGTTTTTCTGTTCTATTCTTTTATTTTCTATTCTATTCTTTGGATTCTTTTTTTTTTTTTTTTCAATTCGATAAAGGGTCGTCATTTCTACTCTTACAAATCCATTCTTTTTTCTACTTCATTACATTTTATGTTGACTTAAAATTCCTCCATCTTAACGTAGGCGTTCACCATTTATACTCTTATAATTTACTTAAATTGAAATCCAGATACCACAGGGTTTATTTCCAGGTTCTCACTCCTTATCTAAATCCCTAATCCTCCCTTTAATTCTTTTTTATTAAATACCCCAGACCCTACCAAACAAAAAAAAAAAACAAAGTTCCTTCCTCTCTTTTCCACATCGCCAACATCGATCTGAAGCCTCTGCCGAGAATTTACGAAGCCTCACCGGGGTATAATACCATCAGGTTAACAGTTTGTAATTTAATTCCTGTATTCGCGTACATATTGACGAGTTTGATGCTAAGTAAATAATATTCCTGCGCTGCATTGGGGTAAAGGTCATATTTAGGTCTCTCTCCCATTTACTAATAGATGGCATCACAAACTCCTCTAGCGGGGCATTTAAGAGCCTATACATCTTAGAGATCACTCGAGGAAGGGGTTCTTTCTCTTCACAATATAATTCAAATGTGGTAAGTTGACGTCTGTAGTTTATTGGTGGGCCTAAAGTTCCCAAGAAATGGCGAAGTTGTAATGCCTGCCAAGGGTTTATTTCATAGTATCCTCCTAGTTGTGTCAATGTTGCAGTTGTTGGCCAAGCCTCCGCTTGCAAGAAGTGTGATGCTTGAAGCATCACTTCTCTTCCAATTTATTGAACGCTCCCTTTCCATCCCTGGTTGGAAGCTGGGATTTCCTAGTATGGGATACAGAGGTGATTGCGTTGGAGTATCTAGGATTATAGCATATCTTAGTACCAATTCGTAAAGTAACCCCTATAATAGGATGTTTTTTAAGAGAGGGCGGTAGCACCGCATAACACCAGGGTGCTCTACGAAGGGGTACCGGGCTGAGCTGTTGTTTCATAGCTATCCATTGCTTAAATTCTGCATGTCTGCACCAATCCACTACCCTTCCCAGGTGGGCCGCTTGATAATACCCACGTACGTCAGGGAGAGCGACTCCCCCATAGCACCTAGGGAACACCAAGAGTCCTCTACTAATCCTAGGTCGTTTCTTCGCCCATATAAATTTAGTAAAAAGAGTACCTATCTGGCGAAAGAAAACTGCTGGGATATCAATGGGTAACGCCTGAAAAAGATAAAAATTTTGGTAGGATACACATTTTTATAATATTATAGCGGCCAAACCACGAATGTAATCCGTGTTGCCACTTCTCTAATAGAGACCGTACTGAGTTTTATATAAAGGTAAAAAATTTGCTGAAAATGTAGTACTTATATTTGATGGTATATGTGTGCCCAAATAACTCAATGCAGTAGATACCCATTTAAAATTTGGTTGTATAGCCTTTCGAGTTGAGGGGGGCAGACTTACCCCCATCGCTTCAGATTTAGCATAGTTAATTTTAAAATTTGATAAGGCTCCATAGTTCTCAATTTCCTTCATAAGGTTAGGCAGTGAGGTGTGCGGACTGGACATGGAAAACAGCAGATCATCTGTGTATGCTGAAACTTTATAATTCTTATCTCCTAGACGCAACCCCTGGATATCCAGATTTTGGCGGATCTTATTGAGTAAAGTCTCAAGCGTAAGGGCGAACAGTATTGGCGACAGGGGACATCCCTGACGCGTGCCATTTGTGATCCTAAAGGGTTTTGAAAAAACTCCATTTACTTTAACTGATGCTTGTGGTGTAGTGTAAACCCCGGCTATCCATTGAATCATGCGGTCTCCCATGCCCATTTGCTTGAGAGTCTCCAGCATAAAATGCCAGTTTATTCTATCAAATGCTTTTTCTGCATCTGTGCTTAGGAAAATAAAGGGGGTATTTGTTTTATTGGCATGATAGACTAAGTTCAGTACCTTTTTTTTTTTTTTAAAGGTATTTATTTTCAAAAACAGTACAGTCTGACAATTGAGCTTGTAGACAGAATCGTCCACAAAGTTTAAATGAGTGCATAGACAGACTGCAATAACAGAAGTACCCCAAAAAACAAACATAAGAGCCAGACACACACACACATATACATACAGAAACATTCAACCTCACAGCACCGACGACCCCATAAGGTCAGTATTGCGCTAAAGGTCCGTAGACCACATAACCACCTTGACTCATACAGCGAGTGCCACCCAGATATAGGGTTAGTAACCCATAATAGACCTCCAACCAGAAAATAAAAAATAAGAATTACTGAGAGAGCTGTGAGGAGAGGACCTCCCCCCCAGAAGTCCTTTTGAGACATCCAGCCATGGCTGCCAGACCTTAGTAAATTTCTTAGGGCATTCCCTACTCTTGTAAATCAGTTTGAATCTGGGGAGGAGACCATGAACAATTCGAAAAACTGCGTGAGCCGAAAGGGGGCCCGCATCCTTCCAATGTAGCAAAATGGTTTTACGTGCATAAAATAACAGTAGACGTAGCAAAGTCCTGGCATGAGTACAAGGCACATGGTCATTCAGCACCCCCAACAACCCAACCTCCGGCGTGTGGGGTATCGGCAGGTGCAATTTGTCGGCAAAAAAGGCAAATAAATCCTTCCAGAAGGCGGAGAGTCCCTGACATGTCCAAAACATATAAAAGAAATCAGCAGCACCCATGTTACATCTAACACATGCAATTTCATGACCCAGCCCCATCTTAACCAGCCTAGCAGGCGAATAGTGTAAATGATGAATAAACTTAAACTGTACTAATAGATCAGCAGTGCTAATAATATCCTGAAAGCATATCTCTGTTACCTCCTCCCAATCCTCTTCAGAAAGCTCAGGCATATACAACAGCCATTTGCGGTGAGAATTCTGAAAGGGATCCGCTCCCACCCCCTGGAGGCGGCCATAAAAGGACGTCACCAACTTGGCCATTTCTGGAAACGACAGGAGGTCTTCAAGGGAAGATTCCGTGAGCTCTATGGTCAAGGACCCAAATTGTGTCCGCAGGGTGTGCCTCAATAGGAGATATTTGAAGAAAAATTTGTTTTCGAGACCATAGTTTAGCCTGAGTGTCTCAAATGACATCAGATTATTCCCCTCAGCTATGTGAGAGAGATGTGTGACCCCAAAACGGGCCCACCATACCGAATCCGGATGACCAAAGAGCTCAGGAAATTTCGGGTTCAGCCACAGAGGAGTCTTCTGTGAAACCACAGGTGAGGATGGAGACAGCGTTTCCCCCCCCCCCTCTCTCCATGCCATAAAACCCAGCTCCACGGGGGGAAAGTCTAGAGCCCCCAACCTTCTTAGATCTGTGTAATTCATCCCGCAATGAAGTAGGAGATTCAAATAAGGAGAGCAGGAAAGCAGTGGTGGGAGTCTGGGGGTCAGAGTGCATCCAGTCATGGACAAAGGTGAGCTGGGAGGCGAGAAAATAGTGTCGCAGGTTCGGGCAAGCCAGTCCACCCACAGCCTTGGCTGCTTGGAGGGAGGACCTGGCTATACGGGGCTGGCGACCATTCCAAACAAAACAAAAGAGGGCGGAGTCAAGTTTTGCAAAAAAAGTTTTGTAGAGAAAAACCGGGGAAGCTCGGAAACAATAAAGGAATTTTTGCAAAAAAATAATTTTAAAGCTATTTATGCGACCAATTAAATTAAGGGGCAATGATGACCAGGTACGGAATTTGAACTATAGGGGTGACATTAAGTTCCTCATACCTAGAGAGGTCAGCATGTATCTGTATACCCAGATATTTAAAAGAAGACGTTAGCTGAACATGTGACCTCCTGTAAGTATTCAGCTGGAAACGGTGGGCCGACAACAAATGCTTGGGATTTCTTCCTGCCCACCTGAAGACAAAAGACCGCACCAAACTCCTCAACCACCTGTAACAACTTATCGAATAAGTTCAGTACCTTAATGGTATTATCCCTCGCCTCGCGGGTCGGGATAAACCCTACTTGATCCAGTTCCACTAGATGACAAAGAGATGATTGAAGCCGAGTGGCAAGTATTTTAGTAAATAATTTTAAGTCAACATTCAACAATGAAATAGGCCGGTAGCTGCCACACGCCGCCTGGTCCTTCCCCTCCTTTGGTATTACTGTTATATGCGCCATGAGCGCCTCTGGGGGTAGTGTGGCAGTCTTGGCCCAATGCATTGAGTACCTTTACCATCTGATTGCCCAGCAGTGTACTAAAACTTTTATAGTACTGTATGGAAAATCTGTTGGGACCTGGTGCCTTCCCGGGCTTAACAATTTTTAATGCAGTATTTAGTTCTTCAGTTGAGATAGGTGTTTCTAAATGATGCCGGGTTAAAGATGATAGCCGGGGTAGCCGTGCTGAGGAGAGATATTCCTCCACCATAGGAAGGGGTGATGGTGTTGAAGTCAGATTATATAGAGATTATATAGAGAGGATATATATATATATTGTGACCGCAGGAAGGTAAAGTCACCTGGTTGCATCCAGGGGGGTAGGTATATTTCTCCCAGATTCAGGCTTTATGCCGACTTATACAACTAGGGAGAGAGTTGATGAAGCCCAGCTGAGGCTAGTGGGCTCATGGATGATTCATACCTCTAGGGAGAGTGCTGGGCGTCGTGCAGGCAGGGAGTTGATGAGACCAGCTGAAGCTTGTCAGCTCGTTTAAGGCCTCTATAAAAACTCCCAGCTTCATTAGGTGTTTGCTCATGCCTGGAACCAGACCTGTGTGGACTGTCTAGGGAGAGTGAACCCCTGTGCGGTGAGACAAAGCCTGTGTGGCTATTTGTTTGGACATTTACTAAACCAGGGACTTAGGGACTAGGACAGCACCAGGCTGATCCCAGTTGTTAGTTAGGAAACCTGCATGTTTAGTCAGAGGTCAAGCTGACCAGGGTTTATTTTGTTTATGTTTCTTTTTGCTTTGCTGTGTTTTTTGTCACTGTAAATAGAGAAATAAACCGCACCTTTTTGATCTTGAAAACCACAACCTCCGTCTGCTGGGCCTGTTTTTGTGTGGGGAGCCCATCCAGGGGATCACACACACCCGCTGCCGAGCTAACCCCCTCACAGTTGGTGGAGAACCAGTGGCAGTTTTTTTTTAAGCCAGCATGGAGGAGATACTGAAACAGCTGGCTCTAGCAAATGCCAATAAACAGCAGACAAATGCAGGTTTGCAAAAGAGCCTTGCAGCTCAACAACAGAGCTTCGCAGCCCAGCAGCAAGCTCATCAACAGAGCCTTGCAGCCCAGCAGCAATCTGAGGCCCGCTTCATAGACCTGTTACAGAAGCAAGAGCAGAGACTACAACAAATGGAAGCAGTAATGCAGCAACGTCCGCAGACCAGTGAGGAAAGCCGTCCCACTAATACCGCGTCCTTTGGGGTGAGTCGTTTATTGACAAAAATGACTGGAGAGGATGATCCAGAGGTATTTTTGACCACATTTGAAAGGACTGCTGAAAGAGAAAAGTGGCCTGAGGAGCAGTGGGCTGGACTGGTGGCTCCTCTGTTAACTGGTGAATCGCAGAAGGCTTACTATGACCTAGAGCCTGACCAAGCAAAAGACTATGTGATGCTAAAAGCTGAAATATTGGCAAGGCTGGGTGTCACCCTGGCTGTCCGGGCTCAGCGTGTGCATAACTGGACTTTCCAGCTTGGAAAACCCCCCAGGTCTCAAATGTATGATCTCATTCACCTGAGCAGGAAGTGGCTACAGCCAGAGACTTTGTCCGCACCAGATATTGTGGAACGTGTTGTAATGGATCGGTTTTTGAGAGCTCTTCCTACTGCCATCCAAAAGTGGGTAAGCCATGGAGACCCAGAGACGGCCGGTGGTCTTGTGGATCGTGTAGAGAAATACTTGGCTACAGAGAACCTGACGGCCTCTTCCAGAGACTCTCGGACTTTCCACCCTAAGACCAGACCATCCCCAGTGGCGGATAAGAGGATTCCAAGGGGTGAGGGTGGAGAGAGTGAGAGGGTGGGAGCTCTACCCAAAGTTTGGCGAGAACAGCCTGGGAAGTCAGGGGCTCAAGAGGCAGCCAAATGGATTGTTTGCTACCGCTGCCGGCAAGCGGGACATATTGCAGCAAATTGCCCGGTTGTGGAGGAACCCATGCAATGTGACTTTCTGACGGACAGACGTCAGTCGCTGTGTGCGACAGTCGCATGCACTGCCATTCGGGGAACTGAGAAACATTTATGCAAAATGTGTATTAATGGTAGAAATGTTGTGGTATTACTGGATTCAGGTAGCCTTGTGACCCTGATAAAGGCTGAATTAGTTAAAACAGAGGTCTCTGGGAATAGCAAGGTAGCTGTTATTTGTGTGCATGGGGACACCCGAGAGTATCCAGTGACTACAGTGTGTTTCAAGACCCCCAAAGGTACCCTCTCTCATCCAGTGGGGTTAGTATCTCAATTACCGCATGACGCCATTGTGGGAAGGGATTTTCCGAAGTTCTGGGAACTGTGGGATGATCCTGAGCCCCCCACTGGTGCCCCTATGTACCAGGAAGGTGATAGCCAGAACTCCTCTGAGAGTGGTGAGGACTCTCCAGAATTTCCCTTGTCAGTATTGGCAGGCGAGACTCAAGAAACTGGAGAGGAGCCCACCTCCTCAGACGAAAACCTACCGTCTGTGGAGTTTTCTGATCTTGAGGTTCACAGGGAAAATTTTGCCACAGAACAGTTAAAAGACCCCGCCCTAATAAAGGCACGGGAAAACGTAGTGGAAATAGATGGCGAGTTAGTGAACCCAGATAATACCTGCACTTACCCATACTTCAGCGTAGAGAAGGACCTACTGTATCGGGTGGCAAAAAGGGCAGAAGAAACCGTTGAGCAGCTTGTGGTGCCCAAACCTTACAGGAAGTTGGTGTTGGAGTTGGCCCATGGGCACATTCTTGGAGGTCATCTGGGGACAGAGAAAACCCGAGAGAGGGTATTACAGAGATTCTATTGGCCTGGGGTGATGAAGGACATAGAAAATTATTGTTCCTCCTGCCCTGTGTGTCAGAGGTCGGCCCCGATGCCACATTTCCGTAGCCCGCTGGTCCCTCTACCCATCATTGAGGTCCCGTTTGAGAGGATCGCAATGGATTTGGTAGGTCCTATAATCAAGTCCGCTAGGGGGCACCAGTACATATTAGTTATAATGGACTATGCCACCCGTTATCCAGAAGCGATCCCTCTCCGAAATACCTCGGCCAAAACCATAGCCAAAGAGCTATCTCTTGTTTTTAGCCGGGTGGGTATTTGTAAAGAACTGCTTACGGACCAAGGTACACCCTTTATGTCCCGGGTTATGAAAGAGCTGTGTAAATTGTTCAAAGTGACGCAATTGCGTACGTCTGTGTATCACCCCCAAACCGATGGGCTGGTTGAAAGATTCAACAAAACCCTAAAACAAATGTTGAAGAAAGTGGTGGATAGAGATGGAAAGGATTGGGACTGTCTACTTCCTTATTTGATGTTTGCTATTAGGGAGGTGCCCCAATCCTCTACGGGATTCTCCCCCTTTGAGTTACTGTATGGGAGACACCCAAGAGGGCTGTTGGATATTGCCAAGGAAACTTGGGAAAGTGAGAGTTCTCCCCACAGGAGTGTGATTGAGCATGTCGCCCTGATGCAAGATCGAATTGCACAGGTAATGCCCATCGTGAAGGAACATTTGGCCCAAGCGCAGTTGACACAGCAGAGAGTGTACAACCGTGGAGCCAAGACCCGTACCTTTTCCCCGGGGGATAGGATATTGGTACTTGTCCCTACGGTTGAAAGTAAATTCCTTGCCAAATGGCAAGGCCCCTACGAGATAATGGAAAAAGTGAGCGAAGTGAATTACAAGGTCAGACAACCAGGAAGGCGAAAGCCCGAACAGATCTATCACGTTAATCTGTTGAAAGCCTGGAGGGATAGAGAGTCCCTAGTCGCAGAAACTTGGTCACCAGCTCAAACTGGTTGCGTGATTCCTGAGGTTGGAATAGCAGCCACCTTGTCACAACCCCAACAGCAGGAGGTTAAGGAGTTTGTGCTTCGCAACAAGGAGGTGTTCTCTGAGCTGCCGGGACAAACATCTGGGGTAGAGCATGACATCATTACCCCGCCCGGTGAAAGGGTGAAGTTAAAACCCTATTGGATCCCAGAGGCCCGACGGGAGGCAATACGGGAGGAAGTACAGAAAATGCTGAACTTAGGGGTGATAGAGGAGTCCCAAAGTGATTGGTCTAGTCCCATTGTGTTGGTGCCTAAACCGGATGGGAGCTGGCGATTTTGTAACGATTTTCGTCAGTTGAACAAAGTTACAAAATTTGACACCTACCCCATGCCACGTATAGATGAGTTGATCGACCGGCTGGGAACAGCCCGATACATGACGACTCTTGACCTCACAAAAGGGTATTGGCAAATTCCCCTGGCCAAGTCGGCCAAAGAGAAAACCGCATTTGTAACCCCAGACGGGGCGTTCCAATATAAGAGAATGCCGTTCGGGTTACAGAATGCGCCGGCCACATTCCAGCGGAAAATGGACCAGATACTGAGGCCCCATCGGAAGTATGCTGCGGCTTACCTGGATGACGTAATTGTCCATAGCACAGATTGGGCCTCACATCTGCCAAAAGTGCAAGCAGTCCTAGACTCTATCCGGGAAGCGGGGTTTACGGCTAACCCCAAGAAGTGTACCATTGGGCAGGAGGAGGCCAAATATCTTGGGTACACCATTGGCAGGGGAGTAATAAAACCCCAACTCAACAAAGTCGAGGCCATCCAGAGTTGGCCACGTCCCAACAGCAAGAAGCAGGTGCGAGCCTTTCTGGGAATCGCGGGTTATTATCGGCGCTTCATTCCCCACTTTGCTTCTAAGGCTGTGCCCCTAACCAACCTGACGAAGGGGAAAGGGTCGGTCATGATTAAATGGACCCCCGAGGCTGAGGCAGCATTCCAATTCTTGAAACAAGCCTTATGTAGCCAGCCAGTGTTGTACTCACCCGACTTCTCTAAAGACTTTGTCGTACAAAGTGATGCGTCAGATGTGGGGTTAGGAGCAGTATTGTCCCAGGTCTGGAACGGGGAAGAGCACCCAGTCATTTACCTCAGCAGGAAGTTGAAGTCCCATGAGGTAAATTACGCCACGGTTGAAAAGGAGTGTTTAGCGGTGAAGTGGGCTCTAGATTCCCTTCGGTACTATCTGCTAGGTAGGCACTTTGACATGGTTACGGATCACGCTCCGTTAAAGTGGATGGCTCAAAACAAGGAGACAAATAGAAGAGTAAATAGGTGGTTCCTGGCCCTACAGGAATTCAACTTCACAGTAAAGCATCGCCCTGGCGTTCAAATGGGGAATGTGGATGCTTTGTCTCGAGTACATGAATGCCTGATTGCTGGTGTTCCAACCCCAAGGTTAAAACAAGAGGGGGGGTATGTGACCGCAGGAAGGTAAAGTCACCTGGTTGCATCCAGGGGGGTAGGTATATTTCTCCCAGATTCAGGCTTTATGCCGACTTATACAACTAGGGAGAGAGTTGATGAAGCCCAGCTGAGGCTAGTGGGCTCATGGATGATTCATACCTCTAGGGAGAGTGCTGGGCGTCGTGCAGGCAGGGAGTTGATGAGACCAGCTGAAGCTTGTCAGCTCGTTTAAGGCCTCTATAAAAACTCCCAGCTTCATTAGGTGTTTGCTCATGCCTGGAACCAGACCTGTGTGGACTGTCTAGGGAGAGTGAACCCCTGTGCGGTGAGACAAAGCCTGTGTGGCTGTTTGTTTGGACATTTACTAAACCAGGGACTTAGGGACTAGGACAGCACCAGGCTGATCCCAGTTGTTAGTTAGGAAACCTGCATGTTTAGTCAGAGGTCAAGCTGACCAGGGTTTATTTTGTTTATGTTTCTTTTTGCTTTGCTGTGTTTTTTGTCACTGTAAATAGAGAAATAAACCGCACCTTTTTGACCTTGAAAACCACAACCTCCGTCTGCTGGGCCTGTTTTTGTGTGGGGAGCCCATCCAGGGGATCACACACACCCGCTGCCGAGCTAACCCCCTCACAATAAATATATATATATATATATATATATATATATATATATATATATACTCTCCAAACCTCTGGACTATTTCCTTTGGTAGTGATTATTGTCCGTTTCCTTCTTTTATTTGAGGTATATATGTTGTCGCCTTTAGCCCCGTACACACGATCGGTTTAACCGATGAAAACCGTCCGATGGATTGTTTTCATCAGACAAACCGATCGTGTATGGGACCCATCTGTCTTTTTTCCATCGGTTTTAAAAAATAGAACATGTTTTAAATTTTTCCGATGGATCAAAAACCGATGGAAAATACAGATCGTCTGTGGTGATCTCCATAGGATAAAAAACCCATGCATGCTCAGAATCAAGTCGACGCATGCTCAGAAGCAGTGAACTTCATTTTTCTCGGCTCATCGGAGTGTTTTACGTCACCGCGTTTGGGACGGTCGGTTTTTGGACTGATGGTGTGTGGCCAAGACTGATGAAAAACAGTTTCATCGGATTTCTGATGGACAAATCCATCGGACTAAAATCCATCGGAAATCCGATCGTGTGTACAGGGCTTTTCTTTAAGTTTCCCAGCCAGCATTTTACTGCATTTATCTCCTAACTCATATGTTGCTTTTGTGCCCAATTGTATCACTGCCTTCGCCTTATAACGGAGAATATCCGTAATCTGCCGTCTCAGGTGCATCAATTCCCTTCCATCAGAGTGAGCCTGTGTCCTCTTGTGCCGGAGCTCCAACACTTGTATTTTCTCCAACAACTTTATTATCTGTTTTTCTCTTTTTTTTTTTTTTTTTTTCTTCAGCCTCGATCCATGACTAATCAAAATCCCCCTGATCGCTGCCTTATGTGCCTCCCATACCATGCCCGGGTCACTCCCCGGAGTGTCGTTCATCTGAAAGTATACTGTAATTTCTTTGGCTACATCTTTCCGGATATCGGGGTCCTGTAACAGGCTCTCATTTAAGCGCCATCGCAACTCCGGGGAGGGAGCCGTGCCTGACAGGGAAAAGCACAGCGTGACCGGGGCATGGTCTGACCACATTATACTTCCTATGGATATCTCTACTACTGAAGCGAGCAAATAGTGTGGGACTAGGAATAGATCTACGCGTGAGTATACCTGATGTGGATTGGAGAAAAAGGTATAATCTCTTTCTCCTGCATGTAAGATCCGCCATGCATCTACCAACTGCAGTTCATGCAGTTTCCACATTACCCCCTTCCTAATACCACTTGGGACTGAAGAGGTCCCGGAGGAGGTGTCTACCCCAGGGTCCAATGGGATATTGAAGTCCCCCCCCTAAAATAAGTTTCCCCTCCGCGAACTCAATTAATTTTAATAAAACTTTACTCAGGAAGGAGTCTTGAGGTCCATTCGGTCCATATACAGTGGCAAGAGTCACTTTAGTGCTTCCAATATGACCTTTCAAAAAAAGGTACCGACCATTTATGTCCAAACATTTGTCCGTCAGGGACCACGATATTCGATTAGAAATCAAAATTGATACGCCTTTTAGATTTTGCTTTTTAATTAGATGCATGGTAAACGCAAGGGAAAAATCGAATTTGTAGGAAGGGGAGTCCGTCTGCTTTAAAGTGTGTTTCCTGTACGAATGCTACATCCGTACTGGTTTGTTTCAAATCATGAAGGAGCATCCTCCTTTTTTCCGGGACATTAAGTCCTTTCGCATTTAGGGAAGTTGCTTTCAGACCCTCCATCTTTTACTGCGAGGAGAGAACAAAAAATTTTATTTTCCTAAGCCCCCTCCCCTATACCCACCTCCCCCCTTCTAAATCCCTAATGAAAACGCCTACTTCTTTTTTATTTATTTTTTTTCACTTAAATTTTTTTATTTTCATCAGCAAAAAGTCAATACAGAATCATAAATATTAAAGATGATTACAATTGACTTCACATAAATCTCAGGTATTATTACCATAGAAACTTGGACAAATTATCACCTTAAAAACCATTACTGACAGTATTTAAACAAAAAGTATTAATGTCTAGCCTCATCTTGGTCGTGTATATATATATATATATATATATTGTGAGGGGGTTAGCTCGGCAGCGGGTGTGTGTGTGACCCCCGGGATGGGCTCCCCACACAAAAACAGGCCCAGCAAACGGAGGTTGTGGTTTTCAAAATCAAAAAAAGGTGCGGTTTATTTTCTATTTACAGTGACAAAACACAGCAAAGCCAAAAGAAACATAAACAAAATAAATCCTGGTCAACTTGACCTCTGACTAAACATACAGGTTTCCTAACTAACAACTGGGATCAGCCTAGTGCTGTCCTAGTCCCTAAGTCCCTGGTTTTAAATGTCCAAGCAAATAGCCACACAGGCTTTGTCTCACCGCACAGGGGTTCACTCTCCCTAGACAGTCCACACAGGTCTGGTTCCAGGCATAAGCTAACATCTAATGAAGCTGGGAGTTCTTATAGAGGCCTAAATGAGCTGACAAGCTTCAGCTGGTCTCATCAACTCCCTGTCTGCACGACGCCCAGCCCTCTCCCTAGAGGTATGAGTCATCCATGAGCCCACTAGCCTTAGCTGGGCTTATACAACTCTCCACCTAGTTGTATAAGTCGGCGTAAAGCCTGAATCTGGGCGAAATATATCTACCCCCCTGGATGCAACCAGGTGACTTTACCTTCCTGCTGTCACAATATATACACGAAAACGCCTACTTCTTAACCTCCTGTGGGCACTGGCCTGTATGGGGAGTTATTCCGGGCCAGGTGGAGATCTCTGCTCCCGTTCCTATCCCCCCGACTGTCATTCTTCTCACTCATTGCCATCCCCTACAGCCACCTCAACCTTATCCCATATCTTCTCCCCTCTCACCATTTAAAACTCTTCAGCTCTCATACCGTAGCCCCCCTATATCAACCTATATCAGCCTCTGGTAGGTTACCTCCCCCCATCCTGGGGGGGTGGGGGAATGCACCACCCAGTTTCATCTAAACCCCTAAAGGCCTGTCCCCCTTTAGAGGGGGGGGAGAAGAAAAAAAAAGGGGGGGTAGGGGATAATCCCCAACCTCTTGTGAATTAATAAAAAAAAAAAAAGTATCAATCCCTATTATCTCGTGATTTGACTCAATAAATTCAAAATTTCAGTGACATTATTCCATTGTTCCATATTAATTTCAATACATCAGTGACCCCAACTCCCGAAAAGGAAAAAACTGAAAAAAATAAAAATATGCTCACCAGAGCTCGACAATTTAGTATCATTGTTCCGTATTCACTTCAATGTTTCATTGACCTAAACAAACTCCAAGAAAAAAAATAAAAATAAGGGAGAAATAATCCCCAACCTCTAGTGACATAATTCATTATTTCAGTGATATTTCAGTGACATTTTCAGTGACCTTATTCGTTGTATCAAAAAAAAAAAGGTGGGGGGGGTCAATCCATATTATCTCATTATTGTCTCATGATTTAACTCAATAAGTTCAAAATTTCAATGACATTGTTCCATATTCCATATTCAAATCAGTATATCATAAACCACAACAGTCCAGAGAGGCGAGGGGAAAAAAAAAAGGAAAAATAATACTCGCCAAAGTTCAACACTTCAGTATCATAGTTCCGTATTCAATCAATATTTCCATAATATACACAGATTCCATAAAAAAAATATATATATATATATATATATATATATAGTGGGGGGTAATAGCACTTGACCAAGACACCGATATCAGCGGCTCAATAAGATGTAATCTCCTCCCCCCCTAGAAACCCCCCAAAAAAACGGGGGGGGGCAGTTCCCAATAGTCCCCACAGCCAAGGGGTAGCCCAGGCCTTTCTACTGCCTTTCTACTGCGCCTTATCAGCTGGGTCCAGACAAACAAGCTGAGGGCTGGGTAGGAGAAAAAGAAGAAGAAAAAAAAAAGAAATTAACCAAAAAAAAGGGAGAGGGAGTGGAGATAAAGGCATGGCTCAAAAAATAATAATAAGCATAGAACCCCCCTTCTGTCTTTACACGTCTCATCTTATGTCTCCTCACTTGGGGGAATACCCCTGTCTCCCCCCTCGAGCTACTAGATCATCTCCCCTCTGAGGGGGTTTTGTTGCTCTTGTCGCTCCTGGGGTAGGCTGCAGCCAATTGGGGATCACCAGAGCATCCACCCCCAGAAAGACAAATAGATCTGGGAGGTCAGTGGGGTGTTTCAGGGTATATGACAATGCCTCCTTTTTTACCATTAATGACATTGGGTAACCCCATCTGTATGAACCCCCAGTAATGGGCGCAGCATTGCTCTTCGCTGTAGGGTAGCTCTTGACAGATCTGGTAGGATTTCTTTCTCGTACATCACGGGACACAGAGCGACATAGTCATTACTATGTGGGTTATATAGATACCTTCAGGTGCTGGCACTGGCAACTTCCAAAACCGGAAGTACCCTCCCCTATATAAGCCCCTCCCATCCGGGAGTACCTCAGTTTTTTGCCAGTGTCTAAGGTGTTGGCCAAGAAGTAACATGTGTTTTTCACTGAGCTTGCGTACAGGTTCTTTTGGGCCTCAGTAAGCTATTCCGGATCCGACCAAAAAAGCTTCATAGCTAAACGGTCGGTACTCGGGCCTTGCAAGAGAAGAGCAAGGTTTTGCCTGTAATGCCTCTCTTAGGAGGGCTGCACCCTGGGATCCAGAGCTCTGGTCATACCCACGACCAAGATGTTTTCTGTGCAGGGTGCTATACAGGTCCAGGGGAGTGGAATCCTTGGGAACCCGGTCCCTGAAGGTTTAATTACAATGCCTGCCGTGATAGGTGAAGTTTGGGCTTCTGTGGACTAAACAGAGTCCTGCGGCGGGGAAAAGGTAAGTGGGGGCCCTCAGGAACTTGGTTCTATTGGGGGACCCCCAAGCCTAATTTGTCTTTCTGCCTGTTACCTAAGGTATTCCCGCTAATATTCTGTGCATGCCTGTTACTACTAAGAAAATGTAAAAATTTTAATAGTAGGCAAGAAAAAAAAATGGTAAGACCGCGGTACCTGTGTTAAACACTAGAGGCCGCTATGGTTCTTTTTCTTGTAATGTGGATTTTTTTCTTCCAAAGTCAAATCCAGGCAGTTGGTAAGTTCTATGCTGGGAAGCTGTCTCCTCTGCCCTGTTGCTGCGCTCGTCCATCCCCGGGCCCTGCGGCAGGGACCCTGGCTCCCATCTAGCTCCTTATTTTTTCAAAAAAGAGCGCCGAAGGCGCACGTGCCCGCGCCTCTATATATAGAGGCGATCTGGAAAAAGGGGCGGAGCAGGTGGATGACGCTCGGTGTGCGCCGCGGCACTACTGCGCATGTGCGTGCGTCCAGCGTGTTTAAAGGCACAATCACAGCTGGCTATTGAAGTGCACAGACAGAGCTAGCAACAGTAAAAAGGCACACAGAGGCGGTTGATGCAGGCATCCCCTAGAAAGGCACTTTAGTAGACTCCAACTGTTATATAGCAGCAATTGTGCTAGACTATTCTCAGTAAAAGTGGTGTATTACGGCTGGAATACCTCAGCTTTGGGCTTAGGAATATGCCGTCCAGAAGCTCCGGAACTAAATCTTCCAGGAAGCGAAGGGGGTCTCCATCGGGCTCTGAGGATCTTGGGCATGCTTCTGCTGCACCAGTCTCCCCTGAAAATTCAGAGGTTAGTGACCGTAGAGACCCCGCAGGAGTACCTGGTACTGTGGCTGTCCTCAGTTTACCTGCTCCTGTGTATGTAACAGAGGAGGTTTTTTCCTCAGCTCTGGGAGGATTAGAAGAGAGATTGTCAACATTAATCGCTGCCTCCCTGTCACAGGGAAAGCACGCCCGATCTCCGTCTCCTCCTTCAGAGTACCTGTTAGCGGAGCAACAGTCCCATACAGGGATCGACCTGCCTGAAGGGGATCAGGAGGAGGTTGATTCTGTTATAGAGGAATCAACAGTGGAGGAACCTTTCTCGGCATCTCAAGCTGAAAGATTATGGGTTCAGTCTCTGACTAACATGGTCCGATCAGCATTTAAAATGCACCTTGCGGAACCATCAACCACTACTGTCTCCTCGCTGGGGTCGCTAAAAGCTCCCCAGACTGTCTGTTCCTTTCCACTTCACCCTTTACTGGAAGGGCTCATGTACCAGGATTGGGAACATCCTGATAAAATATTTACTCCCCCCAAGAGATTTCCGGTGGTCTATCCCATGGAGGATAAGTTCATCAAAAAATGGAGGGTCCCTACAGTGGACGCAGCCATCTCTTGTGTGAATAAATCACTGACATGTCCAGTGGATAATGTCCAAATGTTCAAGGACCCAATAGATAAAAAATTGGAGTCCTTATTAAAATCTGCTTTTTCTACAGCAGGCTTGGTGACACAATCAGCAGTGGCAGCTATTGGGGTCTGCCAAGCAGTGAAGGATCAGTTGAAACAGGTCTTAAGGGACTTGCCAGATCAGCAGGCCCTTGCCCTAGCTGATCTACCTAGAGCCTTATGCTTTGCGGTTGACGCCATAAAGGATTCAATCCATCAGGCCTCCCGCCTTACGCTGTCTGTAGTACATATGCGCAGGCTTCTATGGCTCAAAAACTGGTCTGCTGAAGCTCCCTGTAAAAAATTGCTGGTTAGCTTCCCATTTCATGGTGAACGCTTATTCGGGGAAGACCTGGACAAATATATCCAGAAAATTTCCAGCGGTAAAAGTACACTCTTGCCGGTTAAAAACAGTGTTAGAGGTCCCTCTTTTAAGAGGCCTGCTTCTCCAGTCCCTGGGGCATCGGCTGTGAAACAGTTCCGACGGCCTCCTCGGTCAAATCTCGGGGGTAAAAATCAGGGACAATCGCGGGGTAATAAGAAACCCTGGGTCAGGAGAGGTACAAAACCTCCCCCAAAGTCAAATTCATGAAGGGTTGCCCCCACTCAATCGGGTGGGGGGAAGACTCCAGTTGTTCGCAGAGACCTGGCGGGACACGATCAGAGACAGATGGGTGCTCTCCGCAGTAAGTCTGGGATACAGATTGGAGTTAAAAGACTCTCCTCCTTCCCATTTTATGAGATCAAACGTGCCAAGGGATCCCCGGAAGAGAGTCCCTCCTGTTGGCACTAGAACAACTATTGCTCCAAGGAGTAATTATGGAGGTTCCCCTGGAAGAATGGGGGTTCGGGTTTTACTCAAACCTCTTTACAGTCCCGAAGCCAAACGGGGACGTGAGGCCCATATTAAATCTAAAAGGGCTAAACAAATTCCTGCATATCAGGACTTTCCGGATGGAGTCGATCCGATCGGTAGCCACTGCCCTACAAGGGGAGGAATGGTTAGCCTCGATCGACATCAAAGATGCTTATTTGCACATTCCCATCTTTCCAGTCCACCAAAAATTTCTACGCTTTGCAGTAGAAGGGCGCCATTTTCAGTTCAGAGCCTTACCCTTCGGTCTGGCCACAGCACCACGAGTGTTCACAAAAATTCTGGCCCCATTATTGGCCAATCTAAGAACACAAGGTGTAACGATAATGGCATTTCTTTTTCGTACATCACGGGACACAGAGCGACATAGTCATTACTAATGGGTTATATAGTTACCGTCAGGTGCTGGCACTGGCAACTTCCAAAACCGGAAGTACCCTCCCCTATATAAGCCCCTCCCATCCGGGAGCACCTCAGTTTTTTGCCAGTGTCTAAGGTGTTGGCCAAGAAGAAACATGTGTTTTTCACTGAGCTTGCGTACAGGTTCTTTTGGGCCTCAGTAAGCTATTCCGGATCCGACCAAAAAAGCTTCATAGCTAAACGGTCGGTACCCGGGCCTTGCAGAGAAGAGCAAGGTTCTGCCTGTAATGCTTCTCTTAGGAGAGCTGGACCCTGGGATCCAGAGCTCTGGTCATACCCACGACCAAGATGTTTTCTGTGCAGGGTGCTATACAGGTCCAGGGGAGTGGAATCCTTGGGAACCCGGTCCCTGAAGGTTTGATTACAATGCCTGCCGTGATAGGTGAAGTTTGGGCTTTTGTGGACCAAACAAAGTCCTGCGGCGGGGAACAGGTAAGTGGGGGCCCCCAGGAACTTGGTTCTATTGGGGGACCCCCAAGCCTAATTTGTCTTTCTGTCTGTTACCTAACGGTATTCCCGCTAATATCTGTGCATGCCTGTAACTACTAAAAAAAAATGTAATAATTTTTAATGGTGGTCAAGAAAAAAAAAAAAAAAAAAGGAATGTTTTTTTATATATGTTTAGTATATTAAACTGCGGTACCTGTGTTTGTCCACTAGAGGCCGCTGTGGAATGTTTTTCTTGTCATATGGACTAGTTTCTTCTCAGAGAACAAAGTCCAGGCAGCTGGTGAGTTCTCCTACAGGAAACTGTTTCCTCTGCCATGTTGCAGTGTTCGTCTATCCCCCGGCCTGCGGCAAAAGGGGCCCTGGCTCCTGTCCCTGGTTTCCATGTTTGAAAATTAGCGCCGAGGCGCACGTGGCCGCGCGCGTGCGCGTGCACGCGCCTCTATGTATAGAGGTGGCCGGAAAAAGGGGCGGGGCCTGGGGGATGACGCTCTGTGCGCGCCGCAGCGCTTCTGCGCATGTGCGGGCGTCCCAGCAGGTTTTTAAAAAGCCACATTATTGCAGTAAGCTGGCTATGAAGTACAGAGACAGAGCTGGCAACATTTAAAGGCATACAGCAAGCGGTTGATACAGGCATCCCCTAGAAAGGCACATTAGTAGACACCAACTGTTATATAGCAGCAATTGTGCTAGACTATTCTCAGTAAAAGTGGTGTATTACGGCTGGAATACCTCAGCTTTAGGCTTAGGAATATGCCGTCCAGTAGCTCCGGAACTGAATCTTCCAGGAAGCGAAGGGGGTCTCATCGGGCTCTGAGGATCTTGGGCATACTCCTGCTGCACCAGTCTCCCCTGAAGTTCAGAGGTAAGTGACCGTAGAGACCCCGCAGGGGTACTTGGTACTGTGGCTGTCCTCAGTCACCTGCTCCTGTGTATGTAACAGAGGAGGTTTTTTCCTCAGCTCTGGGAGGATTAGAGAGAGATTGTCAAAATTTATCGCTGCCTCCCTGTCAGGGAAAGCACGCCCGATCTCCGTCTCCTCCTTCAGAGTGCCTGTTAGCAGAGCAACAGTCCCATACAGGGATCGACCTGCCTGAAGGGGATCAGGATAAGGTTGATTCTGTTATAGAGGAATCAACAGTGGGGGAACCTTTTCTCAGCATCTCAAGCTGAAAGATTATGGGTTCAGTCTCTGACTAACATGGTCCGATCAGCATTTAAAAATGCACCTTGCGGAACCATCAACCACTACTGTATCCTCGTTGGGGTCGCTAGAAGCCCCCAGACTGTTTGTTCTTTTCCACTTCACCCTTTACTGAAAGGGCTCATTTACCAGGATTGGGAACGTCCTGAGAAAATATTTATTCCCCCAAGAGATTTCCGGTGGTCTATCCCATGGAGGATAAGTTCATCAGAAAAAAAAAAAAAAAAAAAAATGGAAGGTCCCTACAGTGGACGCAGCCATCTCTTGTATGTATAAATCACTGACATGTCCAGTGGATAATGTCCAAATGTTCAAGAACCCAATAGATAAAAGATTGGAGTCCTTATGAAAATCTGCTTGGTGATACAACCAGCAGTAGCAGCTATTGGGGTCTGCTAAGCAGTGAAGGATCAGTTGAAACAGGTCTTGAGGGACTTGACAGATCAGCAGGCTTTGCCCTAGCTGATCTACCTAGAGCCTTAGGCTTTGCGGTTGACGCCATAGAGGATTCAGTCCATCAGGCCTCCCGCCTTACGCTGTCTATAGTACATATGCGTAGGCTCCTATGGCTCAAAAACTGGTCTGCTGAAGCTCCCTGTAAAGAATGGCTGGTTAGCGTCCCATTTCATGGTGAACGCTTATTCAGGGAAAACCTGGACAAATATATCCAGAAAATTTCCAGCGGTAAAAATACGCTCTTGCCGGTTAAAAGCAGAGTTAGAGGTCCCTCTTTAAGAGGCCTGCTTCTCCAGTCCCTGGGGCATCGGCTGTGTAACAGTTCCGACGGCCTCCTCGGTTAAATCCCGGGGGTAAAAAACAGGGACAGTAGCAGGGTAATGAGAAACCCTGGGTCAGGGGAGGTACAAAACCTCCCCCAAAGTTAAATTCATTGAAGCCCCCACTCAGTCGGGTGGGGGGAGGACTCCAGTTGTTCGCAAGAGACCTGGCGGGACACGATCAAGACAGATAGGTGCTCTCCGCAGTAGGTTTGGGATACAGTTTGGAGTTAAAAGACTCCCCTCCTTCCCATTTTGAGGTCAAACGTGCCAAGGGATCCCCGGAAGAGAGAGTCCCTCCTGTTGGCACTAGAACAACTATTGCTCCAAGGAGTAATTATGGAGGTTCCCCTGGAAGAATGAGGGTTCGGGTTTTACTCAAACCTCTTTACAGTCCCGAAGCAAACGCGGACGGGAGGCCCATATTAATTCTAAAAAGGGCTATACAAATTCCTGTATATCAGGACTTTCCGATGGAGTCGATCCGATCGGTGGCCACTGCCCTACAAGGGGAGGATTGGTTAGCCACGATCGACATCAAAAATGCTTATTTGCACATTCCCATCTTTCCAGTCCACCAAAAATTTCTACGCTTTGCAGTAGAAGGGCGCCATTTTCAGTTCAGAGCCTTACCCTTCGGTTTGGCCACAGCACCAAGAGTGTTCACAAAAATTCTGGCCCTTTATTGGCCAATCTAAGAACACAAGGTGTAATGATAATGGCATATCTGGATGACTTGTTGCTGATAGACCACTCAGTGAAAAAACTAGACGTGGTCGTTCACAAGACGATCAAGTATCTGGAATCTCACGGTTGGATTATCAACCGAGACAAGTCAGCCCTAAAAACCAGTCAAAAGTCTGGAATACTTGGGGCTAAGGTTGGATTCAGGCCAGAGAAAAATATTCTTGCCTCGAGGAAAGGTGTTGTCTTTGAAAGATTTGATCCACTTAGTGGGTACAAAAAAGACAGCCGTCCATACGCCTGTATATGAGGCTGCTGGAAAAAATGGTGGCATCATTCGAAGCAGTACCCTACGGTCAATTCCATTCAAGGAATTTGCAAGGGGCCATACTGTCAGCCTGGAACAAAAAAAGTTCAGGCCCTAAACTTACAATGTCCTTGTCCCCTTCCGTTCGCAAGAGCCTCCGTTGGTGGTTGGTTCCCCAGAATCTGGAAAAAAGGAAATCCTTCAGTCCGGTTTCTTGGAAGGTGGTCACTACAGATGCCAGCCTTATAGGCTGGGGAGCAGTACTGGAGCAATAGTCTCTCCAGGGCAGATGGTCGGATGCAGAAAAGGCCCTGCCCATCAATCTCTTAGAGATACGAGCAGCCCGGTATGCCCTAGTAGCATGGACATCCAAACTCCAAGGGTCCCCTGTCAGATTTCAATCAGACAATGCCACAGCAGTGGCATATATCAATCATCAGGGGGGCACCAGGAGTCGTGCAGCCCAGAGGGAAGTAAATTACATCCTGAAATGGGCAGAAGAATATGTCCCAGCCATATCTGCGGTATTCATTCCAGGAGTGGAGAATTGGAAGGCGGACTTTCTAAGTCGCCAGCAATTAGGCCCAGAGGAAGGGTCCTTCACCCCGAGGTTTTCTGGACAATATGTCAGCGGTGGGGAACATCGGATGTAGATCTTCTAGCATCCAGATTCAACGCAAAGGGGGACAGGGTTGTCTCTCGGACAAGGGATCCCCTAGCTTGCGGCTCGGATGCCCTAGTGTTCCCTTGGGATCAGTTCAAGCTGATATATGCATTCACACCGCCAATGGTTACCTCGATTACTCCGCAGAATCAGGGTAGAAAAGAAACCAGTGATTCCGGTGGCTCCAGCGTGGCCCCGAAGAGCGTGGTACGCGGAGATTGTAAAATCTCAGTGGGGAGTCCTTGGACTCTCCCACGTCGTCCGGCTTTCGCAAGGACCGATGTGCCACCCTTCCTTACCAGCCCTAGGTTTGACGGCCTGGCTATTGAAGCCCACATTCTAAAAAAGAGAGGGCTCTCTAATGCTGTGGTATCTACCATGATCAATGCCAGGAAGCCGGTATCCAGGCAGATCTACTATAGAATCTGGAAGGCGTACATCGCGTGGTGTGAGGCCAAGAAATGGCATCCACATAAGTACGTAATAGGTAGGATTCTGGACTTCCTACAGTGGGCTGTAGATAGGAAGCTTGCCTTGAGTACTATCAAGGGTCAGATTTCGGCCTTGTCAATATTTTTTCAAAGGCCCTTGGCTTCGCATTCACTAGTCAAAGCCTTTATACAAGGAGTGATGCGTATTAGTCCTCCGGTTAATATTCCCATATGTCCATGGGATCTAAACTTGGTTCTGTCGGTTCTACAGAAACAACCACTTGAACCATTACAGCATATTTCCTTGGTGCTTCTCACCAGGAAATTGATTTTTCTAGTAGCCATTTGTTCGGCTAAAAGAGTATCGGAATTAGCAGCTATGTCCTGTAGGGAGCCATATCTGGTTATCCATAAGGACAGAGTAGTGTTACGTCCTCATCCAGCCTTTCTTCCTAAGGTGGTATCGAGGTTTCATTTGAACCAAGATGTGGTTCTTCCTTCTTTTTTCCCCAAACCTACTTCGGTGGAGGAAAAGTTATTGCATTCTTTGGATGTAGTAAGAGCAGTTAAAGCTTATCTAAAAGCCACTGCTCAGATTCGCAGAACGGATACTTTGTTTATTCTGCCGGAAGGCCCCAGAAAGGGTCAGGCAGCGTCAAAATCTACTTTAGCCAAGTGGATTCGACAGGTCATTATGCAAGCTTATGGCTTGAGAAGGAGACCGCCTCCGTTCAAAGTTAGAGCGCACTCCACGAGAGCAGTTGGAACTTCATGGGCAGTGCATCACCAGGCCTCCCTGGCTCAAATCTGTAAGGCCGCAACGTGGTCTTCAGTTCACACGTTTACTAGGTTCTACCAGGTGGACGTTAGAAGTCAGGAGGATGTCGCCTTTGGGCGCAGTGTGTTGCAGGCCGCAAAAGATCCTCATGTCTGATAGCGCTCAGCTTATATATGGTGTATCCCCCCCCTCATTTGGCATTGCTTTAGGACATCCCATTAGTAATGACTATGTCGCTCTGTGTCCCGTGATGTACGAAAAAGAAAATAGGATTTTTATAACAGCTTACCTGTAAAATCCTTTTCTTGGAGTACATCACGGGACACAGAGCTCCCACCCCTCTTTTGGGGACACTTATTGCTTTGCTACAAAACTGAGGTGCTCCCGGATGGGAGGGGCTTATATAGGGGAGGGTACTTCCGGTTTTGGAAGTTGCCAGTGCCAGCACCTGACGGTAACTATATAACCCATTAGTAATGACTATGTCGCTCTGTGTCCCGTGATGTACTCCAAGAAAAGGATTTTACAGGTAAGCTGTTATAAAAATCCTATTATCTGGACGACTTGTTGCTGATAGACCACTCAGTGAAAAAACTAGAAGTGGTCGTTCACAAGACAATCAAGTATCTGGAATCTCACGGTTGGATTATCAACCGAGACAAGTCAGCCCTAAAACCAGTCAAAAGTCTGGAATACTTGGGGCTAAGGCTGGATTCAGGCCAGAGAAAAATATTCTTGCCTCGAAAAAAGGTGTTGTCTTTGAGAGATTTGATCCACTTAGTGGGTACAAAAAGACAGCCGTCCATACGCCTGTGCATGAGGCTGCTGGGAAAAATGGTGGCATCATTCGAAGCAGTACCCTACGGTCAATTCCATTCAAGGAATTTGCAAAGGGCCATACTGTCAGCCTGGAACAAAAAAGTTCAGGCCCTAGACTTACCAATGTCCTTGTCCCCTTCCGTTCGCAAGAGCCTCCGTTGGTGGTTGGTTCTCCAGAATCTGGAAAAAGGGAAATCCTTCAGTCCGATTTCTTGGAAGGTGGTCACTACAGATGCCAGCCTTATAGGCTGGGGAGCAGTACTGGAGCAATGGTCTCTCCAGGGCAGATGGTCGGATGCAGAAAAGGCCCTGCCCATCAATCTCTTAGAGATACGAGCAGCCCGGTATGCCCTAGTAGCATGGACATCCAAACTCCAAGGGTCCCCTGTCAGAATTCAATCAGACAATACCACAGCAGTGGCATATATCAATCATCAGGGTGGCACCAGGAGTCGTGCAGCCCAGAGGGAAGTAAATTACATCCTGAAATGGGCAGAAAGATATGTCCCAGCCATATCCGCGGTATTCATTCCAGGAGTGGAGAATTGGAAGGCGGACTTTCTAAGTCGCCAGCAATTATGCCCAGGGGAATGGTCCCTTCACCCCGAGGTTTTCTGGACAATATGTCAGCGGTGGGGAACACCGGATGTAGATCTTCTAGCATCCAGATTCAACGCAAAGGTGGACAGGTTTGTCCCTTGATCCCCTAGCTTGCGGCTCGGATGCCCTAGTGTTCCCTTGGGATCAGTTCAAGCTGATATATGCATTTCCACCGCCACAATTGTTACCTCGATTACTCCGCAGAATCAGGGTAGAAAAGAAACCAGTGATTCTGGTGGCTCCAGCGTGGCCCCGAAGAGCATGGTACGCGGAGATTGTAAAAATGTCAGTGGGGAGTCCTTGGACTCTCCCACATCGTCCGGACCTGCTTTCGCAAGGACCGATATACCACCCTTCCTTACCAGCCCTAGGTTTGACGGCCTGGCTATTGAAGCCCACATTCTAAAAAAGAGAGGTCTCTCTAATCCTGTGGTAGCTACCATGATCAATGCCAGGAAGCCGGTATCCAGGCAGATCTACTATAGAATCTGGAAGGCGTACATCGCGTGGTGTGAGGCCAAGAAATGGCATCCACGTAAGTACGTAATAGGTAGGATTCTGGACTTCCTACAGTGGGCTGTAGATAGGAAGCTTGCCTTGAGTACTATCAAGGGTCAGATTTCGGCCTTGTCAATATTTTTTCAAAGGCCCTTGGCTTTGCATTCATTAGTCAAAGCTTTTATACAAGGAGTGATGCGTATTAGCCCTCCGGTTAATATTCCCATATGTCCATGGGACTTAAACCTGGTTCTGTTGGTTCTACAGAAGCAACCATTTGAACCATTACAGCACATTTCCTTGGTTCTTCTCACCAGGAAATTGATTTTTCTAGTAGCCATTTGTTTGGCTAAAAGAGTGTCGGAATTAGCCGCTATGTCCTGTAAAGAGCCATATCTGGTTATCCATAAGGACAGAGTAGTGTTACGTCCTCATCCAGCCTTTCTTCCTAAGGTGGTATCGAGGTTTCATTTGAACCAAGGTGTGGTTCTTCCTTCTTTTTTCCCCAAACCAAGCTCGGTAGAGGAAAAGTTATTACATTCTTTGGATGTAGTAAGAGCAGTTAAAGCTTATCTAAAAGCCACTGCTCAGATTCGCAGAACGGATACTTTGTTTATTCTGCCGGAAGGCCCCAGAAAGGGTCAGGCAGCGTCAAAATCTTCTTTAGCCAAGTGGATTCGACAGGTCATAATGCAAGCCTATGGCTTGAGAAGTAGACCGCCTCCGTTCAAAGTTAGGGCGCACTCCACGAGAGCAGTTGGAACTTCATGGGCAGTGCATCACCAGGCCTCCCTGGCTCAAATCTGTAAGGCCGCAACATGGTCTTCAGTACACAGGTTTACTAGGTTCTACCAGGTGGACGTTAGAAGTCAGGAGGATGTCGCCTTTGGGCGCAGTGTGTTGCAGGCCGCAAAAGATCCTCATGTCTGATAGCGCTCAGCTTATGTATGGTGTATCCCCCCCCTCATTGGGCATTGCTTTAGGACATCCCACATAGTAATGACTATGCCGCTCTGTGTCCCGTGATGTACGAGAAAGAAAATAGGATTTTTATAACAGCTTACCTGTAAAATCCTTTTCTTGGAGTACATCACGGGACACAGAGCTCCCACCCCTCTTTTGGGGACACTTATTGCTTTGCTACAAAACTGAGGTACTCCCGGATGGGAGGGGCTTATATAGGGGAGGGTACTTCCGGTTTTGGAAGTTGCCAGTGCCAGCACCTGAAGGTATCTATATAACCCACATAGTAATGACTATGTCGCTCTGTGTCCCGTGATGTACTCCAAGAAAAGGATTTTACAGGTAAGCTGTTATAAAAATCCTATTTTTCACCGAAAGCCCCTCATAGATAATTTCTCCTGCTTCCCATGCCTTACGGCTAATTACCTCTTTATGTAATGGTGAAAACAGCATATCACATCTCGGGGTCTGGTTAAATCTGTTGAACGGGGTCCCCTGTGTAACCCCTGTGTAACCTCTCAAATTCTAGGGTCTGAGGAGGGGCAAAAGTGGCTAACTGATGACATATTGCCATAATCATAGGCTGCAAATCCTCTTTCCCTATTGCCTCCGGGACCCCCCTGAACCTTAAGTTCTTACATCTGCTACGGTCCTCAAATTCCTCCATACGGAGCTGCTTTGGAGGGGCATAACAAGATTGTAATGTCTGTACCTGCTCCAGTTGAGTGACCCGTTTCTCCAGGGAAGTCAGTGTGGTTTCTTCCAGACCAACCTTATCAGATAGTCGCTGTACCTCCATCTGTACATCCTTTATTTCCTTGCTGTGTGCTTCCACCACCCGCGCCACCATCTTCTCTATGTCTGCTCGTGTCGGCAGGGCTTGCAGGAGTGCTTTCAGGTCCATATCGCCAAGTCCTGGGGCTTGTATCTCTCGTTGCTCCTCCATATTGCTCAGTATCCCCTTCTCTCTTTCCAGTGTGTCTAGAGGGGCCGACCGTGTAAGGTCCGTTGGAGCAGGGCTTTCACGTTCTCTGTATCCCGCTTTGGACACCGACTTTTCAAATTCCGCGCCTCCCGCCGCCCCACGTGACTCAGCCGCTCGGCCTTGGGATGTTGCTGCACGCGTTCCCGGGAAGTACTGTGGGATCTCAGGCTGTGCCGGTGTCCGTTGGGGTTTATCTCTCCTCCTCATTCCAAGGTGGGTGTCCAGGTTCAGTAGCTGGCTCTATTCAGTCTCGTTGCTGCATTGATGGCATTTGATAATCCGCAAACAATCGGGCAGCCGAAGGGATGGACGGATCTCTGTGAGCGTGTGTCTCTACTCCATCTTCCTCAGACCACTCCCCGAGTCATGTCAGTTGTATTCTTTTCTATATTACTCTATTCAAGTTAGAATCTGGGAAGACGGTTACATTCTTTCTATTCAATTTTTTTTTCCGATTCTATTCTTTTCTATTCTATTTGAATTACATTTATTCTATTTGAAATTAGAATTTCGGAAGGCGGTTTTATTCTTTCTATGTTAATTAATATCTTCTATTCTATTCTATTGTTTTCCTATTCTATTCTTCTTTTTTTTAAATCTATTCCTTTATTTTCTATTCAGTTCTGTTTTACTCTAGTCTTCTCTATTCCACAATACCTTGTTAATATATGAATCGACCATTACTTATATATATTTTATACTTGCATTGTGTATGTATTTATCTGTATTATTACATGCAATAGTTATATGTAATAAAAAAAATTACAGACACGCAGTGCAATCCTGCCTCATTTTGCATGCTTCATTTAAAGTGGTTGTAAACCCACTTTTTCAACTTGCACCTACAGGTAAGCCTAGATTAAGGCTTACCTGTAGGTGCAAGAAATATCTCCTAAACCTACACGGTTTAGGAGATAT
This sequence comes from Rana muscosa, assembly GCA_029206835.1. NCBI lineage: Eukaryota > Metazoa > Chordata > Amphibia > Anura > Ranidae > Rana > Rana muscosa. The sequence continues at coordinate 281,457,894 of CM055118.1, forward strand.
TTACTAAAAATGACAGGCGCCGCTGTCTACGGCGCATGCGCGCCGTAGACAATGGCGCATTCATGGGGTTAATCCCATTCACAAAATCGGCTACTTCCCAGCAATCGCTGGGCGTAGCCGAATAAAAAGGCTCTCGCGCGCATGCGCAGAGTGACGTCTCCGCCGCTCCGGCCAATCACAGCGCTGGAGCGGCGCTGTGATTGGCTGCAGCGGCGATATCCGGAAGTAACCTTCCGGCTATCGCCGCAGCGATGGATGCGGCTGAAGAGGGAGACGAGGACGGCTTCGGGGGCCCCGATCTAAGGTAAGTGATGCATAATGAGCTATTATGCTAGTCATATTAGCTCATTATGCCTTTCTCTTACAGGTCGTTTAAAAAAAAAAAAAAAAATGTTTAAAAGGGTTTACAACCACTTTAAAGTGGTTGTAAACCCTCTTGCACATGTTTGGCTAAATATGTTACCCATAACACAGGCAGCTGATCGCTGCCTGTGTAACTGTACTCACCGCTTTATTTTCTTTATAAAAGTCATTTTATATCGCAATGACGTCACCGCGCATGCGCAGATAATCACGTCAAAACCGGCAAATAATTCTAGCCGGTTTTCATTCACTAAAATTACGGAAATCACTATGCGAGAACTTCCCCTCTGTCAGGCACAGAGGAGAAGTCTTGCGCTATTTACATCCACCAACACTTCCTTGAACTCCCCCTTGTGACTATTTTCATTTACAATGATACTGGTTGCCGCGGTAACCGCTATCCAGATCGAGGCTTGGTTACGGCGCATGCGCAAGATTTCTAACAGGGACCTAGTAAGGGCGGAAGTGACGTCAGAAGTAGATTCAATGAACAGGCGTAGTAATGGAGATTTCTATACCCGGAAATAAAGACAAAAGAAACACTACAAAAAAGGTATTTGCGGGCCTCGTTTTTAAAAAATAACACATGGCAGAAGCATTGTAATAACATTAAGCAACCTAATAATTGTAAAATAGAAAAAGTGAACCGGGGTTTACTTCCTCTTTTAAAGTCCCAAAGCCCCCCGCTGTTTTCTCCCAGAATTAGGGATGGAGGTAGGGACCCTGTTGTCCTTTACCTCCTTTAAAGTCTTCTCTATTCTATTCTGTTTTATTCTATTCTTTTCAAATTTGGGAAGGTGGCTACATTCTATTTATTTTCTATAAGGGAATATTCTATTCAATTCTGTTCTTTTATTCTCTGTTCTGTTTTACTATATTCTTTTCTATTATATTTTATTTCCTATTCTTTTCTATTCAATTATTTTTTCTATTCTATTATATTTTCTATAATTTTCTATTTTATTTTCTATTTCATGCCTTTACTTTCTGTTCTATTTTTTTTCTATTCTTGTTTTTAACTCGATTTGAATCGAATTTTGGACAAAATGTTGTTTTATTTCAGATTCTTTCTTAATCCATTACTATTGTAATTTCAGAAATTCATATTGAATATAAACTGTTATAGGACAGTATATTGTAAGTATAGCTCTGTTAAAAGGTATGTTAACTTCTGGCAATAACTAGGCCTTCTCCATTCTCTTCACTCAAAGGCAGGCCGCTTTGGAGGTCACAGCCAAGTACTGCCGTAATGAACTGGATGAATATGGACAGTGTGTGACAAACAAGCCGGGGACATGGCATCACGATTGTCATGAGCTAAAGGTCAAGGTGGCCCAGTGTACATCATCGCAGTGAGTAGCTAACATTTCACCTGTAAAGCTGGGTTCACATATATGCGGGCTGGTTTCGGTGCAGAGTCCGGTGCGATTTCTATTCAGCGGGTCAGGTGCGATTCAGGTGCAGATTTGACACTGAAATCCCACCTGCACAGGACCCTTTTTTTTAATTTGCACTGCAACCAGCCTGCATGTATGTGCACCGGCTCCATTGAAAGCCAGTTTGGTTCACATATTATGCGAATCACGTGCGGTTCAAAACGCATCCGATTTGCATATGTGTGAACCGAGCTTAGGTTTTTTTTCAGACCATGTCTGTTAAGCTGCATTTTTCTGCATAATACCACATACTGTATGTATAGTGTGAACTGACATATAGAAAAGGGCTACAGCCATGTCATTCATTCACAGAGATCTGTGAATGAATGAACTATCCTAGTCCTATCTGATACAAGCAGAGTACGATAATTGGAGATGCACCGAAATTTCGGCCGCCGCAGAATGCCGATAAGAGAAAAAGGTGCTGATAATGGCACCGAAAATGCATGTGACTTTACCACAAAATAGCAGCGTTTTTGCTGCAATTTTGTGATTGATTTAATTACGATTTTACTGTGCTTTATGGAGTGTTTTTCATAGGTCATGTGACTCAAAAACCACATCAAGAACGTAACACGGTTGTGTTAATGATGTGATCTTTCTGTGTTTTCAATGCATTTTAACTGGAAGGTGTGTGTTTGTTTGTTTTTTGTGCTTTTTTTTTTTTTTAATAAATTTTTTGACCAAAAATACAGTAAGCAGGATTTTTAACACCACAATGGAAGCGCAATAGACCAGTGTGCAGATATACATTTCTTGTGCTAAACGTGCCAATAATGATTGACGATAAATTCATATTCATTTAAATTAAAATAATTAAAAAGTCGAATATAATACAATTCTATGTCAAAACAAAAAATATATTTTTAAAAACTGTAATTTTCAGTTTCGATTTTCAGCCAAGTGCATCCTGCATTTTCAGCACCAAAATGTCCTTTCGGTGCACCTCTAGCGATTAATTATTGCACTCCTAGTCTATTGACAATTCCATCAGCTCTCCAACTGAAAGCATGTACCTCGGTACAAACAAGGAGCTGGAGGAACAATCTGCAGGGGCCTGGCATTGCACCCACCATCCACAGACCATGGGTGTAATACACATTTTATTTACCTGCAAATATACATTGTATTGTATGGCCATTTATTATTTTTTTGCTAAAAGATGGACTTAAAACCTTTCCCAGCAGTATCCTCTACATACTCTGATCTCTAGGTGGCAGTATTGCTACATCATTATTCAATACCATTACTGCATTTTCATTGATTTAAAATCCACAAAAGATTAAGATTTGAATAACAGGAATCTATTTGCATTAGTTAAAGGAACCTTAGATGTGGATGTGCTCTTCTTATTATAAATACAATAAGGACTGAATCTGATTTAGTTTTACAGACTTGTCATTTATTATAATGATGCGTAAAATATATAGCACTTGTGTGGTTAAATTTTAACCGCAATGCAAACAGCATTGAAAGTATGGTTAGTACATACCACCAGCTGGAGAAGGTCTCAGGTAAAGTTTACTCAAACCCAATCACTAAAATCTCATATAAGCTTCAGCTTGTTTTTGTAAATTCAATCTTTTGAATTTCAGCTTTTAACCACTTGCCGACCGGCCTATAGTAAAAATAAATTATTTGTTTTGCATTAAATAGCAGGGTTATAGCAGCAGCTGGCTGCAATAATCCTGGTATGTTTTTTTTTTTTTTTACTATAGGTGATTCTCTTTTAGATTCACCGTGGGATCACTTCCCGGTCGTTCCCGGGCTTACTTGACCGATTGGTGAATCCTGGGAGCAATCAGACACTGGCAGTAGCTGGGTATGGTGAAGAGTGAAGCCAAGATGGCCACCACTCGTCTCTATGCTCTTGGAGGACCGGAGCAACGGCATGATGTCACTTCTGGTTTTCCGGGCCATAGTAAATGTTTGTTTGTTTTGTTTTTTAAAACAAAAGTTCAAAGGTCTTCTTGACCCCAGATCTTTCAATAAAGAGGACCAGTCATCCTTATTTCTATTACGGGGATGTTTACGTTCCTTGTAATAGGAATAAAGATGATAAAAAAAAATAAAGGGACAGTTTAAAAAAAAATGAAAATAAATAATAAAAAAAAAAAAGTAAAGCGACTCATCCCTCCATTCCTCGCGCACAGAAGTTAACACATATGTAAATCACACAAACATATGTAAATGGTGTTCATGTGAGGAGCAAGAGCAATAATTCTAGCACAAGACCTCCTCTGTAACTCTAAACAGGTAACCTGTAAACATTTTTAAAGTGTCGCCTATGGAGATTTGTAGGTACCGAAGTTTGTCAATATTCCATGAGCGTGCATGACATGTTAGGTATCTATTTACTCGGCGTAACATCATCTTTTATATTTTACAAAAAAACAAATTGGGTTATCTATGGTGTTGTGTTTTTTTTTTTTTTTTTTTATAAAATTCATTAAAGTGTATTTTTTCCCAAAAAATTGCATTTCAAAGACTGCTGCCCAAATACACTGATATAAAATATTACAACAATTGCCATTTTATTCTCTAGGGTCTATGCTAAAAAAATACTTGTTTGGCATTTAAAGGGGACGTACAGTAGATTTCTAGCAAAAAATACTGTATTAAACAAAAAGTTCCAGAAATGGCTTGGTCAGCAAGTGGTTTTCATAAAGATGTCATACAATGTCAATGGCAGCATAAACCATTGATTTGAGAAAAAAAAAATAAACTCTTCAGTCTTTTTTTTTTTTTTTTTCCATTAGTATGATTTGGTAGTATTGACCACTTAAGCCCCGGACCATTTTGCAGCTAAAGGATCAGGCCACTTTTTGCGATTCGGCACTGCGTCGCTTTAACTGACAATTGCGCGGTCGTGCGACGTTGCTCCCAAACAAAATTGACGTCCATTCCCCCCCCCCCCACAAATAGAGCTTTCTTTTGGTGGTATTTGATCACCTCTGCGGTTTTTATTTTTTGCGCTATAAGCAAAAATAGAGCGAGAATTTTGAAAAAAAAATGCAATATGTTTTACTTTCTTTCTCGTACATCACGGGACACAGAGCGACATAGTCATTACTAATGGGTTATATAGTTACCGTCAGGTGCTGGCACTGGCAACTTCCAAAACCGGAAGTACCCTCCCCTATATAAGCCCCTCCCATCCGGGAGCACCTCAGTTTTTTGCCAGTGTCTAAGGTGTTGGCCAAGAAGAAACATGTGTTTTTCACTGAGCTTGCGTACAGGTTCTTTTGGGCCTCAGTAAGCTATTCCGGATCCGACCAAAAAAGCTTCATAGCTAAACGGTCGGTACCCGGGCCTTGCAGAGAAGAGCAAGGTTCTGCCTGTAATGCTTCTCTTAGGAGAGCTGGACCCTGGGATCCAGAGCTCTGGTCATACCCACGACCAAGATGTTTTCTGTGCAGGGTGCTATACAGGTCCAGGGGAGTGGAATCCTTGGGAACCCGGTCCCTGAAGGTTTGATTACAATGCCTGCCGTGATAGGTGAAGTTTGGGCTTTTGTGGACCAAACAAAGTCCTGCGGCGGGGAACAGGTAAGTGGGGGCCCCCAGGAACTTGGTTCTATTGGGGGACCCCCAAGCCTAATTTGTCTTTCTGTCTGTTACCTAACGGTATTCCCGCTAATATCTGTGCATGCCTGTAACTACTAAAAAAAAAAATGTAATAATTTTTAATGGTGGTCAAGAAAAAAAAAAAAAAAAAAGAATGTTTTTTTATATATGTTTAGTATATTAAACTGCGGTACCTGTGTTTGTCCACTAGAGGCCGCTGTGGAATGTTTTTCTTGTCATATGGACTAGTTTCTTCTCAGAGAGCAAAGTCCAGGCAGCTGGTGAGTTCTCCTACAGGAAACTGTTTCCTCTGCCATGTTGCAGTGTTCGTCTATCCCCCGGCCTGCGGCAAAGGGGGCCCTGGCTCCTGTCCCTGGTTTCCATGTTTGAAAATTAGCGCCGAGGCGCACGTGGCCGCGCGCGTGCGCGTGCACGCGCCTCTATATATAGAGGTGGCCGGAAAAAGGGGCGGGGCCTGGGGGATGACGCTCTGTGCGCGCCGCAGCGCTTCTGCGCATGTGCGGGCGTCCCAGCAGGTTTTTAAAAAGCCACATTATTGCAGTAAGCTGGCTATGAAGTACAGAGACAGAGCTGGCAACATTTAAAGGCATACAGCAAGCGGTTGATACAGGCATCCCCTAGAAAGGCACATTAGTAGACACCAACTGTGATATAGCAGCAATTGTGCTAGACTATTCTCAGTAAAAGTGGTGTATTACGGCTGGAATACCTCAGCTTTAGGCTTAGGAATATGCCGTCCAGTAGCTCCGGAACTGAATCTTCCAGGAAGCGAAGGGGGTCTCATCGGGCTCTGAGGATCTTGGGCATACTCCTGCTGCACCAGTCTCCCCTGAAGTTCAGAGGTAAGTGACCGTAGAGACCCCGCAGGGGTACTTGGTACTGTGGCTGTCCTCAGTCACCTGCTCCTGTGTATGTAACAGAGGAGGTTTTTTCCTCAGCTCTAGGAGGATTAGAGAGAGATTGTCAAAATTTATCGCTGCCTCCCTGTCAGGGAAAGCACGCCCGATCTCCGTCTCCTCCTTCAGAGTGCCTGTTAGCAGAGCAACAGTCCCATACAGGGATCGACCTGCCTGAAGGGGATCAGGATAAGGTTGATTCTGTTATAGAGGAATCAACAGTGGGGGAACCTTTTCTCAGCATCTCAAGCTGAAAGATTATGGGTTCAGTCTCTGACTAACATGGTCCGATCAGCATTTAAAAATGCACCTTGCGGAACCATCAACCACTACTGTATCCTCGTTGGGGTCGCTAGAAGCCCCCAGACTGTTTGTTCTTTTCCACTTCACCCTTTACTGAAAGGGCTCATTTACCAGGATTGGGAACGTCCTGAGAAAATATTTATTCCCCCAAGAGATTTCCGGTGGTCTATCCCATGGAGGATAAGTTCATCAAAAAAAAAAAAAAATGGAAGGTCCCTACAGTGGACGCAGCCATCTCTTGTATGTATAAATCACTGACATGTCCAGTGGATAATGTCCAAATGTTCAAGAACCCAATAGATAAAAGATTGGAGTCCTTATGAAAATCTGCTTGGTGATACAACCAGCAGTAGCAGCTATTGGGGTCTGCTAAGCAGTGAAGGATCAGTTGAAACAGGTCTTGAGGGACTTGACAGATCAGCAGGCTTTGCCCTAGCTGATCTACCTAGAGCCTTAGGCTTTGCGGTTGACGCCATAGAGGATTCAGTCCATCAGGCCTCCCGCCTTACGCTGTCTATAGACATATGCGTAGGCTCCTATGGCTCAGAAACTGGTCTGCTGAAGCTCCCTGTAAAGAATGGCTGGTTAGCGTCCCATTTCATGGTGAACGCTTATTCAGGGAAAACCTGGACAAATATATCCAGAAAATTTCCAGCGGTAAAAATACGCTCTTGCCGGTTAAAAGCAGAGTTAGAGGTCCCTCTTTAAGGGGCCTGCTTCTCCAGTCCCTGGGGCATCGGCTGTGTAACAGTTCCGACGGCCTCCTCGGTCAAATCCCGGGGGTAAAAAACAGGGACAGTAGCAGGGTAATGAGAAACCCTGGGTCAGGGGAGGTACAAAACCTCCCCCAAAGTTAAATTCATTGAAGCCCCCACTCAGTCGGGTGGGGGGAGGACTCCAGTTGTTCGCAAAGAGACCTGGCGGGACACGATCAAGACAGATAGGTGCTCTCCACAGTAGGTTTGGGATACAGTTTGGAGTTAAAAGACTCTCCTCCTTCCCATTTTTAAGGTCAAACGTGCCAAGGGATCCCCGGAAGAGAGAGTCCCTCCTGTTGGCACTAGAACAACTATTGCTCCAAGGAGTAATTATGGAGGTTCCCCTGGAAGAATGAGGGTTCGGGTTTTACTCAAACCTCTTTACAGTCCCGAAGCAAACGCGGACGGGAGGCCCATATTAATTCAAAAAGGGCTATACAAATTCCTGTATATCAGGACTTTCCGATGGAGTCGATCCGATCGGTGGCCACTGCCCTACAAGGGGAGGATTGGTTAGCCACGATCGACATCAAAGATGCTTATTTGCACATTCCCATCTTTCCAGTCCACCAAAAATTTCTACGCTTTGCAGTAGAAGGGCGCCATTTTCAGTTCAGAGCCTTACCCTTCGGTCTGGCCACAGCACCAAGAGTGTTCACAAAAATTCTGGCCCCATTATTGGCCAATCTAAGAACACGAGGTGTAACGATAATGGCATATCTAGACGACTTGTTGCTGATAGACCACTCAGTGGAAAAACTAGAAGTGGTTGTTCACGAGACAATCAAGTATCTGGAATCTCACGGTTGGATTATCAACCGAGACAAGTCAGCCCTAAAACCAGTCAAAAGTCTGGAATACTTGGGGCTAAGGCTGGATTCAGACCAGAGAAAAATTTTCTTGTCTCGAGAAAAGGGGTCGTCTTTGAGAGATTTGATCCACTTAGTGGGTTCAAAAAGACAGCCATCCATACGCCTGTGCATGAGGCTGCTGGGAAAAATGGTGGCATCATTCGAAGCAGTACCCTACGGTCAATTCCATTCAAGGAAGTTGCAAAGGGCCATACTGTCAGCCTGGAACAAAAAAGTTCAGGCTCTGGACGTACCAATGTCCTTGTCCCCTTCCGTTCGCAGAAGCCTCCGTTGGTGGTTGGTTCCCCGGAATCTGGAAAGAGGGAAATCCTTCAGTCCGATTTCTTGGAAGGTGGTCACTACAGATGCCAGCCTTTTAGGCTGGGGAGCAGTACTGGAGCAATGGTCTCTCCAGGGCAGATGGTCGGATGCGGAAAAGGCCCTGCCCATCAATCTCTTAGAGATACGAGCAGCCCGGTATGCCCTAGTAGCATGGACATCCAAACTCCAAGGGTCCCCTGTCAGAGTTCAGTCAGACAATGCCACAGCAGTGGCATATATCAATCGTCAGGGGGGCACCAGGAGTCGTGCAGCCCAAAGGGAAGTAAATTACATCCTGAGATGGGCAGAAAGATATGTCCCAGCCATATCTGCGGTATTCATTCCAGGGGTGAAGAATTGGAAGGCGGACTTTCTAAGTCGCCAACAATTATGCCCAGGGGAATGGTCCCTTCATCCCGAGGTTTTCCGGACAATATGTCAGCGGTGGGGAACACCGGATGTAGATCTGCTAGCATCCAGGTTCAACACGAAAGTGGACAGGTTTGTCTCTTGGACAAGGGATCCCCTAGCGTGCGGCTCGGATGCCCTAGTGTTCCCTTGGGATCAGTTCAAGCTGATATATGCATTCCCACCGCCACAATTGTTACCTCGATTACTCCGCAGAATCAGGGTAGAAAAGAAACCAGTGATTCTGGTGGCTCCAGCGTGGCCCCGAAGAGCATGGTACGCGGAGATTGTAAAAATGTCTGTGGGGAGTCCTTGGACCCTCCCACATCGTCCGGACCTGCTTTCGCAGGGACCGATATACCACCCTTCCTTACCAGCCCTAGGTTTGATGGCCTGGCTATTGAAGCCCACACTCTAAAAAGGAGAGGGCTCTCTAATGCTGTGGTGTCTACCATGATCAATGCCAGGAAACCGGTATCCAGGCAGATCTACTATAGAATCTGGAAGGCGTACATCGCCTGGTGTGAGGCCAGGAAATGGCATCCACGTAAATACGTAATAGGTAGAATTCTGGACTTCCTACAATGGGCTGTAGATAGGAAGCTTGCCTTGAGTACTATCAAAGGTCAGATTTCGGCCTTGTCAATATTTTTTCAAAGGCCCTTGGCTTCGCATTCACTAGTCAAAGCCTTTATACAAGGAGTGATGCGTATTAGTCCTCCGGTTAATATTCCCATATGTCCATGGGATCTAAACTTGGTTCTGTCGGTTCTACAGAAACAACCATTTGAACCATTACAGCATATTTCCTTAGTGCTTCTCACCAGGAAATTGATTTTTCTAGTAGCCATTTGTTCGGCTAAAAGAGTATCGGAATTAGCAGCTATGTCCTGTAAGGAGCCATATCTGGTTATCCATAAGGACAGAGTAGTGTTACGTCCTCATCCAGCCTTTCTTCCTAAGGTGGTATCGAGTTTTCATTTGAACCAAGATGTGGTTCTTCCTTCTTTTTTCCCCAAGCCTACTTCGGTAGAGGAAAAGTTATTGCATTCTTTGGATGTAGTAAGAGCAGTTAAAGCTTATCTAAAAGCCACTGCTCAGATTCGCAGAACGGATACTTTGTTTATTCTGCCGGAAGGCCCCAGAAAGGGTCAGGCAGCGTCAAAATCTACTTTAGCCAAGTGGATTCGACAGGTCATAATACAAGCCTATAGCTTGAGAAGTAGACCGCCTCCGTTCAAAGTTAGGGCGCACTCCACGAGAGCAGTTGGAACTTCATGGGCAGTGCATCACCAGGCCTCCCTGGCTCAAGTCTGTAAGGCCGCAACATGGTCTTCAGTACACACGTTTACTAGGTTCTACCAGGTGGACGTTAGAAGTCAGGAGGATGTCGCCTTTGGGCGCAGTGTGTTGCAGGCCGCAAAAGATCCTCATGTCTGATAGCGCTCAGCTTATATATGGTGTATCCCCCCCCTCATTTGGCATTGCTTTAGGACATCCCATTAGTAATGACTATGTCGCTCTGTGTCCCGTGATGTACGAGAAAGAAAATAGGATTTTTATAACAGCTTACCTGTAAAATCCTTTTCTTGGAGTACATCACGGGACACAGAGCTCCCGCCCCTCTTTGGGGACACTTATTGCTTTGCTACAAAACTGAGGTGCTCCCGGATGGGAGGGGCTTATATAGGGGAGGGTACTTCCGGTTTTGGAAGTTGCCAGTGCCAGCACCTGACGGTAACTATATAACCCATTAGTAATGACTATGTCGCTCTGTGTCCCGTGATGTACTCCAAGAAAAGGATTTTACAGGTAAGCTGTTATAAAAATCCTATTTTTTGCTATAATATATATCCCCAAAAAATATATATATAAAAAAACGTTTTTTTTCCTCAGTTTAGGCCGATACGTATTCTTCTACATATTTTTGGTAAAAAAAATCGCAATCGGCGTTTATTGATTTGTTTGCGCAAAAGTTATAGTGTTTACAAAATAGGGGATAGTTTTATGGCATTTTTATCCAAAATTTTTTTTTTTACTAGTAATGGCGGCGATCAGTGATTTTTTTCGTGACTGCGACATTATTGCGCACACATCGGACACTTTTGACACATTTTTGGGACCATTGTCATACATTTTCACAGCGATCAGTGCTATAAAAATGCACTGATTACTGTAAAAATGACACTGGCAGTGAAGGGGTTAACCACTAGGTGGCGCTGTATGAGTTAAGTGTTTCCTGCATAGTGTTTCTTTCTGTCATTGGGATGGGCTCTGTGTCACATGACACCGTTCTCACAAGTACACGGAGCCGAGATCAGTGTCATTGTCACTTGTCAGAGCGGAGAGATGCTTGTTTACACACGTGAGACGATCGCAGGGATCCCCGCGGCGATCGAGTCCGCGGGACCCGCGGTCCGACTCACGGGGATGGCGGCAAGGTTGCGAGCACGCCGCCGGTGGTGCACGTGACCACACCGACAGGCATTTAAAGGGGTTGTACAGGTACGTTGATGTGCCTGTCTGTGCCATTCTGCCGACGTAAATGTACAGGAGGCGGTCGGCAAGTGGTTAAACATTTTACAAATCTCGATATAATTTCTTGTCCTCTAGTCCCATCATACAGAAGATCCGTTCTCAATGTGTAGAACCCTTTACAGCCTTTGAACAGTGTCTAAAACTAAACCCAACAGTGGTGGAAAAGTGCTCCCAACATGTCACTGACTTCTTGAAATGTGCTGAGAGTGTCAAGGCGACAGAATAGCATGGAAGAGGTAAGAAGCAAAAATATAGATGAAAATCATTCTGTGTGTTGGATGTCATTCAATTTATGTCTTAAAGGCATTGTACACTTTCAAATATTTTTGTTGTTTGAACTAGATATTAGTGTAGTTATACTCCCTGTGTTGTTTGTTTGCCTTATCTTGTAATGATGGGCTCACATGTTTTGGCTGCAGTTTGTAGTGTCATGGTTGATCGATTCCCGTATGTCCATGTATTCATTCACCTAGCTCGTCCCTATTCCCTAAAGGGTAACTCCACTTTCCTGGGGAAAAAAATTCCAAAACAATAATAATAATAATATACCGTATACAATTGCGACACAAATTATATTGTGATGGAATGTTATTAAAAAATACCTTTCCTTTTCCTTTTCAATCTACAGTGGCTGTAATATTCTGAAAATGAAATGCAATATGGCTACCTGGAGGTGTTCTGTACACAGAATGTGTAAAGAACGCCCCCCAGAAACTTAATTTCCTGCTTGTGTGATTGGCTCACTGTTTTTCCCAGAAGTCTACATTAAAATAAAAGTCATATTTTAGGCATCCCCTGCAACACAAATGTCATTTTTGGTGAGATATTTCCAAGTCTAAAGGATGCAGGTCCTGCAACTTTCCTCATTAGTGCCCTACAGGTGCTGCAGCTGATTGATAATTATGAAACCACTCCCATTAGATTCACTTTCCCACATGGACACAGACAAACACACAGGGATTACTTCAGAATAACAAAAGGTAGGAATCTGCAACAAAGTTTGTTAAAATCCCTGCAATGTACAGTAAAACCTTGGACTGAGAGTAACTTGGTTTGAGAGTGTTTTGCAAGACAAGCAAAATGTTTTAACAAATTTTAACTTGATATACAAGCGATTTCTTGATATACAAGTAGTGTCACATCACAACTGAGTATAAAAGAGAAGAGAGGCGCCTCTAAGTGTAGCAATATGGTACAAACAAGCACATGTAAGTATGCAGGCATCCGGGGTATAGCTGTCCACATACTCCGCACCGCCATCGATGTCATCCCTTCCATGCTGCGCTCCACGAGCGCTTCAAGTCTCACCTTCAGATTTCTCTACTGCAGGGTAGTAGAACAAAAGATCAGCGCTAATCTGAGTGTAGTAGTTCCTGGTCACGATTGCAGACTGACCACGGTGAGAGCCGGCGGTGCGGAGGGCGGTCTATGTGGACCACTTTACCCCAGATGCCTGCATACTTAGATGTGCCTCTTTTAAAGTGGTTGTATAGCTGTACCTATAGGTTGGCTTAGGAGATATTCCCCTTGCAATGAGCCACTGACTGCACACAGGGGATTCTCGGCTGAAGGCCCGGCAGACGCCGGACCTTGCCGGAAAGAAGTCTCTCGTGTGCATGCGTGGGAGTGACGACATTGCGGCTCCAGCCACTCACAGTGCTGGAGCCGCGATACCCGGTAGACATGCCGAGGCAACATGTCGGCTACCTCGGCGTGGACCAGGTGAGTTACCGACGCCTCCTTCTAAGGTAAGTATTTCATAATGAGCTAGTATGCGGTGCATACTAGCTCATTATGCCTTTTGCCTTACAGGTGAGTAAAAAACAAAATAAAAATTGGGGCTATACAACCGCTTTTACTCATCAACCATGTGAGTTGCTAAATTATGTACCGTCATTAAATGTAACCATATTGCTACACTTAGAGGCGCTTCTCTTCTCTTTTATACTCTGTAGCTCCTGCTGGATTTTGCTTCTAATCCCCTTGCGGATCGAAATTTTATGGTAACACAACCTGGTCACATTGCTATAATCTTTTTATATGGACTATAAACAGAAGGCCTTATGAATAAAAATGGTTGCTGAACGAATCATCTGAGTTTCCATTATTTCTTATGGGGAAATTTGCTTTGATATACGAGTGCTTTGGATTGCAAGCATGTTTCTGGAACAAATTGTGCTCGCAATCCAAGGTTTTACTGTACATAGATCACCCAGAGGGGAATGTTTGTTTTCTTAACATAAGTGGAGTTACTCTACTCGCAAATTCTGGTCCATAAGGAGTAAGCCGCTGCAACACTTAAAGTGGTTAAGTACGGATTTCTCCATTTTTATTGGTGTGGGACAGGGATTGATTCCATATCTATCTTATCTCTGGCTTCAGTCATTTTCATATATTTTTAATGAGCATTCACTAGAATATTAATGCTCAGACAGATTCTCAGATATGTAACCTAGAAGCCGCTCTTGATGGGCTCAATTGGGGTGCTTCTGTCTGTTCACTAAAGTTCAGAATACCATGTAACTACCTGCAGACCACCCGCCCGCCATGTACAGTGGGCGGGCAGCCCACACAGGCAAAGCAATGTAGCCGCACATCACTGCCTGCTCCCAGGTTTTGGGTACCCCCTGTGGGAACCTGTCAGCAGTTCCTGGCCAATGATTCATGGTCAGGACCTGCTGATCGGCTGTGTTCAATCACAACCCAGAGCTCTGTGTTGACAGTCAACACAGAGCTCTGTTCAGAGAGAACAGGGATAAGAAACAAAGAGAACTGTTGGCAAAGGCAGCACACTTAACACACACATTACAGAAAGTTTGGCAGACATTAATTAACCCTTTGATCGCCCTAGATGTTAACCTCTTCCCAGAAAGTATCATTGGTGCGGTGGCAGTGTATAGTTTTAGCACTGATCACTGTATTTTTTTTTTTTTTTATAATTGACAATTTTTTATTAGATTTCAACATATGTCATACAGTGGTTTAAAGCATAAACAAAAGGGAATAAAGAAATAAAAGGGAATTAGTAGTCACCAACAGCTCTGGAATGGGCATGGAGGTCTATGTATTACAAAATTAACACACAAACCACAGATATAGACCAACAAAGAACAGCACTATGTATCAGGCAGAGGTAGCGCTGAAGTAAGCACAGGCTTCTCTAACAAAACAGACCATCAATAGGGTCCGTGATTTACATTTGCGTGGCCCGCTATTCCAGAGAAAAAAAAAAGAGAAAAAGAAAAGTAATAAAAAGAAGAAGAGAGAGAGAAAAGGGGGGGATGAGAGGAGAGGGGAAGAGCAAGGAAAGGGTATAATAAAGTCCCAAACAGAAGGGGGCATCTCTCCTGGGCTTCAAGCGATCGTGTTGTACAGAACAGGGGGGGTAAGGGTCTCATGAGATCATGGGGGTCTATTCATTGATGCCATGGTTCCCACGTTGCTGTATGTCGGTCCACCAGCCTAGCCGTCATGGACTCCATGACCTCCACATCCTTAATTCTGGAATAAAGATCAGATAGAGACGGAGGGTTTTGTTGTTTCCAGTAAAGGGCTACTATACATCTGGCTGCTGTTAAAATTTGTGTGGCCAACTTTTTAGCTAGAGTGGAAAGTTTAGGAGGTGGAAGGCCCAGTAAAAAGAACTTAGGGGAGAGAGGCATATTTACCTCGAACAGCCGGTGAAGCAGTCCCTGGATCGAATGCCTATAGGGATGGAGGAATGGGCAGCTCCAGTAAACATGAAGTAGCGTGCCCCGATCCTGGAGACACCTCCAGCAGCGATCCAAGGCCGATGGAAAAATAGCATGCAGGCGTGACGGAGTCAGGTACCAGTGGAAGAGTACCTAGTATATGTTCTCTTTGTAAAGAGTACACACAGAAGTCTTGGCCGCCCAAGACCATATGGTGGCCCATTGTTCAAGGGTTAGCTCCTCTCCAAGGTGTTCCTCCCATCTACGCATATAGCTATGTTTCCCCCCGAGCGACCATATCATACGAATTTCAAAGCTTATATATGTCGGAAGTAAGCCCTTTCTGTGTAGGGCCTCATAAGATTAAGCGTTCAAATGGGGATGGCTTTGAGAATTGGAGGGTAGGGGTGATGGTGAGAGCGTAGTCTGATCACTGTATTAATGTCACTGGTGATGTCAGTTCCCCCCAGCGTCGGTCAATGTCAGAATGCCCGCTGCACTATTGCAGTTCTATTATAAGTAGCTGATCAACTGTATATATACCATAGTTTGTAGGCACTATAACTTTATAAAAATTTATAAAGAAATTCGATTTTTTTTTTTTTTTTTTTTTTATTGGATACATTTTGTAGCAGAAAGTAAAATACTGTATGTTGTTTTTTTGTTTTCTATTATTTTTATTTTTTCTTTGTCGTTTTATATCGCAACAAAATAACAAAACCCAGTGATGATCAAACACCACCAAAAGAAAGCTCCATTAGTGTGAAAAAATTATATCAATTTTGTTTGGGTACAGCGTTGCATGACCGCACAGTTAAGGTAGGGCAGTGCTAAATAGCAAAAAATTGCCTGCTCATGAAGGGGGGAAATTCTTCCAGAGGTCAAGTGGTTGAAGGGCATTCCACCCGAGTGAAGCCTCTTGCTTTTTAAACGTCTCGGATACTCCAGTAGTTCTGGTCCCATCCGCCAAGGTCACAAACACTCAGGGAATGTCTGTTTTCTGAAAATCTGGTTTAATTCTGTAGTTTTCCATTATAACACTTTATTTTTTATTTTTTTATTATTCCCACAGAACTCTGACCAGATACCCAGACTGTTGACTACTGTCTAGAGCACAACCCAGACACTGAACATGAAGAATCATTAGTATTATAAAAGACAGCCATTGCAAAGACCTGTCATAGTGTTCACATTCACTTCAATGGTGCCTATGTTTTTGGAATTATGGATAAGGAATGGAAAAAATGTACAGATTGTCTTCCTTTATTCAAAAGATGGTGCTCCCTTTTTAACAAAAAAACTATACATCCTTAATAGATTATTTACAGACTGAACAGCTGTTTATTTAAAGAAAAAACTGTAACCAGGCGATTAGTATTTAAATTCCTTTATATTCTTAATAAGCAGTAAATTAGCTTTTAAACAAGACTGGCCTCTACAGCTACAACTACTGTGGATGAATTAAATCCCAGAGATCTTTAAGAGAAGACCTGTAGTCATCCAAGTCTGGCCTTGGCACTCTGCACTCCACCTGCTATTTGTTTACATGTAATGATTAGAAAACCCACTGACTGATCACTCCAGGGAGGGGGAAGGGGGCAGAATAAGCTGAGCTGTTAAAATGAAAAGTGAATGTGTTTTTTGCAAAAAATTAGCTGTGTTAAAGCAGGTGGTGGTGCATGCTTTACCAGATCACGATATAGTGTCAATGGGCCCTGAAGGAGTTCAGTTTTTCTGCTTTTATGCCTGGTTCACACTATTGTGACTGCGTGCCGTGTTTTCACAGACATGGCAGCCTATTCATTTAAATGGACTGCTGTGCCTGCGTTTAATGCAGGAAAAGGTTTTTAAAAGGCAGCAAAAGAGAATTCACATGGTGCTTTTGCGCCATGCGATTTCACTGTGGTTTCCCTCACCCGCCGGTGCAGTTTTTAGATGCGTAGAGGTGCCATTAATAATGAATGGCAGCCCTGCACGTTTTTAAAGAGCTGCACGTTTTGGCTGCAGGTGTTTGTAGGTGTGGGAACTGGTGTGGTTCCCGCACCCGAAACATTTTGAACCAGGCTTTGGGATTATCTACTCCACAGTGCCTGTGGCTACAGAGGTCATTGAGGGCGTGTGTTAAAGCTTATTTACTGCTTAAGAATATGTAAACTATTAAATGTCAATAGGCTGGGCACCATTCTACTTTTGCAGATAGGTTCCCAAAGTAATGATTGTACAAAGTGCAAAATCCATCAGGAGAGCTAAACACCATCATATAGCTTTGTGAGGATGATGACTTTAGAACCTAAGTTGACATCACCCTTCCCATTAGCAGTTATCAACCTGTGAGTTGAACTGATCTCACCACACACCTTACAATCAAATTGTACAATCTCCTTTAGATCTACCAACAACATGTAGTGCAAGAGCCTGCCTAGTTGGATGCAAGATGACTGGATTAGGTAGGTCCTCATACTAGTTGATTTTGGTAAATCTAAAATTGACTGTAACGTGCGTGGTGACCCTTCGGTAAAGTTTTTGGTGGATCATAATGATCCAGATTTTTTTATTCTAGTTTTTGTTAACATCGGACTAATAAAGCAATCTAAATAATTTTATGGTTTTGTGTGAAAATGTGTCATCGTCCAATGTTGTTCTTTTAGAATAAACATCACGTATACTGTAGGTGAAATATATGGTAATCAAATTATACAGTTAAACTTATACACGCTAACTTCTAATTTGGTTATTATTACGGACCACAATTATCCATTTGACATCTGCAGTCGGTAGGCTAACAGTCCATAGTATGAGCTCTTTTGCCATGGTAGCATTCATCATATGACAATTAGGAGTATGCAGAGGTGCACACTCCTAGCTGGCAGGCCATGTTGTAACTAACAGCCAAAAGCCTCTTCTACAATCAGGAAATAATCAATGTGTTTCTTGATCATGGTGATCATGCTGGCTAAAGGTCTATTTACAAAATTTGGTCGAGGAGATATAAACCCTTTTTATACACTTTAGCCAAGATGGTAGAGTGCTTTTGTTTAATACTGTTATTGAAATATACAATTGCAGTATTAAAAAAAAATGTTTTTTTTTTTTTAATTTTAGCCATTTGTGTAAGTAAAGCAAGTAAAACAAACAAATGAAGTATTTATTAAAACAGTGTACCAATTAAAATGTCCTTTGAAAATGTCAAACTTATTTTCAAGTTAACCTGAATATTTAGGCTTTAATGACCTCTGGCCAGACAAAGGTTAACTAAACATAATTAGTGATGTACATTATTCTGTTTATTGAGTTAAGGAAAAGTGCACCGCTCCAACACTCCAAGCTCTCCCCTCGTATACTGGAATCAGGTGCGTCCATCCCTCCTTGCATGGTTCAGTATAATCTAGAAGAAAAGCTGCACAGATGTTGTCTTAATAGTTAAAATGTTAGTCAGCTGACAAGCTTTAGCTCCTGCTCCCAGCGCTACCTTCTTGACCTGTTTCACCCGATAGCATACTTCTCAACAGTCCCAGATTGTGCAGGAGTGTAAAGATCCTTTCACACGGGGCGGATCCGTTTTGAAGGACTCCGCTAGCTCAGCGGGGATCGCTCTGTTGATCCCCGCTGAGCAGGTGGATGACAGGTCCGTCTCTGCTCGCTGTGCAGCGACATATCTGTCAGAATCCCGTTCTCCTCTATGGGGAGATCAAAAGAAAATGGACCGCCTGTCTTTTTTTCATCCGATCCGCCAAACAGATGGTAAATAGGACCACCATCGGTCTGGATTTGGCAGATTGGATCGGATATCGGCGGATGTCAGCGGACATGTGTGCGCGGACATCCGCCTCTCCATATGGCTGAATGTTTGGTCCGATCGGGTCCGCTCGCAAAATAGACAGGCGGACCCAATCGGACAGCCCGTGTGAAAGGGGCTTAACACATTTTCACCTCAGTCAGCTTTGTCCAGCAAAGGCTCTGCCCCCTGTAGGTTGTGCATACGGTGCAATCATATGCAACTTGACATGGAGTTTGGATATAAATACAACTGTAATGTGATATGCATATAAATGAGCTATAGTAACTCTTTCATATGCAGATCCCGCCTTTGGTTCATTGGAGGCTACTCCTCTGTTCTTATCAAATCCACAGCTGAGCGGAAGCCTTCCCTCTGCCACTGCATGCCATGCTTCCAGAATCTGACGAGTAGGGTTTGAGGGGAGAGGTGGTCTGCAAGGGGGACGGGCCTGTACTGCGGGGTTGGCTGGGCTTGGGGGGGGCCTGTACTGAGGGGATGGTCTGCACTTGGGGTCCGTACTGAAGAGTTGGGCCAGGTAGGAGGAGGCTCTCTACTGATGAGGTAGGCTGGGATGGTAGTTTTTGGTGAGGGGGATCTATACTGTGTGGGAAATTTAAGCTGTTGGGGAAGATCAGTACTGTGTGGGGAATATGGGATTGTGGATTTGTAATGGGAGGAGAGGGTAATTTTTATTTGTACTCCATCACTATCCTGTGCATCATGCAGTCCTGACCCCTGCACTCTGTATTATGTACCCCAACCCCTGCACGCTATGCATTATGCACTCTTGAGCCCTGTGCAATAACCACTCCTGATCCCTGCATTCTTTGTGTTGCACGCTTCTGACCCCAGCATGCTATGTGCCATGCACATGTGACCCTTGCACTTTGTATTATGCACTTCTGAGCCTTGCAACTTGTGCTTTATGCACTCCAGACCCCTGCACTTTGTGTGAAATGCTCTCCTGAGCCCTTCACCCTGTGCATTATGCACTCCAGACTTTTGCCATTTCTGTTATACACTCCTGCATTCTGTGTGTTACGCACCCTGCACTCTGCATTATGCACTTCTGGGCCTTACATGATAGACACTGTGTTGTATGTTATACCCCTGACCATTGCATTCTTTACACTGGGCTTTATATGACATACTCCTGACCACTGCACTCCAAGTACATTATATTCTATGTAATGGAAGTTTTTTCATTTTAAAAAATTCTTGTACTGAGATTTGTACTAGCCTGTTAGACACTTTCTGTTCTTGTGGGGCTGTCAATATTGCATATTTTGTGGGTAATAGGACTGTGGCATATGTGTGTTAAACATAGCTCCCCTCTGCCCTTGATTTCGAGGGACTGTCCCTGATTTTGAGGGACTGTCCCTGATTTGGACTAAGTCCCTCTGTCCCTCTTTTCAATTTATTTGTCCCTCATTTTGGTCTGATCTATATATGGTTGTATATAAAATACATTATTTATCTTTCAAAATGTGTTTCCCAGTGCTAAACCTTTCATCCAATTTCTAAATTGCTGCATTAGTAAATTTCAAAAGCCAATATAAAGGCATAGTTGTGGTTAAAAAAAAAATTTTGGGCCCCAGCAGCACACAAATATATGGCCTCTTGGAGTACAGGCCTTGGTGCAGAGCGGCCACATACTTGCATTACGATTTGCAGACAGAGCTGTGCTGAGAGGGCGCACCCTGCACACTCCTGGCACAGTTACCATTGGCTAGCCGAAAGCTCCCAATCACTTCTTGCTTTCCGATCATGTGATCACTGTGACAGCTAATCACATGATCATAAACCCCCCCCCCCACCTCCCGGCATCTGAAACTTCTTAAAGGGCCAGGAGGCGCCGGTGTAAAGTGGATAAGGGGGCGTGGCAGGGGTTGTGTCCTATGCCTACATAGTAGGCTCAACAGATGTTGCAGCATAGTGTCCAATGATGTTTTTTAAATCTTTTATGCCAAATATGTTTGCATATTTGCTCTTGCATTCTCTGCAAAAGCTTTTGGGGTTTGCCAGTATATCTTTAAACAGCACCCATGTGGTTGCGCCCACTTTTCATTGGCCACATACCCTTATTGCCACGGTCTACTATGCGCACCACATTCAACCCCTTCTGCAATTGTCTGTCTTTGTCAAGTTCAAAAGTTGAGAGATATGCAGTGGGATTAATGATAGAGTATATAGTTCCTTTGTCATTTAACGCAGTGGATGATGTCAACAAAATGGTCCTGGGGGTGGGACCATGTGCTTAACCACTTCGGGACCACCCACAGCATATATACTGTGGCAAGCGGCCCGGGTGCGCAAAATCACGTACCTGTACGTGATTTCGTGCACGAAGTCTGGGGTGTGCACGCGTGCCGCCGACGACCTGCTCCCGCTGTGATTGGACACAGCGGGAGCAAATCAGCAAGTTCGGTGGTGGTGATGGCCGCTGGCCAGCCACAATCGTTCATAGGAGAGGCAGAACGGCGGTCTGTGAGGGAGGAAAATGGAGATCTTGTGTTTCTGCTAAGCAGTATCACGGATCTCAGTTTTCCTCCTGTCACAGTATTTCCCCCCACAGATAGAAAGCACTCCCTAGGAGCACACTTAACCCTTTGATCGCCCCTGATGTTAACCCCTTCCCTGCCCGTGTCATTTATACAGTGGCAGTGCATTTTTTTAGCACTGATCGCTGTATTGGTGTCACTGGTCCCCAAAAAGTGTCACTTGGTGTCAGATTTGTCTGCCGCAATGTCGCAGTCCCGCTAAAAATTGCTGATCGCCGCCATTACTAGTAAAAACAATAAAAAAAAATGAAAAGTCCATAAAAATATCCCCTAGTCTGTAGAAGCTGTAACTTTTGCGCAAACCATTCAATATACGCGTTGTGAGGGGGTTAGCTCGGCAGCGGGTGTGTGTGACCCCCGGGATGGGCTCCCCACACAAAACAGGCCCAGCAAACGGAGGTTGTGGTTTTCAAAATCAAAAAAAGGTGCGGTTTATTTTCTATTTACAGTGACAAAACACAGCAAAGCCAAAAGAAACATAAACAAATTAAATCCTGGTCAACTTGACCTCTGACTAAACATACAGGTTTCCTAACTAACAACTGGGATCAGCCTAGTGCTGTCCTAGTCCCTAAGTCCCTGGTTTTGAATGTCCAAGCAAATAGCCACACAGGCTTTTTCTCACCGCACAGGGGTTCACTCTCCCTAGACAGTCCACACAGGTCTGGTTCCAGGCATGAGCTAACACCTAATGAATCTGGGAGTTCTTATAGAGGCCTAAATGAGCTGACAAGCTTCAGCTGGCCTCATCAACTCCCTGTCTGTACGACGCCCCACACTCTCCCTAGAGGTATGAGTCATCCATGAGCCTACTAGCCTCAACTGGGCTTATACAACTCTCCACCCTAGTTGTATAAGTCAGCATAAAGCCTGAATCTGGGAGAAATATATCTACCCCCCTGGATGCAACCAGGTGACTTTACCTTCCTGCTGTCACATACCCCCCCCTCTTGTTTTAACCTCGGGGTTGGAACACCAGCAATCAGGCATTCATGTACTCGAGACAAAGCATCCACATTCCCCATTTGAACGCCAGGGCGATGCTTTACTGTGAAGTTGAATTCCTGGAGGGCCAGGAACCACCTATTCACTCTTCTATTTGTTTCCTTGTTTTGAGCCATCCACTTTAACGGAGCGTGATCCGTAACCATGTCAAAGTGCCTACCTAGCAGGTAGTACCGAAGGGAATCTAGAGCCCACTTCACCGCTAAACACTCCTTTTCAACGGTGGCGTAATTTACCTCATGGGACTTCAACTTCCTGCTGAGGTAAATGACTGGGTGCTCTTCCCCGTTCCAGACCTGGGACAATACTGCTCCTAACCCCACATCTGACGCATCACTTTGTACGACAAAGTCTTTAGAGAAGTCGGGTGAGTACAACACTGGCTGGCTACATAAGGCTTGTATCAAGAATTGGAATGCTGCCTCAGCCTCGGGGGTCCATTTAATCATGACCGACCCTTTCCCCTTCGTTAGGTTGGTTAGGGGCACAGCCTTAGAGGCAAAGTGGGGAATGAATCGCCGATAATACCCAGCGATTCCCAGAAAGGCTCGTACCTGTTTCTTGCTGTTGGGACGTGGCCAACTCTGGATGGCCTCGACTTTGTTGAGTTGGGGTTTTATTACTCCCCTCCCAATGGTGTACCCAAGATATTTGGCCTCCTCCTGCCCAATGGTACACTTCTTGGGGTTAGCCGTAAACCCCGCTTCCCGAACAGAGTCCAGGACTGCTTGCACTTTTGGCAGATGTGAGGCCCAATCTGTGCTATGGACAATTACGTCATCCAGGTAAGCCGCAGCATACTTCCGATGGGGCCTCAGCATCTGGTCCATTTTCCGCTGGAACGTGGCCGGCGCATTCTGTAACCCGAACGGCATTCTTTTATATTGGAACGCCCCGTCTGGGGTTACAAATGCGGTTTTCTCTTTGGCCAATTTGGCCAGGGGGATTTGCCAATACCCTTTTGTGAGGTCAAGAGTCGTCATGTATCGGGCTGTTCCCAGCCGGTCGATCAACTCATCTATACGTGGCATGGGGTAGGTGTCAAATTTTGTAACTTTGTTCAACTGACGAAAATCGTTACAAAATCGCCAGCTCCCATCCGGTTTAGGCACCAACACAATGGGACTAGACCAATCACTTTGGGACTCCTCTATCACCCCTAAGTTCAGCATTTTCTGTACTTCCTCCCGTATTGCCTCCCGTCGGGCCTCTGGGATCCGATAGGGTTTTAACTTCACCCTTTCACCGGGCGGGGTAATGATGTCATGCTCTACCCCAGATGTTTGTCCCGGCAGCTCAGAGAATACCTCCTTGTTGCGAAGCACAAACTCCTTAACCTCCTGTTGTTGGGGTTGTGACAAGGTGGCTGCTATTCCAACCTCAGGAATCACGCAACCAGTTTGAGCTGGTGACCAAGTGTCTGCGACTAGGGACTCTCTATCCCTCCAGGCTTTCAACAGATTAACGTGATAGATCTGTTCGGGCTTTCGCCTTCCTGGTTGTCTGACCTTGTAATTCACTTCGCTCACTTTTTCCATTATCTCGTAGGGGCCTTGCCATTTGGCAAGGAATTTACTTTCAACCGTAGGGACAAGTACCAGTATCCTATCCCCCCGGGGAAAAGGTACGGGTCTTGGCTCCACGGTTGTACACTCTCTGCTGTGCTAACTGCGCTTGGGCCAAATGTTCCTTCACGATGGGCATTACCTGTGCAATTCGGTCTTGCATCAGGGCGACATGCTCAATCACACTCCTGTGGGGAGAACTCTCACTTTCCCAAGTTTCCTTGGCAATATCCAACAGCCCTCTTGGGTGTCTCCCATACAGTAACTCAAAGGGGGAGAATCCCGTAGAGGATTGGGGCACCTCCCTAATAGCAAACATCAGATAAGGAAGTAGACAGTCCCAATCCTTTCCATCTCTATCCACCACTTTCTTCAACATTTGCTTTAGGGTTTTGTTGAATCTTTCAACCAGCCCATCGGTTTGGGGGTGATACACAGATGTACGTAATTGCGTCACTTTGAACAATTTACACAGCTCCTTCATAACCCGGGACATAAAGGGTGTACCTTGGTCCGTAAGCAGTTCTCTACAAATACCCACCCGGCTAAACACAAGAGATAGCTCTTTGGCTATGGTTTTGGCCGAGGTATTTCGGAGAGGGATCGCTTCTGGATAACGGGTGGCATAGTCCATTATAACTAATATGTACTGGTGCCCCCTAGCGGACTTGATTATAGGACCTACCAAATCCATGGCGATCCTCTCAAACGGGACCTCAATGATGGGTAGAGGGACCAGCGGGCTACGGAAATGTGGCATCGGGGCCGACCTCTGACACACAGGGCAGGAGGAACAATAATTTTCTATGTCCTTTATCACCCCCGGCCAATAGAATCTCTGTAATACCCTCTCTCGGGTTTTCTCTGTCCCCAGATGACCTCCAAGAATGTGCCCATGGGCCAACTCCAACACCAACTTCCTGTAAGGTTTGGGCACCACAAGCTGCTCAACGGTTTCTTCTGCCCTTTTTGCCACCCGATACAGTAGGTCCTTCTCTACGCTGAAGTATGGGTAAGTGCAGGTATTATCTGGGTTCACTAACTCGCCATCTATTTTCACTACGTTTTCCCGTGCATTTATTAGGGCGGGGTCTTTCAACTGTTCTGTGGCAAAGTTTTCCCTGTGAACCTCAAGATCAGAAAACTCCACAGACGGTAGGTTTTCGTCTGAGGAGGTGGGCTCCTCTCCAGTTTCTTGAGTCTCCCCTGCCAATACTGATAAGGGAAATTCCGGAGAGTCCTCACCACTCTCAGGGGAGTTCTGGCTATCCCATTCCTGGTACATAGGGGCACCAGTGGGGGGCTCAGGATCATCCCACAGTTCCCAGAACTTCGGAAAATCCCTTCCCACAATGGCGTCATGCGGTAACTGAGATACTAAGCCCACTGGATGAGAGAGGGTACCTTTGGGGGTCTCGAAACACACTGTAGTCACTGGATACTCTCTGGTGTCCTCATGCACACAAATAACAGCTACCTTGCTATTCCCAGAGACCTCTGTTTTAACTAACTCAGCCTTTATCAGGGTCACAAGGCTACCTGAATCCAGCAATACCACAACATTTCTACCATTAACACACATTTTGCATAAATGTTTCTCAGTTCCTCGAATGGCAGTGCATGCGACTGTCGCACACAGCGACTGACGTCTGCCCATCAGAAAGTCACACTGCATGGGTTCCTCCACAACCGGGCAATTGGCTGCAATATGTCCCGCTTGCCGGCAGCGGTAGCAAACGATCCTTCTTGCCGCCTCTTGAGCCGCTGATTTCCCAGGCTGTTCTCGCCAAACTTGGGGTAGAGCTCCCACCCTCTCACTCTCTCCACCCTCACCCCTTGGAATCCTCTTATCCGCCCCTGGGGATGGTCTGGTCTTAGGGTGGAAAGTCCGAGTGTCTCTGGAAGAGGCCGTCAGGTTCTCTGTAGCCAAGTATTTCTCCACACGATCCACAAGACCATCGGCCGTCTCTGGGTCTCCATGGCTTACCCACTTTTGGATGGCAGTAGGAAGAGCTCTCAAAAACCGATCCATTACAACACGTTCCACAATCTTTGGTGCGGACAAAGTCTCTGGCTGTAGCCACTTTCTGCTTAGGTGAATGAGATCATACATTTGAGACCTGGGGGGTTTTCCAAGCTGGAAAGTCCAGTTATGCACACGCTGAGCCCGGACAGCCTGGGTGACACCCAGCCTTGCCAATATTTCAGCTTTTAGCATCACATAGTCTTTTGCTTGGTCAGGCTCTAGGTCATAGTAAGCCTTCTGCGATTCACCAGTTAACAGAGGAGCCACCAGTCCAGCCCACTGCTCCTCAGGCCACTTTTCTCTTTCAGCAGTCCTTTCAAATGTGGTCAAAAATACCTCTGGATCATCCTCTCCAGTCATTTTTGTCAATAAACGACTCACCCCAAAGGACGCGGTATTAGTGGGACGGCTTTCCTCACTGGTCTGCGGACGTTGCTGCATTACTGCTTCCATTTGTTGTAGTCTCTGCTCTTGCTTCTGTAACAGGTCTATGAAGCGGGCCTCAGATTGCTGCTGGGCTTGTTGATGAGCTTGCTGCTGGGCTGCAAGGCTCCTTTGCAAACCTGCATTTGTCTGCTGTTGATTGGCATTTGCTAGAGCCAGCTGTTTCAGTATCTCCTCCATGCTGGCTTAAAAAAAACTGCCACTGGTTCTCCACCAACTGTGAGGGGGTTAACTCGGTAGCGGGTGTGTGTGACCCCCTGGTTGGGCTCCCCACACAAAAACAGGGCCAGCAGACGGAGGTTGTGGTTTTCAAAATCAAAAGGTGCGGTTTATTTCTCTATGTACAGTGACAAAAACACAGCAAAGCCAAAAAGAAACAAACAAAATAAATCCTGGTCAGTTTGACCTCTGACTAAACATGCAGGTTTCCTAAACTAACAACTGGGATCAGCCTGGTGCTGTCCTAGTCCCTAAGTCCCTGGTTTAGTAAAAGTCCAAACAAATAGCCACACAGGCTTTGCCTCACCGCACAGGGGTTCACTCTCCCTAGACAGTCCACACAGGTCTGGTTCCAGGCATGAGCTAACATCTAATGAAGCTGGGAGTTCTTATAGAGGCCTAAATGAGCTGACAAGCTTCAGCTGGTCTCATCAACTCCCTGTCTCACGACGCCCAGCACTCTCCCTAGAGGTATGAGTCATTCATGAGCCCACTAGCCTCAGCTGGGCTTCATCAACTCCCTAGTTGTATAAGTCGGCATAAAGCCTGAATCTGGGAGAAATATATCTACCCCCCTGGATGCAACCAGGTGACTTTACCTTCCTGCTGTCACAATATATATATATATATATTACTCTTTCGTTCATGGACCGACACAGCTTCCAATTGACAAGTGGGGTATTATCCATTATTTAGGAGTGACTAGGCAGAAAAAACTTGTAAAAAATGTTGCATCACACCTTCTACAGTACCGCCCAGGGGGCTGACCCCCCGGGTATATCTCCTCACTCTGCATCTCGCAGATCAGATTTTTTCTGTCTAGCAAGGAGTAGGACATGGCTCCCTTCGGCCCATTGGTCCAGGGGTTTTTTTTTTTTTTTTTTTTTTTACAATTTGCTTTTTTGGTTCCTGCGATCTTCGATCAACTGCCGACTGGGTGACAGGCTGGGTCCTCGATGCTTTTAGTCCCCCCAGTTTCGGCCATCGAGCGTGTGCTGACCCTAGCTACGCGCTGGGTTTTCCACGACATACCCGTCGCTCTACGGATGGCCAGTGAGCCTACGCTCCAGGGCCTGCATCGGAACGCTCAGCTTCGGCTGACCTTACGGCTGAATCGCAGTAGTCTGTCCGGTGATTTTAGGCTTGCATCGACCGCTCAGCTTCGGCTGACCTTACGGCCGAGTCGCAGCAGCCTGTCTGGTGAGCTAACCGCTCCAGGGCATGCATATGATCGTCCTCTAGGGTCCAATCACAGCATGCCTGGCTGACAGTCACCTCCGTGCGTGGATGATGATCTGTCCGGAATGTCTTCCAGCTTGAGACACGCAGGAAGGGTAAGTAGCTCCCCCGCTTCGGCAGGGTGACATTGGCTGGACATTCCCGGAGAGATCAAGTAAGTGGTTATGACCCCTTTCCTTCCTCTCTCCCTGCCTTCGCTCCTCCCTGTGCTCTGAGCTAAGGTTGCTGGGTGCTGGTCACCATGGGGGGCTCCATCTGGAGCGAGGCTGCGCTGTGTTTGTCATTTAAAAAGAATGTCATTTTGCTTACCTGTGTGTGTGTGTGTGTGTGTGTGCTTCTCCCTCCATGCTGTCGGCGCCCATTTTGCGATGGTCCATGCCTGTTTTGGCCTCTAGTGAATGTCCGGCGGACATTTTCTTGTAGTCGCGCCAATAGGATTCTCGCCTGTATGTATATACTGCCGCTCGGCTGCCATTTTGTTGTGGTCCAGCGGTGGGATAGCATCACAGGCGCAGCACACGGCAGCATAGCAGTACCGTTCCAAGGGTGGTGAGTTCTCTGGGAGACCCTGCATCTCTGTATCAGCTAGGAGGGTGGCCTATTGAAACCTTGCCTGGAGCCCTTTGGGTGTCAGCGTGTGGGTCAGCATGGCGTCTGAAGCAGACGTTTTTTTTCCCCCTAAAACACCTGATTTGGTGGCTAGTGCCCCTGAGGTTCCTATGGACGCTATGTCGGTAATCCTAGAAGCTTTTGCTGCCAGGGAGGAAGCAGCACACGGGAACATGGGGGGTAGTAAATGCTCCCGTCCCCGGCAATCTTCCGGGGATTATTCTGATGCAGAACCAGGCCCAGCTATGGCTCATGACCCGGAGGGGCTCCTGTTTTCAAGGACCCTGTGGATAAAAAAAGCTGAAGTACTCACTCGCTACCTATACACAGTGGTAGGCTCAGTGGTGCGCCCGGCATTGACGGGGGTCTTAGTGTCTCAGACACTTACTGAGTGGGCAAAATTGCTGCTCCAGGGGTTAAAGGAGCGAGATGCTCCTCCTAATGAGATAACTTTGGCTGACCAGTTGGTACAAGGCCTTAAGTTTGTCTGTGAGTCAGACATGGACACTATCCCCTTGCTGTCCAAAGCTTTGGTTTATGCGGTAGCTATACGCCGCCTGATCTGGCTAAAGGGCTGGTCTGCGGACCAGGCTTCCAAGAAGGCTCTGTTGGATCTGCCCTTTAAGGGCGACAGACTTTTTGGAGCCTCTCTAGATGACATCATCAAGGATGCCACAGGAGGTAAAGCATGTTGCTTCCTCAAACCATAAAGGGTAAGGGATCACGCCAAGGGCAAGGGCCCTCCTTTACTGCATGCAAGCGTTTTTTTTCGTCCGCCTAGGGCGACAGAAAAAAGACCCCTGGCCGACAAAACGCCTGCGCAAGGACAAGACTTTCTTGGTCCCGCAAGCCCAACAAGCCTGCTGACAAATCTGCGTCCGCATAAAAGTTCTCGGGTGGGGTGACGTCTTCGCAAATTTGCGACTCAGTGGACATCTCTGATCTCCGACCAGTGGGTTTGCGAAGTGATCTCAGGTTACAAGCCAGTTCCAGAGCTCAACCCGTGTCTGCCCCTTCGAAGACAGAGGGGCATCGCTATCATAGGCTACTAGGATGACATTCTTCTGAGGGCCCCTTCAAGCTCAGAATTAGAGGTAAGCGTGTCCATAACCTATCAGACTCTCCGAGACTGTGGTTGGGTATAAAACATGCAAAGGTCAGTATTGGTGCCGACTCAATGCCTAGTGTATCTGGGGTTGATTCTGAATTCCTCAGAGGTAGCCTCCTTCGAGACGGTCCCATATGCTCAAGATCACACTCGAGTGTTACAGAATCAGGTTCTGTCCAGATGGAACAGATGCCCATCATCTCTGGATTATCTAATCCGGGTAAGCCACCTAGTCAGGAGATCCCTAATAGGGTGGCTGACATCACCGTCTCTCTTGGCCGGGAGGTCATTCCTTCCTGTTCATTGGATTGTGATCACGACGGACGCCAGCCTTACAGGAGCCCGCCTGCCGATCAAGGTCCTGGAACTCTGGACGATCAGGCGGCGCCTCTTCAGATGGTTTCAGAGGCTGCAAGGACGTCCAGTCAGGATCCAGTCAGACAACGCCACAGCGGTGGCAGATGTCAATCATCAGGGAGGAACAAGAAGCTCAGCTGCAGCATCGGAGGTCGCTCGCAGCCTGAGGTGAGCAGAAAGGAGCTTACCGGCACTGTCGGCCGTGTACATTCCGGGTGTGAAGTATTGGCAGGCAAACTACCTGAGTCACCAAATGCTGGACCAGAGAGAAGGGTCCTTACACCCGGATGGGTTCCAGCTCCTCTGCTAAAGAAGGGGCACGCCACACATAAATCTTTTGGCATTCCGACTCAATCGGGAGGCATTGAGGTTTGTGGCCCGGTCAAAGGACCCAGGGGCAGACGCAACTGACGCGTTGGTAACATCGTGGGGTCAGTATCGGCTAATCTAGGCCTTCCCTCCCATGAGGCTCCTTCCCCATCTGCTTCGCAGAACAGAGGCAGCGAGAATTCCAAGGATTCTGATCGCTCCAGATTGGCCTCAGCGTCCTTGGTACGCCGACCTAGTACGTCTGGTAGCAAACGTCCCCTGGCGTCTACCTCTACGGAAGGACCTGCAAGGTCCTATACTCCATCCTTCTTTACAGTCTCTGGCTTTAATGGCAGGGCTATTGAGAACCAGGTACTGAGCGACAGGGTCCTGTCAGATTCAGTAATCTTTACTATGAGAAGTGCTCGGAAGCCATCCTCCTAGGAAGGTTTATCATCGCACTTGGAAGGCCTACATTTCCATGTGTGAGGAAATGAAGTGGCATCCGCATACTTACTGTATTTATTGGCGTATAACACTCACTTTTTTACCCTGAAAATAGAGGGTAAACTGTGCCTGTGTGTTATACGCAGGGGGCTGTGGAAAGTTTTTTTCCTGAAACTTCCCTCTTAAAGTTAGGGTGCGTGTTATACGCCAATAAATACGGTATTTGGTTTCCAGAATCCTGCTGTTTTTACAGCATGGGGTGGACCAAAGGCTTGCCCTAAGTACGATTAAGGGACAGATATCTGCCCTGGCTGTCTTTTTTCAGCGACCCCTGGCGGCTCACCCTCTCGTGAGTACATTTGTGCAGGGAGTTCGACGTGTGGCTCCTCTGGTCCTTCCCCTGCTACCTCCGTGGGACTTGAACCTGGTCCTCTCGGTGCTTCAGAAGTCACTGTTTGAGAATATTAGGGATATTCCCTTATTGACACTTTCTCAGAAAGTGGTCTTTTTGGTGGCTGTTGCGTCAGTTAGATGAGTTTCCGAGCTGGCAGCCTTGTCCTGCAAGGCTCCCTATCTGATCTTCCACAAGGATAAGGTGGTGCTGCGGCCGCAGCCTTCCTTTCTTCCGAAGGTCGTTTCGGCGCTTCATCTCAACGAGGACATTGTACTTCCATCCTTGTGTCCTCATCCGTCTAATCCTAAGGAGTCAGCGTTGCATTCCTTGGACGTTGTCCGAGCTTTGAGAGTATACCTATCTGCTACTTCCTTGTTCCAGAAGTCAGACTCACTGTTTGTTTTGGTGGCTGGTCCCAAGAAGGGCCTAGCAGTCTCGTCGGCCACCATCTCTAGATGGATCCGACAGATAGTAATCCAGGCCTACGCCTTAAAGGGTCAAGCGGCCCCCCTTTCCTGTCACGGTGCAATCGACCAGGGCAATAGTTGCCTCTTGGGCTTGCCGACATCAAGCGTCTGTTTCCCAATTATGTAAAGCAGTGACTTGGTCGTCCGCTCACGCTTTCACAAAATTCTACAAGGTTGATGTAGGTGCATCTTCGGATGCCTCTTTCGGGTGCAAAGTTTTGCAGGCGGCAGTTTAGAGTTGCAACTCCTCCGTTGGAAGAGTGCTGTTTTGTGTTTTGGGGTGAAGTTTACTTTATGCTGTTACAACCCCTCGTTTTGACACTGCTTTGGGACGTCCCACTTGTCAATTGGAAGCTGTGTCCATGAACGAAAGAGTAAATAGGATTTTTTGTACTCACCGTAAAATCCTTTTCTCTGAGTTCATGGACCGACACAGCACCCACCCCTCCTTTTTACGTTTGTACTGCTTTTTGACAATCTCATCTGCGAGATGCAGAGTGAGGGGATATACCCGGGTGGTCCGCCCCCTGGGCGGTACTGTAGAAGGTGTGATGCAACACTTTTAACAAGTTTTTTTCTGCCTAGTCACTCCTAAATAACGGATAATACCCACTTGTCAATTGGAAGCTGTGTCGGTCCATGAACTCAGAGAAAAGGATTTTACGGTGAGTACAAAAAATCCAAATTTTTTTTTTTAAATGGTCTTTTTTTTGTTTATAGCACAAAAAATAAAAACTGCAGAGGTGATCAAATACCACCAAAAGAAAGCTCTATTTGTGGGGAAAAAAGGACATCAGTTATTATTTGGGTACAGTGCTGCAGGACCGCCCAATTGTCAGTTAAAGTAACGCAGTGCTATATTGCAAAAAATGGCCTGGTCATGAAGGGGGTAAAACCTTCCTGGGCTGAAGTGGTTAAAGTGATTGTAAATGATCACCACCTTGTAGCACAACCTATTCAGTTTAAAATTGAAATGAAAGGCAAAGTGTGTGTATGTATAATCATAAACAGCTTTTTTTCCCCTTTTTCTTTTTTTTAAGTGATCGCATTCCCTCTGTTCTCAGCTGCCTAATAGCTGGGGGGAGGAGAAACAGCAGTCCATTGATCTTCCCAGTGAATGGGTGTGCGAATACAAGTTTGATCATTAAAGGAAAGCATACTGAGTTCCTAGCATAGCTAGAGAACTGACCATGGTGCGGTCTCCTGCATAGGGCGGTCTCCTGCATAGGGCGGTCTCCTGCATAGGGCGGTCTCCTGCATAGGGCGGGCTCCTGCATAGTGCGGTCAGTTTTTATTGGGAAAGCAGATGGACTGGCAGGAACACCAGGGATTTCACATAAAGGAAGCAATACAAAGAGAACAGGATACTTTCTCATACATGTACATGGTAATGCAGGCACTTATCAGGCGTATGAAATGTTGGGTTTACATATACTTTAAGCTTGTTGGCTGAGTAAAGTATTGCCTGTGAAGACATAATTGGTGTGTGGCTTTTCCATTAAACTGAGCCATTAATGTTGGTTATTCTGTGTTCTCTTTTAAATTGTGAAATGATTAAAAAAATCTAAAGTTTATAAACATACTAAATGTGAACAAGGCGTGTTTCTTTGTGACTTCTGCAGCCACAATTTTGTGTGTCGCTTGATCCTTTTTTTGTTTGGCTGTTAGTTGAGGGTAGCATCTGCAAGTAGGTCAGCAAGAAAAAGTGTTTCCGCCCGGTTTCGAACCGGGGACCTTTCGCGTGTGAGGCGAACGTGATAACCACTACACTACGGAAACTGCTTGGTAAGACTTTTTGCAGATTACTATTTATTTCCATCAGATCTCCTGCAGTATATTAACATCTATTTCATTTTTTTTTTTTTTTTTTGCAGGTCTCATCTGAAACAAATAGTAATCTGCAATTTATTTTTTAAATGAAATAGATAGTATCTATATTCTATTCTGTTGTTCTATTGTTTTTCTAGTCTATTTATTTTCTATTTCTATTCTAATCTTTTCGAATTGGAATTCGAAAAATCGGTCGCATTCAAAAATATTTCAACCAAATTCGAAAATATTTCTACCGGATTCGATAATATTTCATCCGCAGTCGTTAATATTTCAACCAAATTCGATAATATTTCTACCTGATTCGAAATTATTCCAACCAAATAGAAAAGACTATAATAAACCATGTTCCGACATTCGAATTTCGTATAGAATGAATTCAAATTCCAATTCGAAAAGATTAGAATAGAAATAGAAAATAGACTAGAAATAGACTAGACTAGGGAAATGGCTGCTTATGGTTTGCAGAAGACCTGCAAAAAAAATAAAATGAAAAAGATGCTTATAGTCTTCAGATCTGATGAGAAAATGAAATAGATACCAATAGTCTGCAGGAGATCTGCAAAAAAAATTATATAAATGCTAATAGTCTGCAGGAGATCGGATGGAAATAAATAGTAATCTGCAAAAAAATATGAAATAGATGCTAATAGTCTGCAGGTGATCTGCTGAAATAAAGGAAATGGCTGCTCTAATGCAAAAAAAGAAAAAGAAAAGAAAAATGAAATGGATGCTAATAGTCTGCAGGAGATCTGCAAAAAATGAAATAGATGTTAATATACTGCAGGAGATCTGATCATTTTTATTTATTTTTTACAGATTACTATTTATTTCCATCAGATCTCCTGCAGTATATTAACATCTATTTCATTTTTTTTTTGCAGATCTCCTGCAGACTTTTAGCATCTATTTCATTTTTCTTTTCTTTTTCTTTTTTTGCATTAGAGCAGCCATTTCCTTTATTTCAGCAGATCTCCTGCAGACTATTGGCATCTATTTAATTTTTTATTTTTTTTGCAGATTACTATTTATTTCCATCCGATCTTCTGCAGACTATTGGCATTTATATAATTTTTTTTACAGATCTCCTGCAGACTATTAGCATTTATATATTTTTTTGCAGATCTCCTGCAGACTATTAGTATCTATTTCATTTTCTCATCAGATCTGCAGACTATTTCATTTTTTTTTTTGCAGGTCTCCTGCAAACTATTAGCAGCCATTTCCCTAGTCTAGTCTATTTCTAGTCTATTTTCTATTCTAATCTTTTCTTATTGGAATTTGAATTCATTCTATACGAAATTCGAATGTCGGAACATGGTCTTTTCTATTCGGTTGTAATAATTTTGAATCCGGTTGAAATATTATCAAATTTGGTTGAAATATTAACGAATGCGGATGAAATATTATCGAATCCGGTAGAAATATTTTCGAATTTGGTTGAAATATTTTCGATTGCGACCGATTTTTCGAATTCCAATTAGAAAAGATTAAAATAGAAAATAGACTAGAAAAAAAATAGAACAGAATAGAATAAAATATAATATATATATATTGTATTTTATTCTATTCTGTTCTATTGTTTTTCTATTCGATTCTTTCCAATATTTTCGATTCTATTCTAATTGTTTTCAAATTCGATTCGACTAGAATTTTTTCTCAAATTCAATTCGGATTCGGTTGAATTCGTTAGCATTGTAATTCGGATGCATCCGAACGTCCGAATAATGAAAATTCGTCCGAATTTCGATTCGGAACAAAACGAAATGCACATGCCTACCTATCATTAGTTGTGGGGACTGTTAGCTTCCCGTTGTTGTCAGTAGGACTTATTCCTGTAGTTAAGGCCGGCCATAGATTGTTTAAATCTCAATTGTTTCAGCAGGAACTGGCCGAGATTTCAACTGTGTGTGGGCAGGCTGAATGTACCAAGTTGATTGATCGATCAACTTGGGTACAAGCAGCCTGCCGGATTCACTTGTGATTATCGCTAGCAGCTGCTATAACCACTAGCAATAATCACTGTCTTCTCCCGGCAGGGACCGCTTTGCCCGCCTCCGTACCTCCCACTGGGAGCAGACAACAGGAGGGATTCCCCCCTGTAAGCACTGTCTGTGTTGATGGGGGAATTGTGCAAATTTCTTTCCTGCAAACCGTGGTCTATGGCCTGCCTAATTAATAGCCAGGAACCCCTGCTGGGTCTCCTGCATGTAATCACGAACTGCCCCAATTGCAAGTGTGAATGGGGCCTAGGATGAGGACAATACTAGAAACAAAACATAAATATGCTTCCCCTGGATCTTTTCTTCTGTTCTGATACTTCCCTTTCAACGCAGAACCTCTGTATACTGCTTCTCAGTATTTCCGATGCTACAATAATAGTAGAATAACCTTGAGACCCACAAGGGAATATATTAAAGAGGAACTGCAGTCTGCTCACATAATTTGTAGTTAAAACATCTTTGCCATTCTGATGCTTCCCTCCAACCACTTTGCATATTATTTTATATATACTGTGATTCTGTACTTGCCAAATATGCTGCAGAAATCTCCCTCCACTGAGTCTGGCTTCAGCCATTTTAACTGTGGGCAGCTGAAGCTGCTGCCTGTTCACTTCCTGGATTTACACCGAGGCACACCTGCAGCTCTCATTGGCCCTCTTATGACTCATCCCCTCTCCTTTCCTGGCAAACTCTCACAAAATTGAGAGAGAGAGCTGTGCATGATGTCATAAACCTAGGATGATCACCAGACAAGAAACAGGAAGTGGGCTGTATAGGGTATTTACTGGCAGAAACAATATGTTTTACTATCCAAAGTTAAAACCACAAGGGCAGATGATTTAAAAGATGGAAAGATGAAAAAAGTTCCTCTTTAAGTGTGTGTAATCTTGCACTCGTCTTTTAAATCAAGGATATCCAAACTTCCTAAACATAGAGCCAATTTACTGCCCTGACTTTAAGGGGGCTGAAATGTGGCCAGTGGGAGTAGAAAATGCCCCAGTGTCAGTAAATAATACCTTGGTGGTGACTGGGAGCAAAAAAATACATAATCACATAATGCCTGTGGTCACTAGGAGATGGAATTGATGGTTTGTGTCAGTGTAAGGTGTAGTGCCCCATCATTGGTGTCAGTGGGTGGGATTATATCCCACTGTTAGTGGAAAGAATGGCGTCTCATTGCTTGTGTCAGTTGGAGTAATAGTGCCCCATTGTTAGTGTCAGTTGGAGCAATCGTGCCCCACTGCTGGTGTTAGTAGGAGGAATTATGCCCCACGCTTGGTGTCGGTGGAAAGAATCGTGCCTCATTGCTGGTGTCAGTGGAAGGAATAATACCCCATTGTTGGTGTCAATGTGAGCATTAGTTCCTCACTGCTGGTGTTAGTTGGAGGAATAGTCCCACAATAGCCAGAGGCAAGCAAAGGACCACATCTGGTCCACAGGTTGCAGTTTGGAGAGCACTTCTTTAAATGAAACCTGTTCTCAGAAAAATATGGAGGTTGCCATTGTTGCTCTTCTTTTGAGAATGCTAATTTCCTGGCTGTTTGGAGTTTCAACCCATAAAGTCACTGTAGCAAGGCCTGTTGCACTAAAAACAGTGGTGAAGAGAGGATAAGAACATGTACATAAGGAAATGTGATAGAGATGAAAGCTAATATCCCCAACATCCCTTTTTAGATGTCTGTTTCTTGGTTTATATCAAGAAAGAAAGCAGGCACATCCAAAGGGAAGCCTGGGATGCTTTATTTTATATACCTCAGTAAGCAGACAGCCCTGCTTCTTCAAATGGCTTTATCAGGAAATATTTATAGAAGAAGTGCAGCCCCTTCACGATCCCCATATACCGTATTTATCGGTGTATAACACGCACCCTAACTTTAAGAGGGAAGTTTCAGGAAAAAAAACTTTCCATAACCCCCTGCGTATAACACGCAGGCATAGTTTTCCCTCTATTTTCAGGGTAAAAAAGTGAGTGTTATACGCCAATAAATACAGTAATTCTCAATTAACAGCAGTTGATGTAAAGCTGTTATAACTGTTTACTTTAACCACATCCCGCACGGCCTATACCCAAATGATGGCCAGGCAGTGGTTTCATTATCCTGACTGGGCGTCATATGATGTCCAGTAGGATCAGCCGCTCACCCGCACCCCCTCTGACACACCGCATCTCCGATCTTAGTAATGAACCTATGATGTAGGCTCTTTACCATGTGATCCAATCACAGCTGATCACATCGTAACGAGGAAGTTCCAGTGTTCTGTCAAATTTGCCAACTCGTCAGAAAATCCAACCACTTCACTTCCAGTTTCTTTAAACCATCTGTAATCGCAGATTTTGACAAATTGCTGTTTGGACACAACACCGGCAACCAAATACAGTCTGGTACAGGAAGATTTTGCTGTTTTGACACCACAGCGGCTACCGTGGACAAAGTTATCGCCGCCTCAGAGGGGGCCATTTTGTTTGTTACTCGCTCTGATACTTACCATCTCCTATCCTAATATCATGCAGCGGACTATATTCGGTTGCCGGTGTTGTGTCCAAACAGCAATTTATCAATCTCCAATAACTGATGGTTTAAAGTGGTTGTAAACCCTTACAGACCACTAATGCCTACAGGTAAGCCTAGATTAAGGCTTACCTGTAGGTGCAACAACTATCTCCTAAACCTACGCGGTTTAGGAGATATTTGCAAAAATGACAGCACCGATGTCTACGGCGCATGCGTACTAAGCGTGCCGTTCCTTTGAATGGGAGTGTGCCGTGAAAGAAGGCTCCCGTGTGCATGCGCGGGAGTGACGTCACGCGACTCCGGCCAGTCACAGAGCCAGAGTTCGCAGACCCCGGAAGAAGAGGGGTTTAGATGGCGTCTCTGTACTATCGAGGAAAACGGGGACACTCGGGCTTCTCCTTCAGGTAAGTGACACATAATGGGCTACTATGCGATGCATAGTAGCCCATT
This sequence comes from Rana muscosa, assembly GCA_029206835.1. Taxonomy (NCBI): domain Eukaryota; kingdom Metazoa; phylum Chordata; class Amphibia; order Anura; family Ranidae; genus Rana; species Rana muscosa. The sequence goes on from CM055118.1 coordinate 281,496,371, forward strand.
ATGCTTTATTTGCAGGGAAACAAAGAGGAAGTAAACCCATCAGGGTTTACTTCCTCTTTAAAGAAACCAGAAGTGAGGTGGTTGGAGTTTACCAGCTTTTCCTCTATTCATGCTGACAAGGCGCAAGTAAAGGAGAGCCGGTCAGCGGTTGCAGCGGTCAGCGCTTCGATCATCAGTGCAGACTTATCAAGAATGGCCACAAGTGCCAACCCGTGCCCACCAGGGATTCCAATCAGTGCCCACTAGGGATGTCATTCAGTGCCCATCAGGGATAAATATCAGTGACCATCAGGGATGACATTCAGGGCTGCCCCCTATCAGTGCCACATATTAGTGCCTCATCATCAGTGCCCATCAGTGAAAGAGAAAACTAACTTTTTTACAGAAATTAAGAAAAACTTTTTTTTTTTTTCAAAAGTTTCAGTCTTTTTTTTTTTTTTAAACAACAAAAAAAAATAAACATTGGTGATTAATTACCACCAAAAGAAAGCTCTATTTGTGGAAAAAAATGATCAAAGTTTTTTCTTGGGTACAGTGTTGCATGACCGCACAATTGTCATTCAAAGTGTGACAGCGCTGAAAGCTGAAAATTGGCCTGGACAGGAAGGGGGTGGAAGTGCCCAGTATTGAAGTGGTTAAAGTCCCTGAAAAAGACATGTGGCCATGGTGTGAGGTTAGAAGAAAAAAGGTTTAACCTTCGATTGCGAAAAGCGTGCTTTATAACAGTAAAAATGTGGAGCTCCTTCCCTTAGGAAGTGGTACTAGCTGAGCGTGTCTACAGCTTCAAAAAACTTTCAGATGTCTTCTGCAGAAACAGAATCAGCGTTTCTATCATCAGTGCAGACCTATCAAGAATGGCCACAAGTGCCAACCCATGCCCACCAGGGATTACAATCAGTGCCCACTAGGGATGTCATTCAGTGCCCATCAGGGATAAATATCAGTGACCATCAGGGATGACATTCAGGGCTGCCCCCTTTCAGTGCCACGTATTAGTGCCTCTTTATCAGTGCCCATCAGTGAAAGGGCTATGGGAATTGTAAAAAGAATAAAAATTAAACGCACACTTGGGTTGAACTGGATGGACCTGTGTCTTTTTTTTTTAACCTTTTTTCAAATATGTAACATGTTGTTTAATTTGCCTGTAAATAAGCTAAGGTGAATTTAAAGCGGAAGTAAACCCATCCATAAAACAGTTTCATTTCTGGCACGTGCCCGAAATATAACACTCCCATTGGCTGTGCTCTCAACCAAACTGTCAAACCATCCAATGGCTGGTGTCATAACTGATCACATGTGCACCATCACGGCAGTTGTAGACTAAACAGAGGCAAAGATGGCATCTTCCTTGACTGAAAACGATAGGAGGGATTACTTCCGCTTTAAAGATAGGCAGAAAAGCTTTAAAGTATAATTTAGGTGTAGCGGGGTGTTCCCCTTTAATGCAGAGAGACTACATTACCCAGAACCCCATTCGGAGTGTTTCACCGCAGAGACTCATGGGAGGGGCTATATAAGGAGGAGGCACGGCTGCGCTCGGCCTCTTTGGGACACGAGACTTCTGTGACTGATCCTCCTGTGCGGATGTACCGGAGTGCAAGGCCTGAAGCCTGAGGCCTTGCGCAGCACCAAAGAGCCTTCCACCCCACTGCGAGCCTGGGTGGCACCTGACATCGCTTACCTACAGCCTTGGTTGGATCGGGGACCCGATCGCTGGAGACACTGTGTGTGTGTGACACAGTCAGTGGAAGTTTTCCCCGGACTGGGACCGTGTCCGGATGGGTGAGAGGGTGTATGCCCAGTCCATGTACTGTTGTTACTAATGGGCCTATAGACTGCCGTGGCCCACAAGTTGTTTCTGATACACTCACTAGAGAACCTCATCGGAGCTGAACTCACACATTACATAGCAAAGTGTTTATTTCATCTCTACCTTACTATTGGATTACAAAAAGGGTATTCTGTTAATGTGCACCACCGTTAAAGACCTGCCGGTGAAGAAAACCATCATCCCCTATAGACTAAGTTGTAGATATCTGAGCCAGGCCTGGTCAGCTAGTTATTTCATTTGGTTACTGCGTCACAGGACGCCTAGTTAACGGTCGCCCATGTGGCGCACTTTTACTGTTCATTTTATATGCATAGTGTGTTAATCTGTAGGGCTCTGCAAATTTATTATCTGTGAACTGTTTACCACTGTTAACCTTTCTTATCAAAAGCTTAAGTAAATCTTATACCTTTTTTTATCATTACTGTCTTGGTGTCTGGGCTTACTCATACAGTATAAGATTATTTATTGCTGCTAATACTAACTGTGCCAGTAGGGGGTCGAGTACATTGCCGGGGGTTGGCGGAACTGCTTTCAGGGCCCAAACTAAACTTGCGGCCTTCTTAAGTGAAGGTATCGCTACACATGGGGGCTCGGGTCCGGGATCCTGATACAGCAGGTGAACGCCAGAAGTGCCGGCATGGACCCCATGGATCCACAAGCGATAGAAGAATGGTGCAAAGCCGTTAGGGCAGAGCCAAACAACTCTATAGTCATCAGCCTCCCAGGGGAGGAATGGAAGACTGAGGCGGTAGAGGAGTTGATGAAGTCGGTGTCCCCAGATCACACACCGTGGGTGTTAGATATAAAGGCAGACCCAGACACTTCATATCAGTATGCACTGGTGGAATACGGAGACGGGATACCAGAGGCTTGCAAGCACAAGTGTGTGAAGACGCCAGACAACAGAACCTATAGGTTGGCGCACGCAGTAACTGTAAAGAAGGAACCATCACCGATGGGATCACCGCAAGCTGCGGCCCGTACCTCACCAGTAAAAGGAGACGGGGTGACGCCCCCGGTGACACCCGCACCTGCCACTGCTTTATTACCAGAATTGATAAATGCGATAGGGGATCTGCTAATCAAATGTCAGAAGACAAGCACGGTGCATGTAGAGACTAGCTACCGGAGACTGAAGACCTTCTCAGGGAAGCTCCCTGTCCCTGCAGCGGAAGAAGATTTTGATACCTGGGTGGAGCAGGCATTGCAGGCAGTAGAGGCACGGGAGATGCCTGAAGCGCAGAAGAGGCAACGAGTGATAGAAAGCCTTAAAGGCGCAGCAGCAGAAGCAGTGAAAAGTTTTCGGTTTGGGAATGCAAATTGCACAGCTCAAGACTGTCTAGCCATGTTACAGGAAGAGTTTGGCCAATTGGAGAAGGTGACAGAGATGGTATACCAATTTGAACATACTTTCCAACAGCCAAGGGAGAAACTGTCAGAATATGTCAGGAGACTAAACAGGTTGCTGTGCAAGATTGTGTTGAAGAAGGGAATGAAGCCCCAAGATACAGATGCGGCAAGAATGAAGCAGGTCTTAAAGGGAGCGTTACGCTCGGATCCAGTCTGGCTGCACCTGAAAACCTCAGGAGGAGGAACGTTGCTGACTTATGCTGACTTGATAAAAATCATCAGAGATGAGGAGGCGCTACAACAGGACCAGCAAATGACTAAGGCAAATGTTGTCCCCGCACAGGTGCTAGTCAATCCAGTGATGACCCCTGAAAGAGACTCAGAGGTAGACACTTTAAAAGCACAAATGTCCAAGGTGTTAGAAATGTTGACCTCTCTGATGGCAAAAGACACAGAGGGTCCCAAGAGAGAAGTACCAAGGAAGGAATTATTCCCAATTGCCTCAGCACCCGCATCTTTACAAGAATGGGGAGATATAGTCTGCTTTAACTGTGGAGGAATTGGCCATATTGCAGCTACATGTTCCAGTCCCAAGAAGAAGCTAGACAACCGCAAGCCGGCGGGAAACTCCAGAGGGCCCCGGTGAAGGAGTCAACCGGGTGCCCATCACCTTCAGTGAGCTCCAAGCTGAAAGCGAAGCAGAAGGAAAGAGGAGATAAAACACCTCGGAGGAAGCACGACATTCCTCAACAGAGATACACCCCAGAGAAAGGGGGCAAGACCCCTCAGAAGAGGCACAGCACTCCCCAGAGGGGGTGTACACCTAAGAAAAATAATAGAATCCCTCAGCGGGTCTGTACACCCATCGAGAGGAGGGAAATTAATTCATACCAGGCTCAAGAAAGATTAAAGTCCAAAGGGAACCGGATGAGAGAGAGTCCGAAGGGAAAGGGCCAGAAGAAGGCGACCCCTGCCAGGCCATATCCGGAGAGGCTAGTAGGCCCATCTCCTATAGTGTCCATTCAAGTGGAGGGAGTCTACACCAGAGCCATCTTGGATACTGGGGCACAAGTGACCCTGTTATACCGAGATTTCTACGAGAGGCACTTGAGTCACCTGCCCATCCAGAAGATAGAGGGACTAGAGATATGTGGGATTGGGACCCAGAATTTCCACTACGATGGCTATTTGCCTGTCAGGATGATCTTTGACCCATCCGTGGCTGGAAAAGCCGAAGTGTTTGACACTCTGGCGGTTGTGTGCCCTCGGCCGCCAGGAGCCAACAAGAGTTCCCTTATAATAGGGACGGACCTGGTCCGAAGACTTCTGACCCCTCTAGTGAAAGAGAAGGGGTCAGCGGCCACCAAGATCCACCCCATGCTGAAGACAGCTTATCAACGGCTGGTCCTAGAGCAGAAGACCCCTGGAGAGGGGATAGGGAAGGTGTGGAGACTTGGAAGAGAAGGGATAGTGTTGCAGCCCGGTGAAGTAACCTGTCTCAGAGCCACTGTGAAGCTTACTTGGGAGCAGCCTGGACCCTTTGTCATGTTGGAGTCTGACCCAAGGGAAGAGTTCCCCGGCCTGGAAGTGATACCAGAAGTGATTCCGCTGAAGGCCCTGAAGAAGGCCCATTGCAGAGTTCCAGTGAGTGTTAGGAACAATACAGATGGCCCCATGGAAATCCCAGCCAGGATGCTGCTGGGCCAGGTGAGCCCTGCTGCCCCGGTCAACTTGTCAGAAGTAAAGAAGGCGGGTGAAGGAGGAGATGCTTGGGAGAAGCTATCCATGGAAAACCCGAACTTGCCCAGGACTTGGAAGGAGAGAGCCAAGGCCCAGTTGACCAGATGGGAGAAGATCTTCTCCAGAGATGAGTTTGTGGGGTGTGCAAGGAGTGCCACCCATCGGATCCGCCTCCAAGAAGATAAGCCCTTCAGAGAGAGGGTCAGGCGGGTCCCACTAGCGGATCTGGAGGATCTAAGGGAACAACTTGCAGAACTAAAAAGGACTGGTGTGATACGGGAGTCCAGAATCCCCTATGCCTCCCCGATAGTGGTGGTCAGGAAGAAGAATGGATCGTTGAGGCTCTGTATCGACTACAGGACTCTTAACAGGAGAACCATACCCGACCAGTACACCACTCCGAGGATAGAGGATGCCCTACAGAGCTTGTCTGGAGCCAAATGGTTCAGCGTCATGGATCTCAAGAGTGGGTACTATCAGATCCCTATGCACCCAGAAGACAAGGAGAAGACAGCTTTCATAACCCCAGTGGGATTCTTTGAATTCGACCGAATGCCCCAAGGTCTGTCTGGAGCCCCAGCTACTTTCCAACGTCTAATGGAGAAGACTGTAGGAGACATGAACCTTATTGAAGTCCTTGTATACCTGGATGATGTCATTGTCTTTGGAAGAACACGTGGGGAGGCTGGAAAAAGTCTTGAGGAGACTCAGTGAGGAGGGACTCAAGCTTTCTCCTGAGAAGTGTCGGTTCTACCAATCTTCGGTGAATTATCTGGGGCACATAGTGTCTGAAGAAGGGGTGGCCACAGACCCTGAGAAATTGGAGGCAGTTACCTCCTGGCCACGACCCACCACAGTAACAGAACTCAGGTCCTTCTTAGGGTTCTGCTCCTATTACAGGAGGTTTGTGGAAGGATTCGCCCGAATTGCTAGACCATTGAATGAACTGCTCAAGACTGAGGGAGAAGAGGATGACTCAGGACCCAGGAAGCCGGGAGAGTCAGTCAAAGATCAGTGGAACCAGAAATGTGAAGAGGCCTTCCAGGCATTGAAGAAGAGCCTAACCACTGCTCCAGTCTTGGCCTACGCAGACCCAACCAAACCCTATGAACTACACGTAGATGCTAGTCATGACGGTCTGGGAGGAGTACTTTATCAAGAACACGAGGGGCAACTATGGCCTGTTGCCTACGTGAGCAGGAGCCTAACCCCCCTCTGAGAAAAACTACCCCACTCACAAGCTGGAGTTCCTGGCCCTTAAGTGGGCCGTAGTAGACAAGCTCAAAGACTACCTGTATGGGGCGGAGTTCACTGTGAAGACCGACAACAACCCCCTGACCTACCTATTCACTACAGCAAAGCTGGATGCCACTGGACACAGGTGGCTGGCCGCATTGTCTGGATTCAATTTCAGCCTAAAGTACAGGCTAGGGATTGGGAATCGAGATGCAGACGCTCTGTCCAGGAGATCTCATGGTCCCAACAGTGACATGGAAGACTGGACTCAAGTGGCACCTGATGGGGTGCGGGCCCTTTGTCAAGGGGCTGAATTGCAAGCCAGAGGAGGCTCAAGGGCGGAAGAGATAGGAGTTACCATGGTAGGAGTCCCCAAACAATACTGTGGAGTAACTCAGCTGGAAGAAGACCATCTGCCAAAGTTGTCCAAGAAGGAACTAAGGTGTGACCAATTACAAGATCCCATGGGGAAATTGGTTCTGGAAGCCCTGGAGAATCAGGATCCAAACAAACTCCTGAGTCACTCCTCAAAGGAAGCCCGCCTGTTGAGGAAAGAGTGGGACAGGTTACAGGTACATCAGGGAGTGGTCTACCGAAGGGGCCCCTCTGATGACCTGGAAGATAAATGGCAATTGTTTCTTCCAGAAAAACATTGAGAGACTGTTCTGATTGCCCTACATGACAACCACGGCCATCTAGGGGCAGAGAGGACCTTTCAACTTGTCAGAAGTCGGTTCTATTGGCCCTGCATGAGGGCAGAAGTAGAAGAGTACTGCCACTCATGTGCACGTTGTATCCAGAGGAAGACTTTACCACATCAAGCTGCCCCAATGGGCCATCTACAAAGTCAAGGCCCAATGGAACTGGTATGCATTGATTTCCTCTGCCTCGAACCTGACCTGAGTGGACTGGGAAATGTTCTGGTGATAACCGATCATTTCACCCGGTATGCCCAAGCTTTTCCAACCAAAGACCAGAAGGCTTCCACTGTAGCCAAGATACTTATGGAGAAGTATTTTGTCCATTATGGGCTGCCCCAGCGACTTCATTCAGATCAAGGAAGGGACTTTGAAAGTCGACTGATCCGGAAGCTCTTAGATTCATTGGGAATCAAGAAGACTTGAACTACACCTTACCACCCACAGGGAGATGCTCAGCCGGAGAGGTTTAACCGAACCTTGCTCAACTTGTTGGGGACTCTGGAAAGTGAGAAAAAGCAACATTGGAGCAAACACATAGCAGCCATAGTACATGCTTACAACTGCACCACCAGTGATGCTACAGGCTACTCCCCATATCGACTCATGTTTGGGAGAGAAGCGAGACTACCTGTGGACTTGGCCTTTGGCACCTCTCTGGGCCATTTCTCAGCCACATCCCACAAAGGATATGTGGACAGACTCAGACACAGCCTGAAAGTAGCCTATGAACAAGCTCAAGCGGCCTCAGATCAAAGGGGAGCTCGAAACAAAAGAAACTTCGACTTGAAGGTCCGGGTACAAGACCTACAGCCCGGGGACCGAATACTGCTACGCAATCTGGGGGTCCCTGGAAAACACAAACTTGCAGACAGATGGAGATCTGAACCCTATGTCATCTGTAGGAAGTTGCCGGGCCTACCTGTCTACAAGTTGAAGCCAGAAGGAAAGGTAGGCCCACTGAAGACGTGGCATCGAAACCACCTGCTCCCACTTGCTGAGGCAGTCAGGATACCTCCAGTAAGGGACTCCCCTGAACCAGTCTCTATTCTGGATACTCCCAGGCCAAATACTCGGTCTCAGACCTCTCGGGCTGAAAATGGAGAGGCCTCTCAACTTGGTGAAGATGAAGAAAGAGAACTGGATTGGCTGTGGCCTTCCCCAACTCCAGGAACTTCTACTATAGATCTTCCACCCACTGAAGGCACTCCAGATGGAACACTGAACCCAGAGGCCACAGAGTTCATTCCATCTAGTCCTTCATCGGATCGCTGGGAAGATGCCCGTGATAGTTACTCAGAGGAAGAGGAGCCTGTGGCGCCAGAGCCAGAAGTCCCAAGAGAGCAAAGGGCTCGAAGAGTCATCCGGCCTCCTAAGAAGCTGACCTACCCACAAACGGGGAATAGTTTGGAGGACTCTGTAGTTACTGCTAGGAGAAGTGCTGAAAATCCAGATCCCTCCACTGTCCATTTGGTGGAGGGCAACCCCAACTCACTCTCTGGCACAGTTAGGCAGGCCACCCATGATAATGTGACCTGTGGGCAAGGGAGTTCTACCCCACAGTTTTGGTGGGAATTCCCTATGCCAACTTCGTTTACAGAGTTGTCTAGTGTTGTACATAGTCTTTGTTAAGGTTTATCTTTGGGGACCAAAGAGTTCAAGTGGGGGGAGTGTGTAGCGGGGTGTTCCCCTTTAATGCAGAGAGACTAGATTACCCAGAACCCCATTCGGAGTGTTTCACCGCAGAGACTAATGGGAGGGGCTATATAAGGAGGAGACGCGGCTGCGCTCGGCCTCTTTGGGACACGAGACTTCTGTGACTGATCCTCCTGTGCGGATGTACCGGAGTGCAAGGCCTGAAGCCTGAGGCCTTGCGCAGCACCAAAGAGCCTTCCACCCCACTGCGAGCCTGGGTGGCACCTGACATCGCTTACCTACAGCCTTGGTTGGATCGGGGACCCGATCGCTGGAGACACTGTGTGTGTGTGACACAGTCGGTGGAAGTTTTCCCCGGACTGGGACCGCGTCCAGATGGGTGAGAGGGTGTATGCCCAGTCCATGTACTGTTGTTACTAATGGGCCTATAGACTGCCGTGGCCCACAAGTTGTTTCTGATACTCTCACTAGAGAACTTCATCGGAGCTGAACTCACACTTTACATAGCAAAGTGTTTATTTTATCTCTACCTTACTATTGGATTACAAAAAGGGTATTCTGTTAATGTGCACCACCGTTAAAGACCTGCCGGTGAAGAAAACCATCATCCCCTATAGACTAAGTTGTAGATATCTGAGCCAGGCCTGGTCAGCTAGTTATTTCATTTGGTTACTGCGTCACAGGACGCCTAGTTAACGGTCGCCCATGTGGCGCACTTTTACTGTTCATTTTATATGCATAGTGTGTTAATCTGTAGGGCTCTGCAAATTTATTATCTGTGAACTGTTTACCACTGTTAACCTTTCTTATCAAAAGCTTAAGTAAATCTTATACCTTTTTTTATCATTACTGTCTTGGTGTCTGGGCTTACTCATACAGTATAAGATTATTTATTGCTGCTAATACTAACTGTGCCAGTAGGGGGTCGAGTACATTGCCAGGGGTTGGCGGAACTGCTTTCAGGGCCCAAACTAAACTTGCGGCCTTCTTAAGTGAAGGTATCGCTACATAGGCAAAACTTTTTTTTCTAGTTTTGGATAGAGTGGAGAGGGATTAGAACGCCTGACAGTTTTTATTGCTGTCTGTGCCCCCGTTAAGGAGTTTCACCTTCTCTATTTGTCCTCTTTACTATTATCATTGAAAGTGAAAGTAAAATAAAACCCTAAATTTGGGGTTGTGCGTTTGTGGGCACTAGATCGCATGGTATCGGAGTACCATTTAGTTTGGTGCAACGCATTTTAAAAGTAGTGCATGCACTCCTTTTTCTGTGTTTCAGTGCAATTTGCAGTCCATTAAAAAAAGGGGGATGCAAAATGACAACTCACTGGAAAGCGGCATGTGTTGCTGTGCGATTCTGGTGTGAACTGGCCCTTAATAACTAACATAAACATTGGATTCCAAGAGAAGGATGTTATGGTGAGTACAAAAATTCTATTTATTTGCACTAAATTCGTTATTTATTCAATAGGGTGCAGATAAAATGTCCCCAAAAATGTAAAATTTGTGTAGGTAGGCAACTTAGCCATAGGGTCATTGTCACGTTAACCTGGGCATCTAGGCTTTAATGGCCTCTGGCCAGGAAAAGGTTTACTAAAACCTAAGGCTTTTCTGTTTTTAGAGTCAAGGAAAAGAGCACCGCTCCGACCCTCCAAGTGCTCCCCTCATACAGTATACTGGAATCGGATGCTGGCTTGGAGTCCATCACTCCTCCCCAAGTCCACCTTTTGCATGAAAATAATAAATGCGCCCAAATTAAAAACATGGGCTTATTATTTTTTTTTGCATAGGACCCTGGAAAGCATTGTATTGCAATCAGTGGATGATGGGTGCAATGTTCTGATCTGCAAACTCAAAGGCCACTGGTCCTTACCAAGGTAAGGTTTTTCAGTTACAGCACTAGAAGAAGCGTCAATGGCCTGCAAGTGCGGGTGACCTCGCTGCATTGTGCTCCATTGAGAATAAAAGTACCTTTGCTGCAGTGGCATTTGGTATTCATAGTTTTTTTTTGTTCACATATTCCTGTGAATAAATAATGGAGCTGTGAAGGCCACACTGGTTTCAAACTTGATATTAGCCAGCGTGAAGGAGCACCCCAGGCTTCTGTAAGAGAGGGTGGCGGTTTGCAGGTGGGGGCTGCAGACTCTGACCATACTTATTGTCACATCCTAAATATGGGTGTAATATGAAAAGTGCTCAGATAGATGGAGTTATCCTTCAAGCCTCGTGCACTTTGGACTTTTGTAACGCTGCTGTTAGGGGTGTCTGGGGTTTCTTTTCCGCCTCTGAATGTCCCTGCATGTTAGCCTATGTGTCCATGCACACATAGGTGTTTAGAGACGGGGCATGTAGGCAGGTGTATTACGGCCTCCCTGCACAGGCGGCGCTGTGACGGCTGTCACTATGCAGACAGGGTGGAGGACAGGAGGAGCTCTTGTTCCTCTGAGGCCTCCGTAGAAGTCATCAGGAGAGAAGCTGCCTGATTGGACACTGCTGCCCTGGATGATCTTGGTAGCCATCTTTGTGGGCAAGCATTTGGTCAGTCACAGGAACCCGCTGGTCAGGGACAGCATGTCTAGCTTAGGGAAAGGCTCCAGTGGAGGAGGGATAGAATAGGGACTGCATACCTGTGTCTCCAGCAGGAGCTCTTCCAATCTTCAGGTGCTTTGTTGCCAGACTGCCTTCCAGCCCCCTCCTTCATTAGATGTTGCCGGCTTTGTAAGTCCTTTAGAGTGTCCTCTGTAATATTGGGACTGTGTCTGCAAGATTTTATGTAAAGAACTGCTGTGCTGGGCTCGGCTGTGTTACACAGATCCTTTTACCGCATTGTCAGAACTTTAATGTTAATACACTTTATTGCACTCATAGGTCTCCATGTGCATTCTATCCACTCTGGGTACCAACCATCTGGCATTGCCTACAGGCGTTTAGAGGCAGGAAAAACTCCATTGCCAACATTATTAGGAGCAGCTGCGTTTTTGCAGAAAAAAAAACGCTTGATGCATGTAAACGTGTCTTAACGCACGTCAACTGTAGGAGCTAAAGCGTTAAGTAATTTCAATGGCCAGAATATGTTATTCTGGCCAATGAAATGAATTAACGCACAAGCTTAACTAAGCACGCTACACGCATTTATAAGCCTTAAGCTTTTTTTTCTGCCAGGGAGGAAAGGCGTCTGGGAGAGATGGGCAAACGTCCGGTCTTCATGAGGCCTCAAATTGTGAAAATAGGATGCACGCTTTGCCTTGGACCTTAAAGTGGTTGCAAACCCACTTATGCAAGTTGCACCTACAGGTAAGCCTAGATTAAGGCTTACCTGTAGGTGTTTGCAATATCTCCTAAACCTACACGGTTTAGGAGATATTTGCCAAAAGGTATACACCGTTGTCTATGGCGCATGCACGCCGTAGACAACGGTGCATTCACAGTCAGAATCCCCATTCACAAATCCGGCTCCCGCGCGCATGCGCAGAGTGAAGTCTTTGCCGCTCCGGCCAATCACAGCGCCGGAGCGGCGATACCCGGAGAGATGGCTGCGGCTGGAGAGGGAGACGAGGATGGCTTTGGGGGCTTCGATCTAAGGTAAGTAATGCATAATGAGCTAGTATGCTAGTCCCACTAGCTCATTATGGCTTTGTCTTGCAGGTGTTTTTTTTTATTCATTATTATTTCAGGGTTTACAACCATTTTAACACTCTCACATCAAAAGGAAAAGTTGTTTCCGCCCGGTCGCGAACCGGGGACCTTTCGCGTGTTAGGCGAACGTGATAACCACTACACTACGGAAACTTCTGATGAGGGCCTCTAGGTAAAATAATTGAATTTCTTTTTTTTTTTTCATAAAGTTTAAAATAATCGAATTTTAACACTACAATAAAGATAAATATTTTAAAATAACACAAAATAATATCCATACATACCCACTATCTAATGGTTCTGTAATCTATTTTGTATTTAATTGTTTCCTAATGTGTTTTTCTGCTTTCTTGTAACTTCCTCTGTGAGCCCTTGATCCTCTCCAGTGCATGGTAGTTGCGGTCATGTGAACTGCTCTGTGCACACTATAAATCCCATAGTCCATCTATGTTTTTGTTTTTCCGTTTTTCGTGTCATTCTTTATGATCGCAATTCGAAAATTCGTAAATTCAAAAATAAGAAAGAAAATCCATAAATTTGAAAGAATAACTAACTAACTATGGGATGTACAGAGCAGTTCACATGACCGCAACGAATATAAACTGGAGAGGGTCAAGGGCTCACAGAGAAAGTTACAAGAAAGCAGAAAAACACAGTAGGAAAGCATAAAATAAAAAATAGATTACAGGGTCATTAAGCAGTGGATATGTATGAATTATTTTTGGAAAATAAATATATTGTTTTATGTTAGTTTATTGTAGTATTTAAATTTTATTATTTTACCACCATGGCACTCACCAGATGTTTCTGTAGTGTAGTGGTTATCGCGTTCGCCTAACACGTGAAAGGTCCCTGGTTCGAGACCGGGCGGAAACAACTTTTCCTTTTCATTGGAGAGGTCCAAGGCAATGCTCCACCTGCTACTGTCAACTAGCAGCCAATAAAATAGAATCAAGTGACACACAATACTGCGGCTGCATTTCTCAATTTTCATACACCAGAAGTCAGAAAGAACCCCGACATCTTCTCATTTTAGAATGCGCTTTAGTATTACTTCATTTAAAAAAAATGGAAATGGTTAGTGGATGTCCTAGTGCATAATATTATCACCTTCTTCCTTCGTGGGACAGGCTAAAATTGTAGTCATTATTTTCTCTGGCTGTCCTATCCACAGATGGGGAAGGACACAGGTATAAAAAAATGTATTTCAAAATTTGAGGCCTTATGAAGACCGGACGTTTGCCCATCTCTCCCAGACGCCTTTCCTCCTTGGCAGAAAAAAAGCTTAAAGGGTTTGTAAACCTTTGTGTTTTTTCACCTTAATGCATCCTATGTATTAAGGTAAAAAAACACCTTGCAGTGTCTGTGTCCTCAGCCCCCACTGTTTTACTTACCTGAGCCCCGAATTTCCATGGGCGCGATCCCACGTTGCTCTCTCCACAGCTTCTTGGCTCTCCATTGGATAGATTGATAGCGCAGCCATTTTCTCCCGCAGCTGTCAATCAAATCCAATGACGCGGCCGCCGGGGGGCGGGGCCGAGTCATACACTCGGCGTCTATGGACGCCGAGTGTATGACACAAGAGCGCTCCCGCAAGATAACCCCCTCAGGAGAGAGCTTCCCAAAGGGGGTTATCTAATGCGGGGAGGAGCCACGAGAGCCGCTGTGGGACCCCAGAAGAGGACAATCAGGGCCACTCTGTGCAAAACGAACTGCACAATGGAGGTAAGTATGATAAGTTTGTTATAAAAAAAAATTAAACCTTTAATATCACTTGAAGGCTTAGAAATGCGTGTAACGTGTTTAGGTACGCTTGCGCGTTAATTCATTTCATTGGCCAGAATAACATATTCTGACCATTGAAATTACTTAACGCTCAACGCTTTATGCACCTAGAGTTGACGTGCGTTAAGACACTTTTACATGCATCAAGCTTTTTTTTTTCTGCCAAAACGCAGCTGCTCCTAATAATGTGGGCAACGGGGTTTTGAGGCCAGAAGGTTGGCACCCAGAGTGGAGAGAATGCACATGGAGACCTATGAGTGCAATTGTTAGAAAAGTTTCTGTTTGTGTGTCTATTAAAATAGAGCTGTCACTGATTTTTAATATGGGTTCTGAGCACATGTTGTATTTAACTTGTTATATCCTGTTCTAACTAACCCCATACAAAGAATATAAAGATATTAGGCTTACCCATATATGGGTAACAGGTTGTACAGGAAAAACTGATATTGAATAAAGTGCCATTCTGTACCAGGGACCTTCATTGTTTTCCTTGGCCAATGAGAAGTTTTGTTGTTGTTTCATTGTAAGTATGAGGAGGGGGGGGGGGCTTTTCCTCCTCTCTGTCTCACTTTTGCTATAATCTTCACCTTGTAAGCATCACAAAATGTACCGGTGCATTTTGAATAAATTGTCTTCACTTTTAAACACATGGAGTTTGACTGTAAACAGGAGAAGAATTTTCCTAACATTTTTGGTCCTTCTTGAGCCGGAACCAATGGATGGATCTCTTGGGTCAAACGGTCCCGACAGAATCCAGTGAGTATTGGACGTTAAAAGCTCACTGAGAAACCTCACTCAATGTTGGTGTTAAACAGGGACTAGTTGGACTTGGACCCATATCCACCATCTGGTTTTGAACCTGCTTTGACCAGTCCTCCTGTGTTTTGAAAGGTAAGATAATTTAAATGACTTTTCATTCTTTTCTAAATCTCTTCTCTTTTCTCTGTTTTATTCTGGTTTTATGCAAGTTGTTTTGCCGACATTGGTATTGTATAATATCTCGATAATCCAATGCTCGAAGACAGAGGCATTTGGGGATGTTGCCTAAGGTAAAATAAACGTCACCCGCTGTTCGGATAAAAAAAAAAAATTTGAGGTATACCAAAACGTCAGAGGTTGATTGCCTGACGTCGTCGGAGGTTGAATGCCTGACAGTTTAAGCGCTAGTTAGCGGAGTGATCTAGAAAGACCACAAAGTTAACTTTCTTCTGTGTGTTTTAGTTTCTTCTTTCTTATGTTTAACCTTTCTGTTGACGCTGTAACTTCATTGAACAACGGTAGAGCTGAGCCGAGGGTCGCTAGTCCGGTGTTCTATAAGTTAATGTGAGACCCACTAATGCTGACAATGAGGGTCAGTTAATGTTACTGTGATACAGTCCGGTGGGCTCCCGGCCAGAGAGACACGAAACTCACATTGAGCAGACATGTGGCCACAGTAAGAAACTGTTATTCTTACTTATTCTGCTCTCTGTGGCAAGTAATTAGTCAGTGTCTACAGCAGCTGCTGGCTTTTAATATTTGGACACTTACCTGTCCTGGAGTCCAGCGACGTCCACAGCAGAGGACGAGCGACCGCTCGTCGCTCTGCTGCTCCCTCCACCATCCTCGCTGAGGGAACCAGGAAGTGAAGCCCTGCGGCTTCATGCCCGGTTCCCTACGGCACATGCGCGAGTCGCGCTGCGCCGTTCTGATTGGTGCTCCTGTGTTCTGGGAGCCGAGTGTCTCCCAGAACACCAAGGGAAGTCTGCGGGAAGTGACGTAACTCCCGCAGATTCCCGGAGAGAGGACTCCCGGATGTGGGTGAAAATACCTGTCTTAGACAGGTATCTTCACCCCCCTCCCCCCTGAAAGGTGTCAATTGTGACACCGGAGGGGGGGAGGAATCCAAATAGCAAAAGTTGCTATTTAGGGTGGAGCTCCACTTTAAGGTAAAATTGAGTGTAAACTAGAGTAATGCTGATGTTACACAGTTAGAGCCAAATAACTCCTTACCTGTTGCAGAAATAATAGAGCCGATAATAATTATCAATGCTAATACCAGCAGAAGGAGTTATGATCAACTTGGGTTTCTGTGTATGTAAATTTTTATGGCAGATTTATAGAGTCGGATATGGGGATTGTATGTATACAATATTGGATTTTTAAAAAGTATGCAACGTGATGGAACTTTAACTAGTTATGAGCCTGTCAAAAAAAATATTCTAATGCTACGTATGGATAATTGTGGACTACTGATGAGAGATGCCTGCTTCTTTTTTCCTGCAGTTTACTCACCGATCCCCCCCCCACCCTTGGGTTTCTGTGAAAGAAGGGAGTGAGGTGCCCCTCCCTTCAAATTTCTGTGTAAAGAAGCCAGGGATTGTTTTGTTTTTTGTTTTTAAAGTGAACAATACAGAAGGGTTATATTTTAGGTACTGAAACTGAGCATTAAAAAAAAAAAAAAGGAAAAAGTCTCCACTCACTGATAGGACCGGGTTGATTTGGTATTTTAGCATGCCAGAATATTAAAAGAACTATGCAAGTTAAAAAGTAGTAGTTGGACAAGGAAGCACATGCCAGAAGGTTATTGATGGTTTTAAGTGGTAGATAGAAAACATGGAAGTGAATTGCACTATGAAGAAAGTAGACAGAATGTTGTAGAATTATTAATGAGGATTGCTGGATGTGAGACAAGAAAAAGCTGAGGATGTTTTTGATTACTTTAAAGGTGTCCAGTCCATGGCAAAGACAGTGTAGTCAGTTAGATCTACTCCTACTAACGTTACTGCCATGGGTTCGGTTGTAAGTTGCTGTTGTGTTCCTAGTGTGCTGTTGGAAGGAGATGGAAGATTTATGCATAGCAAAGAACCTAGATCTGTTCAGCATTGTGCTAAGTGTGAAGGAGTTTGGATTCAATTGTAAATTAACTGTAAAAGGGTGTCAGGACTTAGGACCCAGAGAAAAAAATATATATATATATGAGTTAGAAATAGCGGAGCACTGGCTTAAACACGCTAGAATCAGAGCAGACGGGAGAAGAATGAAAGAAAAATGCCAAGCCCAACTGCCCCTAGTGGACAAAGAGGATGATTTCATTTGTTGCACCCAGAGACCACCTCCTTATAATGGTCCTCCCCCTCAGGTGCAAGCCACTGCCCAGAGTACCACCCTTCCTGTGACATCCACCCCTGTCTGAGGAACCGCCTCTGAACAAGACCCCAATCCTACTTCCTCAATCTCTCCAGACAGTAGCACAACCTCGATGATGAACTGATCGATCCTTGAAACTTTAACTGACGCCATAACCTATGCACCAGGTGCCCCAGCGGGAGCCAAGAGATCAAGTAAACCTCCTATTAGGTATGGTGTAAATGATGGTGAGGAATACCCCTAGATAGAAGTCCCGTACCTCAGGGGAGGACAGGCGGACAGGGGCAAGGGGATCCATTGCCTCCAGATAGCCTAGACTTAAGAAACAGGTTGACTGCCTTACTGAATAGATGCCAGCTTAGATGGGTACAACGGACTGATTAGCAGAAAATAAATAGGACAATACTTTTGACACAACCTCATTTAACAATACAGAGGTGTACTACATTAAACCCATCCACACTGCTACCACTTCCTACTGATGGTCATAAACATGACTGTACTGCTGCCATCGCTGAAAAGGTACTGCCACACAGTGATTTGAAAGATGTACCGTTATCTAACCCTGACATGACACTTTTTGTTGATGGCTCCAGTAAGAAAAATCCAGATGGCACAAATGCAACTGGATATGCAGTAGTGACACAGGATGAAATCTTAGAAGCTAGGTCATTACCAAAACATTATTCAGCACAAGTAGCAGAACTTGTAGCACTGACAAGAGCATGCATACTATCAAAAGGAAAATCCGTGACCATATGCATTCTCAACAGTACATGTTTTTGCACAATATTGGAAAAACAAAAGGTTGCATTATAATAGATAACATTTATACATAGCCTGAAGGAAAACCGGTATTGCCAAAATCCCTATTTAGGTATGCAGCAGTGTTGACACATGGAGTAACTCATTTGTCAAACAGGGGGATGACTGAGATGTTAAATAAGGTATGTACAGCCTATGGTTTCACTAACTACTAAAAAAGTAATTAAAAAAAAAAGGAAACATTGTCACTCGCCTAAGTGGGAGGGGCCATATCAGGTTCTTCTCTCCACTCCCATGACAATAAGGATTGCAGAGAGGTCTACCTGGACTCACCAGTCCTATTAGCAAAAAGGTTTTACAGGCAGAGCAGGGTCAGTTGGCGACAGAGCTCTAGGAAGTCCGGCTACAAAGGGAGGTCCCGCACAAGGTGGGGCTTATCTCAAACCGGTGAAGACTCCCTCACCTTACCCCCTGGGGCTCTGTAGCTGGTTAGGATGAAAGGGATAGTAATTGTCTTGGGTCTACTGGTGACTCTAGGGGAGACATCCATACGGGGAGGCAGAAACTGGAAAAATAAGGAACCTCTAGAATGGGCAAGTACAGGGAAGGCTTTGAACTTAACCTTTATAGAAGGGGTAACTAGTACCATTTTAGTTGATTTTTGATAGCCTTTGTTTGGATGGTGATTTTATGGTTGCATCCATTTCTGACCCTGCTGAGATAAATCACATTATTAGGTTTAGTGGGAAGGATGAGGAGCAAACGTTTATGTTCATCTGATGCCAGAGACCAGCAACATGAACAAAAAAGATGGTGACAAAGGCAAAGATGGGACTGGTGCCAGTACTTTAGCATTAAGTTCAACTGAGAGGTGTCCAATTTGCCTGAACAGTCTTTCCCTGGTGGTTGGCTTTCCAGAAGATTGTTGTCACGTTTTCTGTATATCCTGCGTTCTTAAATGGTGTCAAACCTCCTCATCCTGCCCTGTTGACCGCAAAACCTTTCAAGCCGTGTATGAAATGGATCCGGTTGGTGGATGCACCAAGATCCATGCTGTGGCAAGAACGCAAAAAGAAAACTGCAGCTGCAACCTGTGCCAGTGGTGCTGTACAAAAGAGAAGATATGCTTTAGAACGGATGTTATGAAGCAATACTGCTTGAATTAGGAAAAATAGAAATGAAAAGATGTACTACAATCAATCCTGCCAGAAGACCTCGAAGCGGAGGGTGACCAAATCTGCTTAAAACTTATGGAAGATGAAAT
The DNA here is from genome assembly GCA_029206835.1 of Rana muscosa. Classification (NCBI taxonomy): domain Eukaryota; kingdom Metazoa; phylum Chordata; class Amphibia; order Anura; family Ranidae; genus Rana; species Rana muscosa. Next base: position 281,515,458 of record CM055118.1, read on the forward strand.
GCAGCAAATCTCCCCAGTAAAGGACACTCCTCTTGAAAATTCTGATCTGATCCTGTTTGCAGAGGGTTCACGCCTGTACAAAGATGGAGTCCCAAGATTGGCATATGCGGTGACAACATTAGAGGAAGTGATTGAGACCCAACTACTCCCTTCATCACTTTCAGCGCAGGTTGCCAAAATGGTATGTAGCGGGTGGTCATATTTAGGGGATGCATCTGAGTGACACCAGGCTCAGATGCAGCAATTGTTAGGATTCCTGGACCCATTTATGTCAGTGGAGGATATCAATGGTGTTCGGTTCCCTGCGGCCTATAGGTGGCGCTGTTGCCATTGGCTGGGGTTGAACCACCATTGGAGGGCTGTGCCCTTTGTGTCCTCTCGTGGCAGTAGTACAGCGGGGCGGGGAACCCGCTGTGCATGCTGGGAGAGGGTATAAAGGGGGCAGACATCTTCCACACGAGGTCCACGCCCAGGCACCTTCAGCCTGGGTGCATGTGCGTGTCGTCCCGGGTGCCCTAGGCCCAGGGATGGAGTTGCGGTTCCACCCCAGACACCTTTGGTCTGGGGTGAGGTACTCTCTGGAGGTCTGGGGCCCAATACCTTCGACTGGGTCCTAGGGTGTCCTCCGGTGTGGACGCCCGAATCTAGGATGAGGAGGCCAGGGAGGTGACCCTTCCGAAGATCCAGTACAGCATTTGCTGGTGACGGCGGGGCCTCTGGTAACTGTCCGGATGGATGTCCTTTCCCTGACAGGGGCCATTTCCTACAGAAGGTAGTCCACGTTCTCATGGTCTGTGGCAGGGACCCATCGTGAATCAGGTCGGTGGCAGAGACCCAACAACCAGGTCTGTGGCAGAGGCCTTATTCATCTGGTCTGTGGCAGGGACCCCCTCACGGTCGGTGCAGCGACTGTGCGCCAAGCCTGTTCGCGCTATAACGGAACAGGAGAGAAACCAAGTTCAAGTTTGTGCCTGGACCTCCTCCCCACTTTGTTCTAAACTGTTCTATGTCTAACCAGTCGCTCTTAAAGGACTATTTATTGCTCTGAAGAATAAATAAGTGTTGGACTTTCAGTGGTGTGGAACTTGACTTTCTGGGAGCTAAGGGTCCTACCTCCACCTGCGTGGAGGGTGAGAATCATCCTCAAGGGAAGTGTTGGCTCTGGACAGGGACACAGGCCCGAAGGTAAAAGGTTATAGCTCACACCTCTGCACACAAGAGGTTACGAGCTGGTGGTGCGCCACACTCTCCTCCCTGGTCCCCTAGACCAGTGGTCCCCAACCTTTTTGGCACCAAGGACCGGTTTTGTGGAAGAATATTTTTCCAAAGCCCGGTAGGAGGGGGGAGGAATCGCGATGTGTGGGTCGGTTCACACTGCTGCGGTGCGGGAACCCTGCGAATCCACTGTGGGTTCCCGCATCGCAGATTTTCCGGTGGCAGTTCACATTGCCCTATGCGAACTGCTGGGAGTGTCAGTTAAAAGTTAACGACACCCCCAAATCAGTTCGTATATCGCAGTGCGATCTGCAAACTCTGACAGGAATCGGATCGCATGGGTGTGAACACCCATGCGATCCGATTCTGCTGCGGAGAAAAAAAAAAAGGGTCCTGTGTGAGTTTGATGCAAATTCAGCCATACGATTTGTATGGCTGAAATCGCACAGAGATCGCATGTGATGTGCACTGCACTGCGGTGCGAATCTCATCCGAACTCTGACATCGCTGCAGTGTGAACCGGCCCTAAATGTCCCAGTGTAAAAATATTATTAAATGTCCCAATATAAAAATATTTTTAAATGTCCCAGTATAAAAAAATGATTTAATGATTTTTTTATACTGGGACATTTAATGATTTTTTTTTATACTGGAACATTTAATGTCCCAGTATAAAAAAATCATTAAATGTCCCAGTATAAAAAAATCATTAAATGTCCCAGTATAAAAAAATCATTAAATGTCCCAGTATAAAAAAATCATTAAATGTCTCAGAAGAAAAAAATCATTAAATGTCCCAGTATAAAAAAAATATCCAAGTCCCTCTGCAGTGCCCACTCTACGGGAAAGTGAGGGGGAGCTGTTAGAGATTGCGGGAATGCATTGAGCTGGTACATAGCGAGGGTGGGCGGAGAGAGGACGTCATTCGCTCTCTCTCTCATTGGCCGGCCGCGCCTCTGTGTAGCGTAGCCTTGCAGCGCCGTATGTTAGGGCGGGACAGCAGGTGCGCCTCTGCGTAGCGCAGAGAGATGGTGTCATCTCTCTGCTCGGGCAGCTGCATCGCTGATGGTCTCCTCCATGGCCCGGCTATAGCGGCGGTACGGCACGGACAGTGTCATTCGCGTTGCGGCCCGGCTAGAGAGGTGGTATGGCCCGGCTTTGGGCCGCAGACCGGGGGTTGACGACCTCTGCCCTAGATGAGAGCCATTGACCAAGAAGAGAAGAGGGAGGCAGAGGTGAGGTCGCTACATGTGGGGGCTGGGTCCGGGATCTGTGTCTGTGTTGATGGAGCCGAGACTTTCAGAGTTTGAACTTTGCTGCCCAGAGAAGTTGCGAGGAGGTCAGCCATATTGGCCAACGCGCCACGAGGCACACCCTGTCTGCGCAGTTCGTGGGCGTGACACAACAGAAGCCCGTGAACAGGTGCGGAATCTGGGAGGAGTCTGGCCATGTGAAGTGATGCACGTGGGGACTTTGGCGCGAGATAGTCAGTGCGCGATGGAGCAGCAAGCGGTCAGCACGTTCACTACTGCCTCGTGGGTTCCTACTTCCACAGCCACGAGAATGACTTTGTTTGTTACTCCGCTGACAGATACAGGGATTAGGTTCAAGCCCCGGGGGCGATTCACCCTGTACGTATATAAGGACGTTGAGGCTCTCGGTGTGATTTGTCCCGGCTGCTCGGGAGTGTTGGTCCATCTGAAGCCATTCAGGCGATGCGAGGCCTGTAAAGAATAATTTTCGAGGTGGAGCAACCCACGGAAAGGCCTCGGGCCTTCCACCTCAACTGTATAAAAGGCGCCACCACTCTTGAAGGAGAAGTCAGAGCTTGTACAGCCATCCCTACGCACACTGACCGGGCTCTGGAGGAAGCCCCAGTTGAGAGTGAGACTGCGATTGAGAAATCCAAAGATGCTGCTTCGGTCACCACGGAATACCTGCTTCCACCGCCAAAGAGGAGAGTCGGTTTGGTCAAGGCTTCCTGCGGCCGTAGGAGAGTCACACCCCAGCGCTTGCCTGGCCCGGATGGATACGGAAGGAAGAGCCCCGGACATCCCAGTTCGAGTAAAGGCCGAGGGACGGGACCTGGTGTGTGGTTGGAGGTGTCGGGGATCCAGAGGCCCTGGAACCTGTCCAAGGGGGTGACTCCACGTCTACACGGAGTTACTGTCACACGGAGGAGTATGACACCTCCGACCTGGAGTCGATCTCCGATGTTGGAGATGACGTTGTAATTGACTAACTTTTTGCTCAGAAAGGCTGGGACAAGATACCTCTATCCTTGTCCCGTGTGAAAAGGGACCCACCCATGTCCACTGGGGATAGTACACCCCGGGTGGAGGTCCCGGCGCCTGAGGAGGGATCTGGTCCCCTGCATGCCTTTCCACCCCCAGAGTCGCCTGCGCCCATTGCTGGGGCGAAGCGAGTGTCACTGTGGGCTCCAATGCCCAATCTACAGGTGGTGAAGGTGCCCCAGCACCCGGATGTTATAGTGCTGCCTGGTGAAGGAGACCTTGCTACAATGCCACCCCTTTCCCGTTTGCAGAGACTTTTCGGTCAGAAAGTTGCCAATGAATATGGGTGGGAGTACCCATATTTGTCCAAGGAACTTTTGTACGAGGTGGGTGCCTGCAGACAGTGGTGGTATGATGACTTCATCTGGACACATCTCAAGGTGCCCCACGCTCGCAGGTACCTCTCATGTTCCCCTGCAGCCTCCAAAAGGTTCAAAGATTGCAAGGCAGAGAGTGTATGTTGGGTCGGCACATCCGTGCTGACCGGGTGCTTATTTGTACGAGGGAGGGGGATGATGTGGAATATCATATGGAGACTTTCGACAGGTATTTGAAACCCCTAATACTGCCGCACCCAAGGTTTTATTTGTAGGAGAATAGACTCCTGTGTGTTTTTTGTTGCTGAACATTCCAGAGTGCCTTTGCTGTAACTCTGTGGACTCTTTAACCCGCAAGGGATGGCCTACTTTTGGAAGAATTGGGAGCAGTTTTATTTTTGTTGTTCTCCTTTCTCCTTTTTTCTTTCTCCACCACAAGGATATTGAGACAGGGCCACAGTACAGAGAAAAAAAGGATTTCTGGATGGAAGAAAACAAGTGTTCTGACCGTGACACCACCACCAGGGGGCGGTGTTGCGCAACGATTGTCACACACACCACACATTACTTTTGGAGGAAAAGGGTTTCCCTTAGGGGGAGCCTGTTCATTCCAAATCACATACTGTGTCAGATAATGTGTTCTTTTTCCCCCTCTGCAGGAGAACGTCAATCAAGTCTGCTGAGAATGGGGCAGATCTTAGTCAGTGATGTGGGAGGGGGGGAAATATAATTTTTTTTAAAAAATTATGCTGTTATGCCTGCTTGAATGTTTACACCTGTGTATGTTTTATTTGTTGTTTCTTCCCTTCTCTGTTGGTTCAGGCACAAACGAGACAAAAATGTTAAATTGTAATTTTTTATATTTTGGTTAGTTTGTCTCTGGATCGGATTTATGCTGACTCTGCTTTAAAGGGGGGGCATAAATTGGTTTCAGACACTGGGGACCAGTGTCAAATCACTGGGGGGGATGTGTAGCGGGTGGTCATATTTAAGGGATGCCTCTGAGTGACACCAGGCTCAGATGCAGCAATTGTTAGGATTCCTGGACCCATTTATGCCAGTGGAGGATATCAATGGTGTTCGGTTCCCTGCGGCCTATAGGTGGCGCTGTTGCAATGGGCTGGGGTTGAACCACCATTGGAGGGCTGTGCCCTTTGTGTCCTCTCGCGGCAGTAGTACAGCGGGGCGGGGAACCCACTGTGCATGCTGGGAGAAGGTATAAAGGGGGCAGACATCTAACGCACGAGGTCCGCTCCCAGGCACCTTCAGCCTGGGTGCATGTGCGTGTCGTCCCGGGTGCCCTAGGCCCGGGGATGGAGTTACAGTTCCACCCCAGACACCTTTGGTCTGGGGTGAGGTACTCTCTGGGGGTCTGGGGCCCAGTACCTTCGACTGGGTCCCGCAAGGGATCGAGGGCTCCTAGGGTGTCCTCCGGTGTGGACGCCCGAATCTAGGACGAGGAGGCCAGGGAGGTGACCCTTCCGAAGATCCAGTGCAGCATTTGCTGGTGACGGCGGGGCCTCTGGTAACTGTCTGGATGGATGTCCTTTCCCTGACAAGGGCCATTTCCTACAGAAGGTAGTCCACATTCTCATGGTCTGTGGCAGGGACCCATCGTGAATCAGGTCAGTGGCAGAGACGCAACAACCAGGTCTGTGGCAGAGGCCCCCTCACGGTCGGTGCAGCGACTGTGCGCCAAACCTGTTCGCGCTATAACGAAACAGGAGAGAAACCAAGTTCAAATTTGTGCCTGGAACTCCTCACCACTTTGTTCTAAACTGTTCTATGTCTAACCAGTCGCTCTTAAAGGACTATTTATTGCTCTGAAGAATAAATAAGTGTTGGATTTCAGTGGTGTGGAACTTGACTTTCTGGGAGCTAAGGGTCCTACCTCCACCTGCATGGAGGGTGGGAATCATCCTCAAGGGAAGTGTTGGCTCTGGACAGGGACACAGGCCCGAAGGTAAAAGGTTATAGCTAACACCTCTGCACACAAGAGGTTACGAGCTGGTGGTGCACCACACTCTCCTCCCTGGTCCCCTAGACGAGAGCCATTGACTGAGAAGAGAAGAGGGAGGCAGAGGTGAGGTCGCTACAGGTAGCACTCACAAAAGCCTGTGAGACCGCAAAGGATCAAACAGCCAACATCTACACTGATAGCAAGTATGCTCTCGAAGTAGTCCATGATTATGGACCTATAAGGAAGAACAGAAGATTCACAACTGCTGCAAGAGAACCAATTCAAAACTGGAAATATGTTCAAGAACTTTTTGAAGCAGTGACCCTCCCAAAGGAAGTAGCCATCCTGAAGGTCAAGGCACTTACTGGAGGACAACCCATGGAAGAAGGAAACCAGTTGTCTGATCATACTGCCAGGAAGACTGCTGAAACACTAATGGAAGCAGTCATGACCCCTAATCATGGATTTTGCAAGGAAAAATGAAAAAAAAAAAAAGAAACCTGTAACAGATTAAAAGAAAATAAGAAAACAAATACTGAAAATAAAAGAACTGATTAAGAAATTGCAAGAATCTGCACCTGATGATTGGTATAAAATCATGTAAAGGAACAGAACAAAGAAAGATCAAGATGGACTCTTGTGCAAGGAAAATGGAATATGTGTCCCATCTCAAATGAAAAAATAGGATTTTTATAACAGCTTACCTGTAAAATCCTTTTCTTGGAGTACACCACGGGACACAGAGCTAGTCATTACATAATGGGTTAAGGGTCACCAGCGGTGATTGGACACTGGCACAACCAATGGAAGACAGTTCCCCTCCATATAACCCCTCCCATCAGGGAAGTACCTCAGTTTTGTAGCAAAGCAGTAAGGTTCCCATAAGAAGGGGGGGACCTCTGTGTCCCGTGGTGTACTCCAAGAAAAGGATTTTACAGGTAAGCTGTTATAAAAATCCTATTTTCTTTATCGTACACCACGGGACACAGAGCTAGTCATTACATAATGGGACGTCCCAGAGCAATGCTCATATGAAGGGGGGGAGACACAGATCAAAACAGGCCGCTTGCGGACCAGAAGCCCTATACTGCTGCCTGCAGCACACTTCGCCCAAAGGCGGAATCCTCATGTCCTTTCACATCTATTTGATAGAATTTGGAAAATGTATGGACTGAAGACCAAGTTGCAGCTTTACAGATCTGAGCCATCGAAGCCTGGTGGTGCACTGCCCATGAAGCACCTATCGCCCTGGTAGAGTGCGCCTTAACAGGAAAAGGAGGAGTCCTGTTCTTTAAACCATAAGCTTGAATAATTACTTGTCTAATCCACCTGGAAATGGTGGATCTTGATACCGCTTGGCCCTTCTTGGGCCCATCTGGTAAAATAAACAAAACATCTGTTTTACGTATCTGAGCGGTTGCTTGCAGATACACCTTTACCGCTCTCCCTAGATCTAGAGAGTGTAATAATTTTTCCCCCGCCGTCCGCGGGTTTGGAAAAAAGGAAGGCAGAACAATGTCTTGATTCAAGTGAAAAGCCGACACCACCTTAGGTAGAAAAGCCGGATGGGGTCGTAGTACGATTTTGTCCTTGTGACAAATTAGACAAGGCTCTTTACAAGAAAGAGCTGCTAGCTCTGATACTCTCCTAGCAGAAGCTATAGCAATCAGAAAGGCCAATTTCCTACTTAATATAATTAAAGGAATATGGCGAATAGGTTCAAAAGGTTGCTTTTGCAACACTGACAATACCAAATTCAAATCCCATGGACACAAGGGAGTCCTAACTGGAGGATTTATCCTCAGTACCCCCTTAATGAATGTCCGAACTAGGGAGTGAGATGCCAATGGTCTCTGAAAGAAGACTGATAGAGCCGATATTTGCCCTTTGATGGTGCTAAGGGCTAAATTCATATCCACTCCTAACTGGCAAAAAGCAAGAATCCTGCTTATTTCATATTTCTGAGGATTCCAACTTCTGGATTCACACCAGGAAACGTATGCTCTCCAGACTCTCTGATAGATGAGTCTGGAGGCTGGCTTTCTAGCATTAATGAGCGTAGAAAGAGCCGGACCAGAGACCCCTCTCTTTTTAAAAATGTGGGTCTCAGCAGCCAGGCCGTCAACTTTAGCCTTTGTAAGGAAGGGTGGAATACTGGACCCTGTGACAGCAGGTCGTGTCGGAGTGGAAACTTCCAGGGCCTTCCTATCGCCGTTTTTACAATCTCGGCATACCAAGGCCTCCTGGGCCAGTTTGGGGCCACTAGGATTACTGGTATTCCCTCCTCCTTGATCCTGCGAAGCAGTCTTTGTAGAAGAGGGATCGGAGGGAATGCCTAGATCAGTGAGAACTGATTCCATGGAGTTATTAGAGCGTCTGTATTATTAGAGCGTCTGTCCCGTAGGCTAGAGGATCCCTCGTTCTGGACACAAAGTTGTCCAATTTCTTGTTGAACCTGGCAGCTAGCAGGTCTACATCTGGGTTTCCCCATCTCAGACATATGGCCTGAAAGATCTCGGGGTGAAGAGACCACTCCCTGGTAGCAGCTGCTGACGACTCAGGTAGTCTGCTTGCCAATTTTCCATCCCTGGAATGAAGATTGCAGAAAGGCAAGGTACATGCTCTTCTGCCCATGCCAGGATCCGGTTCACCTCTCTTTGGGCTGCCCGACTGCGGGTGCCTCCTTGGTGATTGATGTAAGCTACTGCAGTAGCATTGTCGGATTGAACCCGAACTGGGTAGCCCTGTAACCTGTATGTCCAGGTTTTGAGGGCTAGATATACCGCCCGGATCTCTAGCACATTGATGGGCAGGATCCCCTGAGTCTTGGCCCAGGTTCCCTGGGTAGAAGCCTCCTCGAATACTGTACCCCAGTCCGATAGGCTGGTATTCCTAGATACCACCTTCCAGGCCACTGGGAGGAAGGACTTTCCCTTCCGTAAATTCCTGGCTTCTAGCCACCAATCGAAGTTGTGGCGTACTTGTGAGGACAGGCGCATGGGTATATCCAGAGCTTGGCTCTTCCTGTTCCAGGAAGCTAAAATATTGCCTTGAAGTAGTCTCGAATGAAACTGGGCGTAAGGGACCGCCTCGAAGGAGGCTACCATCTTTCCCAATAGTCTCATGCAAAGGCGAATAGACGGCCTCTTGTTTGCTTTGACCTTGTGGATCAGGTCTTTCAGAGACTGTATCTTCGGTTCTGGCAGGTATACCTCGTTTTGGGCTGTATCTATGATCATGCCCAGGTACCCTATCCTTCTTTGGGCCTGGAGAGAGGATTTTTGTAAATTTATAATCCATCCTAAATGCTCCAGGTATCCTACTGTAGTGTGTACAGCGTGACCCAATCCGTCCTTTGACTGATCTATTACTAGTAGATCGTCCAGATAGGCTGTTACCGCAATGCCCCGTGTTCTTAGGTTACTAACAGAGGAGCTAGCACCTTTGTGAATACTATGGGCGCGGTGGCTACACCAAACGGCAGAGCCACAAATTGAAAGTGGCGATCTTCTACCGCAACCTTAGGAATCTTTGGTGAGCGGGGAGGATGGGTATGTGTAAATGTGCGTCCTTGATATCTATGGACGCCATGAATTTTCCGCCCTTTAAAGTGGCGGCCACGGATCGGATCGTTTCCATTCGAAAATGGCGATCGTTCAGGAACCGATTTAGGGATTTTAGATCCAGGATGGGTCTGACATCTCCATTTGGCTTTGGAATCACAAAGAGGTTTGAGTAAAAACCTGAACCTCGCTCTTTTTGGGGTACGTCTGTAACTACCCCTTGAGCCATTAAGTGATTCAAACCTTTGAAGAAGGATTCTCTTTTTTGTGGATCCTTGGAGAGTCTTGAACCTCGGAATTGAGAAGATGGGATCTCTCGAAATTCCAGTTTGTACCCTGAGGATATTGTGGATACTACCCAATTGTCCTGGATTTCTGACCACCAAGTTGCTCAGAACTGACAAAGCCTTCCTCCCACTCGGCCGAGCGGGGGCGCCCCTTCACTGAGAGGCTTTGGGGGCTTGCTTATTAGCTCTTGCACCCCACGGCTTCTTGTTCTTCTGAGCTTGCCCCTTGGCTTTTGTGGGCGGCTAAAACAGGCCGCCGCCACTGGTTGGAGTCAGATTTCCCGGGAGCTGGGGAGAGAGCGTTTAAAACAAGATCTCTTGTTTTTCTTTCTCTCAGGTAAAAGTCATTTTACCACTTGATCTTCTGTATATATTTTTCTAAATCTTCCCCAAATAGGCGTTCGCCATGGAACGGGAACTTGCCAACAGCTTTTTGCATGGGGTCTCCGCTGACCAATGCTTAAGCCAAAGTACTCTGCGCATCTGTACCAGCTGGAGTGTAAGGCGTGATGCCTGTATGATAGAATCTCTCATGGCATCCACTGTGAAGCATAAGGCTTTTAGGCAAATTTTTCCCAATTTCTAGCCTGCTCTGAAGGCTGATGACCTGACCCATACCGACTGCTGCTACTGCAGGTTGGGTAATTGAGCCGGCCAAAAGGAAGGAGGATTTCAACTTCCTCTCAGAAGGATCTTTTAAACCCTTGTACATTATCCACCGGACATGTCAGGTTTTTATTTACACAAGAAATAGCCGCAACTACCGCAGGCAGGCTCCATTTCTTAAAAAAAATTTTTTTCCCCCATAGGATAAAGAATGTTAAACCTTTTTGGAGGTGAGAAACGCTTATCTGGATGTTGCCAGTTTGCGTATATTAGATCCTCTAGTAACGGATGAACCGGGAAGGAGCATGCACCTTGCAGGGATCTTAATGACCCTAGGGAGGAGACAGGTAATTCCGTTACCTCCGCAGAGGTTAACTTAAATGCACTGCTATAGCATTGTACCTGTGACCTTAAAATCTGGCTCCTCATCCTCTGCTGATGTAGCCTCCTCCTCCTCATCCTCCTCCCTCAGGTACTTCTGAAGGGAGGTCCAATACTGGAAGAGACCTGCTTCGCTTATTGTTCCTTTTTAGAGGACTTAGCGATTAAGGTAGCAATTTTTTCCTCCAGATTATTTAGGGCAGCTGATAAAGTGTCCTCAGTGACATATACAGGCCCAGGCTCCACTGGGGAAGCCGCCATACCTGACAGAGGTAATGGCTCATCCTGAACAGGTGCATTTAGCAACCCAGGAGAGAAAGGTACCGAGTCAGCACAGTTAGAGCCTCCTCTCAGGCGGTGGTGCTTTCTTATCTCTTTTTGTCCGTATTACTTCCCCTGGAAGGCTTACCGTTTAGACAAAATACAAGGTACCTAAATGCATATACTACCGTGTTCAGTTTAGCAAATACATTAAGTATGCAACTTTTAACACATAACTATGCATAACATGGATGTCTTCTAGGAAGTACCCAATCCAACCACATGGAGTCTTACGTCCCTGTATAGCTGCTGTGTTTCTCTGCCAGGAATAAGAGAACTAACGAGCTTGCTTGCTGCTGCAGTGCTTCTCACACTGACAGTCTTTTAAAATTGGCGCCGTTTCTGTGCCTGCGCGCGCCACGTGCCCGCGCACGCCTTCGCCCCCCCCCCCTCCGATAAAGCGCGCGCGCGCGGCCCTTAGCGCTATGGCGGTGGCCATAGTGAGAGAGGACTCTCATCAGCCCTTGTTCCCACTTACCTGCATCTGCAGGTGTCTGGTCGGCCACCGAAAGGAGGATCGGGGTGCCCCAGCAAGCTCAGCAGCGGAGGTGACGAGCAGTGTACTTCGCCGAAGCCGACACTGAACAGAGTGAGGTGAGTATATTCAGCTCTTTACTCCCCCCAGTGGTGGAAAAAAAGAAGACATCCACTTTTTGAAAAAGGTCCCAACCTAGTTATGGACCTTCTAATCTCACCTTATCCACGCCGCAGGTTTTTCTGCTGAAAGATTTCAGACAGATACCAAACTTCACCCTTCACGGTGGGCTATGTGTGCCAACCTTCAGGGATATGGGTTCCTATTTAAAGGATACCTCTCCCCTGGGCCATGTACAAGACTCTTACCAGGACTTTATAGCGAAATAGCGAAAGTGCTGGATCTTAGAGCCCAGTCCTCCGAAGAGAGACATTACAGGCGACGCCTCATGGATGAGGCCCGGATCCCATCCAGATTCAGCTCATTTGTAGGCGTCTTGGATGGATCCGAAAGCATAGCTCTTTTACCCCCAGAGGGTCTCTTTGGTAGAGCTTTCCTTTAGCACCTCCTAACGCGTCCAACACCTTTCGACACTGGCGGAAAAACTGAGGTACTTCCCTGATGGGAGGGGTTATATGGAGGGGAACTGTCTTCCATTGGTTGTGCCAGTGTCCAATCACCGCTGGTGACCCTTAACCCATTATGTAATGACTAGCTCTGTGTCCCGTGGTGTACGATAAAGAAAGATGATCATTCCACTAGCCCATAAACGGAGTTTATTGCCCTAAGGCAATGGAGAGAAACATAAGCAAGGCTGGATGGTTTATTTCGATACTCCAGAAATGCATATCAAGACTTTGAGGGATGCATAATCTGTGCTAAAAATAACTCAGGAAAACAGACCAGAGCAACGCAAAGACATTTGGCCAAGTCACTATTCCTTTTCCAAAGACTTCCGATTTATTAAATCCAATTGCTCAAATCAGGCCAATATCAATATGTTTTGTTGTGCATAGACATGTTTCAAGCTGAATAGAAGCCTGACTGGTGGCTATTGGCTAAATCAAATGCCAAGGCAACAGCAAAAGAAACTCCTTTCCGAAGTAATATGCCGCTTTGGAGTCTTTGAAACTTTAGAGAATGACAAAGGAACACATTTCACTGGACAGATCATGCAAATTACATGCAAATTTGGCAATTGACCAGGCCTTCCATGCCTCTATAATCCTCAAAGTTCAGGGAAGGTAGAAAAATATAGTGGAATCATTAAAGACAGGCTAGCTAAATCAATGCAGGAAAAGAGTAGATGGGTCAGTAAAGAAACAATGGCCAGAACTGTTGCCTCAGGTTCTTTACAACATCAAGATTACCCCTACTTTATAGGTCAGAGAACTTGAGCCCTTATAAGATTTTGTTTGGGGGCCCACCTAAGACAGGGTTGTATTTTCTACATCAGAATGCTGTAATGTATAACGATTTTGTTTTTTATGTAATTGTCTAATACAAGCAACTAACTGCGATGCACAAGTTTGTTTTTGATTCAATTCCAGATCCAGATCAAGTAACTGGAACACATGATTTACAGCCAGATTGGGTCCTAGAAAAAGAACATATGAAAGTACCTTTGGGACCAAAGCCTGAAGGACCCTACCAAGTGTCCCTGACAACTGCTACAGCTGTAAAGTGACGTGGATACATGCCAGCCATTGCAAGAAAGTATAGCTAATTTCAAAAGATGAGTAAACTACTGTTATGCCTTTACTTGATCTTGGCAGTCAAGGCTATAGAGGAAAATTACCTGTACAAATTACACATGCTAACCGGAGTAATTTGAGTAATTGCTAGATATGTTCACATAGGCCAGACAGTTAAAAAAAAAAAAAGGCACACACCTAGTACTCATTTACTTTCATTTTGAGTTTAGGCAATACAAGGCTGCCCAAAAACGAATATGTCAAGAATATCACAAATGTTCTATTGTGAAAATACATTTTATGCTAAAGATAACTTAAGGCCTTTTTGAATATCCCCTTGTATAGTAAAGGAAAGAGGTATACAATGTGACATTATGATAGGAAATATGAAAAACTCATATTACACTTTGTTTAGAAATGGTAAATTTTCATGGATTCAACAGATATTTTTTTTTTTGTCCTTATAGGAATCATAGTTGTTGGATTACTTGCTTATTTGTTTTTCAGGTGTTCTAAATGTGGAATACAAAAAAAATACTACAATGGCAGTTAGAACTAAAAGAGATGGCCCCAGGGAAGAGATAGAGTGTTATCAGATAGTCAGATTAGCAGATTCGTATGATGCCAAGATGGGTGATACGAATGAGTAAAGATATGTATCCACATACACCCTAAGAAGAACTTTGCTCCACTTAGACATGAAGTAGTACTGTGGACCCTCTGGTATCATACTAGGTAGGGAAGATATGGTCCTGGCTGAAAGAGGAAGGGTATGCAAAATGTTTGGCAGCATGTGTTGTACCTTTATCCCTAATAATACAGCTCCTGGAGGGACCGTGACCAGAGCCCTGGAAGGACTGACTGCTCTATCGAATGAATAGCGGGAAAACTCGGGTATCAACGATCCATTCACAAACTGGCTTGAAGGATGGTTCGGTAAGTGGACTGGACTTATCACATCATGTTTGATCTCAATTGCTGTGGCTTTGGCCGTACTGGTCACTTGCGGATGCTGCTGCATTCCCTGTATTCGAGGACTTTCACAAAAACTGATTGAAACCACATTCTCAAGAATGATGTATCAAGCTGTTCCTACTTCTGAAGAGACCTATGTGGATATTGAAGCTCAACTTAATGACATACAGTCCGAAAGTGCATAACACGGGGACTAATATCGAAATGTGTTGGGATAAAATAGCCACACAAGAGGAGGGAATGTTAGAAAAATTGCTGTTTGTGTGTCTATTAAAATAGAGCCGACACTGATTTTTAATTTGGCTTCTGAGCACATGTTGTATTAACTTGATATATCCTTTGTTCTAACTAACCCCATACGTAGAATATAAAGATATTAGGCTTACCCATATATGGGTAACAGGTTGTACAGGAAACACTGATAGGTAATAAAGTGCCATGCTGTACCAGGGACCTTCAGTGCTTTCCTTAGCCAAAGAGAATTTTTTTTTGTTGTTTCATTGTAAGTATGAGGAGGGGGGTGGGGCTTTTCCTCCTCTCTTTCTCACTTTTGCTATAATCTTCACCTTGTAAGCATCACTAAATGTACCGGTGCATTTTGAATAAATTGTCTTCAGTCAAACTCCATGTGTTTAAAAGTGAAAACAGGGGAAGAATTTCCCTAATAGCAATAAAGTAGATATGTGCAATTTGTTTTGTTCCGAATTTGTTTTTTAACGAATTTCAAAAATTCCGTTAATTCAGAATTTTCCAAAATTAACCAAAACCTGTTTAACGATTATTTTCGAATATTCAAAAATTCGTAAATTTGAAAAATTTGCAAATTCGGAAATTCTAAAATTTGGAAATCCAAAAACCTGAAAATCTGAAATAACTAACTAATAATATCTTAACTATTACTAACTATTAAATTATAGGTATTGTAAATTCCTTTCAAATTTGTCTGTTAGTGAATGTAACGAATACGAATTTATCCAAAGTTACGAATTATCCGAAATAACGAATGCCGCATCTAAACAAATGAAACGGAACAAATTAATAATAAATAATAATTATAAAAAAAATTATCAAAAGTTTTTATTATTATTGTTATTTATTATTATTAATTTGTTCCATTCCATTTGTTAACCCCTTCCTTACTGGGCACATATACCCCCTTCCTGCCCAGGCGAAATTTCAGCTTTCAGCACTGTCACGCTTTGAATGACAATTGCGCGGTCGTGCGACGTGGCTCCCAAACAAAATGTACGTCCTTTTTTTCGCACAAATAGAGCTTTCTTTTGGTGGTATTTGATCACCTCGGCGGTTTTTATTTTTTGCGCTATAAACAAAAATAGAGCGACAATTTTGAAAAAAAAGCAATATTTTTTGATTTTTTTTTTTTTAAAATATTTTTTTCCTCAGTTTAGGCCGATACGTATTCTTCTACATATTTTTGGTAAAAAAAAATCGCAATCAGCGTTTATTGATTGGTTTGCGCAAAAGTTATAGCGTTTACAAAATAGGGGGATAGTTTTATGGCATTTTTATATATATATTTTTTTTATTAGTAATGGCGGCGATCAGTGATTTTTTTTGTGACTGCGACATTATGGCGGACACATCGGACACTTTTGACACTAATTTGGGACCATTCACATTTATACAGCGAACAGTGCTATAAATATGCACTGATTACTGTATAAATGTGACTGGCAGGGAAGGGGTTAACACTAGGGGGTGAAGAAGGGGTTAAATGTGTTCCCTATTAGTGATTGTTACTGTGGGGGGAGGGGACTGACTGGGGGAGGAGACCGATCTGTGTCCCTATGTACAAGGGAAACAGCATCGGTCTCCTCTCCCTGACAGGACATGGATCTCTGTGTTTACACACAGAGATCCATGTCCTTGTCTCTGTAACCGCCGATCGCGGGTGCCTGGCGGACATCGCGGCCGCCAGGCACGCACATCGGCATTGCAGTGAAGCGCCGGGCATGTGCGCGCGCCGCCGGCGGCGCTCGCGCGCCCCCCAGTGGCCTAATAGCGGAGGCCGTATAATAACGGCCTCCCGGCATTTGACAACCACCTTGCGGCCGTATATTCTCGTACGGCGGGCGCAAGGTGGTAAAGTAAAGTTACTATTAATTATTATTTCAGATTTTTGAATTTTTAAATTTACATTTCTTTCAAATATTCAAATTTACGAATATTTGGAAAAAGTTGTTAAACGGGTTTTCGTTAATTCGGGAAAACTCATAGGTCTCTGTTTGCATTCTCTCCACTCTGCGTACCAACCATCTGGCCCCGCCTACAGGTTTTTGGAGGCAGAAAGAACCCCATTGCCAACATTATTAGGAGCATCTGCATTTTGGCAGAAAAAAGTGCTTGATGCATGTAAACGTGTCTTAACGCGCGCTAACTTTAGGTGCATAAAGCGTAGAGCGTTAAGTAATTTCAATGGCCAGAATATGTTATTCTGGTCAAAGAAATGAATTAACTCCCAAGCGTACCTAAACACGTTACATGCATTTATAAGCCTTAGGCCCCTTTCACACGGGACGGATCAGTCATGATCCGCCCCGTGAACCTCCGCTTGCTCAGCGGGGATCGCTCAGTTGATCCCTGCTGAGCCGGCGGATGACAGGGTGGTCCCTGCACACTGTGCAGGGACTGCCCTGTCAGATCTCCGCTCTCCCCTATGGGGGGATTTGGATGAACACGGACCATCTGTCCGTGTTCATCCGATCCGCTCTGCAGACGGATAGAAAAATCGGATTTTCCTCCGTCTGCAGAATCGGGGGATTGCGGACACGGAGGAGATCGGGTGTCAGCGGATGTTCATCCGCTGACACCCGCGATCTCATAGGGACCAATGTATGTCCCTTTTTCATCCGTAAACGGATGGATGAAAAAGCGGACATACGGTCCGCTAGTGTGAAAGGGGCCTTAAGCTTTTTTCTGCCAAGAAGGAAAGGCGTCTGGGAGAGATGGGCAAACGTCCGGTCTTCATGAGGCCTCAAATTGTGAAATGCATTTTTTGGGCTGCCAGTTTACAGTAGTAGTGCACCTGCTACTGTGAAAAAAACAGGCAAAAAATAGGATGCACGCATTGCCTTGGATCTTAATATTCTCACATCAAAAAGAAAAGTTGTTTCCGCCCGGTCTCGAACCGGGGACCTTTCGCGTGTTAGGCAAACGTGATAACCACTACACTACGGAAACTTCTGGAATTTTAACACTACAATAAAGATCAATACTTTAATCACTTCCCTACCGCCCATAGTCATATGACGTCCACAGATGGGATCTCCCATCCTGGGTGGACGTCATATGACGTCCTCGGCTTTGAGGGAGGATACCCGAATGATGCCTGCAGCTAGAGACCTCATTCAGATATCATTTTCTTGTGCCGGCGATTCTGCGCACCATAAAAATGATCATAGCGGCCGTTCCGCCGCTTAATCGTTCTTATAGGCGGCGGGAGGGGACATCCCCCCTCCTGCTGCCATCCGGTGCTTCTCCGGGCTCTCCCGTGCCATCGGGGACCTGGAGAGAATCGTCAGGCGTCAGTGGTGGGTCACGTGACGAGCATAGAGATGACTGGTGACCAGACGTCACGCCCGGGTCCTCATATGTAAACAAAGCCGCCAGTGCGGCTAGTAAGTATGAGATCAGTGAAAAATTTTTAACGATCTCATGCTTTCCAGCCTGGAGGAGAGATGTGGGGTCTTATTGACCCCGCATCTCTCAATAAAGAGGACCTGTCACACACATTCCTATTACAAGGGATGTTTACATTCCTTGTAATAGGAATAAAAGTGATCAAAAAAAAAAAAAGGAAAATGAGTGTAAAAAATAAATAAAATAAGTAAAAAAATAATAATAATAATAAAAAAAATATTAAAACGCCCCTATCCCCGGTAGCTTGCGATCAGAAGCGAACGCACACTTAGGTCCAACAGCAACAAGAAAAAATAACAAATTTGGAGATTTAGTGGAGGTCTCCAAATTTTTCAGTCTGAGGGCCACATCTAGGGTTGCCATCTGTACAGGATTCACCCGGACAGTCCGGGTTCTGAATCATCTGCCCGGTTTTCAGACTCTCTGAAACCCGGACAGACCATCAGTCAGGGGGAGCTCCATTAGCATATTTGTCACTGCTTCTCCATAAAAACAATGTGCTGGGGTAATTGTTAGAATCTAAAGCTCATTCCATCCTGTCTCCCCCCCCCCTCTCCAGGCTCCTGCAGGGTCTCTCTTATCAGTGACTAACTCCCCCCCTCCGATCACTAGTGCGGTGTGCTTACCCGGGAGGCGGAGCTGAGGAGGAGATCATGTTGGGAGGAGTAGATCATGTCGGGCTGGAGCTGCTCACACTGCATGCAGGGAAGAGGTGAGCTGAGAGTTTTTGTCTGAGGAGTCTCCTGGGGTGGAAATCTGACGGGATTTGTTTGGCAGGAGTTACTGTGAAGGGTTAAAGTGACAGGAGGATCGGGAGTGTGCCTGACTATATCTTCCAAGCCTCAGACCTCTCTATACAAACATCCCCCATCCTCAGTCCAGATAATGTGCAGTAATTTATGACCATTCATTAACCCTGTGTGTGTAGAGTGTAAACTTCTGATTGTACAGAGCTTGGATAACACAGAGTTATATGAATGGCCATACATTACCTTCACATCATCTGTACATACAGAGTGCTGGGAGTTTTCATTGTTGTACTGTTGTAAATATTAGTGGATGAGTACAATAGCTTTTGTTTTTATATACTGTACATCACTATTTCTCAGCCCCCAACTCCCCCCAGGTGCATCACCCCCCCCAGACCACTTCATACATCCAGCTGGCATCATCCCCTCCGCACTCCTCTCCTACACATACTAACCCCACCATCCCCTCCACACTCCTCTCCTATACATACTACCCCCATCATCCCCTCCGCACTCCTCTCCTATACATACTACCCCCACCATCCCCTTCACACTCCTCTCCTTCACATACTACCCCCACCATCCCCTCCGCACTCCTCTCCTTCACATACTACCCCCACCATCCCCTCCGCACCCCTCTCCTACACATACTACCCCCACCATCCCCTCCGCACTCCTCTCCTTCACATACTACCCCCACCATCCCCTCCGCACTCCTCTCCTACACATAGTACCCCCACCATCCCCTCCGCACTCCTCTCCTATACATAGTACCTCCACCATCCCCTCCGCACTCCTCTTCAAACATAGCACCCCCACCATCCCCTCCGCACTCCTCTCCAAACATAGTACCCCCACCATCCCCTTCGCACTCCTCTCCTATACATACTACCCCCACCATCCCCTTCGCACTCCTCTCCTATACATACTACCCCCACCATCCCCTTCACACTCCTCTACTATACATACTACCCCCACCATCCCCTCCGCACTCCTCTCCTATACATAGTACCCCCACCATCCCCTCCGCACTCCTCTCTAAACATAGTACCCCCACCATCCCCTCCGCACTCCTCTCCAAACATAGTACCCCCACCATCCCCTTCGCATTCCTCTCCTATACATACTACCCCCATCATCCCCTCCGCACTCCTCTCCTATACATACTACCCCCACCATCCCCTCCGTACTCCTCTCCTATAACTTCTACCCCCACCATCCTCTCCGCACTCCTCTCCTATACATACTACCCCCACCATCCCCTCCGCACTCCTCTCCTATACATACTACCTCTATCATCCCCTCCACACTCCTCTCCTATACATACCGCCATCATCCCCTACACACTCCTCTCCTATACATACTACCCCCATCATTCCCTCCACACTCCTCTCCTATACATACTACCCCATCATCCCCTCCACACTCCTCTCCTCCTACATACTACCCCCACCATCCCCTCCACACTCCTCTCCTCTACATACTACCCCCACCATCCCCTCCACACTCCTCTCCCATACATACTACCCCTATCATCCCCTCCACACTCCTCTCCTATACATACTACCCCCATAATGCCCTCCACACTCCTCTCCTGTACATACTACCCCCATCATACCCACCACACTCCTTCTGCCACTCTGCATGTCACAGAGCTTGTGCCTCTAAGCTTCGGCTTGCCACATTAATGTTGGCTCCCATGAGACAGCCATCTTTAAACCTGGGGGACACATGATCTTCAATTGCCCAGAGGCCCCATGAGTTATCAGTCCACCCCTGGCCCAGACTGTGGCTACCCAGCACGGTTGCTCACTGCAATTGTAAGCCAAGAGTGTCAACTTTGTTGACTCTGATGTAAAGGGGGACTCTCGTGATTAACTCTATATGATTAGAAATGTTATTTACCGGTAATCAGAAAATATATGTATGGTGTATACTACATAAATACATAAAAAATGCCTTGCATTGTACAGAGGTTATGAATTTAATGTACTACTGAAAAAAATAATAATTGCCGTGCGTTGCTAATGTGTTCGGGTTTGGCTTGAAGAGAAGGTGGCAACCCTAGCCACATAATATATTTTATAAATATTTGCAAATGAGCGAATACGTTTTACTTGGAGTTTCTTTGCAATCAGCATGCTATGATTCAGAACAACAGAGATATAACTTCAGTAAAAGCAAATATAATTCCAAATAAATGTGTGCCAGTCTGCTCCATTCTCACCAGAGTCCTCTTTACATCAGAATCCTTATCAGAATCCCCCCTTACATCAAGGTCCTCATCAGTGTGAACTGGTGTGAACCTGACCTTAACAAATAACATAAACATTGGATTCCAAGAGAAGGATATTATGGGGAGTACAAAAATTATATTAATTAGCATTTTTGTCCATAAGGAAAAACTAAATGAGATATTGATTCAAATAAGATGCAGATTAACATGTCCCCAAAAATGTAACATTTGTTTAGGTAGGCAACTTAGCCATAGAGTCATTGTCACGTTAACCTGGGCATCTAGGCTTTAATGGCCTCTGGCCAGGAAAAGGTTTACTAAACATAATAGTAATGTAGGTTTTTCTGTTTTTAGAGTCAAGGAAAAGAGCACCGCTCCAACACTCCGAGTGCTCCCCTCATACAATATACTGGAATCAGATGCTGGCTTGGAGTCCATCACTCCTCCACACATGGCTCAGTATAATCCAAAAAAAAAAAAAAGGGCCACAGACCAATGATGTCTCAGCAGGAAAACTTTACTCAGTCGACAAGATTCACAGCAAGTTCACCTTTTGCATGAAAGGAATAAATGCGGGCAAATGAAAATTATGGGCTTATTATTTTTTTTGCATAGGAGCCTGGAAAGCATTGTATTGCAATCAGTGGATGATGGGTGTAATGTTCTGATCTGCAGACTCTGAAGCCTCATACACATGACCGAGTTTCTCATCGTAAAAAACCTGTCAAGCTTTCCTTGCATACACACTGTTAATTCCAAATCTCGTCGTTGTTCTGCGCGGTCACGTACAGCACGTACGATGGCAGTATAAAGGGGAAGTTCGATATCAATGGCGCCACCCCTTGGGCTGCTTTTGCTGATCTCGTGTTACCGCGTGTGAAGTAAAAGTTTGGGAAGAGACAATTCGCGCTTTTCAGTCTTCTTGCTTTCAGTTCGTTACAGCGTGACGAATGTGCTATCTCATTTACAGAGGCTTGTTTTACCAGAAGAAGCGCTCCCGTCTCATACTTGATTCTGAGCATGCGCGATTTTTTAAGACTCGGAAAAGCATACACACGAACGGTTTTCTCGTCGCAAAACAGGCCGCCGAGAAACCCGACGAGAAAATCGAGAATCCTGACGAGAAAATAGAAAGCAGGTTTTCGATTTTTCTCGTCGAGATTCCCGGCAGTTTTCTCGACGAGAAACCATACACACGAGCGATTTTCTCGGCAAGAAAGCTCTCTCTGCAGTTTTCTTGTCGTTTTTTGACGAGAAACTCGGTCGTGTGTACGAGGCTTAAGGCCCACTGGTCCTTACCAAGGTATGGATCTTCAGGGCTAGAAGAAGCATCAATGAACTACAAGTGCAGGTGACGTTGCCACATTGTGCTCCATTGAGAATTACAAGTCCCTCTGCTGCAGTGGCATTTGGGATTCACAGTTTTTTGTTCTCATATACCTGTGAATAAATAATGGGGCTGTGCAGGTCACACTGGTTTCAAACTTGATATTAGCCAGCGTGAAGGAGCACCCCAGGCTTCTGTAAGAGAGGGTGGCGGTTTGCAGGTGGGGGCTGCAGACTCTCACCATACTTAATGTCACATCTTAAATATGGGTGTAATATGAAAAGTGCTCAGATAGATGGAGTTATCCTTCAGGCCTCATGCACACTGGACTTTTGTAACACTGCTGTTAGGGGTGTCTGGGGTTTCTTTTCTGCCTCTAAATGTCCCTGCATGTTAGCCTATGTGTCCATGAACACATAGGCCAGGGATATGCAATTAGCGGACCTCCAGCTCTTGCCAAACTACAAGTCCCATGAGACATAGCGAGACTCTGACAGAATTAAGCATGACACCCAGAGGCAGAGGCATGATGGGACTTGTAGTTTGGCAACAGCTGGAGGTCCGCTAATTGCATATCCCTGACATAGGTGTTTAGAGACGGGGCATGTAGGCATGTGTATTACGGCCTCCCTGGAAAAGGTGGCGCTGTGATGGCTGTCGCCATGCAGACAGGAGAAACTCTTGTGTCCCTAAGGCCTCCGTAGGTGTCATCAGGAGAGCAGCTGCCTGATTGGACACTGCTGCCCTGGATGATCTTGGTAGACATCTTTAGTGGGGCAGTGCTAATAAATATCACTGTCTCACAGTATTTGGCACGCATTTGGTCAGTAACAGGAACCCGCTGGTCAGGGACAGCATGTCTAGCTTAGGGAAATGCTCCAGTGGAGGAGGGACAGAATAGGGACTGCATGCCTGTGTCTCCAGCAGGAGCTCTTCCAATCTTCAGGTTCTTTTTGCCAGACCACCCTCCAACCGCCTCCTTCATTAGGTGTTGCCTGTGTTCCGTCAGATATGGCGACCCGTCAGAATTGGTAACGGAAGTGACGTTCCGTTGCCGCCATCTTACTACACCCCGCACTCCTCCACAGTAACGATACACGGAGAAGGGGGCAAGTACACATCTTGTTACACCCACTGGAGTTTTGCATTTCACTGTTATTTTCAACAGGTTATGGAGTATATATGGTGAAATATAGTATTTAGAAATAAGTGCAATATGTAATACAAAAGTTGCGCTACTGTGTGTACAAACCGATAGCTGCCAGCATCAACAATAAGACATATTGTGAAAAAAACTCAAAAATAAATAAATGCAGTGCTATGACATGAAGAACATCCTAAGAGCCGGTTCACACAGGGGCGTCCTGGGATCCGACTTCAAGTCGCCCCAAGTCGCTCGGTTTAGAAAAGTAATGGAAGTTAATGGAGCCGTCTTAATGTACACTACTGCAGTCGCTCCGACTTCAGAAAAGGTTCCTGTACGACTTCAATCCGACTTCTAGGCGACTTGTACCCATTGATTTCAATAGAAGTCACCTCCAAGTCGGATCCCCGTTCATAGAGAGGCAACTTTACAGAAAGTCGCCCCTCTGTGAACTGGCTCTAAGGCAAACCCCTCCCTCCCACGGAGCTGGTATTTGTTATGAATCATGAGGGGGAACTCCACGCCAAATTTTAAATAAAAAACCGGCATGAGTTCCCCTCCAAGAGCATACCAGGCCCTTCGGTCTGGTATGGATTTTAAGGGGAACCCCCTACGCCGAAAAAAATGGCGTGGGGGACCCCCAAAATCCATACCAGATCCTTATCCGAGCACGAAGCCTGGCCGGTCAGGAAAGGGGGTGGGGACGAGCGCCCCCCCTCCTGAACCGTACCAGGCCGCATGCCCTCAACATGGGGGGGTGGGTGCTTTGGGGCAGGGGGGTGCCCTGCGGCCCCCCCACCCCAAAGCTCCCTGCCCCCATGTTGATGGGGACAAGGGCCTCTTTCCGACAACCCTGGCCGTTGGTTGTCGGGGTCTGGGGGCGGGGGACTTATCGGAATCCAGGAGTCCCCTTTAATAAGTGGGCCTCCAGATCCCGGCCCCCCACCCTATGTGAATGAGTATGGGGTACATCGTACCCCTACCCATTCATCTGGGGGAAAAGTGTCAATAAAAAAAACACTAGACAACTTTTTAAAGTAATTTATTAGGCAGCTCCGGGGGGTCTTCTACCGACTTCGGGGGTCTTCTTCTGACTTCGGGGGTCTCTTCCGACTCTCCGGTGCCTTCTCCGCGCTCTCCGGTTCTTCTCCCGCTCTCCGGTTCTTTCTGCCTTTTGCCGGGCACCTCCGCTATCTCCTTCAAGCTCTTTTGCTAGCGGGGGCCGGGTCTTCATCGTCGTCTTCTTCCCTCTTTTTTCCGACCGATGTTGACTCGTCGCTCTCTGCCGCTATAATGCCGCGTGCGCAGAGCGCAACGACTTATATCGGCATTGGGCGTGGTCACCGGGTGATGTCACCCGGTGACCCCACCCCCTATGACGTCACATGCCTATATAAATTATTGCGCGCCACGCACACGGCATTACAGCGGGAGACCTCGTCATGTCAACTTCTCAAGAAGAGAAGCCGGAAGAAGGCGACAGGGAAGACCGGGCCACCGCTAGCAAAAGAGCTGGCAGAAGATAGCGGAGACGCCCGGCAGAAAGCACCGGAGAGCGGGAGAAGAACCGGAGAGTCGGAAGAAACCCATGAAGTCGGAAGAGACCCCCCGAAGTCGGAAGAAGACCCCCGAAGTCGGTAGAAGACCCCCGGAGCTGCCTAATAAATTACTTTAAAAAGCTGTCTAGTGTGTTTTCTTTATTGTCACTTTTCCTCCAGGTGAATGGGTAGGAGTACGATGTACCCCATACTCATTCACATAGGGTGGGGGCCGGGATCCAGGGGCCCCCTTATTAAAGGGGCTCCCAGATTCCGATAAGCCCCCCGCCCGCAGACCCCGACAACCAACGGCCAGGGTTGTTGGGAAGAGGCCCTTGTCCCCATCAACATGGGGGCAGGGTGCTTTGGGGTGGGGGGGCCGCAGGGTGCCCCGCTGCCCGAAAGCACCCACCCCCCATGTTGAGGGCAAGTGGCCTGGTAAGGTTCAGGAGGGGGGCGCTCGCTCGTTTTGTGGTATTATTAGGTATTGATCTTTACTGTAGTGTTAAAATTCCATTATTTTACCTCCTACCCCTAAGTAGGAGTTTCCGTAGTGTAGTGGTTATCATGTTCGCCTAACACGCGAAAGGTCCCCGGTTCGAGACCTTTCCTTTTCATGTGAGAGTATTAAGGTCCAAGGTAATGCTCCACCTGCTACTGTCAACTAGCAGCCAACAAAATAGGATCAAGTGACACACAACACTGCGGATGCATTTCTCAATTCTCATACACCAGAAGTCAGAAAGACTTCTCATTTAGAATGCCTATGCGCTTTAGTATTACTTCATTTAAAATAAATGGAAATTGTTAATGGATGTCCTAGTGCATATTATATTCACCTTCCTCCTTCGTGGGACAGACTAAAAGTTTTAGTCATTATTTTCACTGGCTGTCCTATCCACAGAGGGGGAAGGACACTGAGGTATAAAAAAAAAAAATATTTCACAATTTGAGGCCTTATGAAGACCGGATGTTTGCCCATCTCTCCCAGACACCTTTCCTCCTTGGCAGAAAAAAAGCTTAAGGCTTAGAAATGCGAGTAACACGTTTAGGTACGCTTGGGCGTGAATTAATTTAATTGGCCAGAATTTAAAAAAAAATTCTGCCAAAACGCAGCTGCTCCAATTAATGTTGACAATGTTTTTTTCTGACTCTAAAAACCTGTAGGCGGGGCCAGACGGTTGGTACGCAGAGTGGAGAGAATGCACATGGAGACCTATGAGTGCAATAAAGTAGACATGTGCAATTTGTTTAGTTCCAAATTAGTTTTTCTCTTATCGTCCATGGACGGACACAGCTCCTTAAATCTTGACAAAGTGGGTTATGTTCCTGTTCATAGGAGAGGACTAGGCAGAACATGTTAGTTATCTTAAAACATGTAACTTTAACAGAGTTGAACAGCCCCGCCCAGGGGGCTGTCCCTCCGCACATAACCCTCCTACCTGCAGTCAGCAGCCTCAGTTTTTTTCTGCCTAGCAGAGGGCTGGATATTATAGCTCCCTGTAGTCTTCCCAGTTCCGGCCATCGAGCGTGCCAGTCCGTTGCTTCATGCTTGGTTCTTACCACGACGTACCCCATGGCTCCAGGGGTGGCCGGTGAGCACATGCTCCAGGGTCCACATATGACTGGGCTGTTTGTTGCCTCACTCACAGTGGACCGGGCCGACAGCTACTCCGTACCATCGGTTGTGGGTCTGTCAGGGACGCGCCAGCTTGTCCTCGCAAGGAATGGGTAAGTACGGTTCCGCGTGTCTCGGCAGGTTGGAACAGCTGGGCATTCCCGGGATTTAGGGGTTCTCCTGTCCTCCCTTTTCCTGCTCTCTGTCGCCCTTCCCCTCCTGCCCTAGGGCCCGCTGCAACCGGGGTGTACCTGTGGGGGGGCTCAGAGTCCCTGTGGGGGACCGTGGGGTGCCAGGGTCCGCTTTCTGTGAGGGGGTCTGTCTTCTGGGAGTCTCTGCAGGCCTTCTTGTCCACATCCCTGGCCTCAGGTGCCATTTTTTTGCGGCGCTCACGCTATTTTCAGTGTGTTTTTTTTCTGTTAAAACTTCCATTGGCAGCCATTTTGTTGTAGCCACGCTGTGGCGCAGGTCGGTATTGCGGGCGGCCATTTTCTTGTGGCCCGCGCCCTTTTTATCTGAGGTGTCTGGCGGCCATTTTGGGGTGGTTTGGCCTCTAGCACTGGCTTCCGAACAGCGCAGTTCTTTCTCCTCACAGCTTTTTCATCACACACGCTCTGTGTATACAAGGCAGGCAGCGGTCTCCTTCTGGGTGGTGAGTCCCCTGGGTTACCCCCCCTCGGTCAGTGCAGCATGGAGGGTGGACTCTTATGTGTGTTTCACTTGGTCCCTGAGGGCTGTCAGTGGGCGTTTATGGAGTCAGTATGTGACCTTTCTTCCCCATACATTGCCAGAGGCAGCAAATGGTGCCCCTGCACCTGCGGTTTCCATGGATACGTTATAGATAGTCCTGGAACCTTTTGTTGCCAAGGTAGAAACGGATTGCGGGAGTAAGTGGGGTAAGAAAGCGCCCCCCCTCCCGCCATCTTCTGGGAAATGTTTGTCACACTTCTGAGTGCACTTCTAATGCTGTGAGGGACACTCTCCAGCTGGGAATGCAGCTGGGACTTTCGCAGAGGAGTCTGTCTCCCTTAGGTCACACAAATCTGCCCGCTTTGTGACGTTTTTTCCTTATGTTACTTTCTTTGATAGTTCATACATAAGGAATGGGAACGGCCGCAGAGGTCCTTGTGGCCCCCCAGCGCATGGCGGTCCGTTATCATACAGGACTCTTCTGATAGGAGGTCCATGGCGGTGATGCTGGGGTCAGTGTTGCGACCTATATATGGCTGCAACTTTCCATGTAGGGCAGCACAGTGGTGTGGTGGTTAACTCCCTCACCTGGCAGCAAGAGGGTCACTGGTTTGAACCCGGACCCCAACACCATCTGCCTGGAGTTTGCATGTTCTCCCTGTGTCTGCGTGGGTTTCCTCCCACACTCTAAAGACATGCGCGTCTTCTGCGCCACAGTATGAACACATGCATTAATACGTACAAAGTGTGTGTACGTATTGTTTTTGGGGAATTCTGGCGTCACTGGACACCGGGGTCGCATATTTGCATGTCCCCATCTGCAACGGCCATCTGAGTTTTCTGTGCTTTGCGATTTGACTTAGCGTCGGCACCAAGAGTTGTTCACAAGGTGCTCGCCCCGATCTGGGCTTTGCTGAGAGTTTCCTCTGGGTACTCCGGTTTCCTCCCACACCCCAAAGACATGCTTGCCTTCGGCGCCAAAGTAATACATACACAGTGTGTGTATTTAAAATGGCCCCGTTGGGGTTTGCATGTTTTCCCTGTGTCTGCTTGGGTTTTCTCCGGGTGATCCGGGTTTCCTCCTTCGGCGCCACAGTAAAACCGTATACACTAATACATACTCGGTGTGTGTATGTAACTGATTTCCAGAACCTCTGTATCTGCAGTGGCCCTGCGCCGCCTGATTGGCTGGAATGCTGGTCCGCTGGCTAAGCTCCCAAGTGAGCTCTGGCAGATTGCTCGCTGGACGACATTGTTGAGAAGTCACTGGAGGTAAGAGCACACGTCTCTCACAGGCCTCTGAGGGGAAGGAGCCACGCCATTGGCCGGGGGCCCTCCGATTCTGCGCAGAAGCGGTATTTTCGTCAGTAGATACAGAAGCGTCCCTGGGTGCGTGCACGAATGTGCCGGCTAACATACCATGCAGTGATTAACTCCCTCACCTGGCAGCAAGAGGGTCACTGGTTCAAACCCAGACCCCGACACCATCTGCTTGGAATTTGCACGTTCTCCCTGTGTCTGCGTGGGTTTCCTCCCACACTTCAAAGACATGCGCGTCTTCGGCGCCACAGTATGAACATTAATACGTACACATTGTGTGTATGTATTGTTTTTGGGGAATTCTGGCGTCACTGGACACCGGGGTCGCATATTCGCATGTCCCCATCTGCAACGGCCATCTGAGTTTTCCGCGCTATGCGATTTGACTTAGCGTCGGCACCAAGAGTTGTTCACAAGGTGCTCGCCCCGATCTGGGCTTTGCTGAGACAGCGAGACATTGATATCGTGGGCTACTTGGCAGTTCTTCTTCTGAGAGCTGCTTCTGGCTCAGAATTAGAGGAGGACATGTCTATAGCCAGTCAGACTTTGGTTGGGTACTGAACATACAGAAGTCGGTGTTGGTACCGACTCAGTGTCTGAAGTCCCTAGACTTGATCCTGAATTCTTTGGAGGCAAAGGTATTCCTTCCTTTGGAGCACTTGCAGACGCTCCAGTCGGCGGTGAAATTGTTGGCATCCCGCATCTGGTCGTCTCTCCCCTTTTTCTGCACGAGTTCTGGGCCTCATGGTGGCCTCCTTTGAGGCAGTTCCGTCTGCCCTATTCCACACTCGAGTATTGCAGGAAGAGATCCTGTCCACTTGGAACTGATCTCCATTGTCTCTAGATTCAGGTAAGTCACCTGGTCACGGCTTCCCTGAGCGGGTCCCGGCTCTTAAGTCTGGAATGTCGTCCCTTCCTTTCCATAGGACTGTGATCACAACGGACGCCAGCCTCACGGTCTGGGAGAATCTCGCCCGCCGATCGATGTCCTCGAAATTCGAGCGATCAGACTTTGCCTCTCCAAGTGGTCGCAGAGACTTCAGGGCCGTCTGATCAGGTTTCAGTTGGACGGCCGCAGCGTCGGTAGTTGCTCGCATCCTAAGTTGGGCCGAATAGGAGCATGCCAGCTCTATCGGCTGCTTACATCCGGGCTTGGAGACCTGGCAGGCGAACTATCTGAGTCGCCAGATGCTGAACCAAGGGGTATGGTCTTTTCACCCGGAGGTGTTTTCAAGTACTTTGTCGAAATTGGGACACATCAGTTGTGGATCTCCTTGTTTCTCGACTCAATCGCAGGTGTCAAGGTTTGTGGCCAGGTCCAGGGCTCCCTGGGCAGACGCGTCGGACGTGTTGGTGGCTCCATGGGGAATTTATGCCTTTCCCCTACTGGAATTGCTTCCTCTACTGCTCCACAGAGTGGAGGCCGCAGGGTTTCTGGTGGTTCTAATCGCCCCAGATTGGTCCCAGCGTCCCTGGTACGCCGACCTCTGGAGACTGAAAGGGTCCATGGTCTGGTAGATTCAATAATCCTCTTCATGTTGTAGGCCCGGGAACCTTCTTCCCGGACGATCTACCATTGCACTTGGTAGGCCTACATCTCTATGTGTGATGAGATGGCCGGGCGCCCACGGACATAGCCGGTTTCTCTGATCCTGCTGTTCTTACAGTGCGGAGTGGATTTTAACCTTGCCTTGAGCACTATTAAGGGGGAAGATTTCATCCTTGGCTGTCTTCTTCCAACGACCTCTGGTGGTTCACTCACTGGTAAGTACGTGTGTGCAGGGGGTCCGACACGGGGTTCCCCCGATGGACCACCGCTTCCTCCATGGACTTGACTCTAGTGCTCTTGGTACTTCAGGAACCTCCCTTTGAGAACATCAGGGAGGTTCCACTCTTTCTCACAAAAGTTGCCTTTCTAGTTGTCATTACTTTGGTCAGAAGGGTTTCTGAATTGGCGGCCTTGTCTTGCAAGTCGCCTTACTTGGTCCGCCATAAGGATAAGCGGTGCTTTGCCCGCAACCTTCATTCCTTCCTAAGGTGTTTTTGGCTTTTTACCTAAACGAGGACATTGTGATTCCATCCTTGTGTCCTCGGCCGTCACATCCCAGGAGGCTGCGCTACATACCTTGGACGTGGTACATGCCCTACGGGTGTACCTGTCTGCTACTGCTCCGTTTTGTAGTTCTGAATCACTGTTCGTGACGGTATCTGGTCCACAGAAGGGCCTGACGGTCTCATCAGCCACCTTCTAGGTGGATCAGGCTGATCGTCATCCAGGCCTATGCCCTTTAGGGGCGGGAGCCTCCCTTTCCTGTCACGCCGCATTTAACCAGGGCAATTGGTGCTTCCTGGGCTTTCCGACATCTAGCATCTGTCTTCAAGGTGTGTGAGACGGCGACCTGGTCGTCTGTTCACACTTTCCCAACGTTTTACAAGGTTGATGTGTGTGCATCTTCGGATGCTTCCTTGGCCGCAAGTTTTTTGCAGGCGGCTGTTTGAGGTTGCAACTCCTCCATTGAGGAGCTCTGTTTGTTTGGGGTGAAGTTAAGTCTTCTTTTGATTGCTGTTCCCACCCCTCGTTTTTTCTGACACTGCTTGGGGATGTCCCACTTTGTCAAGATTTAAGGAGCTGTGTCCATCCATGGACGATAAGAGAAAATAGGGTTTTTTGTACTCACCGTAAAATTATTTTCTCTGTCGTCCATGGATGGACACAGCACCCACCCCTCCTTTTTTAGTTTGTACTGCTTTACTACGAACTGAGGCTGCTGACTGCAAGTAGGAGGGTTATGTGCGGAAGGACCGCCCCCTGGGCGGGGCTGTTCATCTCTGGTAAAATTACATATTTTAAGATAACTAACATGTTCTGCTTAGTCCTCTCCTATGAACAGGAACATAACCCACTTTGTCAAGATTTAACGAGTTGTGTCCGTCCATGGACGAACGAGAAAAGGATTTTACGGTGAGTACAAAAAATCCTATGTTTTATGAATTTAGACAAATTTGTTTATTCGGAATTTTCTGAATTAACGAAGACCCGTTTAATTTTTAATTGAAAAATTAGAAAATTAGTAAATTTTAAAAATTTGGAAATTCAAAAATCTGAAATGATAACTAACTAATAATAACTTAACTATTACTAACTATTAAATTATAAGAATTGGAATTTCCTTTCAAATTTGTCTGTTAGTGAATGTAACGAATACGAATTTATCCGAAGTTACGAATTATCCAAAATAACGAATACCATTTCTAAACGAATAGAACAGAATGAATTAATAATAATAAATAACAAAATTAATAATAAAAACTTTTTATTATTATTATTATTATTTGTTATTAATTTGTTCCGTTCCATTTGTTTAGATGCAGCATTCGTTATTTCTGATAATTCGTAACTTTGGATAAATTCGTATTCGTTATGTTCACTAACAGCTAAGTTTGAAAGTAAATTCCAATACCTATAATTTAATAGTTAGTTATTTTTAGTTTGTTAGTTAGTCTTTAGAATTTTCGGATTTTCTTTCCTATTTCCGAATTTACAAATTTACGAATTTATGAACTTACGAATTTACGAATTTTGGAATTTACGAATTGCGATCATAACGAATGACCCGAAAAACAAAAAACAAAACAATGAAACGAAAACGAAAATTAACAAATTATTCGGCAGTGCACATGTCTACAATAAAGTGTTTTTTTTTATAATCACTTTTTCTTTATTAAGACAACTTCCAACATACAACATAGAAATACACATTGCACAAAATATCTATATAAATCTTTTCATTAACATACACCACACTAACCCTGTGCACTGCCGAAAAATTGGTTCATTTTCGTTTTCGTTTCATTGTTTTGTTTTTTGCTTTTTTGTTTTTCGGGTCATTCGTTATGATCGCAATTCGTAAATTCGTAAGATTGTAAATTCATAAATTCGTAAATTTCTAATTTTCTAAATTCGAAAATAAGAAAGAAAATCAGAAAATTCGAAAGACTAACTAACTAACTAACTAACTAACAATAACTAACTATTAAATTATAGGTATTGGAATTTCCTTTCAAATTTGGCTGTTAGTGAACGTAACGAATACGAATTTATCCAAAGTTATGAATTGTCAGAAATAACGATTGCTGCATCTAAACAAATGGAACAGAACAAATTAATAATAAATAATAATAAAAAGTTATTATTATTATTATTGTTATTTATCATTATTAATTCATTCTGTTCCATTCGTTTAGAAATGGCATTCGTTATTTCGGATAATTTGTAACTTCGGATAAATTTGTATTCGTTACGTTCACTAACAGCCAAATTGGAATTTCCTTTCAAATACCTATAATTTAATAGTTAGTAATAGTTAAGTTATTATTAGTTAGTTATCATTTCATATTTTCAGGTTTTTGGATGTCCAAATTTACGTGTTTTCTAATTTATGAGTTTTCTAATTTACGAATATTCGTAAAAAATCGTTAAACGGGTTTTCGTTAATTCAGAAAATTCCGAATGAACAAATTTGTCTAAATTTATTAAAAAACTATTTTGTAAAGAAATGAATTGCACATGTCTACTTTATTGCAATCATAGGTCTTCATGTGCATTCTCTACACTCTGCGTACCAACCGTCTGGCCCCGCCTACCAGTTTTTAGAGGCAGAAAAAAAACATTGCCAACATTATTAGGAGCAGCTGCGTTTTGGCAGAAAAAAAATGTTTTTCTGGCCAATGAAATGAATTAACGCCTGAGCATACCTAAACACGTTACTCGCATTTCTAAGCCTTAAGCTTTTTTTCTGCCAAGGAGGAAAGGTGTCTGGGAGAGATGGGCAAACATCCGGTCTTCATAAGGCCTCAAATTGTGAAATATTTTTTTTTTATACCTCAGTGTCCTTTCCCCTCTGTGGATAGGACAGCCAGTAATAATAATGACTAAACTTTTAGTCTGTCCCACGAAGGAGGACGGTGAATATAATATGCACTAGGACATCCACTAACAATTTCCATTTATTTAAATTGAAGTAATATTAAAGCACATAGGCATTCTAAATAAGATGTCGGGGTTCTTTCTGACTTCTGGTGTATGAAAATTGAGAAATGCAGCCACAGTATTGTGTGTCACTTGATCCTATTTTATTGGCTGCTAGTTGACAGTAGCAGGTGGAGCATTACCTTGGACCTCAATACTCTCACATTAAAAGGAAAAGTTGTTTCCGCCCGGTCTCGAACCGGGGACCTTTCGCGTGTTAGGCGAACGTGATAACCACTACACTACGGAAACTTCTGGTGAGGGTCATGAGATAAAAGAATGGAATTTTAACACTACAATAAAGATCAATATTTAAAAATAACAAAACAATATCCTTATTTTCCCCCCAAAAATCATACATATCCAATACCTAATGCCTCTATAATCTATTTTTTATTCAATTGTTTCCTACTGTGTTTTTCTGCTTTCTTGTAACTTCCTCTGTGAGCCCTTGATCCTCTCCAGTGCATGCCAGTTGCGGTCATGTGAACTGCTCTGTGCACACTATAAATCCCATAGTGCAAAGTCCATCTCAGAAGTGAACAAGAAAGGGTAGCTACGTTCCTACATACAGTGGAACCATGGAGAACAAACGTAGTCATCCTTTAACAGGAAGTCAGATCACAGCAACAAGAAAAAAAGAACGAATTTGGAGATTTAGAGGAGGCTGAGAGCAATAATTAAAAATTGAGAATACGTCAGGAGTCTGCAAATTATTCAGTCTGAGGGTCACATATAAATATTTGCAAATGAGCGAATAAGTTTTACTTGGAGGTTCTTTGCAATCAGCATGCTATGATTCAGAACAACAGAGAAATAACTTCAGTAAAAGCAAAGAAATTACAAATAAATGTGTGCCAGTCTGCACCTTCCTCACCAGAGTCCTCTATACATCAGAGTCCTCATTAGAATCCCCCCTTACATCAAGGTCCCCATCAGAGTCTTACCTTACATAAGAGCCCCCCTTACATCAGACTCCACATCAGAGGACTACCTTACAACAGGCTTCCCATCAGAGTCCCATTTACATCAGGGTCTCATTAGAGTACCCCTTACATCAGCGGCCCGTCAGAGTCTCCCTTTACATCAGTGTTCCCATCAGACCCCCCTTACATTAGGGTCCTCATCGGAGTCCTCCCTTACATTGGGGTCGCCATCATATTTCCCTTCAGAGTCTGTCCTTACCCTAGACTAACAGCATGTCTGTAGCAGCAGGGCAGAAGTCAGGAGCATGGCTGTAGCTGCAGGGCAGGAACTGGAAGACAAAGCAATTTCCTAGTATACATACTTGAACAAAAGTTTGTTTATTTTTTAAACCAGAGCATGGATCCTGTCTGCTATTTGCATCAGAATCACTTCTGAAAGTTTTTCCCAGACACCAGGCAATCCATGGAGACAGCACACCCCTCCTCTAGCACACAGCAGGTGATTGACAGTCTCAGATGTGCACATTTGCCAGTGGAACTGTGTAAAAGGGTGTGTGTCCTTTCCCTCCACTGAGGTCTCAATTTACACTCAGCTCTGTGCTGTGCAGTGTGTGACATCCGATCCCTGCCTCCTGCCAGCTGGTATATACCATTTTTTCTGTGTATTGTGACAGCAGAAAGGTAAAGTCACCTGGTTGCATCCAGGGGGGTAGATATATTTCTCCCAGATTCAGGCTTTATGCCGACTTATACAACTAGGGAGAGTGCTGGGCGTCGTGCAGGCAGGGAGTTGATGAGACCAGCTGAAGCTTGTCAGCTCGTTTAAGGCCTCTATAAAAACTCCCAGCTTCATTAGGTGTTTGCTCATGCCTGGAACCAGACCTGTGTGGACTGTCTAGGGAGAGTGAACCCCTGTGCGGTGAGACAAAGCCTGTGTGGCTATTTGTTTGGACATTTACTAAACCAGGGACTTAGGGACTAGGACAGCACCAGGCTGATCCCAGTTGTTAGTTAGGAAACCTGCATGTTTAGTCAGAGGTCAAGCTGACCAGGGTTTATTTTGTTTATGTTTCTTTTTGCTTTGCTGTGTTTTTTTGTCACTGTAAATAGAGAAATAAACCGCACCTTTTTGATCTTGAAAACCACAACCTCCGTCTGCTGGGCCTGTTTTGTGTGGGGAGCCCATCCAGGGGATCACACACACCCGCTGCCGAGCTAACCCCCCCACAGTTGGTGGAGAACCAGTGGCAGTTTTTTTTTAAGCCAGCATGGAGGAGATACTGAAACAGCTGGCTCTAGCAAATGCCAATCAACAGCAGACAAATGCAGGTTTGCAAAAGAGCCTTGCAGCTCAACAACAGAGCTTCGCAGCCCAGCAGCAAGCTCATCAAC
Source organism: Rana muscosa (assembly GCA_029206835.1). Classification (NCBI taxonomy): domain Eukaryota; kingdom Metazoa; phylum Chordata; class Amphibia; order Anura; family Ranidae; genus Rana; species Rana muscosa. The sequence continues at coordinate 281,551,175 of CM055118.1, forward strand.
AGAGCCTTGCAGCCCAGCAGCAAGCTCACCAACAGAGTCTGGAAGCTCAGCAACAAGCCCAGCAGCAATCTGAGGCCCGCTTCATAGACCTGTTACAGAAGCAAGAGCAGAGACTACAACAAATGGAAGCAGTAATGCAGCAACGTCCGCAGACCAGTGAGGAAAGCCGTCCCACTAATACCGCGTCCTTTGGGGTGAGTCGTTTATTGACAAAAATGACTGGAGAGGATGATCCAGAGGTATTTTTGACCACATTTGAAAGGACTGCTGAAAGAGAAAAGTGGCCTGAGGAGCAGTGGGCTGGACTGGTGGCTCCTCTGTTAACTGGTGAATCGCAGAAGGCTTACTATGACCTAGAGCCTGACCAAGCAAAAGACTATGTGATGCTAAAAGCTGAAATATTGGCAAGGCTGGGTGTCACCCTGGCTGTCCGGGCTCAGCGTGTGCATAACTGGACTTTCCAGCTTGGAAAACCCCCCAGGTCTCAAATGTATGATCTCATTCACCTGAGCAGGAAGTGGCTACAGCCAGAGACTTTGTCCGCACCAGAGATTGTGGAACGTGTTGTAATGGATCGGTTTTTGAGAGCTCTTCCTACTGCCATCCAAAAGTGGGTAAGCCATGGAGACCCAGAGACGGCCGGTGGTCTTGTGGATCGTGTAGAGAAATACTTGGCTACAGAGAACCTGACGGCCTCTTCCAGAGACTCTCGGACTTTCCACCCTAAGACCAGACCATCCCCAGGGGCGGATAAGAGGATTCCAAGGGGTGAGGGTGGAGAGAGTGAGAGGGTGGGAGCTCTACCCAAAGTTTGGCGAGAACAGCCTGGGAAGTCAGGGGCTCAAGAGGCAGCCAAATGGATTGTTTGCTACCGCTGCCGGCAAGCGGGACATATTGCAGCAAATTGCCCGGTTGTGGAGGAACCCATGCAATGTGACTTTCTGACGGACAGACGTCAGTCGCTGTGTGCGACAGTCGCATGCACTGCCATTCGGGGAACTGAGAAACATTTATGCAAAATGTGTATTAATGGTAGAAATGTTGTGGTATTACTGGATTCAGGTAGCCTTGTGACCCTGATAAAGGCTGAATTAGTTAAAACAGAGGTCTCTGGGAATAGCAAGGTAGCTGTGATTTGTGTGCATGGGGACACCCGAGAGTATCCAGTGACTACAGTGTGTTTCAAGACCCCCAAAGGTACCCTCTCTCATCCAGTGGGGTTAGTATCTCAATTACCGCATGATGCCATTGTGGGAAGGGATTTTCCGAAGTTCTGGGAACTGTGGGATGATCCTGAGCCCCCCACTGGTGCCCCTATGTACCAGGAAGGTGATAGCCAGAACTCCTCTGAGAGTGGTGAGGACTCTCCAGAATTTCCCTTGTCAGTATTGGCAGGCGAGACTCAAGAAACTGGAGAGGAGCCCACCTCCTCAGACGAAAACCTACCGTCTGTGGAGTTTTCTGATCTTGAGGTTCACAGGGAAAATTTTGCCACAGAACAGTTAAAAGACCCCGCCCTAATAAAGGCACGGGAAAACGTAGTGGAAATAGATGGCGAGTTAGTGAACCCAGATAATACCTGCACTTACCCATACTTCAGCGTAGAGAAGGACCTACTGTATCGGGTGGCAAAAAGGGCAGAAGAAACCGTGGAGCAGCTTGTGGTGCCCAAACCTTACAGGAAGTTGGTGTTGGAGTTGGCCCATGGGCACATTCTTGGAGGTCATCTGGGGACAGAGAAAACCCGAGAGAGGGTATTACAGAGATTCTATTGGCCTGGGGTGATGAAGGACATAGAAAATTATTGTTCCTCCTGCCCTGTGTGTCAGAGGTCGGCCCCGATGCCACATTTCCGTAGCCCGCTGGTCCCTCTACCCATCATTGAGGTCCCGTTTGAGAGGGTCGCAATGGATTTGGTAGGTCCTATAATCAAGTCCGCTAGGGGGCACCAGTACATATTAGTTATAATGGACTATGCCACCCGTTATCCAGAAGCGATCCTTCTCCGAAATACCTCGGCCAAAACCATAGCCAAAGAGCTATCTCTTGTTTTTAGCCGGGTGGGTATTTGTAAAGAACTGCTTACGGACCAAGGTACACCCTTTATGTTCCGGGTTATGAAAGAGCTGTGTAAATTGTTCAAAGTGACGCAATTGCGTACGTCTGTGTATCACCCCCAAACCGATGGGCTGGTTGAAAGATTCAACAAAACCCTAAAACAAATGTTGAAGAAAGTGGTGGATAGAGATGGAAAGGATTGGGACTGTCTACTTCCTTATTTGATGTTTGCTATTAGGGAGGTGCCCCAATCCTCTACGGGATTCTCCCCCTTTGAGTTACTGTATGGGAGACACCCAAGAGGACTGTTGGATATTGCCAAGGAAACTTGGGAAAGTGAGAGTTCTCCCCACAGGAGTGTGATTGAGCATGTCGCCCTGATGCAAGATCGAATTGCACAGGTAATGCCCATCGTGAAGGAACATTTGGCCCAAGCGCAGTTGGCACAGCAGAGAGTGTACAACCGTGGAGCCAAGACCCGTACCTTTTCCCCGGGGGATAGGATATTGGTACTTGTCCCTACGGTTGAAAGTAAATTCCTTGCCAAATGGCAAGGCCCCTACGAGATAATGGAAAAAGTGAGCGAAGTGAATTACAAGGTCAGACAACCAGGAAGGCGAAAGCCCGAACAGATCTATCACGTTAATCTGTTGAAAGCCTGGAGGGATAGAGAGTCCCTAGTCGCAGAAACTTGGTCACCAGCTCAAACTGGTTGCGTGATTCCGGAGGTTGGAATAGCAGCCACCTTGTCACAACCCCAACAACAGGAGGTGAAGGAGTTTGTGCTTCGCAACAAGGAGGTGTTCTCTGAGCTGCCGGGACAAACATCTGGGGTAGAGCATGATATTATTACCCCGCCCGGTGAAAGGGTGAAGTTAAAACCCTATCGGATCCCAGAGGCCCGACGGGAGGCAATACGGGAGGAAGTACAGAAAATGCTGAACTTAGGGGTGATAGAGGAGTCCCAAAGTGATTGGTCTAGTCGCATTGTGTTGGTGCCTAAACCGGATGGGAGCTGGCGATTTTGTAACGATTTTCGTCAGTTGAACAAAGTTACAAAATTTGACACCTACCCCATGCCACGTATAGATGAGTTGATCGACCGGCTGGGAACAGCCCGATACATGACGACTCTTGACCTCACAAAAGGGTATTGGCAAATTCCCCTGGCCAAGTCGGCCAAAGAGAAAACCGCATTTGTAACCCCAGACGGGGCGTTCCAATATAAGAGAATGCCGTTCGGGTTACAGAATGCGCCGGCCACATTCCAGCGGAAAATGGACCAGATACTGAGGCCCCATCGGAAGTATGCTGCGGCTTACCTGGATGACGTAATTGTCCATAGCACAGATTGGGCCTCACATCTGCCAAAAGTGCAAGCAGTCCTAGACTCTATCCGGGAAGCGGGGTTTACGGCTAACCCCAAGAAGTGTACCATTGGGTACACCATTGGCAGGGGAGTAATAAAACCCCAACTCAACAAAGTCGAGGCCATCCAGAGTTGGCCACGTCCCAACAGCAAGAAGCAGGTACGGGCCTTTCTGGGAATCGCGGGTTATTATCGGCGCTTCATTCCCCACTTTGCTTCTAAGGCTGTGCCCCTAACCAACCTGACGAAAGGGAAAGGGTCGGTCATGATTAAATGGACCCCCGAGGCTGAGGCAGCATTCCAATTCTTGAAACAAGCCTTATGTAGCCAGCCAGTGTTGTACTCACCCGACTTCTCTAAAGACTTTGTCGTACAAAGTGATGCGTCAGATGTGGGGTTAGGAGCAGTATTGTCCCAGGTCTGGAACGGGGAAGAGCACCCAGTCATTTACCTCAGCAGGAAGTTGAAGTCCCATGAGGTAAATTACGCCACGGTTGAAAAGGAGTGTTTAGCGGTGAAGTGGGCTCTAGATTCCCTTCGGTACTATCTGCTAGGTAGGCACTTTGACATGGTTACGGATCACGCTCCGTTAAAGTGGATGGCTCAAAACAAGGAGACAAATAGAAGAGTGAATAGGTGGTTCCTGGCCCTACAGGAATTCAACTTCACAGTAAAGCATCGCCCTGGCGTTCAAATGGGGAATGTGGATGCTTTGTGGATGCTTTGTCTCGAGTACATGAATGCCTGATTGCTGGTGTTCCAACCCCAAGGTTAAAACAAGAGGGGGGGGTATGTGACAGCAGGAAGGTAAAGTCACCTGGTTGCATCCAGGGGGGTAGATATATTTCTCCCAGATTCAGGCTTTATGCCGACTTATACAACTAGGGAGAGTGCTGGGCGTCGTGCAGGCAGGGAGTTGATGAGACCAGCTGAAGCTTGTCAGCTCGTTTAAGGCCTCTATAAAAACTCCCAGCTTCATTAGGTGTTTGCTCATGCCTGGAACCAGACCTGTGTGGACTGTCTAGGGAGAGTGAACCCCTGTGCGGTGAGACAAAGCCTGTGTGGCTATTTGTTTGGACATTTACTAAACCAGGGACTTAGGGACTAGGACAGCACCAGGCTGATCCCAGTTGTTAGTTAGGAAACCTGCATGTTTAGTCAGAGGTCAAGCTGACCAGGGTTTATTTTGTTTATGTTTCTTTTTGCTTTGCTGTGTTTTTTTGTCACTGTAAATAGAGAAATAAACCGCACCTTTTTGATCTTGAAAACCACAACCTCCGTCTGCTGGGCCTGTTTTGTGTGGGGAGCCCATCCAGGGGATCACACACACCCGCTGCCGAGCTAACCCCCCCACAGTATTTGGAAATCTGTGGAGGAGAGAGGGCTGCAGATAAACAGTCACTTCTGTAGGCTTACATAAGAGTTTATTAACACTTTAAGAAATGTCATTGTGCCTAAGCAGAACCCTGAAAAACATATGTTTTGTCTTGAATTCTAGGAAAAGAAAAAAATGGCGCTAACCCGTGTCATAGGCTCCGTAAGGAGTCTGTGAATAATTTAAATCTGTAATTGTTTGAAAAGGAACAAAACATAAGATTTAAAATAAATTAAATAAACACCCATCAAACGATGAAGAACTAATGAATAATTTTTTTTAAAAAAAAACAATAAATTATAAAAGTGTACTGTGATGTAACTTCAAAATATAAAATCCATAAATGATATAAAGTCCATAAAATAAATCTCTTAGGTAAAGTCCGTTATGAAACACCAGTGCTCCGTGTAAAAAATCATACGAAGTGAATAATTGCATCCAATTTTGTGATCTTCCACCACCAAACAACAGAAATTTCTGCTTACCAGCTACAATTGACCCTCCATGACAGAGGATCAATAAATGCAGAGATTAAGCAGTTCCTCCCACAGGTCAGCACAGCAATTGGGACTCCTAAATCACCAATCCCCGATGGACATCCGTGGACACAGGCAGTATGTAAAAGATAGACACACTCCACATAGCGCATTACCGTTTAAAATATTTATTCTTTAAAATAAAGTTTGCACTTACATTAATGCAGTTTTAAAATAGCCCATTCAGTCTGGTGTGCCGGCCGCTTCACATTCATCAGACACCCGTCCCGTCCTTCTCGGAAGCGTTTGAGGTGACGTCAGTGCGGCGCTCCGCCCCCCTTGTCTTGAATTCTACCTCAAAAATAGCAGTGCACTTCCTGGCATGCGATGTTATAGCTCTGCTGTATCTTATGCTGGGGAGGAAGCTGTACCTGGGGACCTGCAGTGCAAGGCTCTCCTTGACTCTGCTTCATCCATTCTGTTGATCTGTGCCTCCTCCACCTCAACTGCTACTGTTTGAATATTCCACCACCAGTCATTCGTTTACCAGTCCTATGGTGAGCAATAGTGATGAGCCGAACACCCCCGGGTTCGGTTCGCACCAGAACCCGCGAACGGACCGAAAGTTCGTACGAACATTAGAACCCTATTAAATACAATGGATGCGAACGTTCAAATTCTAAAGTGCTAATTATAACGACTATTATGCATGTTATTGTCCTAAAAAGGGTTTGGGAACCCGGGTTCTGCACCAGGGGACATGTATCAATGCAAAAAGAAGTTTTAAAAACGGTCGTTTTTCGGGAGCAGTCATTTTAATGATGCATAAAGTGAAAAAAAAAAGTCAAATATTCCTTTAAATATCGTACCTGGGGGATGCCTAAAGTATGCCTGTGAAGTGCCACGTGTTTCCCGTGTTTAGAACTGTCCCTGCACAAAATGACACTTCTAAAGGAAAAAAAAGCCATTTAAAACTGCTTGCGGCTTTAATGTAATGTCTGGTCCCGGTAATATGGATGAAAATCTTTAAGAAAAATGGCATAGCTACCCCATGACCCCCCCCCCCCTACCCCAGCCCATTACCAGCCCCTTTGGGTCTTGTATGGATATTAAGGGGAACCCCGCACATAAAATAAAAAAGGCCCTATATACTCTGAACAGCCGTATACAGGCGGTGCATACAAGACAGGGACTGTAGGTTTGTTCTTATGTAGAATCTGTTTGTAATTTTGAACAGGTACATTGTTTAAGTGTAGCTCCAGCCCAAAAATCTATTTTTAAACTTTTTGGAAAACATAGGTAAGGGTTATCACCCCTGTAACATTTGTTTTGCTGTCTGTGCCCCTGTTCAGAACATTTCACCTCACTTTCCGTCCCAATGACAACTGTTTTTGAAATGTGGTGTTTTTCTTGAAACAAGGATTGCTGATAAAGCATCAGTACAGAGGAGACACCTTTCTCCCATATTAATTCTTACAGGAGAGAATTTTCCTTCCAAGGGGTAGATTTCCTCTCACTTCCTGTTGTCTTCTTGCGTTTGCAAGTAGGAGTCGTTTGTAAGTTGGATGTTTGAAAGTAGGGACCTGCCGTATATACTCTGCAGAAATAGGCCCCTTAGTTGTTGGTGTTGGCACAACACTGTAAGCATTCACAGTTACTCTTGGTTGGTGCTGGAACGCCCTGCTGTCAACTATTATATCAGGAATTTTAATTACATATAATTGTTGAACAGTGGTAGTAAAAATTGGGCCTTTGATGGTGGTGCTGGTGCCACAACACTGTAAGCCCTGACAGTTACTCTTGGTGGGTGCAGCAATGGGCCCTGCTGTGAATTATTAGATCAAGAATTGTAATTGCATGCCCCTGTTGAACAGGGGCTGAAAAATTGGGCCTTTCGTGGTGGTGGTGGTGGTGGTGGTGTTGCCACAACACTGTAAGCCATCAGAGTTACTCTTGGTGGGTGCAGGAATGGGCCCTGCTGTGAATTATTAGATCAAGAATTGTAATTACATTCCCCTTTTGAACAGGGGCTGAAAAATTGGGCCTTTCGTGGTGGTGGTGGTGGTGGCGTTGCCACAACACTGTAAGCCCTCAGAGTTACTCTTGGTGGGTGCAGCAATGGGCCCTGCTGTGAATTATTAGATCAAGAATTGTAATTACATGCCCCTGTTGAACAGGGGCTGAAAAATTGGGCCTTAGGCACTGGTGGCACAACACTACAACCCCTCACAGATACTGTACTTGGAGCACAGCAATGAGCCCTGTTGCAAAGTATTGCTTCAAAAATTGTAATGACACGCCCCTGTTAAACAGGGGCTGAAAAATTGGGCCTTAGGCACTGGTGGCACAACACTCCAACCCCTCACAGATACTGTACTTGGAGCACAGCAATGAGCCCTATGGCAAATTATTGCTAAAAAAATTGTAATTATACGCCCCTGTAAAACAGGGGCTGAAAAATTGGGCCTTAGCCACTGGTGGTGGCACCCATAAACAAAAATGATCTTCCAAGCTATCATCATCAATCGTATCATTGAGGACTCGGAGGAGGAGGATAGCCAGTCAACATAACAGCACAGGCACTCAGCATCAGCATCAGTCTTGAAGGGATGTGACATGTTAAAATCAATTAGTCTGTTATATCAGCATCAGGTGTGTGGTAGCTGGTGGTGATCCAAGACTGGTTCATCTTGATGAAAGTCAGTCGATCAACCGAGTCGGTGGACAGGCGCACCCTGTGATCCGTGACAAATCCTCCAGCAGCACTGAATGTGCGTTCCGAAAGAACGCTGGATGCAGGACAGGCCAGTAGCTCAATTGCATACTGTGCAAGCTCTGGCCAGTGATCCATCCTCAAGACCCAGTAAGCCAGAGGATTTTCGGTGGGGAAGGTGTCCAAGTCTGACCTTGCCCCTAGATATTCCTGCACCATGTTTATCAGACGCTGGCGATGGTTGCTGGAACCGATCATACTTTGGGGCTGCGGACTAAAGAATTGTCTGAACGCATCGGTCAGACGGCCACCTTCCCCACCGCTCCTTCTTTGACTGGCAGTAGCCTCAGCAACTCGTTGTCCAGGACCAGGAGTTTGTAACCTCCCAGTCTCTGGGAACGCGTTGCACAGACCTTTCTGCAAGGCCTCCCGGAGTTGTCTCATCCTCTGCTCCCTCTGCGAAGGTAACATAAGGTCCGCAACCTTACCCTTGTACCGTGGATCAAGGAGAGTGGCCAGCCAGTAATGGTCCCTCTCCTTGATCCGAAGAATACGAGGATCCTTCCGCAGACTTTGCAGGATCAGGGAGGCCATGCAGCGTAGGTTTGCTGAGGCATTCGGTCCGGAGTCCTCTGGGTCACTAAGGACGACATGATCCGCAGCCACCTCCTCCCAGCCACGTACAAGTCCACTGGTTTCTTGGGACTGTAAATCATCCCTAAAAGACTGCTGCTGATGATGCTGAGTGCCAGCCTCCACCTCCATGCTGACACAATCCTCCTCCTCCTCCTCCTCCTCTTCCTGTGCGATGGGTGGGACAGAAGGAACACTGTCTGGGTAAAGGGGGCCTTGAGAGGCAAGGAAGTCCTCCTCTTCCTGCCTCTGTTCTGCCTCAAGTGCCCTGTCCATTATTCCATGCAGCGTGTGCTCCAACAGGTGGACAAGAGGTACAGTGTCACTGATGCATGCACTGTCACTGCTCACCATCCTCGTGGCCTCCTCAAATGGTGCCAGGACAGTGCATGCATCCCTGATCATGCCCCACTGGCGTGGAGAAAAAAACCAAGCTCCCCTGACCCTGTCCTGGTGCCGTAGTCGCACAGGTACTCATTGATGGCCCTCTGCTGCGTGTGCAGCCGCTGCAGCATGGCCAACGTTGAGTTCCACCTGGTGGGCATGTCACATATAAGGCGGTTCTTGGGCAGGTTCAACTCCTTTTGCAGCTCAGCCAGGCGAGCACTGGCATTATAAGATCTGCGGAAATGCACACAGACTTTCCTGGCCTGCCTCAGGACATCCTGTAAGCCCGGGTACCTGCCCAAGAACCGCTGCACCACCAGGTTAAGGACGTGAGCCACACAGGGCACATGGGTCAGTTGTCCCTGTCGGAGGACGGAGAGGAGGTTGGTGCCATTGTCGCAAACCACCATTCCTGGCTTAAGCTGGCGTGGCGTCAACCACCTCTCGGCCTGGCCCTGCAGAGCAGACAGGACCTCTGCCCCAGTGTGGCTTCTGTCCCCCAAACACACCAGCGCAAGCACGGCATGGCATCTTTTTGCCTGCGTACTTGCGTAGCCCCTTGAACGGCTACGGAGCACCGCTGGTTCAGAGGACAAACCACAGGAAGAGGCCATGGAGGAAGAAGAAGAGGAGGGGGTGGAGGAGAGAGGTGTGTCACAACCAGTAGTAGCATTTTGGAGGCAGGGCGGTGGAACAACCTCCAACACTACTGCACCTTGTCCTGCATCCTTCCCAGCTGCCAAAAGAGTGACCCAATGGGCCGTGAAAGAAAGGTAACGTCCCTGTCCATGCCTGCTGGACCATGAGTCAGCGGTAATATGCACCTTACCGCTGACCGCCCTGTCCAGCGAGGCCAAGACATTGCCTTCCACATGCCGGTAGAGAGCCGGAATAGCCTTCCGTGAGAAAAAGTGGCGTTTGGGAACCTGCCACTGAGGAACCGCACATTGCACAAACTCACGGAAGGGGGCCGAGTCTACCAACTGAAAAGGCAGCAGTTGAAGCGCTAGCAATTTAGCCAAGCTAGCATTCAACCGCTGGGCATGTGGATGACTGGGAGTGAACTTCTTTCGACGGTCCAGCAGCTGGGGCAGGGAAATTTGCCTGCTAGAATCGGACGTCGGTGTACTGCTAGCAGAGTGGCCGCAACTAGTGTTGAGCGGACCCGAACTGTAAAGTTCGGGTCCGTACCGAATTTTGGCGTTTTCCCGACCCCGGACCCGGACCCGGATTTTGCGCTAAAGTCCGGGTTCGGGTCCGGATTCGGGAATTTAATGGCGCAGTTAGAAATGCTTCAGGGGCCAGCCAATCACCATTTGATTAGCTGGTGTGCCCTTAGAAGCCATCATAGCCATGCCTACTAATGGCATGGCTGTGATTGGTCAGTGCAACATGTGACCCAGCATGTGACCAGCTTCTATATAAGCAAGAGGCACACAGCACAGATCGTCACTCTGCTTTTAGACAGTGTAGGGAAAGGATCCTGGCTGCTGTTGCTGTGAGGGAGAGAATTATATGATAGGAGTTAGTCCTGATTCTGCAATCTACTGATAGAAAAGATAGAGAGACAGTGTAGTGTAGTGTAGGGGCAGGATCCTGTTTGTGCTTTCAGGGAGAGAGATTTAGATAGGAGTCCAGATTGAGAGATATAATAGCTCAGCGATCTGCATAGGTTTATCTGTTTGTGTTGCAAGCTCAGTGCACCAGCACTGCATTACGTTGAGTGATACACCTATTCCATACTGTGGCTGTATTGTGCTCTTGCTAAAAGACCCATTTCGGGCAGAAAAAAAAAAAAAAAAGGCACTTTATTGTGCTTTTGCTAAAAAGACCCATTTCTTTTTCGTACATCACGGGACACAGAGCGACATAGTCATTACTAATGGGTTATATAGTTACCGTCAGGTGCTGGCACTGGCAACTTCCAAAACCGGAAGTACCCTCCCCTATATAAGCCCCTCCCATCCGGGAGCACCTCAGTTTTTTGCCAGTGTCTAAGGTGTTGGCCAAGAAGAAACATGTGTTTTTCACTGAGCTTGCGTACAGGTTCTTTTGGGCCTCAGTAAGCTATTCCGGATCCGACCAAAAAAGCTTCATAGCTAAACGGTCGGTACCCGGGCCTTGCAGAGAAGAGCAAGGTTCTGCCTGTAATGCTTCTCTTAGGAGAGCTGGACCCTGGGATCCAGAGCTCTAGTCATACCCACGACCAAGATGTTTTCTGTGCAGGGTGCTATACAGGTCCAGGGGAGTGGAATCCTTGGGAACCCGGTCCCTGAAGGTTTGATTACAATGCCTGCCGTGATAGGTGAAGTTTGGGCTTTTGTGGACCAAACAAAGTCCTGCGGCGGGGAACAGGTAAGTGGGGGCCCCCAGGAACTTAGTTCTATTGGGGGACCCCCAAGCCTAATTTGTCTTTCTGTCTGTTACCTAATGGTATTCCCGCTAATATCTGTGCATGCCTGTAACTACTAAAAAAATGTAATAATTTTTAATAGTGGTCAAGAAAAAAAAAAAAAAAAAAAAGAATGTTTTTTTATATATGTTTAGTATATTAAACTGCGGTGCCTGTGTTTGTCCACTAGAGGCCGCTGTGGAATGTTTTTCTTGTCATATGGACTAGTTTCTTCTCAGAGAGCAAAGTCCAGGCAGCTGGTGAGTTCTCCTACAGGAAACTGTTTCCTCTGCCATGTTGCAGTGTTCGTCTATCCCCCGGCCTGCGGCAAAAGGGGCCCTGGCTCCTGTCCCTGGTTTCCATGTTTGAAAATTAGCGCCGAGGCGCACGTGGCCGCGCGCGTGCGCGTGCACGCGCCTCTATATATAGAGGTGGCCGGAAAAAGGGGCGGGGCCTGGGGGATGACGCTCTGTGCGCGCCGCAGCGCTTCTGCGCATGTGCGGGCGTCCCAGCAGGTTTTAAAAAGCCACATTATTGCAGTAAGCTGGCTATGAAGTACAGAGACAGAGCTGACAACATTTAAAGGCATACAGCAAGCGGTTGATACAGGCATCCCCTAGAAAGGCACATTAGTAGACACCAACTGTTTATTATAGCAGCATTTATGCTAGACTATTATCAGTAACTGGTGTATTTTCGGCTGGAATACCTCAGCTTTGTGGCTTAGGAATATGCCGTCTAAAAACTCCGGGACTAGAAATTCCAGGAGGAATAGGGGGTCTCCATCGGGCTCTGAGGATCTTGGGCATGCTTTGGCTGCACCAGTCTCCCCTGAAGAATCAGAGGTTAGTGACCGTAGGGCACCCCCAGGAGTACCTGGTACTGTGGCTGTCCCCAGTTCACCTGCTCCTGTGTATGTAACAGAGGAGGTTTTTTCCTCAGCTCTGGGAGGGCTGGAAGAGAGATTGTCAGCACTAATTGCTGCTTCCCTGTCACAGGAGAAAAGTGCTCGATCTCCGTCTCCTCCCTCAGAGTGCCTGTTAACAGAGCAACAGTCCCATACAGAGGTCGACCTACCTGAGGGGGATCAGGATGAGGTTGATTCAGTTGTAGAGGAATCAACAGTGGAGGAGCCGTTCTCAGCATCACATGCTGAGAGGTTATGGGTTCAGTCCCTGACTAATATGGTCCGATCAGCATTTAAAATGCCACTTGCGGAGCCATCCTCCTCTTCTGTCTCCTCGTTGGGGTCGCTAAAAGCTCCCCAGACTGTTTGTTCTTTCCCGATCCATCCTTTATTGGAGGGGCTCATTTACCAGGATTGGGAGCATCCTGACAAAATATTTACTCCCCCCAAGAGATTTCCGGTGGTCTATCCTATGGAGGATAAGTTCGTCAGAAAATGGAAGGTCCCTACAGTGGACGCAGCCATCTCTTGTGTGAATAAATCACTGACATGTCCGGTGGAAAATTGTCCAAATGTTCAAGGACCCAATAGATAAAAAATTGGAGTCCTTATTGAAATCTGCTTTTTCTACAGCAGGATTGGTGACACAACCAGCAGTGGCAGCTATAGGGGTCTGCCAAGCAGTGAAGGATCAGTTGAAACAGGTCTTAAGGGACGTGCCAGATCAGCAGGCGCTTGCTCTAGCTGATCTACCTAGAGCCTTATGCTTTGCGGTGGACGCTATAAAGGATTCAATCCATCAGGCCTCCCGCCTTATGCTGTCTGTAGTACATATGCGCAGGCTTCTATGGCTCAAAAACTGGTCTGCTGAAGCTCCCTGTAAAAAATTGCTGGTCAGCTTCCCATTTCATGGGGAGCGTTTATTCGGGGAAGACCTGGACAAGTATATCCAGAGAATTTCCAGCGGTAAAAGTACACTCTTGCCGGTCAAAAATAGAGTTAGAGGTCCCTCTTTTAAGAGGCCGGCTTCTCCAGTCCCTAGGACATCGGCTGTGAAACAGTTCCGACGGCCTCCCCGGTCAAATCCCGGAGGTAAAAATCAGGGACAGTTGCAGGGTAACAAGAAGCCCTGGAGCAGGAGAGGTACAAAACCTCCCCCAAAGTCAAATGCATGAAGGGTTGCCCCCACCCAATCGGGTGGGGGGAAGACTTCAGTTGTTCACAGAAACCTGGCGGGACACGATCCGAGACAGATGGGTGCTCTCCGCAGTAAATCTGGGATACAAATTGGAGTTAAAAAACTCCCCTCCTTCCCGCTTTATAAGGTCGAACGTGCCAAGGGATCCCCAGAAGAGAGGATCCCTCCTGTTGGCACTGGAACAATTATTGCTTCAAGCAGTAATTATAGAGGTCCCCCTGGAAGAATGGGGGTTCGGGTTTTACTCAAACCTCTTTACAGTTCCGAAGCCAAACGGGGACGTGAGGCCCATATTAAATCTAAAAGGGCTAAACAAATTCCTGCATATCAGGACTTTCCGGATGGAGTCGATCCGATCGGTAGCCACTGCCCTACAAGGGGAGGAATGGTTAGCCTCGATCGACATCAAAGATGCGTATTTGCACATCCCCATCTTTCCAGCCCACCAAAAATTTCTACGCTTTGCGATAGAAGGGCGCCATTTTCAGTTCAGAGCCTTACCCTTCGGTCTGGCCACAGCACCAAGAGTGTTCACAAAAATTCTGGCCCCATTATTGGCCAATCTAAGAACACGAGGTGTAACGATAATGGCATATCTAGACGACTTGTTGCTGATAGACCACTCAGTGGAAAAACTAGAAGTGGTTGTTCACGAGACAATCAAGTATCTGGAATATCACGGTTGGATTATCAACCGAGACAAGTCAGCCCTAGAACCAGTCAAAAGTCTGGAATACTTGGGGCTAAGGCTGGATTCAGACCAGAGAAAAATTTTCTTGCCTCAAGAAAAGGGGTCGTCTTTGAGAGATTTGATCCACTTAGTGGGTTCAAAAAGACAGCCATCCATACGCCTGTGCATGAGGCTGCTGGGAAAAATGGTGGCATCATTCGAAGCAGTACCCTACGGTCAATTCCATTCAAGGAAGTTGCAAAGGGCCATACTGTCAGCCTGGAACAAAAAAGTTCAGGCTCTGGACGTACCAATGTCCTTGTCCCCTTCCGTTCGCAGAAGCCTCCGTTGGTGGTTGGTTCCCCGGAATCTGGAAAGAGGGAAATCCTTCAGTCCGATTTCCTGGAAGGTGGTCACTACAGATGCCAGCCTTTTAGGCTGGGGAGCAGTACTGGAGCAATGGTCTCTCCAGGGCAGATGGTCGGATGCGGAAAAGGCCCTGCCCATCAATCTCTTAGAGATACGAGCAGCCCGGTATGCCCTAGTAGCATGGACATCCAAACTCCAAGGGTCCCCTGTCAGAGTTCAGTCAGACAATGCCACAGCAGTGGCATATATCAATCGTCAGGGGGGCACCAGGAGTCGTGCAGCCCAAAGGGAAGTAAATTACATCCTGAGATGGGCAGAAAGATATGTCCCAGCCATATCTGCGGTATTCATTCCAGGGGTGGAGAATTGGAAGGCAGACTTTCTAAGTCGCCAACAATTATGCCCAGGGGAATGGTCCCTTCATCCCGAGGTTTTCCGGACAATATGTCAGCGGTGGGGAACACCGGATGTAGATCTGCTAGCATCCAGGTTCAACACGAAAGTGGACAGGTTTGTCTCTTGGACAAGGGATCCCCTAGCGTGCGGCTCGGATGCCCTAGTGTTCCCTTGGGATCAGTTCAAGCTGATATATGCATTCCCACCGCCACAATTGTTACCTCGATTACTCCGCAGAATCAGGGTAGAAAAGAAACCAGTGATTCTGGTGGCTCCAGCGTGGCCCCGAAGAGCATGGTACGCGGAGATCGTAAAAATGTCTGTGGGGAGTCCTTGGACCCTCCCACATCGTCCGGACCTGCTTTCGCAGGGACCAATATACCACCCTTCCTTACCAGCCCTAGGTTTGACGGCCTGGCTATTGAAGCCCACATTCTAAAAAAGAGAGGGCTCTCTAATGCTGTGGTGTCTACCATGATCAATGCCAGGAAACCGGTATCCAGGCAGATCTACTATAGAATCTGGAAGGCGTACATCGCCTGGTGTGAAGCCAAGAAATGGCATCCACGTAAATACGTAATAGGTAGAATTCTGGACTTCCTACAATGGGCTGTAGATAGGAAGCTTGCCTTGAGTACTATCAAAGGTCAGATTTCGGCCTTGTCAATATTTTTTCAAAGGCCCTTGGCTTCGCATTCACTAGTCAAAGCCTTTATACAAGGAGTGATGCGTATTAGTCCTCCGGTTAATATTCCCATATGTCCATGGGATCTAAACTTGGTTCTGTCGGTTCTACAGAAACAACCATTTGAACCATTACAGCATATTTCCTTGGTGCTTCTCACCAGGAAATTGATTTTTCTAGTAGCCATTTGTTCGGCTAAAAGAGTATCGGAATTAGCAGCTATGTCCTGTAAGGAGCCATATCTGGTTATCCATAAGGACAGAGTAGTGTTACGTCCTCATCCAGCCTTTCTTCCTAAGGTGGTATCGAGGTTTCATTTGAACCAAGATGTGGTTCTTCCTTCTTTTTTCCCCAAACCTACTTTGGTAGAGGAAAAGTTATTGCATTCTTTGGATGTAGTAAGAGCAGTTAAAGCTTATCTAAAAGCCACTGCTCAGATTCGCAGAACGGATACTTTGTTTATACTGCCGGAAGGCCCCAGAAAGGGTCAGGCAGCGTCAAAATCTACTTTAGCCAAGTGGATTCGACAGGTCATTATGCAAGCTTATGGCTTGAGAAGGAGACCGCCTCCGTTCGAAGTTAGAGCGCACTCCACGAGAGCAGTTGGAACTTCATGGGCAGTGCATCACCAGGCCTCCCTGGCTCAAATCTGTAAGGCCGCAACATGGTCTTCAGTACACACGTTTACTAGGTTCTACCAGGTGGACGTTAGAAGTCAGGAGGATGTCGCCTTTGGGCGCAGTGTGTTGCAGGCCGCAAAAGATCCTCATGTCTGATAGCGCTCAGCTTATATATGGTGTATCCCCCCCCTCATTTGGCATTGCTTTAGGACATCCCATTAGTAATGACTATGTCGCTCTGTGTCCCGTGATGTACGAAAAAGAAAATAGGATTTTTATAACAGCTTACCTGTAAAATCCTTTTCTTGGAGTACATCACGGGACACAGAGCTCCCGCCCCTCTTTGGGGACACTTATTGCTTTGCTACAAAACTGAGGTGCTCCCGGATGGGAGGGGCTTATATAGGGGAGGGTACTTCCGGTTTTGGAAGTTGCCAGTGCCAGCACCTGACGGTAACTATATAACCCATTAGTAATGACTATGTCGCTCTGTGTCCCGTGATGTACTCCAAGAAAAGGATTTTACAGGTAAGCTGTTATAAAAATCCTATTTTTTGGGCCCCCCCCAAAAAAAGGCACTTTATTGTGCTGTTGCAAAAAAAAAAAAAGGCACTTTGTTGTGCGCAAAAAAGACCTATTTTTGGGCAAAAAAAATATTTTGCTGTGTATATCTCTAGTTGTGTGAAATAACCAATTTCTATATATTTTTCTTGTACTATGCTATACTAAAAAAAAAACAACAACTTTTTTTTGAATAGCATTCTCTGCAGCTGTGCGATTCAGCGGTTATATACTGTGGGTGTGTTGTGCTCTTCCAAAAAACGCCATTTAGGGCCACAGAAAATATTTTGCAGTGTGAAATACACATCTGGAGGTGTGTGAAAAAACAACATTATTTTTGAATAGCATTCTCTGGCCTCTGCAGCTGTGCGATTCAGCGGTTATATACTGTTGGGGTTGTTGTGCTCTTCCAAAAAACGCCATTTAGGGCCACAGAAAATAAATTGCAGTGTGAAATACACATGTGGAGGTGTGTAAAATAAACAATTTCTATATATTGTACAGTGCTATACTAAAAAAAACAACATTTTTTTTGAATAGCATTCTCTGCACTTCTATAGCTGTGTGATTCAGTGGTTAAATACTGTGGTTGTGTTGTGCTCTTCCAAAAAACGCCATTTAGGGCCACAGAAAATATTTTGCAGTGTGAAATACACATCTGGAGGTGTGTGAAAAAACAACATTATTTTTAAAAAGCATTCTCTGGCCTCTGCAGCTGTGTGATTCAGCGGTTATATACTGTTGGGGTTGTTGTGCTCTAGCAAAAAACGCCATTTAGGGCCACAGAAAATATTTTGCAGTGTGAAATACACATCTGGAGGTGTGTGAAAAAACAACATTATTTTTGAATAGCATTCTCTGGCCTCTGCAGCTGTGCGATTCAGCGGTTATATACTGTTGGGGTTGTTGTGCTCTTGCAAAAAAACGCCATTTAGGGCCACAGAAAATATTTTGCAGTGTGAAATACACATCTGGAGGTGTGTGAAAAAACAACATTATTTTTAAAAAGCATTCTCTGGCCTCTGCAGCTGTGCGATTCAGCGGTTATATACTGTTGGGGTTGTTGTGCTCTTGCAAAAAACGCCATTTAGGGCCACAGAAAATATTTTGCAGTGTGAAATACACATCTGGAGGTGTGTGAAAAAACAACATTATTTTTGAATAGCATTCTCTGGCCTCTGCAGCTGTGCGATTCAGCGGTTATATACTGTTGGGGTTGTTGTGCTCTTGCAAAAAACGCCATTTAGGGCCACAGAAAATATTTTGCAGTGTGAAATACACATCTGGAGGTGTGTGAAAAAACAACATTATTTTTGAATAGCATTCTCTGGCCTCTGCAGCTGTGCGATTCAGCGGTTATATACTGTTGGGGTTGTTGTGCTCTTCCAAAAAACGCCATTTAGGGCCACAGAAAATAAATTGCAGTGTGAAATACACATGTGGAGGTGTGTAAAATAAACAATTTCTATATATTGTACAGTGCTATACTAAAAAAACAACATTTTTTTTGAATAGCATTCTCTGCACTTCTATAGCTGTGCGATTCAGTGGTTAAATACTGTGGTTGTGTTGTGCTCTTCCAAAAAACGCCATTTAGGGCCACAGAAAATATTTTGCAGTGTGAAATACACATCTGGAGGTGTGTGAAAAAACAACATTATTTTTAAAAAGCATTCTCTGGCCTCTGCAGCTGTGCGATTCAGCGGTTATATACTGTTGGGGTTGTTGTGCTCTTGCAAAAAACGCCATTTAGGGCCACAGAAAATATTTTGCAGTGTGAAATACACATCTGGAGGTGTGTGAAAAAACAACATTATTTTTGAATAGCATTCTCTGGCCTCTGCAGCTGTGCGATTCAGCGGTTATATACTGTTGGGGTTGTTGTGCTCTTGCAAAAAACGCCATTTAGGGCCACAGAAAATATTTTGCAGTGTGAAATACACATCTGGAGGTGTGTGAAAAAACAACATTATTTTTGAATAGCATTCTCTGGCCTCTGCAGCTGTGCGATTCAGCGGTTATATACTGTTGGGGTTGTTGTGCTCTTGCAAAAAACGCCATTTAGGGCCACAGAAAATATTTTGCAGTGTGAAATACACATCTGGAGGTGTGTGAAAAAACAACATTATTTTTGAATAGCATTCTCTGGCCTCTGCAGCTGTGCGATTCAGCGGTTATATACTGTTGGGGTTGTTGTGCTCTTCCAAAAAACGCCATTTAGGGCCACAGAAAATAAATTGCAGTGTGAAATACACATGTGGAGGTGTGTAAAATAAACAATTTCTATATATTGTACAGTGCTATACTAAAAAAAACAACATTTTTTTTGAATAGCATTCTCTGCACTTCTATAGCTGTGCGATTCAGTGGTTAAATACTGTGGTTGTGTTGTGCTCTTCCAAAAAACGCCATTTAGGGCCACAGAAAATATTTTGCAGTGTGAAATACACATCTGGAGGTGTGTAAAATAAACAATTTCTATATATTCTTCTTGTACAGTGCTATACTAAAAAAAACAACCTTTTTTTTTGAATAGCATTTTCTGTAGCTGTGCGGTTCAGCGGTTACGTGCTGTGGGTGTGTTGTGGTCTGGCAAAAAACGCCATTTAGGGCCACAGAAAATATTTTGCAGTGTGAAATACACATCTGGAGGTGTGTAAAATAAACAATTTCTATATATTCTTCTTGTACAGTGCTATACTAAAAAAAACAACCTTTTTTTTTGAATAGTATTTTCCGTAGCTGTGCGATTCAGCGGTTACGTGCTGTGGGTGTGTTGTGGTCTGGCAAAAAACGCCATTTAGGGCCACAGAAAATATTTTGCAGTGTGAAATACACATCTGGAGGTGTGTAAAATAAACAATTTCTATATATTCTTCTTGTACAGTGCTATACTAAAAAAAACAACCTTTTTTTTTTAATAGCATTTTCTGTAGCTGTGCGATTCAGCGGTTACGCGCTGTGGGTGTGTTGTGGTCTGGCAAAAAACGCCATTTAGGGCCACAGAAAATATTTTGCAGTGTGAAATACACATCTGGAGGTGTGTAAAATAAACAATTTCTATATATTGTACAGTGCTATACTAAAAAAAACAACATTTTTTTTGAATAGCATTCTCTGCACTTCTATAGCTGTGCGATTCAGTGGTTAAATACTGTGGTTGTGTTGTACTCTTCCAAAAAACGCCATTTAGGGCCACAGAAAATATTTTGCAGTGTGAAATACACATCTGGAGGTGTGTGAAATAAACAATTTCTATATATTTTCCTTGTACTGTGCTATACTAAAAAAAACAACCTTTTTTTTTTTGAATAGCATTTTCTGCAGTTCTGTAGCTGTGCGTTTCAGCCATTACGTACTGTGGGTGTGTTGTGGTCTTCCAAAAAACGCCATTTAGGGCAAGATCCTAAATTTGGAAAATATGAGGGGAAGGTCAAAGGGACGTGGTGGCCCCGGTCGTGGTGCTGCTGGTGGAGCTCCTGTTGCAGGGAGAGGACGTGGTGGATCTGTGCCAGCTACACGCACAAGTGAAACACCTTCCTCAGGTGCGAGTAGGCGACCGAGCCTGCGGCGGTATTTTGTCGCGCCTAATGAGGCTGTACCAATGTTTAGGCCAGGACAAGTACAGGCGATAGTAGATTGGGTTGCTGACAGTGCCTCAGGTTCCTTCACATTGTCTCCCACCCACTCTACTGATGAAAGATCAGAGTTGGCACCTGAAGCCCATGTCCATCAGTCTTTCACCTCACCCCCTTGCAAATCAGCCAAGCAGTCTGAGCCCCAAATCATGCAGCAGTCTCTTCTGCTTTTCGATGACTCTGTTAGCAGGGTTTCCCAGGGCCATCCACCTAGCCCTGCCCCAGAAGTGGAAGAGATTGAGTGCACCGATGCCCAACCACTTATGTTTCATGATGGGTACATGGGAGGACCATCGCAGCACGTCTCGGATGATGACGAAACACAGGTGCCAACTGCTGCTGCTTTCGCAATTGTGCAGACAGACATGGAGGGCAGGGGTAAAGACTGGGTGGAAGATGATGTGGAGGACGATGAGGTCCTCGACCCCACATGGAATCAACGTTATGCAGGTGACCAGTGTAGTTCGGAGGAAGAGGCAGTGGTCGCACAGAGCCACCAGCACAGCAGAAGAGGGAGCAGGGTGCAAAAACGGAGCATTCGTCCCCTAGACAGTACATCTGCTACTGCCCAACGCAGCAAGGGACCGAGCACACCAAAGCCAGGTCCAAGGACTTCCCTAGCGTGGCAGTTCTTCACACAGTGTGTTGATGACAAGACACGAGTGGTTTGAACGCTGTGCAATCAGAGCCTGAAGCGAGGCATAAACGTTCTCAACCTGAGCACAAGCTGCATGACCAGGCATCTAAGTGCAAAGCACGAGCTGCAGTGGAGTAGACACCTCAAAAACCAAGAAAGGTCTCTGGCTCCTCCTGCTTCCTCTTCTGCTGCAGTCTCGGCCTCTTCATCCACCTCTGTAGTGACAGTGGCACCTGTCACCCCGCAAACAGAGGATCTGCCAGCAACACTACCACCTGGGTCACCAACCATCTCCACAATGTCCCATGGAAGCGTTCAGCTCTCTATCTCCCAAACATTGGAGCGGAAGAGGAAGTACCCCCCTAGCCACCCGCGATCCCTGGCCCTGAATGCCAGCATTTCAAAATTCCTGGCCTTTGAAATGCTGTCATTCCGTCTGGTGGAGACGCAGAGTTTTAAAAGCCTGATGGCATTGGCTGTCCCGCAGTACGTCGTGCCCAGCCGCCACTACTTTTCCAGGCGAGCCATCCCTTCCCTGCACAACCAGGTGGGGGACAAAATCAGGTGTGCACTGCGCAACGCCATCTGTGGCAAGGTCCACCTAACTACGGATGCGTGGACCAGTAAGCACGGTCAGGGACGTTATATCTCCCTAACAGCACACTGGGTAAATGCAGTGGCGGCTGGGCCTGAGGCAGATAGCGGTTTGGCGCATGTCCTTCCACCACCGAGGATTGCAGGGCGCTTCAGTTTGCCTCCTGTTGCTAACTCCTCCTTCTCCGCTTCCTCATCCTCTACCGCCTCCTCATCCATTCAGCGTAACACCTTCACCACCAACTTCAGCACAGCCAGGGGTAAACGACAGCAGGCAGTTTTAAAACTTTCCTGTTTGGGGGAAAATCCCCACACCGCGCAGGAGTTGTGGAGGGACATGGAACAACAGACCGATGAGTGGTTGCTGTCAGTGAGCCTCAAGCCCGGCCTGGTGGTGTGCGATAATGGGCGAAATCTCGTAGCAGCTCTGGGTCTAGCCGGTTTGACGCACATCCCTTGCCTGGCGCATGTGCTGAACTTGGTGGTCCAGAGGTTCCTTAAAAATTACCCCAATATGCCAGAGCTGCTGCAGAAAGTGCGGGCTGTCTGTGCGCACTTTCGGCGTTCTCACCCTGCTGCTGCTCGCCTGTCAGCGCTGCAGCGTATCTTCGGCCTTCCCGCTCACCGCCTCATATGTGACGTGCCCACAAGGTGGAACTCCACCTTGCACATGCTGGCCAGACTGTGCGAGCAGCAGCAGGCAATAGTGGAGTTTCAGCTGCAGCAATCACGCGTGAGTCGCTCTGCGGAACAGCACCACTTCACCACCAATAACTGGGCCTCCATGCGAGACCTGTGTGCCTTGTTGCGCTGTTTCGAGTACTCCACCAACATGGCCAGTGCCAATGACGCCGTTCTCAGCGTTACTATCCCAGTTCTATGCCTCCTTGAAAAAACGCTTTGTGCGATGATGGAAGAGGATGTGGCACAGGAGGATGAGGAGGAGGAGGAGGAAGCGGGATCATTTCAAAGGCTTTCAGGGCAGTCTTTCACAAGTGGCTACGAGGGTGGGTTCCTGCACCAACAAACGCCAGGTACACAATTGTCCGGCAGAAAGGGCACAGTTCTGGAGGATGACGAGGTGGAGGAGGAGATGGAGGAGGAGATGGAGGAGGAGGAGGAGGAGGAGGAGGAGGAGGAGGAGGAGCCATGTTCACAGCAGGGTGGCACTCAGACCAGCTCGTGGCCATTACTGGTGCGTGGCTGGGGGGATACAGAGGACACAGACGATACACCTCCCACAGAGGACAGCTTTTCTTTGCCTCTGGGCAGCCTGGCACACATGAGCGATTACATGCTGCAGTGTTTCCGCAACGACAGCCGAGTTGCCCACATTTTAACTGGTGCTGATTACTGGGTGGCCACCCTGCTGGATCCCCGTTACAAGGACAACGTACCGTCCTTAATTCCCTCACTGGAGCGGGATCGTAAGATGCGCGAGTACAAGCGCACGCTGGTAGACGCGCTGCTGGTGGCATTCCCACCTGACAGCGGGCGTACGGTGGAAGCACAAGGCGAAGGCAGAGGAGGAGGAAGAGGTCGCCAACGCAGCCGGGGCACCGGCAGCACCTCAGAAGGCAGAGTTAGCATGGCCGAAATGTGGAAAAGCTTTGTCAGCACGCCACAACAACCAGCACCACCAGCTGAGATGGAACGTCTTAGCAGGAGGCAGCATTTCACCAACATGGTTGAGCAGTATGTGTCCACAGGCCTACACGTACTGGATGACGGGTCTGCCCCCTTTAACTTCTGGGTCTCCAAATTGGGCACATGGCCTGAGCTTGCCGTTTATGCCTTGGAGGTGCTGGCCTGCCCTGCAGCCAGTGTATTATCTGAACGTGTATTTAGCACGGCAGGGGGCGTTATCACAGACAAGCGCAGCCGCCTGTCCAGAGCCAATGTGGACAAGCTCACGTTCATTAAAATGAACCAGGCATGGATCCCACAGGACTTGTCCGTACCTTGTGCAGAATAGACATGTATACCGGTGTTGTGACAAAAACTGTCCGGCCATCGGATTGTGCCCGGCCCGTACTGCGCAGGCGCAGCGCTTGCGCAGTACAGAGGACAAGGAGATTCACAAAATCTCCGAAGATGAACGGCGCCTGCGCTGTGAGTGCAGGTTCAAGCCCCACCATCCAAGAGGACATACGGTAGCACATAGTAACAGGGCCCCTCACGGGCTCGCTTCGATCGCGGCCTTGCTTGGCTCGGCTTGAACCACGGATGGTGTGGCCTTCACCTGAACTCAACACGCAGGCGCCGTTAGTCTTGGGAGATTTTTGAAATCCCCTTGTCCTACATACTCAGCAAGCGCAGTACAGGGCGGACACTATTCGACAGGGGACAGAATTCGACACATCACCGGCCTTACCCAGCCATTGTTGTATTTTTGAACCAGTGTTGGCTACCTCGTCCTCCTCCACCGCCGCTTCCACCTACACAGCCACATCCACCGCCACCTCAACCTCCTACTCCATATGGACCTCGTCCTGCTAGGCCAAGATTAAAATTTTTATTTTATTTTTTTGTAGCGCACAGATCCTTTCCCCCTTACCTGCCTTTATGTTGTTGGCTCTTCGCAGGAGGGAGAAAGGCACACCGCACTACCAGCCCGTATCCTCCTATATAAAGAGGTTGAGCGGTGTACTTGACGGGCCGTGTCCACAGCCGGAGTCAAAACTCCTCCAGAGGATGATTCTCACCTCTACTGTAGGTAGAGGCAAGTCCTTTAATTGCCAGTAAAGTCAATGTCCACACCAGCTGAAACTCCAACTCTTATTCTCTCATGGCAAAATAAACTGTACTCAGATAGAAAAGGTTAGAGCAAAGAAACAGGACAGCTTAAGGTGTGGAGGAGGTCCAGGCACAAACGTAGCACATTCACTTCACTGCTTAGGTTTCTCAAACAGTTTTTGGCGCACGGTCTCTGCCACAGACATTGAGGTTGGTCTCTGCCACAGACCGGGTGTACAAGGCCCCTGCCACGGGCCTGGAGAACTTTGGTCTCAGCCACAGACCAGGGTGTATAAGGCCCCTGCCACGGGCCGGTTGAATAAGGCCTCTGATACAGTCAAGGTGACCTTGAGCTTCTCCTTCTACGAACCTAGCCCATATCAAGGGGAAGACTTCTCTCCAGGGAGTCAACAGACCATTCCTTCACCGTGACTCCCGCATCGGTCCATCAGAATGATCCTCCCTTCCCTGGAACAGGGTCCCCTACACGAGGCGGCTCTGGACTCCAGGCTTTACTCCCGCCCCTATGCCTCCATACCCAGGGCAGCAAGAACTCCAGGATAGTACCTCACCCCGGGCTAAAGGTGCCCGAGATGGAACAGGAACACATGCACCCAGGCCGAAGGCACCTGGGCGCGGACCCCACTGGACATCAGCCCCCAGGCCAAAGGTCTGCCCCTTTTATATGCTCTCCCGGCATGCACAGCAGGTTCCCCGCCCTGCTGTACTACTGCCAAGAGGGGACACAAAAGGCGCCACCTGTAGGCCGCAGGGAACTGCACACCAATACTGTCCCCCGAGGACAAAATGGTCCATGAATCCTACAGAATTAGGGTATTTGAGCCTATTTACCACTCAAACACTTTCCTTAAATTTAGCACCCCGCTACATTTTTATTTCAAAGTATTTTATTTTCCCACTAGCTTATCCATTAAATTAAATAATTTATTCCAGAAAGGGCGTATTCTGGGGCATTCCCACCATATGTGTGGCATCGTGCCGTTGAGTTTCTGAGGTTCTTAATGACTTCCTGTACCTCTTCTGCTGAAAAGGGGGCCTCCTTTTTTTTTTTTTTTTATGTTCTTTTAAGTTATTTCCTATCCACATTTGTTTGCAGAGCACTTGCCATGTTCTTAACAACATTTTGCTGCCATTTGCAGCCCTCTAGCCCTTTCCATTACTTTTTTAGAGCCTTTTTAGTCGTCAGAAGTCCGGGTCCCCATTGACTTCAATGGGGTCCGGGTCCGGGTTCGGGTTAAAGTTCGGTCCCGAATCCGAACTTTTTTCCGAAGTTCGGCCGAACCCGCCGGACCCGAATATCCAGCTACCCGCTCAACTCTAGCCGCAACTACTTGGCTGTGACACACCTAATTCTACACCTTCATTCCTCTCAGTGCATGTTTCAGACAGGACTGAAGTTATAGTGGGGTTGGAGATCCCAGCTGATGCGGTGCAAGGAGAGGTCCGCTTTGTTCTTTGGTGTGGGTCTTTGAGGTAGGCTTGCCAACGAGCTGCATGGCAGGTCAACATATGTCTGGTCAGGCATGTGGTACCCAAGCGGCTGATGTTTTGGCCACGCGATATACGCTTGAGACATATGTTGCAAACAGCAGCTGTGCGATCTGATGCACTAGCCTCAAAAAAGGCCCACACCAAAGAACTTTTTGAATGACGGGCAGAGGCAGCGCCCTGCACAGGCGGAGCTCTGCGGTGTGATTCCGTCGGTGTACTGCCCTTACGCTGGCCACCAAAGGGCATCCTGCCTCGTTGGAGATGTGCCTCCTCCTCATCCTCCTCCTCCTCCTCTCTCCTATTAGGCACCCACGTGGAGTCAGTGACCTCATCATCCCCTCCCTCCTCATCACTGGAGCCAATCTGGCAGTATGCTGCAGCTGCTGGAACATGACTGCCAGATTGGTGTCCTTCTTGAGCATCCCCTCTGTCTGCTCTCACGCTACTGCCTTCCTGTAGCTGGGTTTCATCATCAGACCCTTCGAAACGCTGGGCATCCTCCTGGAGCATGTACCCAACACTGTGCTCAAACAGTTCGGGGGACTCCTCAGGAGGAGGACATGGTGGGTCTAGGGAAGGAGTGACTGATGATGAGTCTGACATTGATACCAGGGAAGAGGACGCTTTGGCAGCTGCTTTGCCAGTACCCTGAGCCTGGGTGAGAGAGGATGAGGAGGAGGAGGAGGGCTTGGTCATCCACTCTACCAAGTCTTCGGCATGATGTGGCTCAACATGTCCAGCTGCCGAAAAGAAGGACAAGCGTGTCCCATGGCCATGTGCTGATGACAATGCACCGCGTCCACGACCAGCACTGTTGCCCCCAGACACAGAGCCTGCTTGCCCTCTTTTATTGCCTCCTGACTGTCTGCCTCTCCTTGTTTGCCTTCCAGACATTCTAATAGATGGCCTGCAGGGAGATGGGAAAAAAGCAATAAGGGCTACCTTCAGGTGTCCTTCTCTGTCCCTTTACTTAAGGATTTCTAAATATGGTTGAGGATGATTGCTTTCGCACAGAATAGCACAACGACAATTTCCCTGACTGTCCAAAAAACAAGGATTTCAAAGATGGTTGATGAGGAATGCTTTAGCACAGTATAGCACAAGGAGAATTTCCCTCACTGTCCTTCCCTGTCCCTAGAAACAAGGATTATCACAGTGAAAGAAACTGACACTCTTCCTACCTATAGTTTTCTGTCCCTAGAAAAAATGTTTTTTTAAAGACGGTTGATGATCAATGCTTTAGCACACTATAGCACAAGGAGAATTTCCCTCACTGACCTTCCCTGTCCCTAGAAACAAGGATTATCACAGTGAAAGAAACTGACACTCTTCCTACCTATAGTTTTCTGTCCCTAGAAAAAATGTTTTTTTAAAGCTGATTGATGATCAATGCTTTAGCACACTATAGCACAAGTAGAATTTCCCTCACTGTCCTTCCCTGTCCCTAGAAACAAGGATTATCACAGTGAAAGAAACTGACACTCTTCCTACCTATAGTTTTCTGTCCCTAGAAAAAATGTTTTTTTAAAGATGGTTGATGATCAATGCTTTAGCACACTATAGCACAAGGAGAATTTCCCTCACTGTCCTTCCCTGTCCCTAGAAACAAGGATTATCACAGTGAAAGAAACTGACACTCTTCCTACCTATAGTTTTCTGTCCCTAGAAAAAATGTTTTTTTAAAGATGGTTGATGATCAATGCTTTAGCACACTATAGCACAAGGAGAATTTCCCTCACTGTCCTTCCCTGTCCCTAGAAACAAGGATTATCACAGTAAAACACACTGACACACTCCCTACCTATCCTTCTCTTTCCCTAAACTAAAGGAATCCAGGTTAAGCAAGAAAAAAAAATGTCACTGTCCCTGCCTATGCTTCTCTTTCCCTGCTCCGGAACACACTACACTAGGCCGCCGTGCTGGCGGCCTTTTATAGTGTGGGGCGTGTACTAAACACCCTCAGCAATAATTGGCCACAGGCATCCTGCCTGTGGCCAATCATTGCTCTCCTCGCTGCCGGCGCTGTGATTGGCCAAGCATGCGGGGTCACAGTGCATGCTTGGCCAATCACAGCGCCTGGATGACACTGCGATGGCGTAGTGCATTGTGGGCCGTTCGCGTCACTCGAATTAGGCGCGAACGGCCCAAATCGTTCGATCTTCGTCGAACGATCGAACAGCCGATGTTCGAGTCGAACGTATGTTCGACTCGAACACCGAGCTCATCCCTAGTGAGCAACTCTGATAATAGTGTAGCGCTACCCTCAACTAAGAGGGCCGCAGATTTGGCTTGGGCCCTGAATACAGCTCCACCAACCCCCGGCAATATACTCGACCCTTTCTGGCACAGTTAGTCTAGGGGTATACACATTTAATACTTATACTTTATGAGAGACTCAGACACAGAGTAGTTGTAAAAGAATAACAGCTTTTACTTCCAGCTATGCAAAGAGAATAAACAGTGATAACAACTTGACCTTTAGATTATACGCAGAGCCCTGCAATATCACAATATCAGTCACACTACACCATAGGAAGGAGGGGGTGTATGAGGAGACGCCACGTGGGGCGACTGTTAACTAGGCGCCCTGTGGCGCAATAACTAAACTAGGTCCCTAATGAATCAGGCCTGATTCCTAATTCTAGAACTCAGTCCTGTATGATTGATGGATTCTTCACCGGCAATCTGTAGAGGTGGTGCACTTAAGAATAAACAACAATTGTAATCCAGGAAAAGGGACTGTTGATAACTGGCAACATTTCACTGGAGATCCTCTGGATCAGTCCTGCTGTGGATCTCCAGTGAGAGTCTTTAACATGAGGTAGTAGGCCTCGGCAGTCTATAGGCACAGTACTATCAAACAGGTTATGGAATGAGCTTACCCTCGCTCACCCGCCGGACACGATCTCCGTCCGGGACTTCCACCGGCTGTGTCTTCACTCGCCCACAGCGGTCGCTGCGATCGGGTCCCCGATCCAATCTAGGCTGTAAGTAGAGATGTCGGATGCCACCCAGGCTCGCAGTGGTGTGGAAGGCTCTTTGGTCAGCTCCGGAAAGGCCCCAGGCTTCAGGCCCTACCCAGCGCAGGTCCGCACAGGTGTATCAGTCTCTGCCATCCCGTGTCCAAAGAGAGCGAGCCAGGCCTCGCCCCTCCCTTATATCTCCGCACCCATGAGTCTCTGGGGCAGAAGCAAAACATCCTGGGAACCAGTGGGGTTCTGGGAACAGTAGTTCAAGAGTCTTTAAAGGAACCCCGCTACACACTCCCCCCACTTAAACTCTTTGGTCCCCAAAGATAAACTTCAACAAATGCTATGTACAATTTTGGACAGTGTCGAGTATGATGTTGGCATAGGGAATTCCCACCAAAATTTTGGGGTGGAACTCTCTTGCCCACAGGTCACACTACCATGAGTGGCCTGCCTAACTGTGCCAGAGAGTGAGCTGGGGTTGCCCTCCACCAAATGGACAGTGGAGGGATCAGAATGCTCAACACTTCTCCTAGCCGTTACAACAGAGTCCTCTGAGCTCATCCCCATTTGGGGGTAAGTTAGTTTCTTGGGAGGCCTGATAACTCTGTGAGCCCTCTGTTCCCTTGGGGCTTCTGGCACCACAGGCTCTTCTTCAGGAATAAGTTCAGGTAACATTTCTGGTTCTGGAACCTCTGATTCAGAAGTTGACTGGTAATTGGAATCTCTAGGATCCTCCTCTGAACAAGTATCAGGAACATCTTCCCAGTAATCAGCTGAGGGACTGAAGGGTATGAATTCAGTGGCCTCCGGATTCAGCGTTGCATCTGGAGTATCCCTTGTATTTGGGAGATCTATGGCGGACGTCCCCGGAGTCGAGGAAGGCCACAGCCAGTCCAGCTCTCCTCCTTCATCAGTACTCAGTTGAGAGGCCTCCCCATCTTCAGCTCGAGAGGTCTGAGACCGAGTGTTCGGCCTGGGAATATACAGTATAGAGACTGATTCCGGGGGGTCCCTTGCTGGGGGTATCCTGACTGCTTCAGCAAGTGGGAGCAGGTGGTTTCGATGCCACGTCTTTAGGGGTCCCACCTTCCCTTCTGGCTTTAGTTTGTAAACAGGCAAACCGGGCAACTTCCTACAGACAACATAGGGTTCCGATCTCCATCTGTCTGCAAGCTTGTGCTTTCCAGGGACCCCAGATTGCGTAACAGTACTCGGTCCCCGGGCTGCAGATCCTGCACTCGAACCTTCAGATCGAAATTTCTCTTGTTGCGGGCTCCCCTTTGATCCGAGGCCGCCTGGGCCTGGTCATAGGCCACCTGCAAGCTTCGTCTAAGTCTGTCCACATATCCCTTGTGAGATGTAGCTGAGGTATGATCTAAAGAAGTGCCAAAGGCCAGATCCACGGGCAGCCTTGCTTCTCTCCCAAACATGAGTCGATAAGGGGAGTAGCCAGTAGCATCACTTGTGGTACAGTTATAGGCATGCACTAGGGCTGATATGTGTTGGCTCCAGTGTTGCTTCTTCTCTGTTTCTAAAGTTCCCAACATGTTGAGCAGGGTCCGGTTAAACCTCTCCGGCTGAGCATCTCCTTGTGGGTGGTAAGGTGTGGTTCTGGTCTTCTTTATTCCCAATGAGTCCAGAAGTTTCCGGATCAACCGTCTCTCAAAGTCCCTTCCTTGATCTGAGTGAAGTCTCTGTGGTAGTCCGTAATGGACAAAATACTTCTCCATAAGTATCTTGGCCACGGTGGATGCCTTCTGGTCTTTGGTTGGGAAAGCCTGGGCATAGCGGGTGAAATGGTCGGTTATTACCAGAACATTTCCCAATCCACTGAGGTCGGGTTCGAGACAGAGAAAATCAATGCATACCAGATCCATTGGACCTTGACTCTGTAAGTGGCCCATTGGGGCAGCTTGATGGGGTAAAGTCTTTCTCTGAATGCATCGTGCACAGGAATGGCAATACTCCTCTACTTCTGCCTTCATGCAGGGCCAATAGAACCGACTTCTGACAAGCTGGAAGGTCCTTTCTGCCCCTAGGTGACCATGATGGTCATGCAGAGCAATTAGTACAGTCTCTCGGTGCTTCTCTGGGAGGAACAACTGCCACTTATCTTCTGAGTCTTCAGAGGGGCCCCTTCGGTAGACCACTCCCTGATGCACCTGCAACCTGTCCCATTCCTTCCTCAACAGGCGGGCCTCCTTTGAGGGGTGATGTAAGAGTTTGTTGGGATCCTGATTCTCCAGGGCTTCGAGGACCAATCTTCCCATGGGGTCTTCCAGTTGGTCACACCTCAACTCCCTCTTGGATAGCTTCGGCAGGTTATCTTCTTCTAGCTGCGTTATTCCACAATAGTGTTTAGGGACTCCTACCATTGTAACTCCTATCTCCTCTGCCCTGGAGCCTCCTCTGGCTTGAAATCCAGCTCCTTGACAAAGGGCCCGTACTCCCTCGGGTGCTACTTGGGTCCAGTCTTCCCAGTCATTGGTCATGGCATGAGATCTCCGAGACAGGGCATCTGCATCCCTATTTCCAGCCCCTGGTCTGTACTTCAGACTAAAGTTGAATCCTGACAAGGCAGCCAACCACCGGTGTCCGGTTGCATCTAGTTTTGCGGTGGTGAAGAGGTAGGTCAGGGGGTTGTTCTCTGTCTTCACAGTAAACTCCGCCCCATAGAGGTAGTCTTTTAGCTTGTCTACTACTGCCCATTTGAGAGCCAGGAATTCCAGCTTATGAGTGGGGTAGTTTTTTTCTGAGGGGGTCAGGCTCCTGCTCACATAGGCCACCGGTCGCGGTTGTCCCTCATGTTCCTGGTAGAGCACTCCGCCCAGGCCCTCATGGCTGGCATCCACATGTAAGTCATAAGGTCTGGTAGGGTCGGCGTAGGCCAGAACTGGGGCAGTGGTTAAGCTCTTCTTCAGGGCCTGGAAGGCCTCTTCACACCTTGAGTTCCACTGATCTTAAACTGACTCACCAGGCCTCCTGGGCCCTGAGTCATCCTCTTCCCCTTCTGCCTTTAGTAATTCATTCAACGGGCGGGCAATCCGAGCAAACCCCTCCACAAACCTCCTATAATAGGAGCAGAACCACAGGAAGGATCGAAGCTCTGTTACTGTGGTGGGTTGTGGCCAGGAGGTGACTGCTTCCAACTTCTCGGGATCTGTGGCCACCCCTTCTTCAGACACTATGTGCCCCAGATAGTTCACAGAAGACTGGTAGAACCGACACTTCTCAGGAGAAAGCTTAAGTCCCTCCTCACTGAGTCTTCTCAATACTTTCTCCAGCCTGGCTTCATGTTCTTCCAAGGTTCTCCCGAAGACAATGACATTGTCCAAGTACACAAGGACTTCTATAAGATTCATGTCTCCAACAGTCTTCTCCATAAGGCGTTGAAAGGTAGCAGGAGCTCCTGACAGACCCTGAGGCATCCTATTGAATTCGAAGAATCCCACCGGGGTTATGAAGGCCGTCTTCTCTCTGTCTTCTGGGTGCATAGGGATTTGATAGTACCCACTCTTGAGGTCCATCACACTGAACCATTTGGCTCCAGACAAACTCTGTAAGGCATCTTCTATCCTTGGCGTGGTGTATTGGTCAGGGATGGTTCTCCTGTTGAGGGTCCTGTAATCGATACAAAGCCTCAACGATCCATTCTTCTTTCTGACCACCACTATTGGGGAGGCATAGGGACTTCTAGACTCCCGGATCACACCAGTCTTCTTCAGTTCCGCAAGTTGTTCCCTCAGATCCTCCAGATCTGCCAGGGGAACCCGCCTGACCCTCTCTCGGAAGGGCTTATCTTCTTGGAGGCGGATTCGGTGGGTGGCACTTCTTGCACACCCCACATCAAATTCATCTTCGGAAAAGATCTTCTCCCATCTAGTCAGCTGGGCCTTGGCCCTTTCTTTCCAAGCCCTGGGTAGGTTCGGGTTTTCCATGGACAGCTTCTCCCAAACATCTCCTCCGTCACCCGTCCCCTTGACTTCTGACAGAGTGACCAGGGCAGCAGGGCTCACCTGGCCCAGCAACATTCTGGCAGGGATCTCCATGGGCCCTCCCGTAGTGTTTCTCACACTCACCGGAACTCTGCCATGGGCCTTCTTCAGGGCCTTGAGCGGGATCACTTCTGGTACCACTTCCAGGCCTGAGGACTCCTCCCTTGGGTCGGATTCCAGCATAACAAAGGGGCCAGGTTGTTCCAACGTAAGCTTCACAGTGGCCCTAAGACAGGTTACTTCTCCGGGCTGCAGCACTACTCCTTCTCTACCAAGTCTCCACACCTTTCCTATCCCCTCTCCCGGGGTCTTCTGCTCTAAGACCAGTCGTTGATAGGCCGTTTTTAGCATGGGATGGATTTTGGTGGCTGAATGGTTTCTCTCTTTCACTACAGGGGTCAGGAGTCTCCGGACTAGATCCGTGTTTGTCCCTATAATCAGGGAAGTCTTGCTGGCTCCAGGCGGCCGAGGACACACAACTGCCAGGATGTCAAACACTTCAGCCTTCCCAGCTACGGATGGGTCGAAAGTCATCTTTATGGGCAGGTAACCATCGTAAGGGAAACTCTGGGTTCCAAGTCCCCATATCTCCAGCTCTTCTATCTTCTGGATAGGCAGATGACTCAAATGCCTATCATAGAAGTCTCGGTATAGTAAAGTCACCTGTGCTCCGGTGTCCAAAAGAGCTTTAGTATAGACTCCTTCCACTTGAATAGGCACAGTAGGAGATGGGCCCACCAGTTCCTCTGGATATGGCTGGACTGGGGTCACCTTCTTCTTTGGACTTTTCCCCGCCCAGCTCTTTTTTGACTTTATTCTTTCCTGAGCCTGGTATGCATTGATTTTCCCCCTCTCAATGGGGGTACAAACCCGCTGAGGGATGTTATTGTTCCTCTTAGGTGAATGTTCCTTCTTTGGGGTGCTGTATTTCCTACTAGGAGTTTTGCCCCCTCCCTCTTGGGTATATCTTGGCGGGGGGGTACTATATCTCCTACTAGGAGTTTTGCCTCCTCCATTCTTGGCCTTTTTATTCAGATTGGAGTGCACTGAAGATGATGGGCAACCGGTTGACTCCTTCACCTGGGCCCTTTGGAGTTTCCCGCCGGCTTGT
Organism: Rana muscosa; assembly: GCA_029206835.1. Lineage (NCBI taxonomy): Eukaryota > Metazoa > Chordata > Amphibia > Anura > Ranidae > Rana > Rana muscosa. The sequence goes on from CM055118.1 coordinate 281,585,179, forward strand.
AATTATCTGTTCTCTTCTTCTTTGGACTGGAGCATATGTTAGCAAAGTGGCCACTCCCTCCGCAGTTATAGCAAATCATCTCTTCTTGGTCCTGTAAGGAGGCCGGTGCCGAGGTGTTCGGAAACAACTCCTTCCTGGGACTTGGTTTCTCTGGTCTTCTTTGATCTTTCTCCATCAAAGAGGTCAGCATTTCCAACACTTGGGCCATTTGCGATTTCAAAGTGTCGACCTCTGCATCCCTTTCCGGGCTCTTGACCGAATTGACCAACGCTGGTACAGCGGTGACATTCACCATGGCTATTTGCTGATCTTTCTGCAGCGCCTCTTCGTCTCTAATAATTTTTATTAGATCAGAGTAGGTTAGTGACATTCCTCCTCCTGAGGTTTTCAGGTGCAGCCAAACCGGGTCTGAGCACTATGCTCCCTTCATGATCTGCTTCATTCGTGCTTCATCTGCATCTTTGGGCAGCATTCCCTTCTTCAGAACAATCTTGCATAACTGCCTGTTCAGCCTTCTAACATATTCTGACAGTTTCTCATCCGGCTGCTGGAGAGTGTGTTCAAATTGATAGATCATCTCTGACACCTTCTCCAGCTGACCAAACTCTTCCTGCAGCATGGCCAGACAATCTTGAGCTGTACAGTTTTCATTTCCAAACCGGAAGCTCTTCACCGCTTCTGCCGTGGCACCTTTCAGACTTTCCAAGACTCGCTGTCTCTTCTGTGCCTCAGGCACCTCCCATGCCTCTACTGCCTGTAATGCCTGTTCCACCCAAGTGTCAAAATCTTCCTCCCCCGCAGGGACGGGAAGCTTCCCCGAGAATGTCTTTAGTCTCCGGTAGCTCGTCTCTACGTGCACCGTGCTTGTCTTCTGACAGTTTGTTAGTAGGTCCCCTAACACCTTTATCAGTTCGGGTGATATGGCCGTGGCAGGTGCAGGCGTCACCGGAGGTGTCGCTCCATCTCTCCTCTCTGGTGAGGTACGGGCCGCAGTCTGCGGTGGTCCCGTGGGGGGTGGCTCCTTCTTAATAGCGTGCGCCAGACTATAAGATCTGTTATCCGGCGTCCGCGCATATTTGCGCTTGCAATCCTCTGGGTTCCCATCTGAATACTCCACTAGTGCATACTGGTGTGGGGTGTCTGGGTCTGCCTTTATTAATCCTTCCACCGTTTCGGTCGACCATTCCTGACCCGGCATGTTAATGACCACTGACTGGCTTGGATCTGTCTTAGCTACTCCACACCACGTGTTGATGTCTTTCGGGTCCATGCCAGTACCTCTTGGCGGGTTTTCCCGCTGTATCAGGATCCCGGACGAGATGTAGCGCTACCCTCAACTAAGAGGGCCGCAGATTTGGCTTGGGCCCTGAATACAGCTCCACCAACCCCGGGCAATATACTCGACCCTTTCTGGCACAGTTAGTCTAGGGGTATACACATTTAATACTTATACTTTATGAGAGACTCAGACACAGAGTAGTTGTAAAAGAATAACAGCTTTTACTTCCAGCTATGCAAAGAGAATAAACAGTGATAACAACTTGACCTTTAGATTATACGCAGAGCCCTGCAATATCACAATATCAGTCACACTACACCATAGGAAGGAGGGGGTGTATGAGGAGACGCCACGTGGGGCGACTGTTAACTAGGCGCCCTGTGGCGCAATAACTAAACTAGGTCCCTAATGAATCAGGCCTGATTCCTAATTCTAGAACTCAGTCCTGTATGATTGATGGATTCTTCACCGGCAATCTGTAGAGGTGGTGCACTTAAGAATAAACAACAATTGTAATCCAGGAAAAGGGACTGTTGATAACTGGCAACATTTCACTGGAGATCCTCTGGATCAGTCCTGCTGTGGCTCTCCAGTGAGAGTCTTTAACATGAGGTAGTAGGCCTCGGCAGTCTATAGGCACAGTACTATCAAACAGGTTATGGAATGAGCTTACGCTCACCCGCCGGACACGATCTCCGTCCGGGACTTCCACCGGCTGTGTCTTCACTCGCCCACAGCGGTCGCTGCGATCGGGTCCCCGATCCAATCTAGGCTGTAAGTAGAGATGTCGGATGCCACCCAGGCTCGCAGTGGTGTGGAAGGCTCTTTGGTCAGCTCCGGAAAGGCCCCAGGCTTCAGGCCCTACCCAGCGCAGGTCCGCACAGGTGTATCAGTCTCTGCCGTCCCGTGTCCAAAGAGAGCGAGCCAGGCCTCGCCCCTCCCTTATATCTCTGCACCCATGAGTCTCTGGGGCAGAAGCAAAACATCCTGGGAACCAGTGGGGTTCTGGGAACAGTAGTTCAAGAGTCTTTAAAGGAACCCCGCTACAATAGCAAGTGACGCTCTACCTCTATCAAGATGGTCAACTCCACACAGAGACACAATGCGGGACAAGACATGGTAAGTCAGTAATGGGGGAAAGATCATCCTAGGGAGGTCACTGGTTCCTAATTTTTGTTCTCTGCTCGCCTTATATGGGAACAGCTTCTACAGATCAAGTCCTCTTTAAAACCATTTTGCTAGACAAATTAATTCAATATACAGTTTATTGTTGCTACGTAGGTTTTAAAAAAGAAAAAATTTAATATTAATAAATATTCTTAGTTCATTCTGCAGCCAGATATTATTTTCAAAAACGGGCAGAAAATGTAGCCATAGTTTTCTTTGGACAGCTCACCATCAAAGTCATTTCTTGCTTATAAGATTCCCTTGATGCTGTTCCCAGCAGGTTTCCCCTATTACAACTCTTGGACTGATCATGTAATTATAGCATGAACCCATCTCGGTCAACTCTTAGGAATTAGGAAGTGACTGCAGGAAGTGAGTGGAATCCATGCGTGGCTTCCAATTCAAATAGCAACAGTAAAGATGAGCAAACTTCTGAAAGGTTCGATCACTTGCATTTCAGCCAAACTTCCAAAATTCTGAATTTCTGAACCAAAAGTCCAGTTGAAGTCAAAAGTTGTGGCAAATGATGCAAAATTGTAAAGAATGATTTTGAAAGCTTCAGGCAGCCCTCCCCAATTAAATTGTGGGGCAGAAAACAGCTCTGGCCACTTCCTTTAAAAATTCTACCATGGATACTAAGATTGAAGGGTGGGAACTGATAACACTGGCAGTCAAGCTATGGTTGCCCAGGCAAAAGCAGATACCGTATATACTTGAGTATAAGCCGAATTTTTCAGCACATTTTTTTGTGCTGAAAATGCCCCCCTCGGCTTATACTCGAGTCACCTTTTTGCGCCTGATCTCCCAGAATTTGGGGACCCAGTACCGGCCGGTCATAGGTCCCCTGGACCCCATACTTGGCACACATGTAGCCCCACTCTTTTTCTATAAGTGTGCAAGGTTTGTTGTCCAGGGGACCTACGGCCGGGGAGCACCGATTTTTGAAACCCGAGCACCCCTTTCATAGACTCCCATGTTAAACGGTAATTTCTCTGGTGATTTTGGGGACCCGGTACCGGCCGGTCATAGGTCCCCTGGACCCGAAACATGTCACAAACGTATCTCCATTCTTCCTCTATAAGTGAGCAAAGTTTTTTGTCTGGGGGACCTACGGCCGGGGAGCACCGATTTTTCAAAGCCAGGATCCCCTTCCATAGACTCCCATGTTAAACGCCAGTCTAGTTATGGACACAGTGAGGCATGGGCACATGGACACAGTGAGGCATGCAGATGGACACCCTAGGCTTATACTCAAATGAATACATTTTCCCAGTTTTTTGTGGTAAAATTAGGTGCCTCGGCTTATATTCGGGTCGGCTTATACTCGAGTATATACGGTATAAGGCAAAAACAGCCTTTGGAACAGCATTTGGGCCATTTCTTAAGAAGCCTTTTGGAAATCCAAATTGCCAAGCATAACATTGAACAGGGGAGTTTCTTGGCACCTAAAAGATCTGGGGCACCCCTGGAAACCTAGACTAAAATGTTAAAGGGTTTGTAGTATACCATAATAAAAATTGCGTGAAGTTGAGTCTCATACCGCATTACTGAACATAAAAATCAAACGCACTGTGTAAAGAAGAAATAATTTATTAATTAATAAGTTGATAAGTGAAACCATGTTCTAAAAACATAATGTGCATATACAGTATCTCACAAAAGTGAGTACAACCCCCACATTTTTGTAAATATTTTATTATATCCTTCAACACTGAAGAAATTACACTTTGCTACACTGTAAAGTAGTGAGTGTACAGCTTGTATTACAGTGTAAATTTGCTGTCCCCTCAAAATAACTCAACACACAGCCATTAATGTCTAAACCGCTGGCAACAAAAATTAATACACCCCTAAGTGAAAATGTCCAAATTGGGCCCAATTAGCCAAATTTCCCTCCCTGGTGTCATGTGACTCTTAAGTGTTACAAGGTCTCAGGTGTGAATGGGGAGCATGTGTGTTCAATTTGTTGTTATCGCTCTCACTCTCTCATAATGATCACTGGAAGTTCAAAATGGCACTTCATGGCAAAGAACTCTCTGAGGATCTGAAAAAAAGAATTGTTGCTCTACATAAAGATGGCCTAGGCTATAAGAAGATTCCCAAGACCCTGAAATTGAGCTGCAGCACGGTGGCAAAGACCATACAGCGGTTTAACAGGACAGGTTCCACTCAGAACAGGCCTCACCACGGTCGGCCAAAGAAGTTGAGTGCACGTGCTCAGCCTCATATCCAGAGGTTGTCTTTGGGAAATAGACGTATGAGTGCGGCAAGCATTGCTGCAGAGGTTAAAAGGATGGGGGGGTCAGCCTCTCAGTGCTAAGACCATACGCCGCACACTGCATCAAATTGATCTGCATGGCTGTTGTCCCAAAAGGAAGCCTCTTCTAAAGATGATGCACAAGAAAGCCCACAAACAGTTTGCTGAAGACAAGCAGACTAAGGACATGGAATACTGGAACCATGTCCTGAGGTCTGATGAGAACAAGATAAACGTAATTGGTTCAGATGGTGTCAAGCGTGTGTGGCGGCAACCAGGTGAGGAGTACAAAGACAAGTGTGTCTTGCCTAGTCAAGCACGGTGGTGGGAGTATCATCGTCTAGGGCTGCATGAGTGCTACCGGCACTGGGGAGCTACAGTTCCTTGAGGGAACCATGAATGCCAACATGTACTGTGACATACTGAAGCAGAGCATGATCCCCTCCCTTCGAAGACTGGGCCGAAGGGCAGTATTCCAACATGATAACGACCCCAAACACACCTCTAAGATGACCACTGCCTTTCTAAAGAAGCTGAGGGTAAAGGTGATGGACTGGCCAAGCATGTCTCCAGACCTAAACCCTATTGAGCATCTGTGGGACATCCTCAAATGGAAGGTGGAGGAGCGCAAGGTCTCTAACATCTACCAGCTCTGTGATGTCATCATAGAGGAGTGGAAGAGGACTCCGGTGGCAACCTGTGAAGCTCTGGTGAATCCATGCCCAAGAGGGTTAAGGCAGTGCTGGAAAATAATGGTGGTCACACAAAATATTGACACTTTGGGCCCAATTTGGACATTTTCACTTAGGGGTGTACTCACTTTTGTTGCCATTAATGACTGTGTGTTGAGTTATTTTGAGGGGACAGCAAATTCACACAAGTTATATAAGTGTCATTTCTTCAGATATATAATAAAATATTTACAAAAATGTGAGGGGTGTACTCACTCTTGTGTGAGATACTGTAGATTCTTTCATTGTTCATTAATGAGCTAACATTGTTGCGTGAAAAACAAATATGCATTGTGAGGTTTGTTTCCGCCACTATTCAGCTGCAATATGTAGCAAATATACTTATATCCCCTCCGGTGTATTCTGATATTAATGATAGTGTTTGTGTTTTAAAAAAATTAAAAGGCTAATTACCTTTTTCCACACCGCCGTTGTGCGGTCACGTGATCCCCCTGTGCTTCTCTCCATAGATTGGGGAAGACGAGCACAGGGGGATCACGTGAACGCACAGCGGCGGTGTGAGAAAAGGTATTTAAACTTTTCTTTAAAAAAAAACACATACACTATCGTTAATGGCAGCATACTCCGGAGGGGATACATGTAAAGTCACATAGTGACGTAGTGACTTTACAAAACCTTTAACTAAAACTGCCAGGTTCTTTCATTTTCTATCCAATAGGCTTCTAAAGGATAGTTAGGGAAAATACACTCAATGGCTGCGTTTAATATTACTAAAACTGAGCATACTTGGGATGATGGAAACTATTGCCGAGGTCACTTGGGGCTCTCAGGAGAAGAACTGGGGCATGTTCCCTGGGTGTCAGTGTCTAGTAGCACCTCTGAAACTTAAATTTGGATTCAACTCAGGACATCTAAATTCATAAAATAAATTCCAAATATAAAGTTATCTAAACATCAACTCTAGGCACCAGATAGGACTCTGAAATGATGTGTAACACCTTCTAGTAGTGTGCTAGAGAGAGTAGGTAATTTTAGGCAGGTCTGGCTGGTTGCTAGGCCTGTTTGTTTTCATTCTGGGCTGGGAGTGGCTCTGGGTAGCAGCTGGTGACTCACAGGCAGCATCACTGAGGCCACCCTCTTCTTTCCAGAGTTTTCTAGAACGATCTGGAAGGAGAGGAGGCAAGGGGAGGTGGAGCTGCCTGGGGTATTCTGAGAAGCCCTGACCAATCCCCAACTTGGATTGCTAGGGGGAAGGCCTCATTAAATACCCAGGGTCAGCCCAGCTGGGGAGGAGTTGTCGGGTGGAAGAGCTAGAAATATAGTGTGGAGGCTGTTGGGGCCTTTGAGGGAGCTCCCCAGTCTGGGGGGAGGTGACCTTGGGCCTGGGCTCGGGTGCAGTCGGGACTACCTTCAGGAACACATTAGGTCTTGGACCGGAGGCACAAGAGATAGCAAAGAGAGGACAGCGGGAGAGAGCACTACTAAGAGACTCCAGGGAGGACTACTGGTCGGAGCCAAAAGGGCTGGTGAGTGAGGCACAGTCGGGAGGACTGGGGAGGCACGCCTGAGAGGACTGGGAGCTTGCAGTCTGAGATGGGTGCAGAACCAGAAGAGGGGACTGTAGTGAAAGGGGCAGTGGAGAGAGGCAGCTGCAGCCAGGAGGGCTGCCAGGTCCTGAAGATGGGTTACTGGGCTCAGTAGACGTGTGTAGGACAGCTAGCACCAGAGACTTTCTGTTTTGCCACACTGTAGGGGCCTGCGGTCCCTGCCTGCAGAGGGAAATTGCTAAAGGCCTGGCTGAGCCAGTGTCAGGCTTAACCACTTTGTGCTAGCTGTGCCTGGAGATTAGGGAGGAAGCAATGTGCTGGAGGAGAAAGACCTGAGGATTAGAGAGAAAGTGATGTGCAGGAGGAGAAATGGAGAGTATATACTGGACTGTATATAGTTGTCCCAAGCAAATTCTGCCAATTCTACTGGGCATCCCATATTTCCCCTACCCAGAGGCATAGCTTGAAGCTTGTGGGCCCCGATGCAAAAGTTGACCTGGGCCCCCCCTCCACTACAACCCACAACTTTCACCGTGCGTGCAGATGCACACACCACACGCCAAGATCCTCAAAGTGGCTTAAGAGTTTTGAGTTCCCAGAGTTCCTCCTTACATCAGAGGACAGGGGTCACCGCTGGAGAATCAGAGGACAGGGATCACCGCTGGAGAATCAGAGGACAGGAATCACCACTGGAGAATCAGAGGACAGGGGCCCCTGGCAGGTCACTTGGCAGAGCTGCTTTGCCATCCCAGCACTGTATACAGCTCCTCCCTTCCACACTACACAGGGCTGAAATCACATTTCTTTACACACAGTCTGTCAAAATTCACAGGGTGTATCTGGCTTTTATGTTGACGTTCTGACCTGTGAAATTCTCTGGTCGGTACGGCAGTGTAGTTGCAGCAGGCAGATACACCCTGTGCAGATCGTGGCTGACTGACTGTGTTGAAAAAGAATGTGATTTTATCCCTACGGAGGAGGAGCAGTATAGAGTGCTGTAATGGGAAAGGAGCTCAGGAACCAGGCATAGCATCCAGGGTGAAGGGTGTGGTCAGGGGGCTTTGGGGGTACGCAACTTAGATCTAGGGATGCAAAGCCATGTGACACAAAATCTGGATCCTGCAGCCCCTCAAGGGCCCCTCAAGAGGTGTTAAGGGATTTGTTTCAGCAATTTTTGAAGGTTTCTCTGTCAGTGTTGGCAGGTGTTGGGGGAAGGTCATCTCCCAGAGGTGTGTGTCTTTTCCCCAGTTCTCAGGGAAGTGGGGTAAGCGGACATCCTCAGGTGGGAAGGGGGAGGGGTTAAAGAGAATCCCAGCTGGTGACTAGGAGACACTGAGCGGTGTTTTACCTCACCAGTGACATCGGTCCCATCGTGGCTACAGGACGGCACTCTCCTCCTCTTAACTCGCTGCGCTCGGTTACCATTCAATGTTGCCAGCACAAAGCACAGACAATTCCCCATCCTGGGCTGTTCTCACCCCATGCTTCTCTCCATTCAGGAAATGGCTCACAGCTTTTCCCCAACCAATGAGAACAGAGGGGTGTCGACTGTGGAAGACAAAGTTGAAGCCTAGTACTGGAGCATGGCTGTCTGGCTCTAGGGCAGATCGGAGCTGGACTTTGTGGAGGATATGATAATATGACAAGGAGACTGCAAGGGCCCCCGGGAGCTAGGGGCGGGGTTGCGATTGTGACCCCTGCAACCCCTTATGCTACGCCCATGCCCCTACCCCATCCAAGTTAAATCCCCTCAATAAAACAAAAAAAAAGCATATGGACTGTTGTATGTCTTTGAGTGTTTGAGAAGTGAATGCTAGGCTGAGCAGGGTGACAGGCAATCCAACATTTCAGCAGCCCCTACGGGGTACTGCTACAGATGTTTACTCAGATCTTTAAAATGTATGTAAGTAATCAGGGGAGGAACATTTTTTATTCTTTCAGGATAACAAGCATCATGGTGTACTCAGTGTTCATAGGCTTTAGAAACACTATCTGAATAACATTTAGTTGGCTAAAACTCTGCGTATCATAAACAACTGCCTTAAAGTGGTGGTAAAGGCTTATGTTTTTTTACCTACAAGCATTCTACCTTCAGTGTCAGCCCCCCTAATACTTACCTAAACCCGATCCTGACCCAGCGATGTGCACGAGAGCCAAGGCTCTCCCGAGTCTCTCCCTCCTTATTGGCTGAGATGCAGCAGCAGGAGTCATTGTCTCCGGCTGCTGTCAATCACAGCCAGTAAGGTAAGAGCGGGGGGAAGGGCTGAGCCCCACTCTCCTCTCTGAGTCTTATGGACTCTCTGGAGCGAGAATACACCCCCATAGAAAATCGCACTCTGCAAGGGGGAGGGTCCTAGAGCACCAACAGGGGATCCGAGAAGAGGAGGATCGGGACTGTTCTGTGCAAAACCACTGCACAGAGCTGGTAAGTATGACATGTTTTTTATTATTATTAATATATTTTAATTTTTTTCCTTTACAATCACTTTAAATAAAATACTTATCTTCACCTTTTTTTCCATTCCTTTATTAAACCTCAGTGCTGCTGATAATCTGCACCTCCTACAGCCACTTTCTGTCCATATACAATCCAGTGATGGCTCCATGGCATTTTGCATGGTGGGTTTCCTCATGGTGAAAAGAGTGGACCATGCTTGTGTAATGTTGCTAAAACAGCCACTTCATCGGAAGCCTGTATGACTGGGTAACTAGGCAGGAACACAACTTGAAAATAGGGACAGAGCATTGTCATCATATAACAGGAAGTACCTGAACAAGGATCTTTGTGACTGGATCATCAAGTTAATCATTTTAGTTAAAGCTGAAGACTTAAAATTTTTGATGCTTACATTTTAAAATTACTTTAACATTGCTACAGCTGAGATTTTAGTTGGGTTTACATCAACTTCAAGATAAATATGAGATCAGTTTGTGATTTTTCTATTATTTCTCCATTCAATTCAATGTTAATTCCTTAGTAAGGTAAGATTAGGGAAAATGAATCTCAAATACATCACCAAAGCCCCTGCACACTAGCTGCAGGCTGGGCAAGGCTCAAGCAAAGTTGTCCACTACTCCACATTAGGGATGAGCTTCGTGTTCGAGTCGAACATACGTTCGACTCGAACATCGGCTGTTCGATCGTTCGACGAAGATCGAACGATTTGGGCCGTTCGCGCCAAATTCGAGTGACGCGAACGGCCCACAATGCACTACGCCATCGCAGTGTCATCCAGGCGCTGTGATTGGCCAAGCATGCACTGTGACCCCGCATGCTTGGCCAATCACAGCGCCGGCAGCGAGGAGAGCAATGATTGGCCACAGGCAGGATGCCTGTGGCCAATTATTGCTGAGGGTGTTTAGTACACGCCCCACACTATAAAAGGCCGCCAGCACGGCGGCCTAGTGTAGTGTGTTCCGGAGCAGGGATAGAGCAGCATAGGCAGGGACAGTGACTTTTATTTCTTTCTTGCTTAACCTGGATTCCTTTAGTTTAGGGAAAGAGACGGATAGGTAGGGAGAGTGTCAGTGTGTTTTGTGCTTGTGCTATATTGTGCTTAAAAAAAACATTTTTTCTAGGGACAGAAAACTGTAGGTAGGGAGAGTGTGTCAGTTTCTTTCACTGTCAAAGTCCTTGTTTCCAGGGACCTGGAAGGACAGTGAGTGAATTCTCCTTGTGCTAAATTGTGCTTAAAAAAAACATTTTTTCTAGGGACAGAAAACTGTAGGTAGGGAGAGTGTGTCAGTTTCTTTCACTGTCAAAGTCCTTGTTTCCAGGGACCTGGAAGGACAGTGAGTGAATTCTCCTTGTGCTAAATTGTGCTTAAAAAAAACATTTTTTCTAGGGACAGAAAACTGTAGGTAGGGAGAGTGTGTCAGTTTCTTTCACTGTCAAAGTCCTTGTTTCCAGGGACCTGGAAGGACAGTGAGTGAATTCTCCTTGTGCTAAATTGTGCTTAAAAAAAACATTTTTTCTAGGGACAGAAAACTGTAGGTAGGGAGAGTGTGTCAGTTTCTTTCACTGTCAAAGTCCTTGTTTCCAGGGACCTGGAAGGACAGTGAGTGAATTCTCCTTGTGCTAAATTGTGCTTAAAAAAAACATTTTTTCTAGGGACAGAAAACTGTAGGTAGGGAGAGTGTGTCAGTTTCTTTCACTGTCAAAGTCCTTGTTTCCAGGGACCTGGAAGGACAGTGAGTGAATTCTCCTTGTGCTAAATTGTGCTTAAAAAAAACATTTTTTCTAGGGACAGAAAACTGTAGGTAGGGAGAGTGTGTCAGTTTCTTTCACTGTCAAAGTCCTTGTTTCCAGGGACCTGGAAGGACAGTGAGTGAATTCTCCTTGTGCTAAATTGTGCTTAAAAAAAACATTTTTTCTAGGGACAGAAAACTGTAGGTAGGGAGAGTGTGTCAGTTTCTTTCACTGTCAAAGTCCTTGTTTCCAGGGACCTGGAAGGACAGTGAGTGAATTCTCCTTGTGCTAAATTGTGCTTAAAAAAAACATTTTTTCTAGGGACAGAAAACTGTAGGTAGGGAGAGTGTGTCAGTTTCTTTCACTGTCAAAGTCCTTGTTTCCAGGGACCTGGAAGGACAGTGAGTGAATTCTCCTTGTGCTAAATTGTGCTTAAAAAAAACATTTTTTCTAGGGACAGAAAACTGTAGGTAGGGAGAGTGTGTCAGTTTCTTTCACTGTCAAAGTCCTTGTTTCCAGGGACCTGGAAGGACAGTGAGTGAATTCTCCTTGTGCTAAATTGTGCTTAAAAAAAACATTTTTTCTAGGGACAGAAAACTGTAGGTAGGGAGAGTGTGTCAGTTTCTTTCACTGTCAAAGTCCTTGTTTCCAGGGACCTGGAAGGACAGTGAGTGAATTCTCCTTGTGCTAAATTGTGCTTAAAAAAAACATTTTTTCTAGGGACAGAAAACTGTAGGTAGGGAGAGTGTGTCAGTTTCTTTCACTGTCAAAGTCCTTGTTTCCAGGGACCTGGAAGGACAGTGAGTGAATTCTCCTTGTGCTAAATTGTGCTTAAAAAAAACATTTTTTCTAGGGACAGAAAACTGTAGGTAGGGAGAGTGTGTCAGTTTCTTTCACTGTCAAAGTCCTTGTTTCCAGGGACCTGGAAGGACAGTGAGTGAATTCTCCTTGTGCTAAATTGTGCTTAAAAAAAACATTTTTTCTAGGGACAGAAAACTGTAGGTAGGGAGAGTGTGTCAGTTTCTTTCACTGTCAAAGTCCTTGTTTCCAGGGACCTGGAAGGACAGTGAGTGAATTCTCCTTGTGCTAAATTGTGCTTAAAAAAAACATTTTTTCTAGGGACAGAAAACTGTAGGTAGGGAGAGTGTGTCAGTTTCTTTCACTGTCAAAGTCCTTGTTTCCAGGGACCTGGAAGGACAGTGAGTGAATTCTCCTTGTGCTAAATTGTGCTTAAAAAAACATTTTTTCTAGGGACAGAAAACTGTAGGTAGGGAGAGTGTGTCAGTTTCTTTCACTGTCAAAGTCCTTGTTTCCAGGGACCTGGAAGGACAGTGAGTGAATTCTCCTTGTGCTAAATTGTGCTTAAAAAAAACATTTTTTCTAGGGACAGAAAACTGTAGGTAGGGAGAGTGTGTCAGTTTCTTTCACTGTCAAAGTCCTTGTTTCCAGGGACCTGGAAGGACAGTGAGTGAATTCTCCTTGTGCTAAATTGTGCTTAAAAAAAACATTTTTTCTAGGGACAGAAAACTGTAGGTAGGGAGAGTGTGTCAGTTTCTTTCACTGTCAAAGTCCTTGTTTCCAGGGACCTGGAAGGACAGTGAGTGAATTCTCCTTGTGCTAAATTGTGCTTAAAAAAAACATTTTTTCTAGGGACAGAAAACTGTAGGTAGGGAGAGTGTGTCAGTTTCTTTCACTGTCAAAGTCCTTGTTTCCAGGGACCTGGAAGGACAGTGAGTGAATTCTCCCTGTGCTAAATTGTGCTTAAAAAAAACATTTTTTCTAGGGACAGAAAACTGTAGGTAGGGAGAGTGTGTCAGTTTCTTTCACTGTCAAAGTCCTTGTTTCCAGGGACCTGGAAGGACAGTGAGTGAATTCTCCTTGTGCTAAATTGTGCTTAAAAAAAACATTTTTTCTAGGGTCAGAAAACTGTAGGTAGGGAGAGTGTGTCAGTTTCTTTCACTGTCAAAGTCCTTGTTTCCAGGGACCTGGAAGGACAGTGAGTGAATTCTCCTTGTGCTAAATTGTGCTTAAAAAAAACATTTTTTCTAGGGACAGAAAACTGTAGGTAGGGAGAGTGTGTCAGTTTCTTTCACTGTCAAAGTCCTTGTTTCCAGGGACCTGGAAGGACAGTGAGTGAATTCTCCTTGTGCTAAATTGTGCTTAAAAAAAACATTTTTTCTAGGGACAGAAAACTGTAGGTAGGGAGAGTGTGTCAGTTTCTTTCACTGTCAAAGTCCTTGTTTCCAGGGACCTGGAAGGACAGTGAGTGAATTCTCCTTGTGCTAAATTGTGCTTAAAAAAAACATTTTTTCTAGGGACAGAAAACTGTAGGTAGGGAGAGTGTGTCAGTTTCTTTCACTGTCAAAGTCCTTGTTTCCAGGGACCTGGAAGGACAGTGAGTGAATTCTCCTTGTGCTAAATTGTGCTTAAAAAAAACATTTTTTCTAGGGACAGAAAACTGTAGGTAGGGAGAGTGTGTCAGTTTCTTTCACTGTCAAAGTTCTTGTTTCCAGGGACCTGGAAGGACAGTGAGTGAATTCTCCTTGTGCTAAATTGTGCTTAAAAAAAACATTTTTTCTAGGGACAGAAAACTGTAGGTAGGGAGAGTGTGTCAGTTTCTTTCACTGTCAAAGTCCTTGTTTCCAGGGACCTGGAAGGACAGTGAGTGAATTCTCCTTGTGCTAAATTGTGCTTAAAAAAAACATTTTTTCTAGGGACAGAAAACTGTAGGTAGGGAGAGTGTGTCAGTTTCTTTCACTGTCAAAGTCCTTGTTTCCAGGGACCTGGAAGGACAGTGAGTGAATTCTCCTTGTGCTAAATTGTGCTTAAAAAAAACATTTTTTCTAGGGACAGAAAACTGTAGGTAGGGAGAGTGTGTCAGTTTCTTTCACTGTCAAAGTCCTTGTTTCAAGGGACAGAGAAGGACACCTGAAGGTAGCCCTTATTGCTTTTTTCCCATCTCCCTGCAGGCCATCTATTAGAATGTCTGGAAGGCAAACAAGGAGAGGCAGACAGTCAGGAGGCAATAAAAGAGGGCAAGCAGGCTCTGTGTCTGGGGGCAACAGTGCTGGTCGTGGACGCGGTGCATTGTCATCAGCACATGGCCATGGGACACGCTTGTCCTTCTTTTCGGCAGCTGGACATGTTGAGCCACATCATGCCGAAGACTTGGTAGAGTGGATGACCAAGCCCTCCTCCTCCTCCTCATCCTCTCTCACCCAGGCTCAGGGTACTGGAAAAACAGCTGCCAAAGCGTCCTCTTCCCTGGTATCAATGTCAGACTCATCATCAGTCACTCCTTCCCTAGACCCACCATGTCCTCCTCCTGAGGAGTCCCCCGAACTGTTTCAGCACAGTGTTGGGTACATGCTCCAGGAGGATGCCCAGCGTTTCGAAGGGTCTGATGATGAAACCCAGCTAGAGGAAGGCAGTAGCGTGAGAGCAGACAGAGGGGATGCTCAAGAAGGACACCAATCTGGCAGTCATGTTCCAGCAGCTGCAGCATACTGCCAGATTGGCTCCAGTGATGAGGAGGGAGGTGATGATGAGGTCACTGACTCCACGTGGGTGCCTAATAGGAGAGAGGAGGAGGAGGAGGATGAGGAGGAGGCACATCTCCAACGAGGCAGGATGCCCTTTGGTGGCCAGCGTAAGGGCAGTACACCGACGGAATCACACCGCAGAGCTCCGCCTGTGCAGGGCGCTGCCTCTGCCCGTCATTCAAAAAGTTCTTTGGTGTGGGCCTTTTTTGAGGCTAGTGCATCAGATCGCACAGCTGCTGTTTGCAACATATGTCTCAAGCGTATATCGCGTGGCCAAAACATCAGCCGCTTGGGTACCACATGCCTGACCAGACATATGTTGACCTGCCATGCAGCTCGTTGGCAAGCCTACCTGAAAGACCCACACCAAAGAACAAAGCGGACCTCTCCTTGCACCGCATCAGCTGGGATCTCCAACCCCACTATAACTTCAGTCCTCTCTGAAACATGCACTGAGAGGAATGAAGGTGTAGAATTAGGTGTGTCACAGCCAAGTACTTGCGGCCACTCTGCTAGCAGTACACCGACGTCCGATTCTAGCAGGCAAATTTCCCTGCCCCAGCTGCTGGACCGTCGAAAGAAGTTCACTCCCAGCCATCCACATGCCCAGCGGTTGAATGCTAGCTTGGCTAAATTGCTAGCGCTTCAACTGCTGCCTTTTCAGTTGGTAGACTCGGCCCCCTTCCGTGAGTTTGTGCAATGTGCGGTTCCTCAGTGGCAGGTTCCCAAACGCCACTTTTTCTCACGGAAGGCTATTCCGGCTCTCTACCGGCATGTGGAAGGCAATGTCTTGGCCTCGCTGGACAGGGCGGTTAGCGGTAAGATGCATATTACCGCTGACTCATGGTCCAGCAGGCATGGACAGGGACGTTACCTTTCTTTCACGGCCCATTGGGTCACTCTTTTGGCAGCTGGGAAGGATGCAGGACAAGGTGCAGTAGTATTGGAGGTTGTCCCACCGCCACGCCTCCAAAATGCTACTACTGGTTGTGACACACCTCTCTCCTCCACCCCCTCCTCTTCTTCTTCCTCCATGGCCTCTTCCTGTGGTTTGTCCTATGAACCAGCGGTGCTCCGTAGCCGTTCACGGGGCTACGCAAGTACGCAGGCAAAAAGATGCCATGCCGTGCTTGCGCTGGTGTGTTTGGGGGACAGAAGCCACACTGGGGCAGAGGTCCTGTCTGCTCTGCAGGGCCAGGCCGAGAGGTGGTTGACGCCACGCCAGCTTAAGCCAGGAATGGTGGTTTGCGACAATGGCACCAACCTCCTCTCCGCCCTCCGACAGGGACAACTGACCCATGTGCCCTGTGTGGCTCACGTCCTTAACCTGGTGGTGCAGCGGTTCTTGGGCAGGTACCCGGGCTTACAGGATGTCCTGAGGCAGGCCAGGAAAGTCTGTGTGCATTTCCGCAGATCTTATAATGCCAGTGCTCGCCTGGCTGAGCTGCAAAAGGAGTTGAACCTGCCCAAGAACCGCCTTATATGTGACATGCCCACCAGGTGGAACTCAACGTTGGCCATGCTGCAGCGGCTGCACACGCAGCAGAGGGCCATCAATGAGTACCTGTGCGACTACGGCACCAGGACAGGGTCAGGGGAGCTTGGTTTTTTTTCTCCACGCCAGTGGGGCATGATCAGGGATGCATGCACTGTCCTGGCACCATTTGAGGAGGCCACGAGGATGGTGAGCAGTGACAGTGCATGCATCAGTGACACTGTACCTCTTGTCCACCTGTTGGAGCACACGCTGCGTGGAATAATGGACAGGGCACTTGAGGCAGAACAGAGGCAGGAAGAGGAGGACTTCCTTGCCTCTCAAGGCCCCCTTTACCCAGACAGTGTTCCTTCTGTCCCACCCATCGCACAGGAAGAGGAGGAGGAGGAGGAGGAGGAGGAGGAGGAGGATTGTGTCAGCATGGAGGTGGAGGCTGGCACTCAGCATCATCAGCAGCAGTCTTTTAGGGATGATTTACAGTCCCAAGAAACCAGTGGACTTGTACGTGGCTGGGAGGAGGTGGCTGCGGATCATGTCGTCCTTAGTGACCCAGAGGACTCCGGAGCGAATGCCTCAGCAAACCTACGCTGCATGGCCTCCCTGATCCTGCAAAGTCTGCGGAAGGATCCTCGTATTCTTCGGATCAAGGAGAGGGACCATTACTGGCTGGCCACTCTCCTTGATCCACGGTACAAGGGTAAGGTTGCGGACCTTATGTTACCGTCGCAGAGGGAGCAGAGGATGAGACAACTCCGGGAGGCCTTGCAGAAAGGTCTGTGCAACGCGTTCCCAGAGACTGGGAGGTTACAAACTCCTGGTCCTGGACAACGAGTTGCTGAGGCTTCGGCCAGTCAAAGAAGGAGCGGTGGGGAAGGTGGCCGTCTGACCGATGCGTTCAGACAATTCTTTAGTCCGCAGCCCCAAAGTATGATCGGTTCCAGCAACCATCGCCAGCGTCTGATAAACATGGTGCAGGAATATCTAGGGGCAAGGTCAGACTTGGACACCTTCCCCACCGAAAATCCTCTGGCTTACTGGGTCTTGAGGATGGATCACTGGCCAGAGCTTGCACAGTATGCAATTGAGCTACTGGCCTGTCCTGCATCCAGCGTTCTTTCGGAACGCACATTCAGTGCTGCTGGAGGATTTGTCACGGATCACAGGGTGCGCCTGTCCACCGACTCGGTTGATCGACTGACTTTCATCAAGATGAACCAGTCTTGGATCACCACCAGCTACCACACACCTGATGCTGATATAACATACTAATTGATTTTAACATGTCACATCCCTTCAAGACTGATGCTGATGCTGAGTGCCTGTGCTGTTATGTTGACTGGCTATCCTCCTCCTCCGAGTCCTCAATGATACGATTGATGATGATAGCTTGGAAGATCATTTTTGTTTATGGGTGCCGCCACCAGTGGCTAAGGCCCAATTTTTCAGCCCCTGTTTTACAGGGGCGTGTAATTACAATTTTTTTAGCAATAATTTGCCATAGGGCTCATTGCTGTGCTCCAAGTACAGTATCTGTGAGGGGTTGGAGTGTTGTGGCACCAGTGCCTAAGGCCCAATTTTTCAGCCCCTGTTTAACAGGGGCGTGTCATTACAATTTTTGAAGCAATACTTTGCAACAGGGCTCATTGCTGTGCTCCAAGTACAGTATCTGTGAGGGGTTGTAGTGTTGTGCCACCAGTGCCTAAGGCCCAATTTTTCAGCCCCTGTTCAACAGGGGCATGCAATTACAATTCTTGATCTAATAATTCACAGCAGGGTCCATTGCTGCACCCACCAAGAGTAACTCTGAGGGCTTACAGTCTTGTGGCAACGCCACCACCACCACCACCACGAAAGGCCCAATTTTTCAGCCCCTGTTCAAAAGGGGCATGTAATTACAATTCTTGATCTAATAATTCACAGCAGGGCCCATTGCTGCACCCACCAAGAGTAACTGTCAGGGCTTACAGTGTTGTGGCACCAGCACCACCATCAAAGCCCCAATTTTTACTACCACTGTTCAACAATTATATGTAATTAAAATTCCTGATATAATAGTTGACAGCAGGGCGTTCCAGCACCAACCAAGAGTAACTGAGTGCTTACAGTGTTGTGCCAACACCAACAACTAAGGGGCCTATTTCTGCAGAGTATATACGGCAGGTCCCTACTTTCAAACATCCAACTTACAAACGACTCCTACTTGCAAACGAAAGAAGACAACAGGAAGTGAGAGGAAATCTACCCCTAGAAAGGAAAATTCTCTCCTGTAAGAATAAATATGGGAGAAAGGGGTCTCATCTGTACTGATGCTTTATCAGCAATCCTTGTTTCAAGAAAAACACCACATTTCAAAAACAGTTGTCATTGGGACGGAAAGTGAGGTGAAATGTTCTGAACAGGGGCACAGACAGCAAAACAAATGTTACAGGGGTGATAACCCTTACCTATGTTTCCCAAAAAGTTTAAAAATAGATTTTTGGGCTGGAGCTACACTTCAACAATGTACCTGTTCAAAATTACAAACAGATTCTACATAAGAACAAACCTACAGTCCCTGTCTTGTATGCACCGCCTGTATACGGCTGTTCAGAGTATATAGGGCCTTTTTTATTTTATGTGCGGGGTTCCCCTTAATATCCATACAAGACCCAAAGGGGCTGGTAATGGGCTGGGGTAGGGGGGGGGGGTCATGGGGTAGCTATGCCATTTTTCTTAAAGAATTTCATCCATATTACCGGGACCAGACATTACATTAAAGCCGCAAGCAGTTTTAAATGGCTTTTTTTTCCTTTAGAAGTGTCATTTTGTGCAGGGACAGTTCTAAACACGGGAAACACGTGGCACTTCACAGGCATACTTTAGACACCCCCCAGGTACGATATTTAAAGGAATATTTGACTTTTTTTTTTTCACTTTATGCATCATTAAAATGACTGCTCCCGAAAAACCACTGTTTTTAAAACTTCTTTTTGCATTGATACATGTCCCCTGGTGCAGAACCCGGGTTCCCAAACCTTATTTATGACAATAACATGCATAATAGTTGTTATAATTAGCACTTTAGAATTCGAACGTTCGCATCCATTGTATTTAATAGGGTTCTAATGTTCGTTCGAACTTTCGGTCCGTTCGCGGGTTCTGGTGCGAACCGAACCCGGGGGTGTTCGGCTCATCACTACTCCACATTCAGGATTTTGGGGGCTCCACACATTGTTCCTTTACTTTTTGGAGATCAACAGAAGCTTCAGCAACCACAAGAATATGCATAGAGACTTCCAATTTTCTTTATCCATGGCTACATCACAGGTCCAAATGCAACATGGTGATGTCATTGCTCTATGCAGTGAATTTATTTTTGCACCATGCAATATAGGTACAGTATGTTCTTGGACTAAATAGAAATTATTACTAAACCTAAAACAGACAAATCTATTTATAGTATAGTTCATGTTTCAAATGTGAAAATATTTTTCCAGTACACCATCTGAAGCATCCACAAATCACATAATTTATCATGTCAGGAGGCAAAATAGGAGCTCTGCATGGAGTACAGGCGGTCAATGGGTCCAATGCGGGCTTGTATGTTGGTGCTTTCCGAAGATGCCAGCAAAGATCCTCCAAGATAATTCAAACCTTCACTGTCCATGTCGTGGAAAACACTATCTGTGTCTGTTGGAATAAAGCAATTCACTTAGTTAGAAGACTATATGTACATTCTGATGGGTAGTTTAATATGGTCCGTATCATCATTCTTTGGTAAAATTACCATTATTTATAGTAGGAACCCTGTGTCGAAAACTGGATCACCTGCTGAGGGCACTGTAGTTCCGGGACCTGAAGGGTGTAGTCCCAGTGTCTGTCCACCAGTAGGTGTCTCCCAGCAGCCAGCAGATCATTAGTCTTCACCTGATGCTGGCTGATGGTAGGATATAAAGTCTTTCCTCTACTATTCCATAATGCCTCAGTGTTTTACCTGATCATCCCATGTACTTTGCTCCCTCTGACCTGTGATTCGGTTCCTGCCTCTGTTCCTGATCTTGCTCCTGCTCGTACCTGATCCTATGTACATCCTCCCCATTTTGGCTTATTCCTTGCTCATCAGCCTGAACCTGCTCTGCCCTATTTAACCGGCCATCTGACCATAGTCTAGTTTAGTTAGTTAGTTCTCATTTCCACTGATTAGGTACACTTTATTTAGGTTTACTGGGTTTTGTATTCTTTGGTGTATTGAATGTTTGTATTTATTGTGATATTTTAAAGCTGTTATGTTCTTAAAAAACACATTTACTTTCATTTAGTGTGGAGTCTGGTGATCTTTGTGCAGATCCATACACATCTGGTTGCCAACTTTCAGTAAATTTATGAACAGTTTGTAAAATCTGTACTTTTTGCATCTGTCCTTGATTGTCTATTACGGACATGTAGGCTGCATCTCCATAACTGACATTCATTACCAGATGCAACAATTATGGATTTTACACACTGTTTGTAAATTTACTGAAAGTTGGCAACCCTTCTGGTTGCGCTTGTTTTACAGGATACCAGCGCTTGGTTTCTTGACACCTTGCCTTAAACAATGGTGCCCCTAGTTCATTTGTATCTACTTGAAACAGTTAGGCCCCTTTCACACCAGCAGACCGATCGGGTCTGCCTGTCCGTTTTTTATTGGACCACCCATTGTTCTCTATAGGGCGACGGATGTCAGCAGACATGTGTCCGCTGTCACCCGCTGGCATCCGATCCGGTCCACTAAAAACAGACGAATGGGGATACGTTCGCCATCTGTCCGCCTGGAGCAGATCGAATGTCAGTCAGATGGAAACGGACATGTGACCACCCCATAGAGAACAGCAAGCTGTGTTCGTGTATGCTCTGCATAGCAGAGCGGACACAGGCCTGTCATCTGCCTGCTCAGCGGGGATCAGTGGAAAGATCCCCTGCTGAGCAGGTGGATCCGCTTGGACAAATTCTGCTGTCTTAAAGGGGCCTTAGGCTGTAGTTAGTCTAAGCTCATGCAAAAGTGCAGATGAACAGGTTAATCATTGCTTCTGGCCACTGCTGTTTAGTAGAAGGAATTGATAGCTTGGGTTATGAATATTTATGCTAGCAGACAAATTTTGATCAGTGTGTGGCAGTCCCTGCTTGACAGAAATCAATCCTTTGATCAACTTCTGTCAAAAGAACAGGTTGGGAAATTTTGCTGAACCAGTGGCCTCAGCCAATCAGGGTGCTTCTGTCAGAATACAATGTCCAGCAGGGGGGATTTCTCCATTCACCTTGCTTGTGTGGATGGAGGAATCTAAAACGAACTATATAGGCAGCTGTGTAAATGTTGGTGATGCTTCCCGTTGTGGGGATATACCGTATATGGTATCGGGGGTTGTGCCAGGGGTTAGTTGGGCGTGGTAGTTGACAGGGCCATACAAGTGGAGATGTAGTAATGCACCAAAGTGGGGTAAACCCTTGGCAAGATCCTAAAATTGGGACTAGGTTAAAGCCAAACTACTATTGAGTGGGAACGAATGCAATTGAAAGGTATGAACACCACAGCACAGCCCAAATACAGTACTTAATGGGAATGGAAATAAAATTACACTGTAACTGGAGATTGTACTATACTGTATTTCATTATTGAATCTACCAATGACAACTAATTCTTCAGTAAAAAAAAAAAAGTTGCTGGTTAAGTAAATTGTTTGCTCTGAATTATTTTAGGGAAAGAGAATAAGTTTATGCTCCTACAGTGAATGGTAACAGGGAATGAAGTTTAAACCCTCATGTTCACCTTCTGGGGGATTGAGAGTAAGAAATGAAAGAAGGAGAAGCAGCCAGTTTGGGAGAGGAGGCTGTGGTGACTAGTGACGGAGCTTCCGTCAAAGGGATGGTCTAGTGGCTGTATGGTCTAGCCTTCTAAGTGGCAGGATCCCTGTGTTAAGGCCGCTGCGTTAAAGAATCCTCCTAAGGACTGGGCCTTGCAAAATATACACCAGCTTTCCTCCATGCCTTTAAGCTGAACAAGTGTGTTGGGTAATGAGTGTAAAAGAACTAGTGGAGACATGGGGCGTGGCCACTAGGTAATGTCACCATGAGGCTTACATGCCATCACAATGGGCGGAGCCTCATAGTGACAGCACCGGGTGGCCACGCCCCATATCTATATAAGTGCTGGCAGACATTGGAGATGACACAAATGCGGAAGCCAGCGGCTCCAGGGAAGACAGCAGCAGAGGAAGAACACATCACAGGAGGAAGGGCGCTCGCTCAACCCCCCTTTCCTGACTTGCCGAGCTGCATGCTCGGATAAGGGTCTGGTATGGATTTTGCGGGGACCCCACACCGTTTTTTTTTTATGTGGGGTTTCCCCTCAAAATCCATACCAGACCGAATGGTCTGGTATGGCCTTGGGGGGGCCCCTATCCGATTCATACATTTTTCAACCACACTTTTAGGGATCTTTTGCTGCCCTACTACAGAAGCTATTGATCAGAATTACTGCTGGTTTGGGTATCTCTCCTTTCTAGTGCCACTGAAAATACAACTATGAAATCCATTAGAGAGACTGGTCCCAATACTTTAATTAATTACATTCCACGGATCCAGTCCTAACAATTAGGGTTGAGTTCAGCCCAAATCCAGCTTGTTTGTAGTTCAAGGAACTGGTTCACGTGCCTGAGCCCCCAGTTGATGTCTGTAAACAAACATCAGCAACAAGGCACCATTGCATGGTAGCACTACCTTTTTAATAAGGTTGGGGGGGGGGGGGGCTTTTGGTACATGTCCCATATGGCTTCCCATGCATCTTTTTACCAATAGTTTGCAAATTAACCTTGGAAATGTCCAGACAAATAAAACTGAAGGGTTCAGCACACAGTTTTATAAGCAGGGGAATTTAATTAAAATTAATGGAGGTTCGGTCAGTAAAATTTTCTTTCAGCAGAGGTCCGAATCACATGTTTGATTCTTAATGGCACCTCTGTGCATTGAGAAACACAGAGCATTTTTGCGAGCGCCAAACCGCATAGTGCAGCAGCACCATGCAGTTTGGTATGCCACAATTTAAAAAAAGGGCCAGGGACTTCTTTCTCTGCATTTCTGCAGCCCATTATTAAAATGAATAGGCTGCCAGAATGCAGGATGCAGTGATGTGAAACCTATCCTTAGATCCTACAAATCACAATCCTGTTATTACATCAGTGTTCTCAGTCCCCCTTGCACAACACAACCCCCCCCCCTTTATATCACAGCCCCCTTCACATCAAGATCCTCCCTTTACATCAAAGTCCCCCCACTTCACATCTATCCCTCTTCACAGAAGTGTCCTCACCCCCCTTGACATCACCTCCGTTATTCACATTGCAGTCCCCAGCCCCCCCCCTTTACATTCCTCGCCACAATCTTATATCACCCCCCTCCTTTACATTGCAGTCTCCGGCCCTCCATCACATTATCCCCGGTTTCCCCCCTGTCTTTTATAGCAGTGAAATAGCCCTCTTCCCTGTCCTACCTTACACAGGGTAGAGGGCAGGAGGCACAGCAGGTCTATAGCTGACAACGGGAGGCAGGAGAGTTCCGGAGGGAGGGTCAGAGTTGCACAACTTTTCTAGTTAACCCGCTTTTGATTGGTTGCTAGGATCGCCCTGCATCCTAGCAACCAATCAGTTAACTGGGGCAGCTCCCGCCCTCTATCCAGTGCTGTGCTGTCTCTCAATGTCAGCTCTGCAAAGATTAAATTGCAAGCAGCGGCTGAGGGGTAGAACCGGCTTCTAAATGGCGCAACTGCTGGGGGTCCAGATGGGGCAGTGACTTGGTCCGAATTCAGACCGCGGTCCACCATTTAATGATGCCTGTTCTATAGGGTAGGTGGACTGGGGCACTTAAAGCGGTTGTATACCCCCAAAAAAAAACCTGCAAGACAAAGGCATAATGAACTAGTATGACTAGCATACTAGCTCATTATGAATTACTTACCTTAGATCGAAGCCCCCCCAAGCCATCCTCGTCTCCCCCTCCGGCCACAGACATCTCTCCGGAAGGTTACTTCCGGGTATCGCCGCTCCGGCGCTGTGATTGGCCGGAGCGGCAAAGACGTCACTCCGCGCGGGAGAAGTCAAAGCCGGCATTGCCGGTTTTATGAATGGCTATTCTCAGTGCACCTGCACCGTTGTCTACGGCGCGCATGCGCCCTAGACACCGGTGCATTCTTTGTGGCAAATATCTCCTAAACCATGTAGGTTTAGGAGATATTGCAAACACCTACAGGTAAGCCTTAATCTAAGTTTACCTGTAGGTAAAACATGTCAGGGAGGGTATACAACTGCTTTAAAGTGGGTAATTACTTGGGGGTTATTTCACTTGAGCCTGGGGTAGTAGTGGTGTTGTTTGTGTATTATTTGTTTCTAAACATTAGATTGGAAATACTGACCTAATACATACAGCGTTTCATTTAAATTCAAAAATAGATAGATAGATAGATAGATAGATAGATAGATAGATAGATAGATAGATAGATAGTTATGTAAAGTTTTTTGTTTTTTTTATTTCAGTGTAACCTATTAACAGTCTGTCTCAGTTTGTGCAGCTGGGAGGGCAGCTAGTATGACAATCCCTTAAACCTAGATTATTGTCTGCACCTGTCATTCTTTAATCTCTTGCTCTCCACATAACGTGTTTGTGCAGCAACAAAGAGGGTGGTGGGTTTTAATGCCGCACATACATGTCCACGGGCAGAACAGCTTTCTGTGCTAAGAGCTCCTAGCACAATTACTGAGCTGTCATAGACTCCTGTTATCTGCGAATGATCAGTAGCCAGCAAGACTGGCTCTCGATCATGTGACCACTGTAACAGCCAATCATGGAGTTAATGGATACCTTAACCCCAAAAACAATAATGTAATTTATTGCAGCTTACTAGTCTTTGGATCTGGTGGCTGGCTGTATTCATTTTCATTTTTCAGGCTAAGACCATTTTCAACAAGTACTGAAAATACCTGTCTCCAGAAATGTGTCCCTGTCACTGAAAGAAAAAAACAATCTTATCATTTTTTTATGCTACTAATCTCCCCATCTACATGTAAATGAGATGATCAAAGACAGAAATGTTTGAAGTTCAGCTTGGGTGAAAACCATTCCTGCCTCCATAGATACAGTGCAGAGGTTATAGAAGACACCTATGGACATGAAGTGCGTTTTCTGCAAGAATACCATGCCAGATAAGGTAAAAAAGTCCCCCCAAAAAGAGAACAAATTCAGCCACTACATCTAAGAACTGGTAGTCTGCAATATTTAACATTTTTGTATTTGGGCTTAGATATGCTTTGGGATCATTGGATGTCAAGAGGAGCTATACCAGCGATGGTGAACCTTGGCACCCCAGATGTTTTGGAACTACATTTCCCATGATGCTCAACAACACTGCAGAGAGCATGAGCATCATGGGAAATGTAGTTCCAAAACATCTGGGGTGCCAAGGTTCACCATAACTGAGCTATACTGTACTTGCTTCCCCCCCCCCATAGCATCATCGTGAGTGATGCATAAAGTATAGTAAATACAGTGAAAGTGCAGAATTTTTAATTGTTCTTTATTTAGAGCTAATCATCAATAACATCCTTTAGAAAAAGTAGCCCCTAAGCAGGTCCCTTTTTTGTCAGGTTTGCCGTTTCTTTGACATTGTAGGGGGTTTATTTTAAGTGATTAGCTTGGATACAAACAAGGTTTAGTTTAGTTCTGTTCAAATATAAAATTTTAAATAAAATTGTAAAAGAAAAAATGCTCAGAAAATTATGTTGCAGAAAGAAAAGTGAACTTGAGCTTTATGAATGAATATTAATTGTGTGTCATTGCTGTCTGTAGTGTCCAATAAAAGAACTGCCACTTCAAAATACTCACCATATGGATGAAGGTGGTCCCCGGGCATTTGTGGAGGTGTGAGGCCCTGTCTGTACAGGTCTGTATTGAAGACACTCTGATCCAATGGAAGAAGAGACTGTTGGACCATTCTGGAGTATGGCAAAATAACACCTTCTATACCACTGCCACCATCTAATAAATTAAGCAAAGAACAGGAGATAGGAAAAGAAAGGGAAAAGTAGTCTGCCTCTTTAGGCAAAAGTGAGGTCCCTCATTAGCCATGCAATCGAATAATAATTATTAATTTATTTGATTTAAACAACAAAGCCAATTAATGGTAATAGTTATAGCTGATCATTGAGAATAATATAGCTTGCTCAATGTCCCCTTTGTCAGGTTGATAAAATACAGAGCTTAGAAATGTTATTCCTTTAAGACCAAGTCTGGGAAATTTGCATAGGTTTGTAAGTGTTAACTGCTTGTTTAGTCTAGGAGAGTAAAAGTTATTTTACTTACCTGATCATCTGCTCTCCCAGCACTCCCCCATGCTCCAGCAGTGGACTGTCCCTCTGCATCCTCACATCCAGCTATGGACCAGTGGCGGGGCATCCATAAAGGGCACAGGAGCACCGCCCCCCCCCTCTCCTGTCACCGCTCTAATCACCATAGATAGATTCATGCATTGCATGAATCTATCTATGGTCGCATGCTGACACCCCCTATTCAGGTGTCCGGCCCCTTTTCGAGCGCTGAGCGCCTGAATTACAGCGGCGTGGGTGTTTTTTGGAAGCACCTGATTAGAGCCATAGGCTCTAATAGGCGCCCAAAAATGTGAATAGTGAGCGCAACGCTATGCGTTCGCTATTCACTCAGCTGTGTGTTAGCACTGAACACTGAACCGCCTCTCAGCCAATCAGGTGCTCGGGTCTGTGTTACCTGTCACCTGATTGGCTGAAACGACAGGCGCTGTGATTGGATGCCTATCAGGCATCCAATCATAGGAGAGGAAGAGAGGAGGAGCGGGCGGGAGAACAGAAGACGTTGAGGAAGAAATGGAGGACACCAGACACCGCTTGCCGCCTGCCGCCGTCACCCTCTGCCAACCGAGACAAGGTATGTGCCGGGCAGACGGAGGGTGGGGGGCAAAGTGGCAGCACTTGGGGCACAGTGGCAGCACTTGGGGCACAGTGGCAGCATTTAATGGGCACAGTGGCAGAGTTTGATGGGCACAGTGGCAGCGTTTGATGGGCACAGTGGCAGCATTTGGGGCACAGTGGCAGCGTTTGATGGGCACAGTGGCTGCGTTTGATGGGCAAACTGGCTGCGTTTGATGGGCAAAGTGGCTGCGTTTGATGGGCTCGGTGGCAGCGTTTGATGGGACAGTGGCTGCGTTTGATGGCACAGTGGCAGCTTTTGATGGGCAAAGTGGCTGCGTTTGATGGGAAAAGTGGCTGCGTTTGATGGCACAGTGGCTGCGTTTGATGGACACAGTGGCTGTGTTTTATGGCACAGTGGCAGCATTTGATGGGCACAGGGGCTGTGTTTGATGGGCACAGTGGCTGCGTTTGATGGCACAGTGGCTGCATTTGGTACAGTGGCTGCGTTTGATGGGCACAGTGAGGCTGCAATTGATGGGGGGTTTTTATCAGAATTTTTCAGTTTGTTTGCCCCCCCAAAAATTTTGAGCACCAGCCGCTACTGCTATGGACCCTACTTCGGTCTTGATGATTTCAGGACCTTAGACCATAAGAGCATGGGGGGAAAGATGCTTTAGGGACTGGTCTAGCATCATGAAGGAGCGGAGGATCGGGTAAGAAGATCTACTTAGGTGTGCCTGTAGGTTATTTGAGGATGTTCAGCTACCTGTTAAGCTAGTCGCTAGTCTGTGGGCAGGTGCATGTTTACTTGTCATGCTTCTTTTCCAAGAATGGAAATTAAAGCGCCACACCACTTCTAGGAGGGCCAGATACAACTATTTCCATTAAAAGTCAGCCAAAAAAATCTGCTGAAAAGACCTGTGCCTATAATTCACACTGGGAAAAATACAATTTTAGGTCCAGTTCACTACTGGTGTGTTAACATTGTAGTCAGTCAAGACCTGATGAAGGTGGTGCTTATGGACCCCCTGAAACCCATTGGCTACTTTTTGGATTGCACCCCTGACTTTTAATGGAATAAAGTTGTATCTGAACCGCTTAGCTGTGGTGTGGCACTTCAATTTAAATTCTCGTTACATTACACTACAAGCCCAGGAAACTGTGGAAATCCTCTGGGATGTAGAAGCCATCTGCCCAGGAATCAGATCATTTACACCAACATCAATACCCTAAGATTAAGATAACAATACCAGCAGGATAACCCTATGGGTCCAACCAGGGCTGCCATCAGGGGGGTACAGGCAGTACACCTGTAAGGGGCCCGGAGGTGCCCAGGGGCCCGGGCGGAAACCCCTCCTTTTTTTTTTGACTTTTTTTTGTAAGGGCCCCGGAGGTACCCAGGGCCCCGTATGTCAACCCCCCTTTTTTTTTTTTTTTTTATATAAAAAAAAATTTTTTAACATTTTTTACATTTTTTTTTCTTTTATTTCTTTTTTTCTTTTTCTTTTTTCTTTTTTGTAAGGGGCCCAGAGGTCCCCAGAGGCCCGGAGGTCCCCAGGGGCCCAGATGCCAACCCCCCTTTTTTTAAAAAAAATAAAAAAAATTTTTTTGTAAGGGGCCCAGAAGCCCGGAGGTCCCCAGGGGCCCGGATGGCAACCCCCACTTTTTTTTGTAAGGGGCCCAGGGGCCCTGAGGTCCCCAGGGCCTGGATGGCAACCCCCCTTTTTTTTATTTTGTAAAAAATAAAAAATAAAATTATTTATTTATTTATCTCTTTTTTGTAAGGGGCCCAGAGGTCCCCAGAGGCCCGGAGGTCCCCAAGGGCTCAGATGGCAACCCCCCAACCTCAATAATTTGCGGCTGCAGCACCCTCCGCTTCTTAATTCGTGGCACCCCCCGCTTCTCAATTTGCAGCGGCAGCACCCCCCCCCCCGGTTCTCTGCTCCAGGGGGCCCATGCCTGAAGCTGTGTATGGGCCCTAAAATTCCTGATGGTGGCCCTGGGTCCAGCGCTATCTGGCCACTTTCCTCAAATGCTTCTTTTTGAGGTATGCTAGCAGCACCAGATCACAAGGGGATACACTTTAAAGGCCTCATTCACACAAGCGTACCTATTCATACCTAAGTAAACAATGACTACAAGTGCAGTGAAGAAATCACAGTTATGCTACATTTGAGAACTACAAGTCCCTCTGCAGTGGTGGAAGATGGGATTTGTAGTATTCCATTCATAGATCTCTGTAAATGGATCTGAGAATGGACAATGCAGAGATGGTTGTTGAATGGAGTCAGGCACAGTTACACAGAAATATAAAAACAACTGACTGAAGAGTGCGAGGAGAAGCACCCTGTGATTCAGGAATGGGGATGGGAGACTATGTCGTCACTGTTTTGGCACTGTTTTTATGTGGCACCCTAAATATGGGTGTGGGATGAAAGGAAGTCAGAAATGTGGAATAAGGGACATGTAAGAAACCCGCAGGGACATCAGGTTTGAGGTGCTAAATGCACCGTTCATTAAGATGGAATTCATGACTGATAGTTTGCAAGAATCTTTGCATGAATTGGAAACCTGTAGAATGATTTGCCTCTAGGCTTCCTAAAGGACCTGAATCAGGGTTCACGCACACAGAGATTTATATGCATTTTATATGCCCCGCATTAATTTGGAGGCACAAGAGCCAGAGGTAGGTAGCTAGGAGACAAATAGAAGGAGGGGTAGGAGGAAGAGCGCTAGGAAGGCCAGTCCTGAGCTGATACACCCCAACAAATATGCCAAGTTGCATGATGCTGGGGATATAAGCTCAGGGGTGGCAGTGCTAGAGCAAGCGCCCTCCCTTAGCTGCCAGGGGAGTGATGGCTCCAGTAAGGAGGGGGATAGAGATACAGGAAAGGCTAGACAAGTGCTGGTAGTAGGGGACTCAATTATTAGGAGGACAGAGAGGGAAATCTGTCAGAAAGACCGTGGTCGCCGAACGGTATGTTGTTTACCGGGCGCTCGGGTTCGGCACATCGTGGATCGGGTGGACAGATTTTTGGGCGGGGCTGGGGAGGACCCAGTGGTCATGGTACACGTTGGCACCAATGACAAAGTGAGAGGAAGGTGGAGAGTCCTAAAAAATGATATCAGGGACTTAGGGAATAGATTGAGGAAAAGGACCTCCAAGGTAGTTTTCTCTGAAATAATACCTGTGCCTCGAGCCACACCAGAGAGGCAGCAGGAGCTTAGGGAATTGAAAAAGTGGCTGAGCAATTGGTGTAGGAAAGAGGGGTTCGGGTTCCTGGAGAACTGGGCTGATTTCTCAGTCGATTACAGGCTCTTTAGTAAGGACGGGCTGCATCTTAATGAGGATGGTACAGCCCTATTGGGAAGAAAGATGACAACAAAGTTGGAGGGGCTTTTAAACTAGGTATGGGGGGGGGGGGATCAGAGGAAGCAATAGCCGACAGTGAGCAAAGGACAGAGGGTAATAGTGGAGTCAGCAGGGATAATACAGCTGTATATGATAATAAAGTGACTCAAGCTCTGATAAGAAATTCTTAAAACAACCCAAATAAATAGTGATAAATAGTAGATAATCAAATGATGAAAGCTGCAACTAAAAATGTGTTCTGTCACTTTGACAATTGATAAATTAATGTGAAGTTGCACTAAAATCAATCTACTAAATAAAATTCACAATTAATACAAACATAATGTGATAAAATCCAAATAACTATATGCAGTAATTAGTGCACTGATGAGTGAACCAATACTCATAAAATCAAAGAGATATAAATGAAAAAACGTCCATACAGCTGGTGAGAATGAGCTTGTCTGGTGTAAAGTGATCACTGCAAGTGGTTCCTGCTGTTCACAAGATGATTGATAGAGATGATAGGTGCCTTTTTTTAAATGTTCCAGGATTGCTTCAAACAATATGACTCTCGATAAAATCAAAGAAAATAAAACATAGCGCAATATGCTAGAACTGACTTGTGAAGCTGAAGTGTGTAAATTAACTCACATTCGGTCAGGTAGAGCTCCTCAGTCTCCTGGGTCTCGTCACTAGGCTCCTCACCTATGCATTACGTCACTAGTCACGTGACTTTTTCAAGGTATCAAAGTCACCTTGAAAACCTTGAAAAAGTCACATGATCTATCAAAAACGGGAGAATATTAGCATGCATAAAAAAAAGGGATTTACTCCAGAGATAGAACGATAATCCTGCCACTTTATAAAACTCTGGTTAGACCACATCTGGAGTATTCTGTCCAGTTCTGGTCACCAGTCCTCAGAAGGGATGTTCTGAAGCTGGAGAGAGTCCAAAGAAGGGCAACAAAATAAATAAGGGGACTAGAAGACCTCTATTACGAGGAATAACTGCAAACACTAAATTTGTTCTCGCTGGAGAAACAATGCTTGAGAGGAGATATGATAGTGATTTACAAATACCTCAATGGTGATCCCAGCATACAAAAAAAACTATTCAGTCTCAAGGAGTGTAAGAGGACACGGGGCCACACAATGAGATTGGAGGAGAAGTGGTTTAACCAGTGGCAGGGCGCCCCCTCTCTCCTGCACATGTCTATCACCAATAGATAGATTCATGCATTGCATGAATCTATCTATTGTCGCCGCTGCCGCCCCCTGTTCAGGTGTCCGACCCCTTGTCCGGCGCCGGGCATCTGAATTAAAGCAGCATTTTTTTTGGAAGCGCCTGATTAGAGCCGTCGGCTCTAATAGGTGTCCTGATTAGAGCGATAGGCTCTAATAGGCTTCCAAATTGGTAAACAGCAGGCGCAAATCGCTTCCCTAACACTGACCCGCCTCTCAGCCAATCAGGATGCTCGGGTCTGATTACTCTGTCACCTGATTGGCTGAAGCGACAGGCGCTGTGATTGGATGCCTATCAGGCGTCCAATCATAGCAGAGGACGGGAGAAGACATGAGGACTCGGAGCGTGGAGGACAGGTAAGTGTCGGGCGGGGGGGCACACTGGCAGCAATTGATGGTGCACACTGGCAGCATTTGATGGGGCACAGTAGTGGCAATGGATGGGGCACACCGGCGGCAATTGATGGGGCACACTGGCGGCAATTGATGGGGCACACTGGCAGCAATTGATGGGGCACACTTGCAGCAATTGATGGGGCACACTGGCAGAAATTGATGGGGCACACTGGCAGAAATTGATGGGGCACACTGGCGGCAATTGATGGGGCACACTAGCGGCAATTGATGGGGCACACTGGCAGCAATTGATGGGGCACACTAGCAGCAATTGATGGGGTACACTGGCAGCAATTAATGGGGCACACTGGCAGCAATTGATGGGGCACACTGGCAGCAATTGATGGGGCACACTGGCGGCAATTGATTGGGCACAGTGGTGGCAATTGATGGGCACAGTGGCGGCAATTGATGGGCACAGTGGCGGCAATTGATGGGCACGCTGGTTTCAATTGATGGGCACACTGGTGGCAATTGATGGGGCACACTGGCGGAAATTGATGGGGCACATTGGCGGCAATTGATGGGGCACAGTGGCGGGAATTGATGGGCACAGTGGTGGGAATTGATGGGCACAGTGGCAGCAATTTATAGGCACACTGGTAGCAATTGATGGGTACAGTAGCTGCGTTTTTGATGGCACAGTGGTGGCAATTTATGGATACAGTGGCTGCGTTTGATGGGCACAGTGGCTGCGCTTGATGGGCACAGTGGCTGCGATTGATGTTTTTTTTTTAAGTTTGTTTGCGCCCCCCCCCAAAAATTTTGAGCACGAGCCGCCACTGGGTTTAACCTTAAACTGTGCAGGGGGTTTTTCACTGTCAGGGCAATAAGGATGTGGAACTCTCTTCCACAAATGGTGGTGGCTGCGGGGAGTATTGATATTTTTAAGAGATGTGCATCTTAAAGAACACAACATACAGGGAAATGGGAAATAATTAGAGACACTGACACACGTGCACCTACACAGGTTGAACTGGATGGACTATTGTCTTTATGCAACCTTACCTACTATGAAATTGCCCACTGCTTTTCCGCACCTGGGGAGTCACGGGTGGCATGTACAGCCTGCCATAAAACTGAATGGCTGGAATGCAGCTCTACCCTTGTACACACTTATGCATCTTTGCATTGGTGTTTTCCTGCATATGTGTGTTTGAAGTATTTCCCAATGAAACTCTTCCATGTAAGCTCTAACGAGCAGGGCCCTCTGATCCCTCCTGTATTGAATTGTATTGCAATTGTACTGTCTTCCCCGATGTTGTAAAGCAAACTGTTGGCGTTATATAAATCCTGTATAATAATAATAATAGTAATGTTCAGAGAATACATTGAGCATGCATGTGCAAGTAAAAACTGATACCAAGAAGCATCAGCATTTACAAGAGCGTACAGCCATTGACTTGTATGGCAGGCTGTTCATGAAGTGCTGCGAAATTTACACTAGACATAAATTACTTATAAATCTCTGTGTGCATGAACTTTTGTAGCTTTTTGACTTTTCTCACCTTCACTGTCTTCATTGCTTTGTCTGCTGTTCCTACGGTTCCTGCAGGTGGATCCCAGGCGTTGTGTTGCCAGCTGGTCGTGGTCTTGTTGTTGCTGCCTCCGTGCTATCTTCTTCATCTAAAAAGAAGTGGTTGCACAGAGAGTGTATAAATATGAGCAGTTAAATCCAAGGGGCTATATAAAAATGATTTTTGGCATGTATAGGCAGGTATAATTGTAGTGTATTTAAAGTTAAAACTTTTTAAAACGTATTATGGATAGAGTAAAGAATATTTAAAACTCCTATCCATGTTTTTGCTATCCATGTCCAACTTTGGTTGTTTCCCTTCCCTTCCTGTCCTGTAGACACATCAAGAAGTGAGAGGAAATCTCTCTAAAGTAAATGCCTTTTTTGTCCGTTTTACCATTACAAAATTTCCCCCCTATTTCTGTGCTCGTGCTAGTTCAAAATTGTGGATTTTCCGTCACTTTCAGTCATAGAGACAGTTGTCACCAGGTAAAATAGAGATTGTGGATCACGCTGGCAGTGACACAGACAGCAATACATCTGACAGGAGTTTTAACCCCTCACCCTTCTATCCAAAATAAAGGAAAGATTTGGTTTTAGACATACTCTAAGTTCCGCCCATTGTAAGCTGAAACTGCAAGTTTTTATATTCTAATGAACTGGGTTTCCTAATGTAAATTTCACCCTTTTCTTGGACCCAAATAGATGTATAGTATGTCTGAGGATAATGAATTTCATGGACTTCAAAAACGTATCTTTGGGTTCCAGTGGGGTCTTGACTCACAAAAGGTTCCTCTCTGGTCTAATGCACCAGTATTAGACCACTTTCACACTGAGGTGCTTTTCAGGCGCTTTCACGCTAAAAAAAGCGCCTGAAAAGCTTACGTTAACTTATTTCCATTAAAATCAATGAATGCTTTCACACTGGGGCAGTGCGCTGACAGAGCTGTGAAAAAACACCCCTCTCCATTGAAATGAATTGAAAGCTCTTCCAAAGCGCCTGAAAAGCTTTCAAAAGCGCTCAGTGTTTTACTGGCAGTTTTTCAAGCGCCTCAGTGTGAAAGTGGTCCAAGAGTCATGATCACAGGTACTTTGACATGTACAGCATATGCAGGGCTAGGGGAACAAGTGCTATTTTGCTGACCCTGTCCGTGTTCTACCTATTTAAGAACATTACATTACAAATCTCCCATGCTCTGAGATGACTAGCTACAACAAACTTTGAAAATCCCTCAAGAATAATGTGAAACCATAGTCAAGGAATTGTAGAACTGGACTGACTTTCTCAACCTGCTATCTCCTCAGTCCCCAAGTAGAATGATCCCGTGATGATGATGGTGATGATGATTGATGAAAAACTGGGCATGATAGCTATAAGATTCTTGCAGTGACAGGCCTGTTGAGTTTTCTGGAGGTGCGACTGCATTCTGGTCAAAGGGAACATTTAGTGCAAGCATATACAGGTGAAAATTTTTTAGTACACCTAAAAGTGATATTTTAGTGGATATACAAGTAAAAATGTTTAAAGGGTCAGTCAACTCAAAAGTGACCATTCAGTGATATGTGATGGGCTAAGACAGCCACTGGTTTTTATATACTATATTACCATACCAAATGTATTGGGACGTCTGCCTTTTCATGCACATGAATTTTAATGGCATCCCAGTCTTAGTCCGTAGGGCTCAACATTGAGTTGACCCACCCTTTGCAGCTATAACAGCTTCCACTCTTCTGGGAAGGCCGTCCACAAGGTTTAGGAGTGTGTCTATGGGAATGTTTGACCATTCTTTCATAAGAGCATTTTTGAGGTCAGGCACCGATGAGGACAAGAAGGCCTGACTCGCAGTCTCTGCTCTAATTCATCCCAAAAAGTGTTGGGTTGAGGTCAGCACTTTTTGTATACTGGTCCAAATCATTTGGTGGAGGAGGGGGGAGGGGGGTTATGGTGTGCGGTTGTTTTTCAGGGGTAGGGAACTAGTGAAGGGAACTCTTAAGGCGTCAGCATACCAAGCCATTTTGGACAATTTCCTGCTCCCAACTTTATGGGAACAGTTTGGGGAGGGCCCCTTCCTGTTCGAACATGACTGCGCACCAGTGCACAAAGCAAGGTCCATAAAGATATGAATGAGTGAGTTTGGGGTGGGGGAACTTGACTGACCTGCAGAGAGTCCTGACCTCAACCTGATAGAACACGTTTGGGATGAATTAAAACTGAGTGGGGGTGGGAAGCAGAGTGGCAAGTTCTGGAATACTTGGTTTCAATCTAGGCTAGATTACATGTTTTAATTTGATATATTTCCTCATATCGAAGGAAAAGTGGAATTTTAGGGTTACACTGTGGTCCATTGTACCTTGGCTCTCTGGTTCTGGAACCAAACCTGAACAACGCGAACAGTCAGCCCTGTCTCTGCTGCCAGTGTCTCCCTCACCTGCACAATAAAAAAAAGAAGTATTTTGGTATCAATGATAGATACATTTATGCATATTGATACATATCAAACACAGCATTTTTTTTTTTTTGACCTTTTAAGGATTTTTTATTGAATATTCAAATGTAAAACAAGAATAATTTAGTAACATATTGAAACAGTGTTGTCACAGAAATACATATATAAGATTCCAAAATAAAGAAGAGGTGCTTAAAGTTAGTTACTATAAAATACTATAGTTAAACTGAAAACTTTTAAGGTGTTTAAACAGTTATATAATCCCTGTTTACCCCAAAAGGGAGTTTACTGTAAACAAGGGATTGTAGTTTAATGTATTAGAAAGAGATAAAGGAAAAAGAAAATGGTTGGAAGTTACCTTACTAATCACAGTACCTTGGAGAAGATTATGGTTTAGAAACAAGTTCAATAGTTCTATAGTTTCAGAAAATTTGAAGCCCTTGGATGTGAGATCCATTCATGCCCAATTTTTCTAAGTTTAGCTGTAGAGCCCTTTTTGTGGGCTAACATTAAGGCCTCATGCACACCGGACATTAAAATAACGTTATAAAAACACCCGTAGCTTTGCAGTGAGTTTTCCAACGTTTTTCAATGTTTTTGCAATAGCGTTTCTAGCGTTTTTTTTTTTTTTCGTAATGGATCAAAAACGTTGAAAAAAGGCTGGTGAGCTGCGTTTTTGAGCGTGTATCGAGGTTTATCAGTGTTGGAGCATTTTTACAGCTGAAAAAAGTCTTTCAGAACCCACTAGTTTTGGGGTTTTTTTTACTGCTCAAAAACGCCACTGCCCAAAACTGCTGATAACAGCCTATGTGTGCATGGACACATAGGATAACATGATGGAAAGTTTAATAAATGTAGAAAAAAACGTCTACAGCCAAAAACAGCTGCTGCAAAAACGTCAAAAAACGTCTAGTGTGCATGAGGCTAATTCATAGTGAGAGTTTAGTCTCAAAATAACATCTGATAGGTTAAGAGCTAAGGTAGATTTCCATAGTTTAGTTATGGTGTGTCTTTATTAGCAACAATAGTCCTATACTGTAGTGGGTACAGGTCTAGGTTCAGACCTAATAAGCCCGTTGCTGGTGTGAGTGTCTAGGTTTCCTGTGAGGGATGCGATAAAAGAGGACATTGGGGGTTATTTGCGAAGAGGCAAATACACTTTGCACTACAATCGCAAACTACAAGTGCAAAGTGCACTTGAAATTGCACTGAAAGTGCACTTGGAAGTGCAGTCACTGTAAATCTGAGGGGTAGATCTGAAATGAAGGGAAGCTCTGCTGATTTTATCATCCAATCATGTGCAAGCTAAAATGCTGTTTTTTATTTTCATTGCATGTCCCCCTCGGATTTACAGCGACTGCACTTCCAAGAGCATTTTCAGTGCAATTTCAAGTGCACTTTGCACTTGTAGTGTAAAGTGGATTTGCCTTTAGTAAATAACCCCTAATGTCTTCCAGAAACTCGATAGTGCCTTACATCCCCATAGTGTATGTATTAAATTGCCAGTATGGGTATTACATCTCCAGCAATGTGGAGGATGCAGAGGGAAATATTTTGGAAAGTCTGTATGGGGTGAAATACCAGCAGTTTAATATTTTTTGGGCGTTTTCCCAATGTTCAATACATGATATTGCTGTATTCAAACACAGCATTTTGTACAATATATAGGCGCATGTGGCCACTGGCCAATTAGTTTGCTAAGCACTAAATACAAACTTCAGGAGAGCTAGTATTTTTGATGACATAAATGGCTGATTTACGTTGATAAGGTCAAGGTAGACACGTTATAACGGCCTTATAAGTAAGGCTTCAAAAAAGGCAAAATCTTTCTAGTTTTTCTGTTCTTTGTTAATATATGCCAGCAGCTGTTAGTGAAATTGTGGTCTCAGAACTCAGAACACACACAGGCGCATGCTCCTAGTTTAAAATGGAAGGTAGATTGACATTCTTTATGCACAGTGTTAGGCCAAGTACACATATATACAAATTGGATGTTGAATTCACTGCATCCAATTTGCATGACAGGCGAGTGTGACCGGCTCTCAAATGAGCTGGTTCACACAGGTCCGGAGCGGCTGCGGTCCAGATTGCGGTAGGGTCCTCCGAGTCTTTGGGTCCGGTTCAGGTGCAAATTCAGGCAAAAACTCAGACCTGAATTGCACCTGCCCCAGACATGAACCCGTGAAAGCAAGTGACTTTCTCCTCTACAATCACAGTGAAGTACTGGGTACCTGAGTGATCAGTTGTCAATCCTGAGAACTGTCACATGGAGGCAAGAGTGGGCATGGTCATTAAAGTGGTTGTATAGTCCATTATGGTACTTTTACCTACAGGTAAGCCTATAATAAGGCTTACCAGTAGGTAAAATAAATATCTCCCAAACCTTTACGGTTTAGGAGACATTCCTCTCGCAATGAGCCGCTGACTGCAGCGGCGTATGCACACAGGGGATTCTCGGCTGAAAATAAGTCTCCCACATGCATGCGCAGGAGTGACGACATCGCGACGCCAGCCACTCACAGCGCTGGAGACTCGATACCCAGAAGACACGCCAAGGCAACATGTCATCTCCCTCGGCGTGGACCAGGTGAGCTACCGATGACTCGTTCTAAGGTAAGTATTTCATAATGAGCTAGTATGCGGTACATACTAGCTCATTATGCCTTTTGCCTTACAGGTGACTAAAAAAAAATAAAAAATGTTTGGGACTATACAACCGCTTTAAGGAAGATCTATCATTAGAAGAATGATAACCTCCCCCCCCCCCCAAAAAAAAAAAGAAATATTCCCCCTCAAGGTAATAACATAATATGCAAGTATGCATTACATATTAGCACATTATAAGAGACTTACCTTAAAATGAAGCCCTCCAGTGGCATGTTATTACCGCTGACAGGGCTGCCATCATCTTCCTTCTGGGTTTGTGGGCTCTGCCCATTTAAATGGCCAAACCACGATTATGTCACTCCCACACATGCGTGCAGGAGACACGGTGGCGGTACTGCGCTCTGAAGGGACAGCATGATGTCCCTTCAGAGAAAAGTGCTCATGGGCTGGTGGCATCACCAGCTTCAGAAGCAGTGAACATCTTCTGAACGGTGCACATTTAGGAGATATGCCTTGTACCTACAGGTAAGCTTTCTTATAAGCTTACCTGTAGATACAAGTGAGCAAGCAGCATTTACCACCGATATAAACCTCCCAGGAGTTCCTGTGCACATAGTACTTGTTCCCATCTAAATTTGTGCAGGTTTTGCTGAGCTGGGTTGTCAGATGTTAGCCCCACCCACTTGGCTAGCTATCCAACAAAACTGATAAACAGAGACAGAGTTCTGAGTGGCAGCTCAGGAGGAGAAGTAGCAATAACATGCAGGCCACACTGAGCCTGCACATCCATCTGCCCCTCCTCCTTCTAAGCTGCCGGACAGAACTCGGCTGTACAGTGTTGTTTACTCATCTCTCCTATCTAATACATACAGAGTATGGAGCTGTAGCCTGTTATTTAGGGGAACAGAGAAAATATAAACTATTAGCTTGTGTTGTGAATGATTGCAGCTTGAGAAGAGCACTTTCATTAAAGAAAAACACAAGCTGATCACAGCCAATCCTAGTACTACACTAGTCTGTCTTGGTCAAGTGTAGTACCTGGCTTGTGCTGTTGTCAGCTTGTGTTTTTATAAATTAAAGTGGTCTTCTTGAGCTGCAATCGTTCACAACATAAGTTGACCCACTCTCTCCCCTAAATAGCAGAACTCTGAGGCCTCGTACACACGACCGAGTTTCTCGTCCAAAACCGGCAAGAAATGTGCCGCGAGAGCTTTTTTGTCGAGAAAAACGTTCGTGTGTATGGTTTTACGACGAGAAATTTGCCGAGAATCTCGACGAGAAAATAGAGAACCTGCTCTCTATTTTCTCGTCAGGATTCCAGATTTCCTCGTCGTGTTTCTCGTCGGGCTGTTTTGTGACGAGAAAATGGTTCGTGTGTATGCTTTTACGACTCTTCTAAAAGCGCGCATGCTCACAAGCAACTATGAGACGGGAGCGCATCTTCTGGTAAAACAAGCCTTCGTAATGGAGAGAGCACATTCGTCACGCTCAAAAATATTGCATCGTTTAAATGTTCTGCATTGAAATCTTCGTTAGAATGTTACATTAATCAAAACGAGTGACCTTCTTTTGCTGCTGATATTCACACAGAGTTATGACTTATTTTTTAACCTTTTTCATGCTGCTCTTAAGAAGATTTATGTGTATTATATCGTGCAAGTTTTTAGGAATAATTTAAATGGTAATATTTTTAAAAATGATGTTAATTATAATTTCACAATGTTTTGGTAGTGATCTCCCATTTAATTTTGGACTCTATATTAGTTAAATTTCCCACCATGTTTTTTTGATAATCAGATTTAGTTATTCTTTTGGGGGGTTGTTATCTGTCCCTTTTTTTGTCAGTCAAATGTATCTGCTTACTCCAAAGCTAGATTTTAAATTTTTACAAATACACATAGTCAAGTATGAACGTAAACAAAAATCACATTTATTCATGTTTAAAAATAAAATAAAGAGAAGGCAGCGCTGGAGAACCTGCTGCCATTTGTGCATCCCAGGGACCCCAGAGCACACAGCAACCCTGTGTGGACACTAAAATTGGGAGCTTGAGAAGGCCAACATTTCTGAACACAATCTGATGCTGGCCTCCCAGAGGTCAGGAACAGCAGCAGGTGAGATATATGTCCCAAGTCTGTGGTACTACAACAGGCTGCCTTCTGTCCGACCACATCACTTCCTCTTCTTCCTGGCAACCTTCCCTGCAATCTTCCCTGAAGCCTTCCCTGCAGCCTTCCTTCTTCGTTTGGCTGGAGGCTGGCCCACTGGAGGGGTACTCCTGTCAGGAGGAGGAGGAGGAGATGTAGCAGAAGGGGGTGGGGCAGAAGAAGAAGGTGGAGGTGTAGCAGAAGGGGGTGGGGCAGAAGAAGAAGGTGGAGGTGTAGCAGAAGGGGGTGGGGCAGAAGAAGAAGGGGGAGGTGTAGCAGAAGGGGGTGGGGCAGAAGAAGAAGGGGGAGGTGTAGCAGAAGGGGGTGGGGCAGAAGAAGAAGGTGGAGGTGTAGCAGAAGGGGGTGGGGCAGAAGAAGAAGGGGGAGGTGTAGCAGAAGGGGGTGGGGCAGAAGAAGAAGGTGGAGGTGTAGCAGAAGGGGGTGGGGCAGAAGAAGAAGAAGAAGGGGGAGGTGTAGCAGAAGGGGGTGGGGCAGAAGAAGGGGGAGGTGTAGCAGAAGGGGGTGGGGCAGAAGAAGAAGGGGAGGTGGAGGTTGAGGTTGGGTCAGTTGTGCCACCTCACATATGGCAGTATTGGGGGTAATTTTCTCCATCACCCCCTTGTTGAGCAAGGTGATGAGCAGGGGCTCGCATAGGAGGCGTTGCTCCATGCTCATCACCTTGAACTTAGCCTCCACTAGGCCGGCAATGGCCTCTTCAGGGGATGTGGGCTCCTGGAGGGTGGCATGGGCCTCACGAATAAGGGCCATTGCTGCCTCACTCGTGCTCCTGTCCCTCCTGCCTCTTTTGTGAAGCCGGATGGGAGGCACCTGGGATCTGGTGCTTCTCCTTTGCCCTGCCACCTCCTGTCTGCCACTGGGCCCTGCCACCTCCTGTCTGCCACTGGGCCCTGCCACCTCCTGGCTGCCACTGGGCCCTGCCACCTCCTGTCTGCCACTGGGCCCTGCCACCTCCTGGCTGCCACTGGGCCCTGCCACCTCCTGGCTGCCACTGGGCCCTTCCTCCTCCTGCCTGACAGTTTCCAGACCCTCCTCCTGGCTGATTTCATCCTGTGTATGAAAAAGGGACATAGTTTAATATGTTCGTTTAATCTTTGCATCAAACTTTGTAATCCTGATTGAAGCAATTAGAATGTAAATCCATAAATCCTTGCTTTAAATTTACCACTACATCAGATTGACTATTTAGCACCCAATTAAGTGCAGAATAATGTCTACAGATCTTGATTTCACTTGTGCAATCCAAAATAGTTTATGTTTGTCATCTTGACATATTTGTCAAACATTAAGTTTATCCCAATACATTTTCGAAAAATACTATACCTGGCTCCAGATGGCCAAATCAGGATCATCCAGGATGGCTGCCTCCTCTTGCTCCAGAGAAGGCTCAGGTTGGCTGCAGGGAAGTCTGGGGGGAAGAGTGGAG
This sequence comes from Rana muscosa, assembly GCA_029206835.1. NCBI lineage: Eukaryota > Metazoa > Chordata > Amphibia > Anura > Ranidae > Rana > Rana muscosa. Next base: position 281,627,447 of record CM055118.1, read on the forward strand.
AGTGATGGCCTTGTCTCAATGTGGTCATCCAGGAAGGACATCCTGTTGTAGTACCACAAAATCGGGACATAAACATCATCTGCTGCTGCTCCTGACCTCAGAGAAGCCAGCACCTTAGAGCGTTCAGTCCTGTAGGTACCTCTCAAGCTCCCAATTTTAGTGTCCACTTGTTTTGCTGTGGCTGTGGGCACCTTGGTATGCACAAATGGGAGCAGCTTCTCCAGCGCTGCTTTTCTCACCCCTCTTTTTTTGTGGATGGGGTTTTTCGTCTCCCACAGAGCGGGCAGCTCCCTTACCCGGTCAATAAATTCCGCCAGGAAATCCTTGTCACTTATAAAGACATTCATATTGTATCTGCAAGTTAAATAAATTATATATAACTAATGTGAGGCAAACAGTCTAACCTCCTTAACATGCTAGTCACCATATATATCCTCCAACATTCTCAAGACAGTATAGGCCAACAATTTGTACAAGTCACAAAATCACATACCTTCGTTCGCACGTCCGTCACTTGAACTCCTCTCTCCGCACACCGAACGTACTATAGTCACATGTGTGTTTGCTATATACACACCACGCATGCGTCAAAATACGAACACGTCGCTCCGCACACGTCGCCCGCCCAAGACGTTCTAACTAACATCTTTTCCCCGCCCCTTCTCTTTCGGCGCGCAGACAGATATGGCGGAGTTACAGCAGGTGTCTGATAATTCCGCAACTAACGAGGAGGAGACAAGCCCGGAGACCGAGGAAACGTCACGATCAAGGAGGAGATTCAAGGCTTCGAATATGTCTTTGGCGGAGATGGCGGAGATGGTGGACATCTTGCTCAAGGCTGATTATGATGCCAAGCATGGGCCGTATAGCAAACCAAATAGAAGGAAGGCCAAAATCCTCACTAAAGTCGTGAAGAGTCTGAAGGCGAATTTCGGGGTGAAACGCTCAAATGAGCAGCTCAGAAAGAGGTGGTCAGACCTCAAACTGAGGGAGCCAGAGCAGTTGAGGAGCATAAAGAGAATGCTCGCTAAAAGTAAGTAAAATGTAGACTTTTCTGATATTAATCTTTTTCTAAACTGACATGTTGCTCTTTATTTTGGTTTCTCATATTGGACTCGCTTCCAAAATGTAATATTTTGAACTTGGTTGGGCACAGTAATCGTTCGTTACGTTACCGACACTTCGTTCGGCCACTATCCGCGGTTTTGGCTTATTTTAGAGCCACAAAAGTAATTATACATCTGCCATTTTTGCTCCAAAATTGTGGCGTATTTTTTCGTCTAGATGATGTGTTTGTAAAGAGAATGAAATGCAAACTTTTATCAGTGTAAAGGAGAGGACACTCAGCAGCTGCTTCCACATCTGTACTTTGGAGCACTATAGTGTGGGCCACCAGACCCGCCTTTTTTGGGTGTCCCACACAGGTGCATACGAGAATTTTTGTGGTGCCTCCATGTCAAATAAATTACATCCAAAGGTGAATACTAAGCATATTCTTGGTCATAAATAATGCATTCTTCTTTAAATTCCGCCCAAACACACACTTGTACCACACTTCCAATCAATTTAGCCTGTTTTTATTTTAACATTGAGATTTACAGTGTGATAAATTGACCTTTTGTTTGCTTCTCATAGGGGAGAGAAGACTGGGAGGAGGACACTCCAGGGAGCACATGCACCCCACAACTTCCAAGCAACCCCAAATTCCCAAAGACCCACAACCGAAAGATGTGCAGGAAGTTGAGGTGGAGGAAGGAGAAGTGCAGGAAGGAGAGGTGGATGACGTTGTGGATCTGGTCACCACAACAGGTCAGTATCTGTCACCACAGCTTCAGGTAAGAGATGTAGGCCTGCAGAGTTATAATACCTTTTGTTTTTTGTTTTTAGGGGATATAAATGTTGTGAAGGATAGTACACGGTTCTCTGCTGACAGTGCCCTCCGCCTCATCCAGCAAGTGATGGAATGTAGCACGGAACTGGACCTTATTAAACAAAGAATCCATGTGATGGAACAAACATTTAAAGACATTCTCAATGTTTTGGGGAGAATTCAATAAGCCATCCAAACACATTTGTTTTTACATGTTTGTTTTTGCAACTATTCGAATTTTTTTGACAATCAAACCAGCCAAAAATTGAATCTGCACACAGTGTGTCAACACGTGCTATCTGCCATCAGGGGATATCCATGTACGTCTTTTGTGGGTGCAACCCCTTCCTCGTATCTAAAGTTGGTGAACCGAGGAAGGGGTTGCACCCCCAAAACACGTCCATTGATCACCCCTGATGGCAGATAGCACATGTTGACAATAGGGATCAGGATTGTAAACTTCATAGATGTAAAAAATCCCAAATGTGTGCATATTCAATTTTTGCCTGGGCAAGGGGTGGCAGGACCCCATATTAGGATGGGCACATAGAGACATAGTTTGTGTAAGTGAATGTCTCAGATTGCTCAGAGGTATCCAATGTTGTAATTTTTGGAATGCAACTGTTATTTTTGTATTTTCATAAGCAAAAAATTGCTGGGTTGGGGCCAGGCCAACCCAAAAAAACAGAAAAAACTAAAAATGGTGAGAATGTGCACAGAGTAAAATATTTGACCACAAACAACGTGTAGCTTCTTTTTATAATACCCTCTAAGCTTATTTGGTTATTTTGTAAGGTTACATAGTGAAATGGTTGTTATTTACTAAAGTAAAATACACTTGGCACTACAAATGCACAAAGACAAACTAGGAGACAGGAAAGAACAAATAATTAAAGGTTTAAACAAGCTTTTTATTGGGATCCTTAGACATAGGCTGGCATAGGAATTGCCCCCCTACCCGTGAAATACTCCATGTATTTGTCCCGAACCTCACGGCATTTTGGGAGGGCAAGCCAGGACGGGCAGATTCCAGGCCCGGCAGGGGATTTGCAGGGGAAAGTCCAGCCTCTGGCAAAACTGAGGCCATATAGGAATTTGATTTTTGGCTCAGAAAGTTGTGTAGCACACAGCAGCATAATATGACATAGTTTATTTTGTAGTCCGCCAAGTGTATTGAAGTCATAAAAAGGCAGAACCGGCTGGCCATTATGCCAAAGGCATTTTCGACAACTCTTCGGCCCCTGGCCAGCCGGTAATTGAACACCCTCTTCTCTGGGGTCAGGGTCCTCTGTGGAAATGGCCTCATAAGATGCCGTCCGAGTCCGAAGGCTTCATCAGCCAAGAAAACAAAGGGGAGTCCTTCAATATTCCCTGCATCCGGTGGCAATGCAAGGTCGTCACTCTGGAGACGGAGGGCAAACTCCGTCTGGATGAAGGATCCCCCATCGGACATCCGGCCATTCTTCCCTACATCAACATAGAGGAATTCATACCGTGCTGACACCACCGCCATCAGCACAATGCTATGAAACCCCTTGTAATTGTAGTAGTAGGACCCAGAACGGGGTGGCGGCACGATGCGGACGTGCTTCCCGTCTATGGCACCACCACAGTTGGGGAAGTCCCACCGCGTGGCAAACTCCGATGCCACAGTCTGCCATTCCTGTGGCGTGGAAGGAAGCTGTGGAGTGAAACAAGATGAAATAATATTAGAATACCAAAGTCAGACATTACAAGGAAATTTGATTAAAAAAAAATCAAGGCCAACATCAATCAAATTCTACGTTTATTAAGGTGTTTAAAATAAGTATAAGGGAAGGCTCATTTATCAGATTCATCACCCCCTCTGATGGGCCATTACTAAATTATTTTGGGGGGGGGAAATGTGTTTGGCCACAGGATAGCATTGCAGTGGCGGTGCGTCCAGAGAGGGCGCTGGAGCACTGCCCCCTCTCTCCTGTGCCCATCACTCAGAACAATACATAGGTTCATGCGTTGCATGAACCTATGTATTGTCTATGCCGCCCACTATTCAGGTGGATGGCCTCTTGTTTAGCGACTGACATATGAATAATTGCGGCATTTAGGGGTTTCAAATTGCATAGCAGAAACAGGTAGTAAAATAATCTTGCACATTACAACCTGAGGGATGTAATTGGCTTCCGAAAAGGAAAATAGGGGACGCAGGGAGGGGGGGCATTCCTTGGGGAAACACTGGCAGGCTGCTCTGCCAATCATGTTCACCAAGTCTGTTTAATGGTAACATGATTGGCTCATGCAACATCAAGGGAAGGAGAAGACATCAAGGACAGAAGAAGGATGGCGCTGACCACAAGAAGGTAAGTGCAGGGCTGGGGGGAAAATGGCTGCATTGGAGGGAACCAAATGGCTGCATTAGAGGGGACAACTGGGGGCGTTTAATAGGCACCTGAGCAAAAAAGGAGGAAGTTTAGTTCATAAATTGGGGTGGGACCCCCAAACATTTGGAGCAACAGGCGCCCCTGCTGGAAAAGTTAGTGAAGGGAAATATTTATGGAGGAGAAAAAAGGGGCAATCTAAAGCTTCCAGCATGCATGGGGACAAAGGGGACATTCTCAGCATATTACAATCATGGTAATTAGGGAAGGATGAAAGAAATACAATACATTAGCATACATGTAATACATAAAATGTGATGTTAATGGAGAAAACTTACCCTAATATAGTCCTCCTGCAGGACTTGTATAATGGCAGAACAGGTGTCTGGGATTATGAGGCCTAGAGCCTGGGGGGAGATGCCTGTGGTGAACTTCAAGTCCTGAAGACTTCTCCCTGTCGCCAGGTAACCTAACGTGGTGATGAGCCTCTGCTCAGCACTGATGGCTTCCCGCATAACGGTGTCCTGCCTGGTAATATAGGGGGACACCAAAGCCAACAGTTCCTGAAAAACGGGGTCAGACATCCGCAGAAAATTCCTGTAGTCCTCAGGATTATTCTCGACGATCTCTCGCAGCAGAGGCATATGGCAGAATTGGTCCCGCTGGAGCAACCAATTCTTGGTCCATGAACTCCTCCTCACACCATTCATGGACTGGTCTTGGTCCAAAACAAGCAGACCAACACCAAGCGCACGCACAGCACGAACTCGACGACGAGAACGTCCAGGCGACATGGCTAATAAGAAACGGTCGTCTTATCAGAACGTACAGAACAGAACGCACTTTAGAACAGCAAGGCCTATGAATAACGAACTGAAAAACAGAAACGAACAGGCAAGAACGCACTGTAAAACAGATACGACCTGCCTAGACGCCCTGAAAGTCAAGATATGAACCCACAAGCACAAACTGAACCGCAGAAAACGATCTGAAAAGTACGAAGACTGAAAAGCGCGAATCGTCTCTTCCCAAACTTTTACTTCACACGCGGTAACACGAGATCAGCAAAAGCAGCCCAAGGGGTGGCGCCAAGAAAAAAGATCTTCCCCTTTATATTGCCGTCGTACGTGCTGGACGTGAGCGCGGAGAACAACGAGGAAATTGGGAAATGTCAGTGTGTACGCATAGAAAGCTTGACGAGAAAATCGACAAGCTTAACAAAAATCTCGTCGAAAAAAACGACGTGTTTTTTACGACGAGAAACTCGGTCGTGTGTACGAGGCTTGACTCTTGGTGCTTGCTGCAACTCCCATGGGAACACCCATATTTTCAGGCTTTGGGAGTGGTGGAGCTTAAGCCACCAATGACATAATATATATATATATATATATATATATATATATATATATATATATATATATGTTTTTTAACATCCACAGCTTGGATTTTAATGGGGACAAGTACTATGTGCACAGGGACTCCTGGGAGATTGAACAGTTTTTTTTTTTTTTCTGGTAATAGATCTGCTTTAATCTTGTGTAAGCTCTAATGTAGAATTGACCATACATTACACAGGGACTTTGGAGGAGCCCCTGCAGGTGAAAAAGGGGCGTGAGTGGAAGGGCCAGGTATCCAAGAAGCCTATCACTTTACCTTGAATGGAAAAGTACGGTTGTGCATTAAGCACACTCTGCTTGTACTTGTGCTTCTCATAGATAGCAAATTCTTTAAATGTTCTGAAATAAGTTATATAATAAAACAAACATTTGATGACTTGCTAAGTATTTTTTCTCTTGTACTATGCTCTAAAATAATTACAGTGGAACCTCGGATTGCGAGTAACGCGGTTAACAAGCGTTTCGCAATACGAGCACTGTATTTTAAAAAAAACGTAACTCGGTATGCGAGTGTTGTCTCGCAAAATGAGCACGATTCAGGCCAAAGCGGTGTGCAGTACCGCGTTTGGCCTGAGGTGGGGGGCGCCGGAGCCGAGCAGAGCCAAACGTCGCCGAGCGCAGGCTGTTCGGAAATGCACGGAAAGGCCCGAGAACAGCTCAGCTGACCTTGGCAAATCGAGGGAACAAAGTCTTTCCAAGGTTTGCCAAGGTCAGCCGAGGTGTCCTCGGGCCTTTTCGGCCATTTCCGAGGCTCTCCCGCGCCCCCCGCCTCTGGCGGCATGCAGTATTGCATGCGATTGAAGTCGATGTGGAACAAATTATTTTCGTTTCCATTGACTTCAGTGGGGAAACTCGCTTTGATATGTGAGTACTTTGGATTACAAGCATTCTCCTGGAACGGATTATACTCATAATCCAAGGTTCCACTGTAGTTAGATCATTTAAAGAAAGATACATTTATTGCAAACAGTTTGTTGATTGTGGAGGTAAAAGGGACAGTGCAATTAAAGTCCAAGAGAGTAATTGTCCCTCCAAAAGAGATGTATTAGTTCCCAGCTCTTGGGTAGGGGTGCCTTTACCTTGGATGCTAAAAGACTTTGTCCCATCACTAATCAGCTCTTATGTTTTCTGGAAACCAAACGTAAATTTTATACGTATCTAGCAGATATAACAAAACAATTTCAATAATATTTTTAACAACATGTACATTTGTTGTGTGTGAATGGGGGCAAAATCAAATGTTATTATGCTATTAGGCTATCTTCTCCCCAATTCTCTCCTCCAAGAGAGAATTTCTTCATGCATAAGTGGGATCACTTTGAGCTGCTTTATTCAAACAGCAGCAAAGACAAGTAACACCTAGGGTAATGCAGATGTATTTTTGACAACCCTATTACAACAGATAATTGCTAGACTGCATTTACCTTTCTGCATGGCTTGGAAGACACTTCGAATGATGCTTTGAATGCCCTTCTCTGCTGTGTGGTCAGTATTGTCCTTGGTCTTTTTGAGCGTTTAACATCTTTTGCATCATCGCTTCCTTTACCATGAGTGTGACATCCATCTTCATCCTCACTTTTAACTAAAAGAAAAAAAAAATCACAGGCGACATGGAACATTTATTGCCTAGCCATGTCTTCCTTTCCCTGTTTTTTTTCTCCTATATAATATGTTCCTACCTTCATCACAGTTTAAAAATTTCTAAGCACGTGGTGTCAGCCCTGCCTACTTGTTTTCTGATAGATTAAAAAGAACACAGACTCCTCCTCGTCTCCACCCCTTCCTATCTTCACAACCCCTCCTTCTTCACAGACAGAGAACACAGAAGTTACCAGCTCAATGGCTAGACTAGGGCACCCACCTTGGGCATTTCAGCAGGACAGGAGTGCAAAATGGGCAGGGCCTGCAATCTATACTGTTAAAGTAGTTCCCAGTTCTTTGGAGGGGGTGCTCTTTTGCCTTTTCACCTTGCATGCTAAAGAACTTTGCCCCATCACTGATCAACTCACATGTTTTCTGCAAATCAACAGGTAAATTTTGCACTTATATAGCCGACATAACAAAACTTTTTCAATAGTATCTTTAACAGACCAAAAGAGAGCAAATAAGAGAAGTTTATTGTTAGGGTTTGCATACACTAATGGGTGTTTTTTTCAAAAATGTATTCATCCTGTAAAACTGCATGTACATTTGTTCTGTGTGAATGGGGGCAAAATCTAATGTTACAAAACACAAATTCTCTTGCACTCGGAAGTGAGTCCGCTCAGGATGAGCCAAGAGGTTAAACCTCGAAACGCGTTAGCCTATTGGGTCTTCACCTCCTGCCCTAGATTTTGATGCACTTTAGACTGAATGATGTTGTAGCACGCAATGAACTTTGATGCTGTACCATGTGATGAGCTTTAAATCAATTGTGATTTTGTGAGTATATTACTTACCACTTTTTAACTGCTTGCCGACCAGCAAATGCATGGCACCGACAGGCAGAAGGACGTATATATACGTCCCCTTTAACCACTTCAGCCCCGGACCATTTGTCAGCTTAAAGACCGGAGGTCTTTTTACAATTTGGCACTGCGTCGCTTTAACTGACAATTGCGCGGTCGTGCAACGTGGCTCCCAAACAAAATTGACGTTTTTTTTTCCCCACAAATAGAGCTTTCTTTTGGTGGTATTTGATCACCTCTGTGGTTTTTATTTTTTGCGCTATAAACAAAAATAGAGCGACAATTTTGAAAAAAATGTTTTTTACTTTTTGCTATAATAAATATCCCCAAAAAATATCTAAAAAACCTTTTTTTTTCCTCAGTTTAGGCCGATACGTATTCTTCTACATATTTTTGGTAAAAAAAATCACAATAAGCGTTTATTGATTGGTTTGCGCAAAAGTTATAGCGTCTACACAATAGGGGACATTTTTATGGCATTTTTTAAAATATTTTTTTTTTACTAGTAATAGTGGCGATCAGCAATTTTTATCGTGACTGCGACATTATGGCGGACACATCGGACACTTTTGACACATTTTTGGGACCATTGTAATTTTTACAGCGATCAGTGCTATAAAAATGCACTGATTACTGTGAAAATGACACTGGCAGTGAAGGGGTTAACCACTAGGTGGCGCTGTAGGGGTTAAGTGTGCCCTGATGAGTGTTTCTTACTGTAGAGGGGATGGGCTACATGTGACAAGACAGTCATCATCGCTTCCGATTACAGGAAGCGGTGATCACTGTCATTGTCACTAGGCAGAGTAGGGAGATGCGTGTTTACATCAGCGTCTCCCCGTTCTAACTCACCGTGAGACGATCGCAGGTAACCCCGCGGCGATCGAGTCCACGGGACCCGCAGTCGGGTCCACGGAGCTCACGGCGGGGGCACGCGTGCACAATGGCGCTTCCTTAAAGGGGACGTATATATACATCCTTTTGCCTAGGAGTGCCATTGTGTCGACGTATATAGTCGTGCGGCGGTGGGGAAGCGGTTAAGCAGCGGCACTGTGGACGCGGGCACGCGCCTGCCGCGAACTCCGAGAGCCCGACCACCGGTCCCACGGACTCGATGTCTGCGGGGATACCCGCGATCGTCTCACGGTGAGGAAGAACGGGGAAATGCTGATGTAAACAAGCATTTCCCCAGTCTTCCTAGTGACAGAACAGTGATCACAGCTTCCTGTAATCAGAAGCGGTGATCAGCGTCGTGTCACACATAGCCCAACCCCCCTACAGTTAGAAGCACTCCCCAGGACACACTTAACCCCTACAGCGGCACCTAGTGGTTAACCCCTTCACTGCCAGTGTCATTTTCACACTAATTAGTGCATCTTTATAGCACTGATCGCTGTAAAAATGACAATGGTCCCAAAAATGTGTCAAAAGTGTCCGATGTGTCCCCCATAATGTCACAGTCATGATAAAAATCGCTGATCGCCGCCATTACTAGTAAAAAAAAATAATAATAATAAAAATGCCATAAATCTATCCCCTATTTTGTAGATGCTATAACTTTTGCGCAAACCAATCAATAAACGATTATTGCGATTTTTTTTTACCAAAAATTTGTAGAAGAATACATATCGGCCTAAACTGTGAAAAAAATCGTTTTTTTTATATATTTCTTGGGGATATTTATTATAGCAAAAAGTAAAAAATATTGTTTTTTTTTTTCAAAATTGATGCTCTATTTTTGTTTATAGCGCAAAAAATACAAACCGCAGAGGTAATCAAATACCACCAAAAGAAAGCTCTATTTGTGGGAAAAAAAGGATGTCAATTTTGTTTGGGAGCCACTTCGCATGACCGCGCAATTGTCAGTTAAATCGACACAGTGCCGAATCGCAAAAAGTGCTCTGGTCTCTGGCCAGCAAAATGGTCTGTGGCTGAAGTGGTAAATAATAAAACTATGGTTTTAGGATAATGCACTAGGTCAGTGCGCCCTTTCTCTTTTTTTTCTTGTGGTTCCAAAATCGAATGTTATTAGGCTATCTTCTTTCCAATTTGAATATTTTTCATTCATGTAGAACTGAGTGAATCGAAAAAATACTTCATTAGGGCCACTAGATTGGAGTTGATGATCTTAGGAAAAAGATACTTATTTCCTATGATTGAAATCATTAGGAATTAAAAACATTTGACCTGGAGGGAAAATAACCTAGGGGCTCATGCAAACGAGTGTCTTCTCCAGTAGTACAGCGCAAACAAAGTAGCGTATTTTGGTGCCCAGTAGCTCCTGGTGCTGTGTATAGCCTCTTATAGACCTGAATGGTTGTAGCCCACTGTACAGGTGTAAATTCCCGAAAGCAGCACCAGGAGCTCCTAATAACATTTTGCACCCATTCGCACAGAATAAAGTTTCACAAGATGACTCCATCTGCAATTTTTTTAGAAATACACCTCTAAAGCCTCGTACACACGATCGGATATCCTATGGATTCTAATCCGATGGTTTTGTCCATCGGAAATCAGATGAAGCTGACTTCCCTCAGTCTTGCCTACACACCATCAGTCAAAAAACCGACCGTTCCAAACGCGGTAACGTAAAACACTCCGATGAGCCGAGAAAAATTAAGTTTAATGCTTCTGAGCATGCGTTGACTTGATTCTGAGCATGCGTGGGTTTTTTATCCGATGGACTTGCCCATAGACGATCGGAATTTGCTATCGGTATTTGATCCATCGGAAAAATTTAAAACATGTTCTATTTTTTAAAACCGATGGAAAAAAGACCGATGGGTCCCATACATGATCGGTTTGTCCGATGAAAAAAGTCCATCGGACTGTTTTCATCGGTAAAACCGATCGTGTGTACAGGGCTTAAGGGTGCATAGTGAGTGCATATTTAATTTTTTGGATTTACAGTTGAACTTGCATATCAAAGTGAGTTTCCCCATAGAAGTCAATGGAAGCGAAAATAATTTGTTCCGCATTGACTTCAATGGCATGCAGTACTGCATGTGGCCAGAGGTGGGGGGCGCTGGAGAGCCTTGGAAACACCCAGAAAGGCCCAAGGACAGCTCTGGTGAACTTGAAAAACCTCAGAAAGGCTCGGGAACTGAGCATTTCCGAGGTTTTCCGAGCATTTCTGAATGGCTCTGTCATGTACCAGGTGTGACCAGAACTGCGTGGTTAGCTACAGAGGAACACCAAACACACGTAGGTGAAAATATAATGATTTATTTAAGTAAGTGAATAATATAAATACAACCACCTCCAATATGACACAGTGCAGTTAACCAACCAACAGACAGAGACCCACAAATAACAACATACAGATATGTACAATAAATGGGAAATACCAGAATCATAAACAATAGCCAGGCCAGGGTCATGCACAGAGGATCAGCAGATAGACAAAGGGCAGTTCCAGAATCAGAGACGTAAGCCAGGCCAGGGTCATCAACAGGAGATCAGCAGATGGGGTAAGGAACAACAGGACAGGGAGAGGATGGATGGATCAGACTGCAGGGCAGGGATGCAAGGTAACAGGTGAGTAGTGATGAGCCGAACACCCCCGGGTTCGGTTCGCACCAGAACCCGCGAACGGACCGAAAGTTCGTACGAACATTAGAACCCTATTAAATACAATGGATGCGAACGTTCGAAATCTAAAGTGCTAATTATAACAACTATTATGCATGTTATTGTCCTAAAAAGAGTTTGGGAACCCGGGTTCTGCACCAGGGGACATGTATCAATGCAAAAAGAAGTTTTAAAAACGGTCGTTTTTCGGGAGCAGTCATTTTAATGATGCATAAAGTGAAAAAAAAAAAGTCAAATATTCCTTTAAATATCGTACCTGGGGGGTGTCTAAAGTATGCCTGTGAAGTGCCACGTGTTTCCCGTGTTTAGAACTGTCCCTGCACAAAATGACACTTCTAAAGGGAAAAAAAGCCATTTAAAACTGCTTGCGGCTTTAATGTAATGTCTGGTCCCGGTAATATGGATGAAAATCTTTAAGAAAAATGGCATAGCTACCCCATGACCCCCCCCCCCTACCCCAGCCCATTACCAGCCCCTTTGGGTCTTGTATGGATATTAAGGGGAACCCCGCACATAAAATAAAAAAGGCCCTATATACTCTGAACAGCCGTATACAGGCGGTGCATACAAGACAGGGACTGTAGGTTTGTTCTTATGTAGAATCTGTTTGTAATTTTGAACAGGTACATTGTTGAAGTGTAGCTCCAGCCCAAAAATCTATTTTTAAACTTTTTGGAAAACATAGGTAAGGGTTATCACCCCTGTAACATTTGTTTTGCTGTCTGTGCCCCTGTTCAGAACATTTCACCTCACTTTCCGTCCCAATGACAACTGTTTTTGAAATGTGGTGTTTTTCTTGAAACAAGGATTGCTGATAAAGCATCAGTACAGAGGAGACACCTTTCTCCCATATTTATTCTTACAGGAGAGAATTTTCCTTCCTAGTGGTAGATTTCCTCTCACTTCCTGTTGTCTTCTTGTGTTTGCAAGTAGGAGTCGTTTGTAAGTTGGATGTTTGAAAGTAGGGACCTGCCGTATATACTCTGCAGAAATAGGCCCCTTAGTTGTTGGTGTTGGCACAACACTGTAAGCACTCACAGTTACTCTTGGTTGGTGCTGGAACGCCCTGCTGTCAACTATTATATCAGGAATTTTAATTACATATAATTGTTGAACAGTGGTAGTAAAAATTGGGCCTTTGATGGTGGTGCTGGTGCCACAACACTGTAAGCCCTGACAGTTACTCTTGGTGGGTGCAGCAATGGGCCCTGCTGTGAATTATTAGATCAAGAATTGTAATTGCATGCCCCTGTTGAACAGGGGCTGAAAAATTGGACCTTTCGTGGTGGTGGTGGTGTTGCCACAACACTGTAAGCCCTCAGAGTTACTCTTGGTGGGTGCAGGAATGGGCCCTGCTGTGAATTATTAGATCAAGAATTGTAATTGCATGCCCCTGTTGAACAGGGGCTGAAAAATTGGACCTTTCGTGGTGGTGGTGGTGGTGTTGCCACAACACTGTAAGCCCTCAGAGTTACTCTTGGTGGGTGCAGGAATGGGCCCTGCTGTGAATTATTAGATCAAGAATTGTAATTACATGCCCCTTTTGAACAGGGGCTGAAAAATTGGGCCTTTCGTGGTGGTAGTGGTGGTGGCGTTGCCACAACACTGTAAGCCCTCAGAGTTACTCTTGGTGGGTGCAGCAATGGGCCCTGCTGTGAATTATTAGATCAAGAATTGTAATTGCATGCCCCTGTTGAACAGGGGCTGAAAAATTGGGCCTTTCGTGGTGGTGGTGGTGGTGGTGGTGTTGCCACAACACTGTAAGCCCTCAGAGTTACTCTTGGTGGGTGCAGCAATGGGCCCTGCTGTGAATTATTAGATCAAGAATTGTAATTACATGCCCCTTTTGAACAGGGGCTGAAAAATTGGGCCTTTCGTGGTGGTGGTGGTGGTGGCGTTGCCACAACACTGTAAGCCCTCAGAGTTAATCTTGGTGGGTGCAGCAATGGGCCCTGCTGTGAATTATTAGATCAAGAATTGTAATTGCATGCCCCTGTTGAACAGGGGCTGAAAAATTGGGCCTTTCGTGGTGGTGGTGGTGGTGGTGGTGTTGCCACAACACTGTAAGCCCTCAGAGTTACTCTTGGTGGGTGCAGCAATGGGCCCTGCTGTGAATTATTAGATCAAGAATTGTAATTACATGCCCCTTTTGAACAGGGGCTGAAAAATTGGGCCTTTCGTGGTGGTGGTGGTGGTGGCGTTGCCACAACACTGTAAGCCCTCAGAGTTACTCTTGGTGGGTGCAGCAATGGGCCCTGCTGTGAATTATTAGATCAAGAATTGTAATTGCATGCCCCTGTTGAACAGGGGCTGAAAAATTGGGCCTTTCGTGGTGGTGGTGGTGGTGGTGGTGTTGCCACAACACTGTAAGCCCTCAGAGTTACTCTTGGTGGGTGCAGCAATGGGCCCTGCTGTGAATTATTAGATCAAGAATTATAATTACATGCCCCTTTTGAACAGGGGCTGAAAAATTGGGCCTTTCGTGGTGGTGGTGGTGGTGGCGTTGCCACAACACTGTAAGCCCTCAGAGTTACTCTTGGTGGGTGCAGCAATGGGCCCTGCTGTGAATTATTAGATCAAGAATTGTAATTGCATGCCCCTGTTGAACAGGGGCTGAAAAATTGGGCCTTTCGTGGTGGTGGTGGTGGTGTTGCCACAACACTGTAAGCCCTCAGAGTTACTCTTGGTGGGTGCAGCAATGGGCCCTGCTGTGAATTATTAGATCAAGAATTGTAATTACATGCCCCTTTTGAACAGGGGCTGAAAAATTGGGCCTTTCGTGGTGGTGGTGGTGGTGGCGTTGCCACAACACTGTAAGCCCTCAGAGTTACTCTTGGTGGGTGCAGCAATGGGCCCTGCTGTGAATTATTAGATCAAGAATTGTAATTGCATGCCCCTGTTGAACAGGGGCTGAAAAATTGGGCCTTTCGTGGTGGTGGTGGTGGTGGTGGTGTTGCCACAACACTGTAAGCCCTCAGAGTTACTCTTGGTGGGTGCAGCAATGGGCCCTGCTGTGAATTATTAGATCAAGAATTGTAATTACATGCCCCTTTTGAACAGGGGCTGAAAAATTGGGCCTTTCGTGGTGGTGGTGGTGGTGGCGTTGCCACAACACTGTAAGCCCTCAGAGTTACTCTTGGTGGGTGCAGCAATGGGCCCTGCTGTGAATTATTAGATCAAGAATTGTAATTGCATGCCCCTGTTGAACAGGGGCTGAAAAATTGGGCCTTAGGCACTGGTGGCACAACACTACAACCCCTCACAGATACTGTACTTGGAGCACAGCAATGAGCCCTGTTGCAAAGTATTGCTTCAAAAATTGTAATGACACGCCCCTGTTAAACAGGGGCTGAAAAATTGGGCCTTAGGCACTGGTGCCACAACACTCCAACCCCTCACAGATACTGTACTTGGAGCACAGCAATGAGCCCTATGGCAAATTATTGCTAAAAAAATTGTAATTACACGCCCCTGTAAAACAGGGGCTGAAAAATTGGGCCTTAGCCACTGGTGGCGGCACCCATAAACAAAAATGATCTTCCAAGCTATCATCATCAATCGTATCATTGAGGACTCGGAGGAGGAGGATAGCCAGTCAACATAATAGCACAGGCACTCAGCATCAGCATCAGTCTTGAAGGGATGTGACATGTTAAAATCAATTAGTCTGTTATATCAGCATCAGGTGTGTGGTAGCTGGTGGTGATCCAAGACTGGTTCATCTTGATGAAAGTCAGTCGATCAACCGAGTCGGTGGACAGGCGCACCCTGTGATCCGTGACAAATCCTCCAGCAGCACTGAATGTGCGTTCCGAAAGAACGCTGGATGCAGGACAGGCCAGTAGCTCAATTGCATACTGTGCAAGCTCTGGCCAGTGATCCATCCTCAAGACCCAGTAAGCCAGAGGATTTTCGGTGGGGAAGGTGTCCAAGTCTGACCTTGCCCCTAGATATTCCTGCACCATGTTTATCAGACGCTGGCGATGGTTGCTGGAACCGATCATACTTTGGGGCTGCGGACTAAAGAATTGTCTGAACGCATCGGTCAGACGGCCACCTTCCCCACCGCTCCTTCTTTGACTGGCCGAAGCCTCAGCAACTCGTTGTCCAGGACCAGGAGTTTGTAACCTCCCAGTCTCTGGGAACGCGTTGCACAGACCTTTCTGCAAGGCCTCCCGGAGTTGTCTCATCCTCTGCTCCCTCTGCGACGGTAACATAAGGTCCGCAACCTTACCCTTGTACCGTGGATCAAGGAGAGTGGCCAGCCAGTAATGGTCCCTCTCCTTGATCCGAAGAATACGAGGATCCTTCCGCAGACTTTGCAGGATCAGGGAGGCCATGCAGCGTAGGTTTGCTGAGGCATTCGCTCCGGAGTCCTCTGGGTCACTAAGGACGACATGATCCGCAGCCACCTCCTCCCAGCCACGTACAAGTCCACTGGTTTCTTGGGACTGTAAATCATCCCTAAAAGACTGCTGCTGATGATGCTGAGTGCCAGCCTCCACCTCCATGCTGACACAATCCTCCTCCTCCTCCTCCTCCTCCTCCTCCTCGTCCTCTTCCTGTGCGATGGGTGGGACAGAAGGAACACTGTCTGGGTAAAGGGGGCCTTGAGAGGCAAGGAAGTCCTCCTCTTCCTGCCTCTGTTCTGCCTCAAGTGCCCTGTCCATTATTCCACGCAGCGTGTGCTCCAACAGGTGGACAAGAGGTACAGTGTCACTGATGCATGCACTGTCACTGCTCACCATCCTCGTGGCCTCCTCAAATGGTGCCAGGACAGTGCATGCATCCCTGATCATGCCCCACTGGCGTGGAGAAAAAAAACCAAGCTCCCCTGACCCTGTCCTGGTGCCGTAGTCGCACAGGTACTCATTGATGGCCCTCTGCTGCGTGTGCAGCCGCTGCAGCATGGCCAACGTTGAGTTCCACCTGGTGGGCATGTCACATATAAGGCGGTTCTTGGGCAGGTTCAACTCCTTTTGCAGCTCAGCCAGGCGAGCACTGGCATTATAAGATCTGCGGAAATGCACACAGACTTTCCTGGCCTGCCTCAGGACATCCTGTAAGCCCGGGTACCTGCCCAAGAACCGCTGCACCACCAGGTTAAGGACGTGAGCCACACAGGGCACATGGGTCAGTTGTCCCTGTCGGAGGGCGGAGAGGAGGTTGGTGCCATTGTCGCAAACCACCATTCCTGGCTTAAGCTGGCGTGGCGTCAACCACCTCTCGGCCTGGCCCTGCAGAGCAGACAGGACCTCTGCCCCAGTGTGGCTTCCAGCGCAAGCACGGCATGGCATCTTTTTGCCTGCGTACTTGCGTAGCCCCTTGAACGCCTACGGAGCACCGCTGGTTCCGAGGACAAACCACAGGAAGAGGCCATGGAGGAAGAAGAAGAGGAGGGGGTGGAGGAGAGAGGTGTGTCACAACCAGTAGTAGCATTTTGGAGGCGTGGCGGTGGAACAACCTCCAACACTACTGCACCTTGTCCTGCATCCTTCCCAGCTGCCAAAAGAGTGACCCAATGGGCCGTGAAAGAAAGGTAACGTCCCTGTCCATGCCTGCTGGACCATGAGTCAGCGGTAATATGCACCTTACCGCTGACCGCCCTGTCCAGCGAGGCCAAGACATTGCCTTCCACATGCCGGTAGAGAGCCGGAATAGCCTTCCATGAGAAAAAGTGGCATTTGGGAACCTGCCACTGAGGAACCGCACATTGCACAAACTCACGGAAGGGGGCCGAGTCTACCAACTGAAAAGGCAGCAGTTGAAGCGCTAGCAATTTAGCCAAGCTAGCATTCAACCGCTGGGCATGTGGATGGCTGGGAGTGAACTTCTTTCGACGGTCCAGCAGCTGGGGCAGGGAAATTTGCCTGCTAGAATCGGACGTCGGTGTACTGCTAGCAGAGTGGCCGCAAGTACTTGGCTGTGACACACCTAATTCTACACCTTCATTCCTCTCAGTGCATGTTTCAGAGAGGACTGAAGTTATAGTGGGGTTGGAGATCCCAGCTGATGCGGTGCAAGGAGAGGTCCGCTTTGTTCTTTGGCGTGGGTCTTTGAGGTAGGCTTGCCAACGAGCTGCATGGCAGGTCAACATATGTCTGGTCAGGCATGTGGTACCCAAGCGGCTGATGTTTTGGCCACGCGATATACGCTTGAGACATATGTTGCAAACAGCAGCTGTGCGATCTGATGCACTAGCCTCAAAAAAGGCCCACACCAAAGAACTTTTTGAATGACGGGCAGAGGCAGCGCCCTGCACAGGCGGAGCTCTGCGGTGTGATTCCGTCGGTGTACTGCCCTTACGCTGGCCACCAAAGGGCATCCTGCCTCGTTGGAGATGTGCCTCCTCCTCATCCTCCTCCTCCTCCTCTCTCCTATTAGGCACCCACGTGGAGTCAGTGACCTCATCATCACCTCCCTCCTCATCACTGGAGCCAATCTGGCAGTATGCTGCAGCTGCTGGAACATGACTGCCAGATTGGTGTCCTTCTTGAGCATCCACTCTGTCTGCTCTCACGCTACTGCCTTCCTCTAGCTGGGTTTCATCATCAGACCCTTCGAAACGCTGGGCATCCTCCTGGAGCATGTACCCAACACTGTGCTCAAACAGTTCGGGGGACTCCTCAGGAGGAGGACATGGTGGGTCTAGGGAAGGAGTGACTGATGATGAGTCTGACATTGATACCAGGGAAGAGGACGCTTTGGCAGCTGCTTTTCCAGTACCCTGAGCCTGGGTGAGAGAGGATGAGGAGGAGGAGGAGGGCTTGGTCATCCACTCTACCAAGTCTTCGGCATGATGTGGCTCAACATGTCCAGCTGCCGAAAAGAAGGACAAGCGTGTCCCATGGCCATGTGCTGATGACAATGCACCGCGTCCACGACCAGCACTGTTGCCCCCAGACACAGAGCCTGCTTGCCCTCTTTTATTGCCTCCTGACTGTCTGCCTCTCCTTGTTTGCCTTCCAGACATTCTAATAGATGGCCTGCAGGAAGATGGGAAAAAAGCAATAAGGGCTACCTGCAGGTGTCCTTCTCTGTCCCTTTACTTAAGGATTTCTAAATATGGTTGAGGATGATTGCTTTTGCACAGAATAGCACAACGACAATTTCCCTGACTGTCCAAAAAAACAAGGATTTCAAAGATGGTTGATGAGGAATGCTTTAGCACACTATAGCACAAGGAGAATTCCCTCACTGTCCTTCCCTGTCCCTAGAAACAAGGATTTGCACAGTAAAAGACACTGACACTCTCCCTACCTATAGTTTTCTGTCCCTAGAAAAAATGTTTTTTTAAAGCACACTATAGCACAAGGAGAATTTCACTCACTTTCCTTCTTTGTCCCTAGAAACAAGGATTATCACAGTGAAAGAAACTGACACTCTTCCTTCCTATAGTTTTCTGTCCCTAGAAAAAAATGTTTTTTTAAAGCACACTATAGCACAAGGAGAATTCCCTCACTGTCCTTCCCTGTCCCTAGAAACAAGGATTCGCACAGTAAAACACACTGACACTCTCCCTACCTATAGTTTTCTGTCCCTAGAAAAAATGTTTTTTTAAAGCACACTATAGCACAAGGAGAATTCCCTCACTGTCCTTCCCTGTCCCTAGAAACAAGGATTCGCACAGTAAAACACACTGACACTCTCCCTACCTATAGTTTTCTGTCCCTAGAAAAAATGTTTTTTTAAAGCACACTATAGCACAAGGAGAATTTCACTCACTTTCCTTCTTTGTCCCTAGAAACAAGGATTATCACAGTGAAAGAAACTGACACTCTTCCTTCCTATAGTTTTCTGTCCCTAGAAAAAATGTTTTTTTAAAGCACACTATAGCACAAGGAGAATTCCCTCACTGTCCTTCCCTGTCCCTAGAAACAAGGATTCGCACAGTAAAACACACTGACACTCTCCCTACCTATAGTTTTCTGTCCCTAGAAAAAATGTTTTTTTAAAGCACACTATAGCACAAGGAGAATTCCCTCACTGTCCTTCCCTGTCCCTAGAAACAAGGATTCGCACAGTAAAACACACTGACACTCTCCCTACCTATAGTTTTCTGTCCCTAGAAAAAATGTTTTTTTAAAGCACACTATAGCACAAGGAGAATTCCCTCACTGTCCTTCCCTGTCCCTAGAAACAAGGATTCGCACAGTAAAAGACACTGACACTCTCCCTACCTATAGTTTTCTGTCCCTAGAAAAAATGTTTTTTTAAAGCACACTATAGCACAAGGAGAATTCCCTCACTGTCCTTCCCTGTCCCTAGAAACAAGGATTCGCACAGTAAAACACACTGACACTCTCCCTACCTATAGTTTTCTGTCCCTAGAAAAAATGTTTTTTTAAAGCACACTATAGCACAAGGAGAATTTCACTCACTTTCCTTCTTTGTCCCTAGAAACAAGGATTATCACAGTGAAAGAACCTGACACTCTTCCTTCCTATAGTTTTCTGTCCCTAGAAAAAAATGTTTTTTTAAAGCACACTATAGCACAAGGAGAATTCCCTCACTGTCCTTCCCTGTCCCTAGAAACAAGGATTCGCACAGTAAAACACACTGACACTCTCCCTACCTATAGTTTTCTGTCCCTAGAAAAAATGTTTTTTTAAAGCACACTATAGCACAAGGAGAATTCCCCCACTGTCCTTCCCTGTCCCTAGAAACAAGGATTCGCACAGTAAAACACACTGACACTCTCCCTACCTATAGTTTTCTGTCCCTAGAAAAAATGTTTTTTTAAAGCACACTATAGCACAAGGAGAATTTCACTCACTTTCCTTCTTTGTCCCTAGAAACAAGGATTATCACAGTGAAAGAAACTGACACTCTTCCTTCCTATAGTTTTCTGTCCCTAGAAAAAATGTTTTTTTAAAGCACACTATAGCACAAGGAGAATTCCCTCACTGTCCTTCCCTGTCCCTAGAAACAAGGATTCGCACAGTAAAAGACACTGACACTCTCCCTACCTATAGTTTTCTGTCCCTAGAAAAAATGTTTTTTTAAAGCACACTATAGCACAAGGAGAATTCCCTCACTGTCCTTCCCTGTCCCTAGAAACAAGGATTCGCACAGTAAAACACACTGACACTCTCCCTACCTATAGTTTTCTGTCCCTAGAAAAAATGTTTTTTTAAAGCACACTATAGCACAAGGAGAATTCCCTCACTGTCCTTCCCTGTCCCTAGAAACAAGGATTCGCACAGTAAAAGACACTAACACTCTCCCTACCTATAGTTTTCTGTCCCTAGAAAAAATGTTTTTTTAAAGCACACTATAGCACAAGGAGAATTCCCTCACTGTCCTTCCCTGTCCCTAGAAACAAGGATTCGCACAGTAAAACACACTGACACTCTCCCTACCTATAGTTTTCTGTCCCTAGAAAAAATGTTTTTTTAAAGCACACTATAGCACAAGGAGAATTTCACTCACTTTCCTTCTTTGTCCCTAGAAACAAGGATTATCACAGTGAAAGAACCTGACACTCTTCCTTCCTATAGTTTTCTGTCCCTAGAAAAAAATGTTTTTTTAAAGCACACTATAGCACAAGGAGAATTCCCTCACTGTCCTTCCCTGTCCCTAGAAACAAGGATTCGCACAGTAAAACACACTGACACTCTCCCTACCTATAGTTTTCTGTCCCTAGAAAAAATGTTTTTTTAAAGCACACTATAGCACAAGGAGAATTCCCCCACTGTCCTTCCCTGTCCCTAGAAACAAGGATTCGCACAGTAAAACACACTGACACTCTCCCTACCTATAGTTTTCTGTCCCTAGAAAAAATGTTTTTTTAAAGCACACTATAGCACAAGGAGAATTTCACTCACTTTCCTTCTTTGTCCCTAGAAACAATGATTATCACAGTGAAAGAAACTGACACTCTCCCTACCTATAGTTTTCTGTCCCTAGAAATTTTTTTTTTTAAAGCACACTATAGCACAAGGAGAATTCCCTCACTGTCCTTCCCTGTCCCTAGAAACAAGGATTCGCACAGTAAAACACACTGACACTCTCCCTACCTATAGTTTTCTGTCCCTAGAAAAAATGTTTTTTTAAAGCACACTATAGCACAAGGAGAATTCCCTCACTGTCCTTCCCTGTCCCTAGAAACAAGGATTCGCACAGTAAAAGACACTGACACTCTCCCTACCTATAGTTTTCTGTCCCTAGAAAAAATGTTTTTTTAAAGCACACTATAGCACAAGGAGAATTCCCTCACTGTCCTTCCCTGTCCCTAGAAACAAGGATTCGCACAGTAAAACACACTGACACTCTCCCTACCTATAGTTTTCTGTCCCTAGAAAAAATGTTTTTTTAAAGCACACTATAGCACAAGGAGAATTTCACTCACTTTCCTTCTTTGTCCCTAGAAACAAGGATTATCACAGTGAAAGAAACTGACACTCTTCCTTCCTATAGTTTTCTGTCCCTAGAAAAAAATGTTTTTTTAAAGCACACTATAGCACAAGGAGAATTCCCTCACTGTCCTTCCCTGTCCCTAGAAACAAGGATTCGCACAGTAAAACACACTGACACTCTCCCTACCTATAGTTTTCTGTCCCTAGAAAAAATGTTTTTTTAAAGCACACTATAGCACAAGGAGAATTCCCCCACTGTCCTTCCCTGTCCCTAGAAACAAGGATTCGCACAGTAAAACACACTGACACTCTCCCTACCTATAGTTTTCTGTCCCTAGAAAAAATGTTTTTTTAAAGCACACTATAGCACAAGGAGAATTTCACTCACTTTCCTTCTTTGTCCCTAGAAACAAGGATTATCACAGTGAAAGAAACTGACACTCTTCCTTCCTATAGTTTTCTGTCCCTAGAAAAAATGTTTTTTTAAAGCATACTATAGCACAAGGAGAATTCCCTCACTGTCCTTCCCTGTCCCTAGAAACAAGGATTCGCACAGTAAAAGACACTGACACTCTCCCTACCTATAGTTTTCTGTCCCTAGAAAAAATGTTTTTTTAAAGCACACTATAGCACAAGGAGAATTCCCTCACTGTCCTTCCCTGTCCCTAGAAACAAGGATTCGCACAGTAAAACACACTGACACTCTCCCTACCTATAGTTTTCTGTCCCTATAAAAAATGTTTTTTTAAAGCACACTATAGCACAAGGAGAATTTCACTCACTTTCCTTCTTTGTCCCTAGAAACAAGGATTATCACAGTGAAAGAAACTGACACTCTCCCTACCTATAGTTTTCTGTCCCTAGAAAAAATGTTTTTTTAAAGCACACTATAGCACAAGGAGAATTTCACTCACTTTCCTTCTTTGTCCCTAGAAACAAGGATTATCACAGTGAAAGAAACTGACACTCTTCCTTCCTATAGTTTTCTGTCCCTAGACAAAAATGTTTTTTTAAAGCACACTATAGCACAAGGAGAATTCCCTCACTGTCCTTCCCTGTCCCTAGAAACAAGGATTCGCACAGTAAAACACACTGACACTCTCCCTACCTATAGTTTTCTGTCCCTAGAAAAAATGTTTTTTTAAAGCACACTATAGCACAAGGAGAATTCCCTCACTGTCCTTCCCTGTCCCTAGAAACAAGGATTCGCACAGTAAAACACACTGACACTCTCCCTACCTATAGTTTTCTGTCCCTAGAAAAAATGTTTTTTTAAAGCACACTATAGCACAAGGAGAATTCCCTCACTGTCCTTCCCTGTCCCTAGAAACAAGGATTCGCACAGTAAAAGACACTGACACTCTCCCTACCTATAGTTTTCTGTCCCTAGAAAAAATGTTTTTTTAAAGCACACTATAGCACAAGGAGAATTCCCTCACTGTCCTTCCCTGTCCCTAGAAACAAGGATTCGCACAGTAAAATACACTGACACTCTCCCTACCTATAGTTTTCTGTCCCTAGAAAAAATGTTTTTTTAAAGCACACTATAGCACAAGGAGAATTTCACTCACTTTCCTTCTTTGTCCCTAGAAACAAGGATTATCACAGTGAAAGAAACTGACACTCTCCCTACCTATAGTTTTCTGTCCCTAGAAAAAATGTTTTTTTAAAGCACACTATAGCACAAGGAGAATTTCACTCACTTTCCTTCTTTGTCCCTAGAAACAAGGATTATCACAGTGAAAGAAACTGACACTCTTCCTTCCTATAGTTTTCTGTCCCTAGACAAAAATGTTTTTTTAAAGCACACTATAGCACAAGGAGAATTCCCTCACTGTCCTTCCCTGTCCCTAGAAACAAGGATTCGCACAGTAAAACACACTGACACTCTCCCTACCTATAGTTTTCTGTCCCTAGAAAAAATGTTTTTTTAAAGCACACTATAGCACAAGGAGAATTCCCTCACTGTCCTTCCCTGTCCCTAGAAACAAGGATTCGCACAGTAAAACACACTGACACTCTCCCTACCTATAGTTTTCTGTCCCTAGAAAAAATGTTTTTTTAAAGCACACTATAGCACAAGGAGAATTCCCTCACTGTCCTTCCCTGTCCCTAGAAACAAGGATTCGCACAGTAAAAGACACTGACACTCTCCCTACCTATAGTTTTCTGTCCCTAGAAAAAATGTTTTTTTAAAGCACACTATAGCACAAGGAGAATTCCCCCACTGTCCTTCCCTGTCCCTAGAAACAAGGATTCGCACAGTAAAACACACTGACACTCTCCCTACCTATAGTTTTCTGTCCCTAGAAAAAATGTTTTTTTAAAGCACACTATAGCACAAGGAGAATTTCACTCACTTTCCTTCTTTGTCCCTAGAAACAAGGATTATCACAGTGAAAGAAACTGACACTCTTCCTTCCTATAGTTTTCTGTCCCTAGAAAAAATGTTTTTTTAAAGCACACTATAGCACAAGGAGAATTCCCTCACTGTCCTTCCCTGTCCCTAGAAACAAGGATTCGCACAGTAAAAGACACTGACACTCTCCCTACCTATAGTTTTCTGTCCCTAGAAAAAATGTTTTTTTAAAGCACACTATAGCACAAGGAGAATTCCCTCACTGTCCTTCCCTGTCCCTAGAAACAAGGATTCGCACAGTAAAACACACTGACACTCTCCCTACCTATAGTTTTCTGTCCCTAGAAAAAATGTTTTTTTAAAGCACACTATAGCACAAGGAGAATTTCACTCACTTTCCTTCTTTGTCCCTAGAAACAAGGATTATCACAGTGAAAGAAACTGACACTCTCCCTACCTATAGTTTTCTGTCCCTAGAAAAAATGTTTTTTTAAAGCACACTATAGCACAAGGAGAATTTCACTCACTTTCCTTCTTTGTCCCTAGAAACAAGGATTATCACAGTGAAAGAAACTGACACTCTTCCTTCCTATAGTTTTCTGTCCCTAGAAAAAAATGTTTTTTTAAAGCACACTATAGCACAAGGAGAATTCCCTCACTGTCCTTCCCTGTCCCTAGAAACAAGGATTCGCACAGTAAAACACACTGACACTCTCCCTACCTATAGTTTTCTGTCCCTAGAAAAAATGTTTTTTTAAAGCACACTATAGCACAAGGAGAATTCCCTCACTGTCCTTCCCTGTCCCTAGAAACAAGGATTCGCACAGTAAAACACACTGACACTCTCCCTACCTATAGTTTTCTGTCCCTAGAAAAAATGTTTTTTAAAGCACACTATAGCACAAGGAGAATTCCCTCACTGTCCTTCCCTGTCCCTAGAAACAAGGATTTGCACAGTAAAAGACACTGACACTCTCCCTACCTATAGTTTTCTGTCCCTAGAAAAAATGTTTTTTTAAAGCACACTATAGCACAAGGAGAATTCCCTCACTGTCCTTCCCTGTCCCTAGAAACAAGGATTCGCACAGTAAAACACACTGACACTCTCCCTACCTATAGTTTTCTGTCCCTAGAAAAAATGTTTTTTTAAAGCACACTATAGCACAAGGAGAATTCCCTCACTGTCCTTCCCTGACCCTAGAAACAAGGATTCGCACAGTAAAACACACTGACACTCTCCCTACCTATAGTTTTCTGTCCCTAGAAAAAATGTTTTTTTAAAGCACACTATAGCACAAGGAGAATTTCACTCACTTTCCTTCTTTGTCCCTAGAAACAAGGATTATCACAGTGAAAGAAACTGACACTCTTCCTTCCTATAGTTTTCTGTCCCTAGAAAAAATGTTTTTTTAAAGCACACTATAGCACAAGGAGAATTCCCTCACTGTCCTTCCCTGTCCCTAGAAACAAGGATTCGCACAGTAAAAGACACTGACACTCTCCCTACCTATAGTTTTCTGTCCCTAGAAAAAATGTTTTTTTAAAGCACACTATAGCACAAGGAGAATTCCCTCACTGTCCTTCCCTGTCCCTAGAAACAAGGATTCGCACAGTAAAACACACTGACACTCTCCCTACCTATAGTTTCTTTCTCGTACATCACGGGACACAGAGCGACATAGTCATTACTAATGGGTTATATAGATACCGTCAGGTGCTGGCACTGGCAACTTCCAAAACCGGAAGTACCCTCCCCTATATAAGCCCCTCCCATCCGGGAGCACCTCAGTTTTTTGCCAGTGTCTAAGGTGTTGGCCAAGAAGAAACATGTGTTTTTCACTGAGCTTGCGTACAGGTTCTTTTGGGCCTCAGTAAGCTATTCCGGATCCGACCAAAAAAGCTTCATAGCTAAACGGTCGGTACCCGGGCCTTGCAGAGAAGAGCAAGGTTTTGCCTGTAATGCTTCTCTTAGGAGAGCTGGACCCTGGGATCCAGAGCTCTGGTCATACCCACGACCAAGATGTTTTCTGTGCAGGGTGCTATACAGGTCCAGGGGAGTGGAATCCTTGGGAACCCGGTCCCTGAAGGTTTGATTACAATGCCTGCCGTGATAGGTGAAGTTTGGGCTTTTGTGGACCAAACAAAGTCCTGCGGCGGGGAACAGGTAAGTGGGGGCCCCCAGGAACTTGGTTCTATTGGGGGACCCCCAAGCCTAATTTGTCTTTCTGTCTGTTACCTAACGGTATTCCCGCTAATATTCTGTGTATGCCTGGTACTACTGAGAAAATGTAAAAATTTTAATAGTAGGCAAGAAAAAAAAAAAAAAAAAAAAAATGTAAGACCGCGGTACCTGTGTTAGACACTAGAGGCCGCTATGGTTCTTTTTCTTGTAATGTGGATTTTTTTCTTCCAGAATCAAATCCAGGCAGTTGGTATGTTCTCTGCTGGGAAGCTGTCTCCTCTGCCCTGTTGCTGCGCTCATCCATCCCCGGGCCCTGCGGCAAAGGGACCCTGGCTCCCATCTAGCTCCTTGTTGTTTTCAAAAAAGGCGCCGAAGGCGCACGTGCCCGCGCGCGTGCGCGTGCACGCGCCTCTATTCATAGAGGCGATCTGGAGAAAGGGGCGGAGCGGGTGGATGACGCTCAGGTGTGCGCCGCGGCGCTACTGCGCATGTGCGGGCGTCCAGCGTGTTTTGAAGCACATTATAGCTGGCTGTTGAAGTGCACAGACAGAGCTAGCAAGAATATAAAGGCACATAGAGGCGGTTGATGCAGGCATCCCCAAGAAAGGCACTTTAGTAGACACCAACTGTGATATAGCAGCAATTGTGCTAGACTATTCTCAGTAAAAGTGGTGTATTACGGCTGGAATACCTCAGCTTTAGGCTTAGGAATATGCCGTCCAGAAGCTCCGGAACTGAATCTTCCAGGAAGCGAAGGGGGTCTCATCGGGCTCTGAGGATCTTGGGCATACTTCTGCTGCACCAGTCTCCCCTGAAGTTCAGAGGTAAGTGACCGTAGAGACCCCGCAGGGGTACTTGGTACTGTGGCTGTCCTCAGTTCACCTGCTCCTGTGTATGTAACAGAGGAGGTTTTTTCCTCAGCTCTGGGAGGATTAGAGAGAGATTGTCAACATTGATCGCTGCCTCCCTGTCAGGGAAAGCACGCCGATCTCCATCTCCTCCTTCAAAGTGCCTGTTAGCAGAGCAACAGTCCCATACAGGGATCGACCTGCCTGAAGGGGATCAGGATAAGGTTGATTCTGTTATAGAGGAGTCAACAGTGGGGGAACCTTTTCTCAGCATCTCAAGCTGAAAGATTATGGGTTCAGTCTCTGACTAACATGGTCCGATCAGCATTTAAAAATGCACCTTGCGGAACCATCAACCACTACTGTATCCTCGTTGGGGTCGCTAGAAGCCCCCAGACTGTCTGTTCTTTTCCACTTCACCCTTTACTGAAAGGGCTTATTTACCAGGATTGGGAACGTCCTGAGAAAATATTTATTCCCCCAAGAGATTTCCGGTGGTCTATCTCATGGAGGATAAGTTCATCAAAAAAAAAAAATGGAAGGTCCCTACAGTGGACGCAGCCATCTCTTGTATGTATAAATCACTGACATGTCCAGTGGATAATGTCCAAATGTTCAAGAACCCAATAGATAAAAGATTGGAGTCCTTATGAAAGTCTGCTTCTTTCTACAGCAAGCTTGGTGACACAACCAGCAGTAGCAGCTATTGGGGTCTGCTAAGCAGTGAAGGATCAGTTGAAACAGGTCTTGAGGGACTTGACAGATCAGCAGGCTTTGCCCTAGCTGATCTACCTAGAGCCTTAGGCTTTGCGGTTGACGCCATAAGGATTCAGTCCATCAGGCCTCCCGCCTTACGCTGTCTATAGTACATATGCGTAGGCTTCTATGGCTCAAAAACTGGTCTGCTGAAGCTCCCTGTAAAGAATGGCTGGTTAGCGTCCCATTTCATGGTGAACGCTTATTCAGGGAAAACCTGGACAAATATATCCAGAAAATTTCCAGCGGTAAAAATACGCTCTTGCCGGTTAAAAACAGAGTTAGAGGTCCCTCTTTAAGAGGCCTGCTTCTCCAGTCCCTGGGGCATCGGCTGTGTAACAGTTCCGACGGCCTCCTCGGTCAATTCCCGGGGGTAAAAAACAGGGACAATAGCAGGGTAATGAGAAACCCTGGGTCAGGGGAGGTACAAAACCTCCCCCAAAGTTAAATTCATTGAAGGGTTGCCCCCACTCAGTCGGGTGGGGGGAGGACTCCAGTTGTTCGCAAGAGACCTGGCGGGACACGATCAAGACAGATAGGTGCTCTCCACAGTATGTTTGGGATACAGTTTGGAGTTAAAAGACTCTCCTCCTTCCCATTTTTGAGGTCAAACGTGCCAAGGGATCCCCGGAAGATAGAGTCCCTCTTGTTGGCACTAGAACAACTATTGCTCCAAGGAGTAATTATGGAGGTTCCCCTGTAAGAATGAGGGTTTGGGTTTTACTCAAACCTCTTTACAGTCCCGAAGCAAACGCGGACGGGAGGCCCATATTAATTCTAAAAAGGGCTATACAAATTCCTGTATATCAGGACTTTCCGATGGAGTCGATCCGATCGGTGGCCACTGCCCTACAAGGGGAGGATTGGTTAGCCTCGATCGACATCAAAGATGCTTATTTGCACATTCCCATCTTTCCAGTCCACCAAAAATTTCTACGCTTTGCAGTAGAAGGGCGCCATTTTCAGTTCAGAGCCTTACCCTTCGGTTTGGCCACAGCACCACGAGTGTTTACAAAAATTCTGGCCCTTTATTGGCCAATCTAAGAACACAAGGTGTAATGATAATGGCATATCTAGATGACTTGTTGCTGATAGACCACTCAGTGAAAAAACTAGACGTGGTCGTTCACAAGACAATCAAATATCTGGAATCTCACGGTTGGATTATCAACCGAGACAAGTTAGCCCTAAAAACCAGTCAAAAGTCTGGAATACTTGGGGCTAAGGTTGGATTCAGGCCAGAGAAAAATATTCTTGCCTCGAGGAAAGGTGTTGTCTTTGAAAGATTTGATCCACTTAGTGGGTACAAAAAAGACAGCCGTCCATACCAGTGGCGTCTCCAGCTTTCATATTTAGGGGGGGCACATGGGGGGACAGGGACAAAAGTAGGGGGGCCAACTATAAAATGCAATTATATATATATATATATATATATATATATCCTGGGGCCCTTTACTACGATCCCACAATGGGCTCTTTCACATTTTCTGCAGTGAGCTCCCTTCCTACTATACTGGGGCCCCACCAGGGTGGCAGAAAACAAGAGATATATGTCACCAGCACACCAAGAAAATATAAGGGTCCAAAGCAGTGGGAGAACTATCAGGGTTGCAAAGGTTGTCTTGCCACCGGGCCCTGGTGTTCTGCCACTGTGGGGTTCCCCAGTTGTCCTGTCCCTGTTATTGACAGCGCTGGTCTGGCATCTGTCTCCTTGGTACCGGCGGCAGTCTATTAGGACTTTGTGCTGGTGACATTATGCGTGCATGTAGGGGAAGGCTGGCACTATTGGTTATAGAGAGCCGAGTCCCCAGCTGGTCACCTAGCAGCAGTAATGCTGTATAACCTTCTCTGTTGACATGCTGATCGGGATGTGATCCTAGTGATGCTCCCAGTCAGATCTAATAAGCACAGTATTTATTAGGATCAAGAGTACAACCACATATATATAATCAACCGTATGTTCAGCAGCCATGTGGGCTCTATACCTGTAAAGTGTGGGCTTCGATCAATAAAATCACTGATATTTAACACTAGGATTTGACTAGGAGCATCATCTGGATTGCATCATGATCAGCATGTCAGAGAAGGCTCCACTGCTGCTAAGCAACCTGCAGGGAGCTCAACTGTCTACAACCAATAGAGATGGGCTTGGGTGTGTTTTAAAACCCACATGCCCGATCCCGCCAGGAAGCCGACACTCCACAGTGCTAATCACAGCCAGTGAGACATTTCCTGATCTGTGGAGCTGCGGACCGGGAAATGTCTCATTGCCTGTGATTAGCGCTGTGCAGTGTGGGCTTCCTGACAGGCTCTGGCATGTGGAATTTTGAACATGCCCAGCCCATCTTTAACAACAAATTGTGCTGGCCCTCCTGTACATCAGCCCGATAAAGTAACCAGCACTGGGTTCCAATGTGCTGCTGCCGCTACCATGGAGACAGAGACCAGCGCTGTGAATAGCCGGGACAGGACAGCAACTCTGGTTGTTCCAGCACTGGTCCACGCTGGGAACATTCCCCCATCCACCTATAATGTGTAGATGGTGTAGCGGGTACTTGAATTTAGGGAAAGCATCTGGGTGGTAGTGTAACCCAGATGCCTTGATTGTTAGAAAATTCAAGGTTCCCTTTGTGAATCTTGGAGGACTCTGGTGGTGTGAAGTTCCCGCCGGCCTATAGGTGGCGTTGTTGCCTTGGACCGGGGTTGGGCTTGCACCTCAAGACTGTACCTTTTTGTCCTCCCCTGGAGCTGGTACAGCGGGGCGGGGAACCCGCTGTGGCGCGAAGGGAGAGGTCATAAAAGGGGCGGACGCCCTGATCACGGAGTCCGGAGCCAGAAGATGCGGCCGCACCCAGGCACCTTCAGCTTGGGTGCTGGCATTCCGGTGATCAATGTATGGGCTGCCAAAGAGCTAAGACCAGCCATAGACAGTTTAAATCTCAGCTGGTTCAGCAGGAACTGGCTGAGATTCGAACCATTATGAGCAGATTCTCTTATGATTATCACTAGTGATTGCTATAGCCACTAGTGATAATCACTGTTTGTCGGGAGAATACAATTGCTGGGCAGGAGGGATATTCCCCTGTCAGCACTGTCTGTGTTGATGGGGGAATTATGCAAGTTTCTTTCCTGCAATCTGTGGATGCAGGAAAGAAATGTGCACCGTCTATTACCTGCCTAACTGAAAGTGAAAGTAAATTGTGAATGTCTTGAAAGAACAGGAGAGGGGGAGGGAGACAGATGGGGGAGAGAAGGGATGGAGATAATGCAGTTCAGTGATTACAGTGTACTGCAGTCTGCAGTGCACACACTTACCCACGGTCCAGGCTAGAATCTCAGGCATCATTCACACACAGCCAGGAATGCTGCTGATTTTCATATTTCCCGCCCACACATCCCCTCTCTTCAGATACAGCACGCCGGGATAGTGTGGGCGGGACTGGAAGGAGGAGCTGTATTGCTCCCTGCTCGTATGTGAGGGGGGTGGCTGGACTCGCTGGGCTGTGAAAGAGTGTCATAGACTGACACTCGGCTCAGCTTGCAGTCACCATTCTCGGAATTTACAGGCTGGTTCTACTGTCCTAAGGACAGGAGAAATCAGTCTGTTTTTTCAGTAACTGAGATGAAGGCTTGGGCTCCCCCCCCTCCCACAGTGCTCGTGGAGTCCTTCCTGCAACTCGCTCTTCTCCGTGCCAATGAGGATGCAGGGAAAGGAGCAGATCGGGCGGCTGTGGTTGTGTGAGCGCTCGCATTATGCAGTGTCAGCGAGCAGAGGGAGGGGGGAGGAATCCACCGCAGGAGCTGACTGGGGATGCTCTCCCTCTCTGGAGAGACTATGTTACCCCAGCAGCAGCCCAAGCGAAAAAAAAAATGCAAAAAAAAATAAAATATTTTTTTTTTTTGGGGGGGGGGGCACATGGTGGGGCACAGCATAATGTTGGGGGGGGCCAGGGCCCCCTCTGGTCCCCCCCTAGGGACGCCATTGGTCCATACGCCTGTGCATAAGGCTGCTGGGAAAAATGGTGGCATCATTCGAAGCAGTACCCTACGGTCAATTCCATTCAAGGAATTTGCAGGGGGGCATACTGTCAGCCTGGAACAAAAAAGTTCAGGCCCTAGACTTACAATGTCCTTGTCCCCTTCCGTTCGCAAGAGCCTCCGTTAGTGGTTGGTTCCCCAGAATCTGGAAAAAGGGAAATCCTTCAGTCTGATTTCTTGGAAGGTGGTCACTACAGATGCCAGCCTTATAGGCTGGGGAGCAGTACTGGAGCAATAGTCTCTCCAGGGCAGATGGTCGGATGCAGAAAAGGCCCTGCCCATCAATCTCTTAGAGATACGAGCAGCCCGGTATGCCCTAGTAGCATGGACATCCAAACTCCAAGGGTCCCCTGTCAGAATTCAATCATCAGGGGGGCACCAGGAGTCGTGCAGCCCAGAGGGAAGTAAATTACATCCTGAAATGGGCAGAAAAATATGTCCCAGCCATATCTGCGGTATTCATTCCAGGAGTGGAGAATTGGAAGGCGGACTTTCTAAGTCGCCAGCAATTAGGCCCAGAGGAAGGGTCCCTTCACCCCGAGGTTTTCTGGACAATATGTCAGCGGTGGGGAACATCGGATGTAGATCTTCTAGCATCCAGATTCAACGCAAAGGGGGACAGGTTTGTCTCTCGGACAAGGGATCCCCTAGCTTGCGGCTCGGATGCCCTAGTGTTCCCTTGGGATCAGTTCAAGCTGATATATGCATTCACACCGCCACAATGGTTACCTCGATTACTCCGCAGAATCAGGGTAGAAAAGAAACCAGTGATTCCGGTGGCTCCAGCGTGGCCCCGAAGAGCGTGGTACGCGGAGATTGTAAAATTTCAGTGGGGAGTCCTTGGACTCTCCCACGTCGTCCGGACCTGCTTTCGCAAGGACCGATATACCACCCTTCCTTACCAGCCCTAGGTTTGACGGCCTGGCTATGGAAGCCCACATTCTAAAAAAGAGAGGGCTCTCTAATCCTGTGGTATCTACCATGATCAATGCCAGGAAGCCGGTATCCAGGCAGATCTAATATAGAATCTGGAAGGCGTACATCGCGTGGTGTGAGGCCAAGAAATGGCATCCACATAAGTACGTAATAGGTAGGATTCTGGACTTCCTACAATGGGCTGTAGATAGGAAGCTTGCCTTGAGTACTATCAAGGGTCAGATTTCGGCCTTGTCAATATTTTTTCAAAGGCCCTTGGCTTCGCATTCACTAGTCAAAGCCTTTATACAAGGAGTGATGCGTATTAGTCCTCCGGTTAATATTCCCATATGTCCATGGGATCTAAACTTGGTTCTGTCGGTTCTACAGAAACAACCATTTGAACCATTACAGCATATTTCTTTGGTGCTTCTCACCAGGAAATTGATTTTTCTAGTAGCCATTTGTTCGGCTAAAAGAGTGTCGGAATTAGCAGCTATGTCCTGTAAGGAGCCATATCTGGTTATCCATAAGGATAGAGTAGTATTACGTCCTCATCCAGCCTTTCTTCCTAGGGTGGTACCGAGGTTTCATTTGAACCAAGATGTGGTTCTTCCTTCTTTTTTCCCCAAACCTACTTCGGTAGAGGAAAAGTTATTGCATTCTTTGGATGTAGTAAGAGCAGTTAAAGCTTATCTAAAAGCCACTGCTCAGATTCGCAGAACGGATACTTTGTTTATTCTGCCGGAAGGCCCCAGAAAGGGTCAGGCAGCGTCAAAATCTACTTTAGCCAAGTGGATTCGACAGGTCATAATACAAGCCTATGGCTTGAGAAGGAGACCGCCTCCGTTCAAAGTTAGAGCGCACTCCACGAGAGCAGTTGGAACTTCATGGGCAGTGCATCACCAGGCCTCCCTGGCTCAAATCTGTAAGGCCGCAACATGGTCTTCAGTTCACACGTTTACTAGGTTCTACCAGGTGGACGTTAGAAGTCAGGAGGATGTCGCCTTTGGGCGCAGTGTGTTGCAGGCCACAAAAGATCCTCATGTCTGATAGCGCTCAGCTTATATATGGTGTATCCCCCCCCCTCATTGGGCATTGCTTTAGGACATCCCATTAGTAATGACTATGTCGCTCTGTGTCCCGTGATGTACGAGAAAGAAAATAGGATTTTTATAACAGCTTACCTGTAAAATCCTTTTCTTAGGAGTACATCACGGGACACAGAGCTCCCGCCCCTCTTTGGGGACACTTATTGCTTTGCTACAAAACTGAGGTGCTCCCGGATGGGAGGGGCTTATATAGGGGAGGGTACTTCCGGTTTTGGAAGTTGCCAGTGCCAGCACCTGACTGTATCTATATAACCCATTAGTAATGACTATGTCGCTCTGTGTCCCGTGATGTACTCCTAAGAAAAGGATTTTACAGGTAAGCTGTTATAAAAATCCTATTTTTCTGTCCCTAGAAAAAATGTTTTTTTAAAGCACACTATAGCACAAGGAGAATTTCACTCACTTTCCTTCTTTGTCCCTAGAAACAAGGATTATCACAGTGAAAGAAACTGACACTCTCCCTACCTATAGTTTTCTGTCCCTAGAAAAAATGTTTTTTTAAAGCACACTATAGCACAAGGAGAATTTCACTCACTTTCCTTCTTTGTCCCTAGAAACAAGGATTATCACAGTGAAAGAAACTGACACTCTTCCTTCCTATAGTTTTCTGTCCCTAGAAAAAAATGTTTTTTTAAAGCACACTATAGCACAAGGAGAATTCCCTCACTGTCCTTCCCTGTCCCTAGAAACAAGGATTCGCACAGTAAAACACACTGACACTCTCCCTACCTATAGTTTTCTGTCCCTAGAAAAAATGTTTTTTTAAAGCACACTATAGCACAAGGAGAATTCCCTCACTGTCCTTCCCTGTCCCTAGAAACAAGGATTCGCACAGTAAAACACACTGACACTCTCCCTACCTATAGTTTTCTGTCCCTAGAAAAAATGTTTTTTTAAAGCACACTATAGCACAAGGAGAATTTCACTCACTTTCCTTCTTTGTCCCTAGAAACAAGGATTATCACAGTGAAAGAAACTGACACTCTTCCTTCCTATAGTTTTCTGTCCCTAGAAAAAATGTTTTTTTAAAGCACACTATAGCACAAGGAAAATTCCCTCACTGTCCTTCCCTGTCCCTAGAAACAAGGATTCGCACAGTAAAACACACTGACACTCTCCCTACCTATAGTTTTCTGTCCCTAGAAAAAATGTTTTTTTAAAGCACACTATAGCACAAGGAGAATTCCCTCACTGTCCTTCCCTGTCCCTAGAAACAAGGATTCGCACAGTAAAACACACTGACACTCTCCCTACCTATAGTTTTCTGTCCCTAGAAAAAATGTTTTTTTAAAGCACACTATAGCACAAGGAGAATTCCCTCACTGTCCTTCCCTGTCCCTAGAAACAAGGATTCGCACAGTAAAAGACACTGACACTCTCCCTACCTATAGTTTTCTGTCCCTAGAAAAAATGTTTTTTTAAAGCACACTATAGCACAAGGAGAATTTCACTCACTTTCCTTCTTTGTCCCTAGAAACAAGGATTATCACAGTGAAAGAAACTGACACTCTTCCTTCCTATAGTTTTCTGTCCCTAGAAAAAATGTTTTTTTAAAGCACACTATAGCACAAGGAGAATTCCCTCACTGTCCTTCCCTGTCCCTAGAAACAAGGATTCGCACAGTAAAACACACTGACACTCTCCCTACCTATAGTTTTCTGTCCCTAGAAAAAATGTTTTTTTAAAGCACACTATAGCACAAGGAGAATTCCCTCACTGTCCTTCCCTGTCCCTAGAAACAAGGATTCGCACAGTAAAACACACTGACACTCTCCCTACCTATAGTTTTCTGTCCCTAGAAAAAATGTTTTTTTAAAGCACACTATAGCACAAGGAGAATTCCCTCACTGTCCTTCCCTGTCCCTAGAAACAAGGATTCGCACAGTAAAAGACACTGACACTCTCCCTACCTATAGTTTTCTGTCCCTAGAAAAAATGTTTTTTTAAAGCACACTATAGCACAAGGAGAATTTCACTCACTTTCCTTCTTTGTCCCTAGAAACAAGGATTATCACAGTGAAAGAAACTGACACTCTCCCTACCTATAGTTTTCTGTCCCTAGAAAAAATGTTTTTTTAAAGCACACTATAGCACAAGGAGAATTCCCTCACTGTCCTTCCCTGTCCCTAGAAACAAGGATTCGCACAGTAAAACACACTGACACTCTCCCTACCTATAGTTTTCTGTCCCTAGAAAAAATGTTTTTTTAAAGCACACCCAAAGCACAAGGAGAATTCCCTCACTGTCCTTCCCTGTCCCTAGAAACAAGGATTCGCACAGTAAAACACACTGACACTCTCCCTACCTATCCTTCTCTTTCCCTAAACTAAAGGAATCCAGGTTAAGCAAGAAAAAAATAAATGTCACTGTCCCTGCCTATGTTTCTCTTTCCCTGCTCCGGAACACACTACACTAGGCCGCCGTGCTGGCGGCCTTTTATAGTGTGGGGCGTGTACTAAACACCCTCAGCAATAATTGGCCACAGGCATCCTGCCTGTGGCCAATCATTGCTCTCCTCGCTGCCGGCGCTGTGATTGGCCAAGCATGCGGGGTCACAGTGCATGCTTGGCCAATCACAGCGCCTGGATGACACTGCGATGGCGTAGTGCATTGTGGGCCGTTCGCGTCACTCGAATTTGGCGCGAACGGCCCAAATCGTTCGATCTTCATCGAACAGCCGATGTTCGAGTCGAACGTATGTTCGACTCGAACACCGAGCTCATCCCTACAGGTGAGACAGGATAGGGATCAGGACAGGGAGACAGGATCAGGTACTCAGGTAACAGGTTCAGGAACCGGTTCAGATTATCAGGCAGCAGGTACGGATCAGGGCACCAGGAAGATACCAAGGTGATGAGAGCCATCATCAGCCGGGTATTTATGTGAATGCCTGTAATTGGCCTCAAGTAACACCTCAGCGCAAGAGGTGCTGTCTGCTCCACACTGCCGGGATAC
Organism: Rana muscosa; assembly: GCA_029206835.1. Lineage (NCBI taxonomy): Eukaryota > Metazoa > Chordata > Amphibia > Anura > Ranidae > Rana > Rana muscosa. The sequence goes on from CM055118.1 coordinate 281,664,632, forward strand.
AGCCGCTGGTCGACACCGGTACTACGGCCCAAGGATCCAACAGTGTCACCAGCAGGTGAGTCCTCTCACTACAGGTCCTGAGTGTAGGAAGACACCCGCTGGTGGACACTGGTACTGCGATCCAAGAGTCTGACAGCACCACCAACGGTGGCTCTGCTCGGCTCCGGTGCCCCCCCACCTCAGGCACACCGTTTTGGCTTGAATCCTGCTAGTTTTGCGAGACAACACTCGCAAACCGAGTCAGGATTTTTAAAAATACTATTTTGGGCCAGTTTTCCTTTGGTAATAAAAATAAATCATGAGATATCCATAACTATTTACTATCAAATGAAAGCTCAATTTGTCATAAAAAAAACAAGGTATAATCCATCTGGATGCACAAAGTAGTTGTGATGATATGTATGGTTTTACTAACACATGTCAGAAATTGTGCTCAGGCATTTAGATTTGTTTTACCCTTAGGTGTGAAGGAGTTAATTGAACAAGCTGAAGTTAGAAGCTCATTGGCTGCCATGTGCAGCTGCACCTGTTTTTGCACTCTCAAGTTTTAGTAATTCAACCCCTGTGTATCAATGCCCTGGTGAAAGTGCAGCTTCAGGGAAGAGGCCCTTTGAATGTTACCACCTTCTCTATTTTTTAATAGGTTTTTAACTTCTTGCTGACTAAGTAATGCATATATGCGGTGGCAAGAAAGATGGACCTAAATGCCCAGGTGCCGCACGTATGCGTCCATGGGGCAGGAGGCTGTCAGCACTTTGTCAAGGCTTCTGATTGGGAGCCGGTGGGACAGGCTAGTGATCATGTGACTGCTGTGAGAGGCGGGCCCCCCCTTCCCGCTCGGTTGGGTCAACCACAACCTCCCCAGCCCGGGAGTCTCACGGTTGGTCATCCAGCCCCACACTTACCCCATCTAGGGTGAGCAATGCTCCTACGGACGGCGGGCATGCGTCTTCTCCTCTTCTGCCGTGCGTCTCCTCCCTCCTCCTCCTAGGCGTCCAAAAGGATCGCCTGTCCTTTTAGCCAATCAGGTGACGGGTCTCTGGACCCGCTTCCTGATTGTCCGGGAGAAGGATCAGTGTGAGAATAGTGAATATTCGTTCGCTATTCTCACACAACTGGGTGGGCTTGGAGCGCAGAGCTCTGCGCCCCGAGCCCACCCTTTTTTGAAGCCTAGTAGAGCCTCCGGCTCTAATCACATGCTTCAAACCCCCCCCCCATTTGAATCCATGCATCCGGTACCCTGCATGTAGATTAGGGGGCCGGACGCATGGATGGGGGGGCGCGCCCGTGTACCCCTAATGGATGGGCTGCCACTGATTAAAGCTCACTTAAAGGGCTACTGGAAGGCAGCTTGAATGGGTTGATAACTCCTTTGGTTCTGTTATATCTTTAATGTAGATATGTGCTGACTTTACCTGATCCAGCGGGCGTTAAGCTAAATGCACTGAGCATCTCTCTCTCTCTCTCATAGTCGCTGCGACATAACAGTTGTCCTTCTTTTAAGACAAACTCATCTCCTCGCTCCAGTTTCTTCTCGCATTCACAGCAGTAGAAGCAAGCCACATGGTAGACATTGTCGAGGACGCGCATAATGAGTTCCGATGGCATTACTGCTTTCAGGCAACTGTTACATTTAGTGGTGAACAGCCTGAAAAGAAGAGAAGCTTATTAGTCTTTAATAATTTGTTAAACCTGAATCATACTTTAAAATGGAGTAACAGTCAAAAACCGTCCATTAACACCATGGCCTTCAGACTACACCACTCCCTTACATTGACAGGCTGGACAATAAAGGCATTATTCCTTTAAGGCACAGGTGTCAAACACAAGGTCCGCGGACCGAATCCGGCCCTCCAGGCCATTTCATGTGGCCCTCACACCCCCTTTGTCTCTGCCCCCACCTAGTCTCAGCAGTCAGCAGCAGAGAGGACAGGACTCCACCAGATCCTTCTCTGTCCAGCCCTCCTGGCAGCAGCACAGGGCAAGGGGGTACACTGATGTAAGGGATAGATCCTCGACTTCTGATGGTGGGGGGCTCTTGACATCTGATGTAAGAGGGGTGGAGTGCTGATACAACCGGCCCTTTGAGGGCTGATGTGGCCCGCAAGTAAATGGAGTTTGACACCCCTGCTTTAAGGGGCTGGATAGAAATAACTCAAGATGGAGTCCCATTCAAAATCAGGAATCATCCCTGCAAAGAGTTACTGATAAGGTTCACATTGGTCCGATTTGGCATGTGATTTTACATCGGTGCACGCCCGCATTATCTTTGGCGACTTCGGGTGCGATTTTAATAGACATCTGATTGAGGAACCCGTAGAAATGTCTGTCAGATTACCCCCGAAGTCGGACTGCATTGCCGGGTTGAAATCGTGCGAGTTCAGCTGAGTCCCGGTTTACACTGGTGCGATGTGGGAAACCCTGCGATTCAGTGCTGGTTCCTGCATCGCACCTGAATCGCACACTGGTTCACACTGACATCTACGAACCGCTGTCAATGTGTAAAGTTAACCACTTACGGACCGCCCGCCGTCGTTATGCGTCGCTACTTTGAAGAGGAATACCGTTGTTATGGTAGCAGCTATCTACCATAACCTCGGTATCCTCTTCAAGAGCGGGTGGTCCGCTTCAAGATAAAAGTTGTCTCTACAGCGGATTCACCGCAAGATCACTTTTATCGCTCTCTGGTGCCCTCGGCTGCGGCGGAGGCGATCTGATGCTTTCTCTTCTGTCACATGGAGGGCGGAAGCAACGTCAAAACGTCACTTCCGCCCAATGCTCTTAAAGGGACATTATTTTATATATTTTTTTATAAATGATATTACATTTTTTTATTTTTTTATTATTGCATTTTTGTGTAAATATGAGATCTGAGGTCTTTTTGACCCCAGATCTCATATTTAAGGGGACCTGTCATGCTTTTTTTTTATTACAAGGAATGTTTACATTCCTTGTAATATGAATAAAAGTGACCCAATTTTTTTTTTCAAAAACAGTGTCAAAATAAAAAATTGAGTGTAAAATAAATAAGATATTTTTTTTTAAAGCGCCCTGTCCCGACGAGCTTGTGCGCAGAAGCAAACACATACGTGAGCAGCGCCTGCATATGAAAACGGTGTTCCAACCACATATGTAAGGTATCGCTGCAATCGTTAAGCCTCTTACACGTGGCCGAGATTCTCGTCAGGAAAAAAACTTAGTTTTTCCTGACGAGAATCTTGACAAGAAACTTGTCCCGGCCGAGTGTACACACGTATGATTCAAAAGAACCACTGTTCTTTTGAATGGCACGAACGCGGTGACATTATCGACTACGACAAGCGTGCGCTCATCACATTCGATGCCATCGCCGCCATCTTGCTACACCCTATGCCTATGCCTAGGAAGCTACCGCGCATGCGTCAAAGTCATTTCGAGCATGCGCGGGTTTCCACGACAGGTAGGTGTACACACGCTCGGGTTTCTCTTCGAGAAACAGGCCGACAAGATTCTCGACGAGAAAAAAGACCACAGGTCTTCTTTTTTCTCGTCGAGAATCTGGGCAGTTTTCTTGACGAGAAAACTGAAAGCCGCGTACACACAGCCGGTTTTCTCGGCAAGAAAGCTCTCCCGGCAGTTTTCTTGTAATTTTTTGCAGAGTGAGAAACTCGTTTGTGTGTATGGTTTCTCGTCAAGAAAACCGACAAGTAATCTCGACGAGAAAATAGAGATCCGGCTCTCTATTTTCTCGTCGAGATTCTCGTCGGCATGTTTCTCGACGAGAAAAGTGAGTGTGTGTACACTTACCTGTCCCCCCAAAAGCCTGCGCATGTTCGAAATGAATTTGACGCATGCGCGGTAGCTTCCTAGGCATAGGTAGGGTATACCAAGATGGTGGCGACGGCATCGAATGTGACGAGCGCATGCTCGTCGTAGTCGATGACGTCACCGCGTACGCTCCATTCAAAGAACCGCGGGTTCTTTGAATCGAGCGTGTGTACACTCGGCCGGGACAAGTTTCTTGTCCAAGAATCTCGTCGAAAAAAACGACATGTTTTTTTCGACGAGAATCTCGGCCGTGTGTACGAGGCTTTAGAGCAATAATTTTAGCCCTAGACCTCCTCTGTAACTCAAAACATGCAACCTGTAGAATTTTCTAAATGACGCCTATGGAGATTTTTAAGGGTAAAAGTTTGTCGCCATTCCACGAGCGGGCGCAACTTTGAATCGTGACATGTTCGGTATCAATTTACTAAACGTAACATTATCTTTCACAATATAAAAATAAATTGGGCTAACTTTACTATTGTCTTATTTTTTTTTTTTTAAAGTGCGCTTGTAAGACCACTGCGCAAATACGGTGTGACAAAAAGTATTGCATTGACCGCTATTTTATTCTCTAGGGTGTTATAAAATATATATATAATGTTTGGGGGTTCTAAGTAATTTTCTGGCAAAAATCTTTTTTTTTTAAATAAATTTTTCTTTATTAGTTTTCCAACATACATTACATACATTTATACATAAATACTAAAACACGTGTAGCGACCTCACCTCTGCCTCCCTCCTTCTCTTCTCGATCAATGGCTCTCGTCTAGGGGACCAGGGAGGAGAGTGTGGCGCACCACCAGCTTGTATCCTCTTGTGTACAGAGGTGTGAGCTATAACCTTTTACCTTAGGGCCTCTGCCCCTGTCCAGAGCCAAAACTTCCCTTGAGAATGACCCTTTAACTCCCAGAAAGTCAAGTTCCACACCACTGAAAGTCCAACACTTATTTATTCTTCAGAGCAATAAATAGTCCTTTAAGAGCGACTGGTTAGACATAGAACAGAACACAGTGGAGAGGAGGTCCAGGCACAAACTTGAACTTGGGTTTTCTCCTGTTCCGTTATAGCGCAAACAGGCTTGGCGCACAGTCGCTGCCACCGACCGTGAGGGGGTCTCTGCCACAGACCAGATGAATAAGGCCTCTGCCACAGACCTGGTTGTTGGGTCTCTGCCACCGACCTGATTCACGATGGGTCCCTGCCACAGCCAATGAGAACGTGGACTACCTTCTATAGGAAATGGCCCCTGCAAGAGAGAGGACATCCATCCGGACAGTTACCAGAGGCCCCGCCGTCACCAGCAAATGCTGCACTGGGTCTTCGGAAGGGTCACCTCCCTGGCCTCCTCGTCCCAGATTCGGGTGTCCAACACTGGAGGACACCCTAGGAGCCCTCGATCCCTTGCGGGACCTAGTTGAAGGTACTGGGCCCCAGGCCTCCAGAGAGTACCTCACCCCAGACCAAAGGTGTCTGGGATGGAACCGCAACTCCGTCCCCAGGCCTAGGGCACCCAGGGACCTCACGCACATGCACCCAGGCTGAAGTTGCCTGGGCGTGGACCTCGTGCAGAAGATGTCTGCCCCTTTATACCCTTCCCCAGCATGCACAGCGGGTTCCCCGCCCCGCTGTACTACTGCCGCGAGAGGACACAAAGGGCACAGCCCTCCAATGGTGGTTCAACCCCAGCCTATGGCAAGAGTGCCACCTATAGGCCGCAGGGAACTAGACACCATTGATATCCTCCACTGACATAAATTGGTCCAGGAATCCTAACAATTGATACCACTCAGATGCCTCCCCTAAATATGACCACCCACTACACACATATACATAAAGAACATTTACTCGGTCTCGATTCATCCCCTACCTATAGACCTATGTCATTAATAATTGTTGTACTATAAGAAAGGTCTAGTTATCCTATATAAAATATGCCTAACCTAATAGCCTCCATATTCTAACCCTACTTGTTAGAGGAGTGAGAGAAAGGAAAGAGAAAGGAGAAAAAAAAATATCTAATCACCCGTGACAATTTTTTATGTGAAAATAAAGTATGAAGGCTGAATTTCTCAGCCTAATGGGAGAAAAATATAAAAGAAAGGAGGTAAAACCTCAGTATTAGTGTTAACAGAAATATCTAATCTCTGGTGAGGGAAGAAAAAAAAAAGGAAAGAAATAATTTATCTAATCACCAGTGACAATTTCTTATGTGATAGTAAAGTATGGAGGCTGAACATCTCAGCCTAATGGGGGAAAGAGGAAAAAAAAAAAGAGGTACAACCCCAGTACTAGTGCTAACAAAAATTCCCTAATCTCTAGTGAAAATAAATAAAAATAAATGTATTCTAATCTCTAGTGACAATTTCTTATGTGATAATAAAGTATGAAGGCTAAGAGAAAATGATAAAAGATAAAAAAATTCTCAGCCTAATGGGGGAAAAATAAAAAAGAAAGGAGGTAAGACCTCAGTATGAAGCCTCGTACACACGACCGAGTTTCTCGTCCAAAAACGACAAGAAAACTGCCGAGAGAGCTTTCTTGTCGAGAAAACCGTTTGTGTGTATGGTTTTTCGTCGAGAAAACTGCCGTCAATCTCGACGAGAAAAATATAGAACCTGCTCTCTTTTTTCTCGTCCGGATTCTCGATTTTCTCGTCGTGTTTCTCGTCGGCCTGTTTTGCGACGAGAAAAACGTTCGTGTGTATGCTTTTACGAGTCTTCCAAAAGCGCGCATGCTCAGAATCAAGTATGAGACGGGAGAGCTTCTTCTGGTAAAACAAGCCTTCGTAATGGAGATAGCACATTTGTCCCGCTGTAAATTATTGCATCGTTTAAATGTTGCGCATTGAAATCTTCTTTAGAATGTTCCAATAATGAAAAATAAAGAACTTTTTTTGCTGCTGATATTCACACAGAGTTCTGACTAACTATTTTAAACCCTTTTCATGCTGATCTCATGAATATTTAGCTGTATTATATCGAGCAAGATCTCCTTAATAATTATATTATTTACATTTTTAATTCAGATCTTCATTTTAAATGCTTATTTATTTTATAGTGATCTCCATGATTTGATTTATTATTTTTGTTGTGTCAAGTTTACCCCTTATTTTTTATTTTTTTTAGACCTTCAAGGAGATTTTTTTGTGTTATCTGTCCCTTTTATTTTATTTGTTAAAATGTATCTGCCTACTCCAAAGCTAAATTTATAATTATTATAAAAACACATAGTCAAGTATTAACTGTAAAAATTAAAAAAATAGAAGGCAGCGCTGGAGAACCTGCTGCCATTTGTGCATCCATGGGACCCCAGAGCACACATCAACCCTGTGTGGCCCATAAAACTGGGAGCTTGAGAAGCACAACAGTTGTGAGCACAATCTGATCCTGGACTCCCAGAGGTCAGGAACAGCAGCAGGTGATATACATGTCCCAAGTCTGTGGTACTACAAGAGGCTGCCTTCTGTCAGACCACAATGAAGCAAGGCCATCACTTCTTGGTCTTCTTGGCAGCCTTCCCTGCAGCCTTCCCTGAAGCCTTCCCTGCAGCCTTCCTTCTGCGTGTGGCTGGAGGCTGTGCCACTGGAGGTGTACTCGTGTCAGGAGGAGGAGAGGGAGGTGGAGGAGAAGAAGAAGGTGGAGGAGGAGGAGGAGGAGGAGGAGGTTGAGGTTGGGATAGCTGGGCGACCTCACATATGGCCGTATTGGGGGTAATTCTCTCCATCACCCCCTTGTTCAGCAAGGTGATGAGCAGGGGCTCGCATAGGAGGCGTTGCTCCATGCTCATCACCTTGAACTTGGCCTCAACTAGGCCGGCAATGGCCTCTTCAGGGGATGTGGGCTTCTGGAGGGGGACATGTGCCTCTCTAATAAGGGCCATTGCTGCCTCACTTGTGGTCCTGTCCCTCCTGGATCTTTTAGGAAGGCGGATGAGAGGCACCTGCGATCTGGTCCTTCTACTTGGCCCAGCCACCTCCTGTGTGCCACTGGGCCCAGCCACCTCCTGTGTGCCACTGGGCCCTGCCACCTCCTGGCTCACAGTGGGCCCTGCCTCCTCCTGGCTCACAGTGGGCCCTGCCTCCTCCTGGCTCACAGTGGGCCCTGCCTCCTCCTGCCTGACACTTTCCAGACCCTCCTCCTGGCTGATGTCATCCTGTGTAGGAAAAAGGGACATAGTTTTAGTTTCTGGTTCATCACTTTCACACAAATTATAGCTCATGACTGTTGCAAATTGAATGTAAATCAATAGAAAAGACGATTATTATGACCCCAAACAGATTTCATTCTTCTGGCCCAAATTTGGGCCCACTACTGTCTATTGATATTGAGATCACCTTTTGTTCCCAATTTTGGGGGGGATTCACATATTATCTTATTTATCATGCATTCATTTTCTCACAATACATTTTATGGGATTCTGAAAATACTATACCTGGCTCCAGATGTCCAAATCAGGTTCTTCCAGGATGGCTGCCTCCTCTTGCTCCAGAGAAGGCTCAGGTTGGCTGCAGGGAAGTCTGGGGGGAAGACTGGACAGTGATGGCCTTGCCTCAAGCTGGTCGTTCAGAAAGGACATCCTGCTGTAGTACCACAAATTCGGGACATATACATCATCTACTGCTGCTCCTGACCTCTGAGAAGCCAGGACCTTAAAGCGTTCAGTCCTGTATGTGCCTCTCAAGCTCCCAATTTTATTGTCCACCTGTTTTGTGGTTGCTGTGGGTACCTTGGTCTGCACAAATGGGAGCAGGGTCTCCAGCGCTGCTTTCCTTACACCTTTCTTCCTTTGAATGGGGTTTTTTGTCTCCCACAGAGTGGGCAGCTCCCTTACCCGGTCTATAAATTCAGCCAGGAATTCCCGGTCGCTGATAAAAGCATTAATTTTGTTTCTGCAAGCCAAAAAATAAAACAAAAAAAACAATGTCAGTCACACAGTCTAATCTCCTGTAAATCTGATTCCCCATATATATCCTACAACAAGCTCTAGCCATTATAGGCCACCGATTTCACAAAGTTTAAAAATCACATACCTTCGTTATCACGTCCGTCACTTTTCCTCCTCTTTCCGCACACCGAACGTATTATCATCACATGTGTGCTTGCTTTATATACACCACGCATGCGTGAAACTCCGCACACGTCGCCCGCCCATGACGTTCAAAGTATTAACTTTTCCCCGCCCCTTCTCTTTCGGCGCGCAGACAGATATGGCGAAGTCACAGCAAGTGTCTGCTAATTCCTCAAATAATGAGGAGGAGACCAGCCCAGACCGCGAAACGTCACGATCAAGGAGGAGATTCAAGGCATCTAATATGTCTTACGTGTAGATGGCGGAGATGGTGGACATATTGCTAAAGTCGGATTATGACGCAAAGCATGGCCCGTTTACCCACCCTAATCTAAGGAAGTCCAAAATAATGAAGCAAGTAGTGAAAAGTCTGAAGAAGAATTTCAGGGTGAAACGATCAAAGGAGCAGCTCAGAAAGAGGTGGTCTGACCTCAAACTGAGGGAGCCGGAGCAGTTAAGGAGCATTAAGAGAATGCTAGAAAAAAGTAAGTACTTGTCATGTGTTCCTATTATTGTATTTCAGAACTTGCATGTTGCTCCATGTTGTTGCATTTGACAATTGTAACTTACAAAATGTCAGCGTTAGGACTTGTTTTTGCCCAGTAATCGTTCGTTACAGACACATCGTTCGCCCACTATATACGATGTTTTGTGATTTTACAGGGTTCCAAAAATTTACAGAGATGCCTGTTTTTATTGCATAAATGTTAGTACATTGTTGGCTAGATGATGTGTTTTGAAAGAGAATGAAATGCAAACTTTAATCAGTGTAAAGGAGAGGACACTCAGCAGCTGTTTCCACATCTGGACTCTGTAGCACTATAGTGTGGGCCACCAGAACCACCTTTTTAGGGTGCCCCACACAGGTGCATCAGTGCATTTTTGGGGTGCCTCCATGTGTAAAAATTGTCAGCCAAAGGTGAATAGTCAAGAATCTTTATTTTTAAAAGAATGTGTTCATCTTGAAATTCCTCCCAAACAGACACTTGTACCCCACTTCCAAGCAATGTATCATGTTCATTTATTTATTCACAAATATCTGTGTGCTAAGTATACCTTTTCTTTGATTCTCATAGGGGAGAGAAGACTGGGAGGAGAACACTCCAGGGAGCACAGGAACCCCACACCTTCTAAACAACCCCAACCTCACCAAGACCCACAACCTGAGGATGTTGAGGAAGTTGAAGAGGTGGAGGAAGGAGAAGAACAGGAAGGAGAAGTGGATGACGTGGTGGAACTGGTCACCACAGCAGGTCAGTATCTGTCACCACAGCTTCAGGTAAGAGATGTAGGCCTGCAGAGTTAAAATACCTTTTGTATTTTTTTCTAGGGGATGAAAATGTTGGGATGAAAGAAAGTACGCGTTTCTCTGCTGACAGTGCCCTACGAATCATACAGCAAGTGATGGAATGTAGTACAGAACTGGACAGAATTAAGCAAAGAATTAATGTGATGGATCAAACCTTTAAAGACATCCTAGATGTTTTGGGGCGAATTCAATAAGGCACAAAACACCCCATTTTTTGTTTAATATCGTTTTTTCCCCTTTTTTCAGCTTTTGGACAATCAAACTAGCCAAAATTTGAAGATGCACACAGTGTGTCAACATGTGCCATCTGCCATCAGGGGATATCTATGAATGGGTTTTGGGGGTGCAACCCCTTCCTCGCATCTCAAGTAGATGAACTGAAGAAGGGGTTGCACCCCCAAAACACGTCCATTGATCACCCCTGATGGCAGATAGCACATGTTGACTATAGGGATCAGGAGTCAAAAATCCCTTCTTAAAAAGACTCTAAATTGTGTGCACCTTCAAATTTTGGCTTGGTCAGGGGTGCCAATACCCCATATTCTGACGGTCAGATAGAGACATTTTTCAAATAATTGAATGTCTCATATTGCCGATAGGTATACAATGTTGTAGTTTGTTGGATGCTACTGATGTTTTTGTATTTTCTTACCAAAAAAAAAGGCCTGTTTCTGGGCAGGCAAAAAAATAAATAAAAGAGTGTTCTATTTACCATGTATGTGAATGTGCACAGAGTAAAATGTTTGAACAACCACAAAGTGTAGCTTCTTTTTCTAATACGCTATAACCTTATTTGTGATTTTTTTTGGTGTTACTAGTGAAATGGTTGGTATTTACTAAAGGAAAATACACTTGGCACTACAAATGCACTAAGACAAACTAGGAGACTGCAAAAAAATGATACAAAATACAGATTAAACCGGAGATTTATTTGTTACTTTATCAAGAAATATTCAGACATGGCCTGGCATAGGAATTGCCCCCCTACCCGTGAAATATTCAAGATATTTCTGGCGAACCTCACGGGCATTTTGGGGGGGCAAGCAAGGACGGCCAGATTCAAGGCCCCTGCAGGGTATTGCTAGTTTGAAGTCCTGCCTCAGGAACAATTGAGGCAATATAATTTGGGGATTTCCTTAGAAGAAAATTATGTAGCAAACAGCAACAGAAAACAACGTAGTTAATTTTGTACTCCGCCAAGTGAATTGGAGTCATGAAAAGGCGGAACCGGCTGGCCATTATCCCGAGGGCATTCTCAACGACTCTTCGAGGCCCTGGCTAGCCGGTAGTTGAACAGCCTCTTCTCCGGGGTGAGGATCCTTAGGGGAAATGGCCTCATGAGGTGCGGTCCCAGTCCGAAGGCTTCATCAGCCAAAAACACAAAGGGGAGTCCTTCAACATTCCCTGCATCCGGTGGCAATGCAAGGTCATCACTCTGGAGACGGAAGGGAAAACTCCATCTGGCTGAAGGATCCCCCATCGGACATCCGGCTATTCTTCCCCACATCCACATAGAGGAATTCATACCGTGCTGACACCACCGCCATCAGCACAATGCTATGAAACCCCTTGTAGTTGAAAAAGTAGGACCCAGAACGGGGGTGGCAGCACGATGCAGACATGCTTCCCGTCAATGGCTCCACTGCAGTTGGGGAAGTCCCACCGCGTGCCAAACTCCGATGCCACTGTCTGCCATTCCTGTGGCGTGGAAGGAAGCTGTGGAGTCAAACAAGAAAAAATAAGAAAAAATTAATACTTTTGCACATAACACTGCAAGCAGATTATACAAAAATACATTCTAGACCAACATCATTCTAAAAATCAGTTTAATGTGTTTTTAAAAAATCAAAATGAAGGCTCAAGTATGATATTCATCACCCCCTCTGATGGTCCATTCCAAATATATTTGGGGGGGGCTAGATGAGTTTGGGAATGCTCAAAAATAAGGAGACCGAACATTTCTCTCCAAATTTTAGGGGGTGATTAGGGTGGGGGGGGGGGGGGTAAAGCACTACAATGGAGCTGAAGAAATACATTGGGAAGTGACTCGGCTAGGTGTGTTTGGGCACAGGATAGCATGGCAGTGGCGGTGCGTCCATAGTGGGTGCTGGAGCGCTGCCCCCTCTCTCTTCTGTGCCCGTCACACAGAACACTACATAGGTTCATACCTTGCATGAACCTATGTATTGTCGATGCCGCCCACTATTCAGGTGGATGGCCCCCTGTTGTGCGGCGGACATCTGAATAACAGCGTCTTTTTTTTTAAGGGAAGTGCCTATCAGAGCCAACGACTCTGATAGGCTTGCCGATTACAGCCTGAGAGCTGTAATTGGCTTCCTAAAAGATAAGCAGGGGACGCAGGGGGGTTGCGTTCCTTGGTTAAACACTGACAGGCTCCTCTGCCAATCATGTTCACCGAGTCTGTTTACCGGTAATCTGATTGGCTGATGCAACATCGAGGGCGGGAGAAGACATCGAGGAGAGAAGAAGGACGGTGCAGACCAGAGGAAGGTAAGTGCAGGGCTGGGGGGGGGGGGGGGGACTGGCTGCATTTGAAGGGACAAACTGGTGGTGTTAAATAGGCACAGTCACGGAAATGTTTTTTTTTGATTTGTAAACCCCCAAAAATTTGGAACACCAGCCGCCAATGATGGAGAGGTTAGTGAAGGGAAATATGCATGGAGGAGAAAAAGGGGCATTTAAAAGCTTCCAGCATGCATGAGGACAAAGGGGACATTCTCAGCATATTTCAATCATGGTAATTAGTGAAGGATGAAAGAAATACAATACATTATCATACATGAAATACATAAAATTTGATGTAAAAGGAGAAAACTTACCCTCATATAGTCCTCCTGCAGGACTTGGATAATGGCAGAACAGGTGTCTGGGATTATGACGCCCAGAGCCTGGGGGGAGATGCCTGTCGTGAACTTCAAGTGCTGCAGACTTCTCCCTGTCGCCAGGTAACGTAACGTGGCGATGAGCCTCTGCTCAGCACTGATGGCTTCCCGCATAACGGTGTCCTGCCTGGTAATATAGGGGGACACCAAAGCCAACAGATGCTGAAAAACGGGGTCAGACATCCGCAGAAAATTCCTGTAGTCCTCAGGATTATTCTCCACGATCTCCCGCAGCAGAGGCATATGGCAGAATTGGTCCCGCTGGAGCAACCAATTCTTGGTCCATGAACTCCTTCTCACCCCGTTCATGGACTCGTCTTGGTCCAAAACAAGCAGACCAACACCAAGCGCACACACAGCACGAACTCGATGACGAGAACGTACCCGCGACATGGCTAGGAAACGGTCGTCTAATCAGAACGTACTAAACAGAACGCACTTTAGAACAGCAAGGCCTATGAAGAACAAACTGAAATTCAGAAATTAACGGGCAAGAACGCACTGTAAAACAGATACGACCTGCCTACACGCCCTGAAAGACAATATACGAACCCACAAGCACAAACTGAACCGCAGAAAACGAACTGAAAGCACGAAGACTGAAAAGCACGAATCGTCTCTTCTCAAACTTTTACTTCACACGCGTAAACATGAGATCAGCAAAAGCAGCCCAAGGGGTGGCGCCATTGAAATCGATCTTCCCCTTTATACTGCTGTCGTACGTGCTGGACGTGACCACGCAGAACAACGATGAGATTTGGAATTGACTGTGTGTATGCAAGGAAAGCTTGACAAGAATCTCGTCAAGCTTGACAAGAATCTCGTCGAGAAAAACGACGTGTTTTTAACGACGAGAAACTCGGTCGTGTGTACGAGGCTTTAGTGTTAACAGAAATATCTAGTCTCTGGTGAAGGGAAAAAAAAAAAATTCTGATCACCAGTGACAATTTCTTATGTGATAATAAAATATGAAGGCTGAACATCTCAGCCTAATGGGGGGAAAATGAAAGAGATAAGAGGTACAACCCCAGTACTAGTGCCAACAAAAATTCCCTAATCTCTAGTGAAAAAAAAAAGGGGTAAAAGAAAAAAAAAGGAAAAGGAAGAGGAGGGGGGGGGGGAGAGGGAGGAGGAATACAGAGATGGACATCCAACCCCCGAATCCCTCTTATCCCTGATCCCCTGTCCCCTCCCTATTTACCTCTAATCCCTAAACTCTCTCCATCCTCTCCAGATCTTATTGAATTTAGGCCTACACTCATTATGAATTGCTATCAACTCTTCCATCAGTCTAATTCTATCTATCTCCTCTAACCATTCTCCCATTGATGGAGCTTTTTTTTCCTTCCAGTTCCTTGGTATTAACGCTTTCGCTCCGTTCAAAAGATATGGAACCAAGGTCGCTCTGTATTTTTTCCTTGTTATTACCGTATCATGGAACAGACAGTACCAGGGATCTTGCATCACCACCACACCACTAATCTTCTTTACCATACTTAGTATCTCCCTCCAATATTCCTGTATCAGGGGACATTGCCACCATATGTGGGCATGTGTTCCCTCCATCCTGCATTCTCTCCAACACAAGGGTGATATCTCTTTGTTGATTCTATGGAGTTTCATTGGGACAAAGTACCATTTAGTTAGGAGTTTATAGTTAATCTCGTTAACTTTTGCTTCTACTGATGTTTAATGGACATAATCCAAAACTTGTCTTTTCTTGTCCTCTGTTATAGTTTGATTTAATTCTAATTCCCAACTTTCTAGAGCTTTAAATGTCTCACGTCCCCTTGAAGATCTCAATATCCTATATATATTTGATATGTTCTACAAGTTTTTCCCATGTGTTCAACTCGCTCCTGGCTCGCAGGGGCTTTGGTAGGGTTCCTACGAAATGCTGGACCTGTCTGTATCTCCATGTATCCCCTTGAGCGGGTCCATATTTTTCTTGCAATTCTATAAGTGGGCATAAAGTATTCCTTTTCAGTATGTCTTTCAGTTTTAATGTGTCCAAGGTTGCCCATCGCAGGAACGCACCTCCCTCCTTTCCCAGCGGGAAGAAGTCTGTACCTGTGAGGGGCAACAGCGGACTATTATATTGCCACTCCTTTATTTTACACTCTGTCCCATATTCTAAAGGTTTCTTTTGTTATTGATGGTGTCTCTTGGGTGAGGCCTCTATATTGTTTTGGAATCCATATTATCTTTCCCAATTCCTTTTTACTCAAACTCTCTTCTACTCCTACCCACTTTTTTCCCTCTTGTCTACCCCCCTGCATCCAATCCGCTATCCTCTTCAATACAGCTGCCTCATAGTATCTTTAAAAGTCTGGTAAGTATAGTCCCCCCTCCTGTCCTGGTCTAGTCAGAGTCTCAACTAATATTCAAGGCTTTTTTTTAAAGTATGTATCTGGAATTTTTATCGGGAGCGTTTGGAAAATATACAATGCTTTAGGCAGAATCATCATCTTGATTATGTTTATTCTACCCAGCCAGGATACTTTTTCTATCGGGTAACCCTTCAGTTCTAATTTTATTTTATTTAATAGGGGGATATAGTTGTCTTCGTATAGATCCCTTTCTTTATTGGACAGCAATATTCCTAGATATTTCATCCCCCTCTGTTTCCAGGTAAATGGGTATAGGTCCACAAGATCCCTGCGTTCCCTCTGACTCAAGGATATACTCAATATCTCTGTTTTCTCTTTATTGATTTTCAGATTAGATATCTCTCCATACTTTTCATATTCTTCTAAAATCTTCGGTAGTGTCTGCTTTGGATTTGTAACATAGAGCATCATATCGTCTGCAAACGCAGAGATCTTATGTTCCCTCCCATCCACCTTAACCCCCTCTATCTCCTGATTTATTCGTATAGTTATCAATAGTGGCTCTAATGCAAGGACGAAAAGAAGGGGTGAGAGCGGGCATCCCTGTCGGGTCCCGTTAAAAAGTGAAAACCTATCTAAAAGAGTTCCGTTTACCCGCACCTGAGCCGAGGGTTTAGAATACAGTGCTCCTATCCATCTAAGCATGTTGGGCCCTAGTCCCATATATCTCAATGTTGCTAACATATGTAGCGGCCTCACCCCCTGTCCCCTTGTGAATAAAACGGCTGGCTTGTCTAGGGGTATGCGGGAGGAGGATGAGGTTCACTACGGCCTATGTCCTCTAATGTGCAGAGGTGAAAGCCAACACTTATTTTACCTTCGGGCCTGTGTTCTGGATGGAGCCTCTGCTTCTCCTGTGGAAGTTTGACTGTCAGTAATAGAGCCCCACACCATAAAAAGTCCAACATTCCTTTATTCTTCTTGACAAATGAACAGCATCAGTTGAACTTTTGAATAAACAGACAGGGTGTGGATACGAGTAGGTCCAGGCACAGTGAACTCTCCTATTCCTTCTAGTGCAAATAGGCTTGGCGCACAGTCTCTGCCACCGACCGTGAGATTGGTCGCTGCCACCGACCGGGTGAACTGTTGAGGCCCCTGCCACAGGCCTAATAGCAGGTCTCTGCCACCGACCTGAGTGAATTAGATGAACCACTGCCACCAGTCATAGAACATGAACCACCTTCCTAGATTAATTGGCCCTTGTTGGGAAAAGACATCCATCCGGACGGTCTCCAGAGGTCCACCCGGCACTGGCAGTATGCTGTACCAGCTCTTCGGGAGGATCCCCTCTCTGGTCCCTTATGCCCTGGATTCAGGTGCCCAACACCCGGGGCACCTTAGGACGATCCCTCCCTCGCGGGACCCAGTGGAAGGTACTGGGCCCCAGGCCTCCGGCTGAGTACCTCACCCCAGACTGAAGGTGTCTGGGATGGAACACGAACTCCACGTGTACAGGCCAAGGGCGCCTGGACACTGATCACAGACAGCAGCCCTCAGGCTAAAGGTATAGAATAAGGGAACAATCAGCGCAAACAACCTCTAATATAACCTAAAAATGCCAGCTGAACACAAAAGGTAATCACAAGCCCAAAGATAATCTGTAAAATAAATGGTATGTGCAGCGCAATAGCTAAGATAAAACAAAATAAAATGTGACAGTCCAATCAAATAAAACAGATATTCAAATGTCCCATTGGATAATGATAAGACAAATTCCTCATAGAAGAGAGTGAGAAGAAATCTCTGCCGACTGGGATGACGATACAATCCTCCCCCACACATGCAATGTGCTTACCAGAATTGGTGGACCTCTCAATTAAGAGAAGGTCATGCGAGCATGTATCCACCCTGGGATAATGGGATGTGGCTGCTGCAGATGAATCCTTCCAATATCAGGAGTGAGGAAAAGCCGGATACTATCTCCAATGAGCAAACAAACTTCCACTGTAGGATGCTGAATGGATCTCCGTAAAGTGCAGGTGCCAAGAGAAAGATGAAGGGGACAATCTAAGTGTACTCCGTATGTACTTTATTTAAAATAGGTTCTCATATAAAATCAGCGCTATCGCGCAATGCATAAAAGGCTGATACTGAACAGCAAGCCGGATCAACTATCCAGCAGAGAGATGGCAGCGGGTGACGTCCGTGCATAAGCTCTTACCCCCGTACGCGGCGTTACGTCCAGAAGGACTTCGTCAGCGAGGGTGGAGCTTCAGTGTCACCCGGCTAACTGATATACCCAGCTGGTAACCATAGAAACGGAAATGCTAAAGCCGGAAGTCAGAGGAACAGACGGCTGATTTCCACCACGGTGTCACCAGCAAGTAAAAATACAATAAAGGTAAACAAGTGGTATGAAGTTTGTTACAATACCCTAGGTCCTTATGTGTGATAGAAAAAATAAAAATAAAAGTCGGACATAAAAATACCCGTGGCCATCTTTAACATGGGACAATAAAAAATCAACAATAAAATAAAGGCAACCTAACTATTTGTCTGAAATAAAACAGTTGAGATCAAACTCAATGTTTAAGCCTCTAGGTACAGCAACCTTGGTCTCATGTATCCACATGGACTCACGCTGGCTCAGTTGCCTAATAAAGTTGCCCCCTCTCCAGTGTTTAGTCACTTTTTCCAAACCCCAAAATTTGAGGCATTTTGGATTCCTATCATGAAACATTCTAAAATGCTTGGACACATAATGAGACTTCACACCTCTCCTAATGTTACCTACATGTTCTGCTATGCGGACTCCCATGGGTCTAGAGGTCCTCCCCACATATTGGAGACCGCAGTCGCATTCAAGCATGTATACCACCCCAACAGTGTCACATGTAATGAGGTTCTTGATCTGGTATGTTTTTTTGGTGGCAAAAGCAATAAAATCCTTTCTCTTCTTTAGATTGAATTTACATTGCCTGCATGCTGGGCATTTTCCGCATGCGTAAAATCCTGACAAAAAGTTGAAAATCCTATTTTCTCTAATAACAGGGGGGTCTACAACACTGGGAGCAAGAATATCCCTAAGAGTAGGTGGTTTTTTGTAGATGAATTTCGGGCGCAGAGGAAGCACTGCACCCAAAACGCTATCTTTTCTTAAAATGTCCCAGTGTCGCAGGATGATTTTTTCAAATTTTTTGTGCTGTATATTGTAGTCGAGAATGATTTTATACTCGAATTTGTTCGCACCTCCTGCTTTTTTATCATTTTTATTAGAATCTGTAATGAGGGTGGTTCGATCCATGTTCCCAACTACCTGAATATCACCCAAAATGTGATCCCTTTTGTATCCTTTTGGAGAAAACGATCAGCTAATATATTGGCTTGTGTATGGTAATCAGACTCAAGGGTGCAATTATTCGCCTACGGCAGGAGGTGCGAACAAATTCGAGTATAAAATCATTCTCGACTACAATATACAGCACAAAAAAATTTAAAAAATCATCCTGCGACACTGGGACATTTTAAGAAAAGATAGCGTTTTGGGTGCAGTGCTTCCTCTGCGCCCGAAATTCATCTACAAAAAACCACCTACTCTTAGGGATATTCTTGCTCCCAGTGTTGTAGACCCCCCTGTTATTAGAGAAAATAGGATTTTCAACTTTTTGTCAGGATTTTACGCATGCGGAAAATGTCCAGCATGCAGGCAATGTAAATTCAATCTAAAGAAGAGAAAGGATTTTATTGCTTTTGCCACCAAAAAAACATACCAGATCAAGAACCTCATTACATGTGACACTGTTGGGGTGGTATACATGCTTGAATGCGACTGCGGTCTCCAATATGTGGGGAGGACCTCTAGACCCATGGGAGTCCGCATAGCAGAACATGTAGGTAACATTAGGAGAGGTGTGAAGTCTCATTATGTGTCCAAGCATTTTAGAATGTTTCATGATAGGAATCCAAAATGCCTCAAATTTTGGGGTTTGGAAAAAGTGACTAAACACTGGAGAGGGGGCAACTTTATTAGGCAACTGAGCCAGCGTGAGTCCATGTGGATACATGAGACCAAGGTTGCTGTACCTAGAGGCTTAAACATTGAGTTTGATCTCAACTGTTTTATTTCAGACAAATAGTTAGGTTGCCTTTATTTTATTGTTGATTTTTTATTGTCCCATGTTAAAGATGGCCGCGGGTATTTTTATGTCCGACTTTTATTTTTATTTTTTCTATCACACATAAGGACCTAGGGTATTGTAACAAACTTCATACCACTTGTTTACCTTTATTGTATTTTTACTTGCTGGTGACACCGTGGTGGAAATCAGCCGTCTGTTCCTCTGACTTCCGGCTTTAGCATTTCCGTTTCTATGGTTACCAGCTGGGTATATCAGTTAGCCGGGTGACACTGAAGCTCCACCCTCGCTGACGAAGTCCTTCTGGACGTAACGCCGCGTACGGGGGTAAGAGCTTATGCACGGACGTCACCCGCTGCCATCTCTCTGCTGGATAGTTGATCCGGCTTGCTGTTCAGTATCAGCCTTTTATGCATTGCGCGATAGCGCTGATTTTATATGAGAACCTATTTTAAATAAAGTACATACGGAGTACACTTAGATTGTCCCCTTCATCTTTCTCTTGGCACCTGCACTTTACGGAGATCCATTCAGCATCCTACAGTGGAAGTTTGTTTGCTCATTGGAGATAGTATCCGGCTTTTCCTCACTCCTGATATTGGAAGGATTCATCTGCAGCAGCCACATCCCATTATCCCAGGGTGGATACATGCTCGCATGACCTTCTCTTAATTGAGAGGTCCACCAATTCTGGTAAGCACATTGCATGTGTGGGGGAGGATTGTATCGTCATCCCAGTCGGCAGAGATTTCTTCTCACTCTCTTCTATGAGGAATTTGTCTTATCATTATCCAATGGGACATTTGAATATCTGTTTTATTTGATTGGACTGTCACATTTTATTTTGTTTTATCTTAGCTATTGCGCTGCACATACCATTTATTTCTCAGGCTAAAGGTGCCTGGGACTCGGACCTCATGGTGAAGATGTCCGCCGCCCTTTATACCCTCTCCCAGCAAGCACAGCGGGTTCCCCGCCCCGCAGTACAGCTGCTGCGAGAGGTCACAAAAGGTACGGCACTGCAGTGATAGTTCAACCCCGGCCCAAGGCGACAGCGCCACCTACTGAGCCGCAGGGAACTGAACACCACTGATGTCCTCACGAATAAAACACAGCCCTACTCTACCAATTAGTGCATCTGGGTCATACTACCATCCTGATGCTGCCCCTAAATAGTACATACCCGCTACACTCTCCCCCCAGTAATTTGACACTGGTCCCCAGTGTCTGGAACAAGCCATTTGCCCCAACGGGAGCCAACATAACCCGATCCAGAGACTAGCTAAGGGAAATTCAAAAGCAACAAAAATTTTCGAAAGAGAAAAAAGACCTTGACACTGTGCCTGAACCTGACATGGAAGGGAAACAAACACATAACAAATTATCAACCTTATTAACATATTTTTTTTTCCCACATCACTAACTAAGACCCGCCCCATTCTCAGCGGTCTTGATGGACGTTCTCCTGCAGATGGGAAACAAAAAAAGTTTAAGCACACAAATCCCTGACACATATGTTCATGTGGGGAACGAAAAAACTCCTCCTAAGAGAAATTCTTTCCTTCCTGAAGTGTGTGTGTGAAAAGTGAATGTCGTTGCGCAACACTGCCACCTGGTGACAACGCTGCGGTAAAAGCACTTGTCGAATCCTGAGACGAAATTTCTCTGTGTCTTGGCCCTAACTACCCCAAAGTCCATGATTACTTTGCAGGATGGAAGAAAAGAGAACAAACAACTGAAACAGTCTCCATTCCTCCGAAGAGCACAAACACCCCTTTAACTAGGGCACAGTCACTGATTTTCCGGGAAGGAAAAAAACACAAACCCCGGAAAGTTCACCAACTTGGAAAAGGGACAAAGGAAAGGAGTCTTTTTTTCCCTCCTACAATTAGAACCTGGGATGCGGCAGGACAAGGGGTTTCAAGTGTTGATCCATGGTCTCGATCTGGTACTCAGCATCCTCCTTGTCTTTCCTGGCAGATCAGCACCTTATCTGCGTGGATGTGCCGACCCAGCATCCATTCTGCCTTGCAGTCCTTGAACCGTTGTGATGCCTTGGGAGAGCAGGCGAGGTATCTGCGTGCGTGTGGCACTTTGATATGTGTCCACACAAAGTCATTATACCAACGCTCCCGATAGACTTCGACCTCATACAGCAGTTCCCTTGGCAAGTATGGGCATTCCCACCCATACTCGTGGGCAACCTTCTGGCAGAATAAGCGCTGAAGCCTGGCCAAGGGAGGCATAGTAGCTTTGTTCCCCACGCCCGGCAAGACAATACAATCCGGATGGCGAGGTGCCTTGATCACCTCCATATTGGGCATAGGCGCCCGCAGCGACAGTCTCTAGCCCCCGGTGTCTGATGCAGGTGGCATCGGGGATCGAAGGGCAGACTGGGGACGGGACACCTCCTCAGGCGCTGGTGCCTCCACCCGGGATGTACTATCCCCTGCGGACATAGGTGAGTCCCTTTTTGCATGGGACGAGGACAGAGGTATCTTGTCCCAGCCCTTCTGGCAGAAAGTCTTGTCAATCTCTGCATCGTCTCCAATGTCGGAGAGCGACTCCAGGACAGAGGTGTCATACATTTTGGCAGGCAGGTAACCCCTTGTAGACTCAAAGTCACCCCCCTCAGCAGGCTCCACCAACTGTAGACTCCCGACACCTCCAACCACACCAACAGTTCCAACAACTGGCTCACCTGGGCCTGTAGTAGTATCACGATGTCCAGGGCTCTTCCCTCCGGATCCATCCAGACCAGGCAAGCAGCGGGGCGAAGCTCCTCCACGGCTACAGGAAGCCTTGACCAGGCCGACCTTCCGTTTCGACGGTGGGAGCAAGGGCCCTGTGGTGACCGAGGCAGCATCCTTGGATTTCCCTTCTTTGATAGAGACCTCCTCCAGGGTCCCGGCAGTGCGCACGGGAACGGCTGTCCAAGCAGTGATTCCTCCCTCTTGAGTAGTGGCGCCTGTGCGGTCGAGGTAGATAGCTCTTGGCTTTTAAAAGGACGGTTCCACCTCGAATGCGAACTCTCCGCAGGCCTCGCAGCGCCTGATTGGCTTCAGTTGCACCACCAGTCCCGAACAGCCGGGACAAATCATACCCAGGGCCTCAACGTCTCTACAGGAATACAGGGCGAATCTTCCCCGGGGCTTGTGCCGGATCCCCATATCCGTAACCGGAGCATTAGTCAAAGCCATCCTCGTGGTGGTTGAAACTGAAAACCACTAGGCATTTCCGAACATGGTCACGGCTTCTTGCTCCATCGCGCACTGCGTAGTTCGCGCCACAGTCCCCACGTGATCCTCCTCACATGGCAGGACTCCTCCCCTCTGACGCTTCAGCTCGCGGGCATTCTCCGAGTCACGCCCACGAACTGTGACGGGAGCGTGTGCCTCGTGGCGTTTTGGCCAACATGGCCGACCTACTCGGAACTCCATTGGGCAGACACACTCAAACTCTGTCAGCTCCGGCTCCATAACACGATCCCGGAACTCGAGACCCCACGTGTAGCGGCCTCACCCCCCGTCCCCTTGTGAATAAAACGGCTGGCTTGTCTAGGGGTATGAGGATGAGGTTCACTACGGCCTATGTCCTCTAATGGGCAGAGGTGAAAGCCAACACTTATTTTACCTTCGGGCCTGTGTTCTGGATGGAGCCTCTGCTTCTCCTGTGGAAGTTTGACTGTCAGTAATAGAGCCCCACACCATAAAAAGTCCAACACTCCTTTATTCTTCTTGACAAATGAACAGCATCAGTTGAACTTTTGAATAAACAGACAGGGTGTGGATACGAGTAGGTCCAGGCACAGTGAACTCTCCTATTCCTTCTAGTGCAAATAGGCTTGGCGCACAGTCTCTGCCACCGACCGTGAGATTGGTCGCTGCCACCGACCGGGTGAACTGTTGAGGCCCCTGCCACAGGCCTAATAGCAGGTCTCTGCCATCGACCTGAGTGAATTAGATGAACCGCTGCCACCGGTCATAGAACATGAACCACCTTCCTAGATGAATTGGCCCTTGTTGGGAAAAGACATCCATCCGGACAGTCTCCAGAGGTCCACCCGGCACTGGCAGTATGCTGTACCAGCTCTTCGGGAGGATCCCCTCTCTGGTCCCTTGCATCCTGGATTCAGGTGCCCAACACCCGGGGCACCTTAGGATGATCCCTCCCTCGCGGGACCCAGTGGAAGGTACTAGGCCCCAGGCCTCCGGCTGAGTACCTCACCCCAGACTGAAGGTGTCTGGGATGGAACACGAACTCCACGTGTACAGGCCAAGGGAGCCTGGACACCAATCACGGACAGCAGCCCTCAGGCTAAAGGTGCCTGGGACTCAGACCTCTTTGTGAAGATGTCCGCCCCCTTTATACCCTCTCCCAGCAAGCACAGCGGGTTCCCCGCCCCACAGTACAGCTGCTGCGAGAGGTCACAAAGGGTACGGCACTGCAGTGATGGTTCAACCCCGGCCCAAGACGACAGCGCCACCTACTGAGCCGCAGGGAACTGAACACCACTGATGTCCTCACACGAATAAAACACAGCCCTATTGTACCAATTAGTGCATCTGGGTCATACTACCACCCAGATGCTGCCCCTAAATAGTACATACCCGCTACACATAAATTCCCAATCTAGTCTGTCAAAAGCCTTTTTTGGCATCTAATGACAGAAACAACGCTGGAGTTTTGCTTTTTTTGGCCTTTTGTATCAGGAGTAGAGCTCTTAATATATTGTCTCTTGTTTCTCTTCCAGGTACAAACCCTGCTTCATCATTTTCTATCAGCCCTGTCATAAAAGGTTTTAATCTGTCAGCCAGTATTTTTGCGTAGATCTTTATATCAACATTGATCAAAGATATGGGCCTATAGCTGGCACATAGTGAGGGGTCTTTTTCTTTCTTTACTGTAAGAGTTATGTGGGCTCCTAGTGCTTCCTCACGCATTGCCATACCTCTACCTATAGAATTTATATACTTCTGAAAGTACGGTATCATGGTTTCCACATATCTCTTATAGTATACTGAGGTATACCCATCTGGCCCGGGGCTCTTTCCCATTTTAATGTTTTTAATTGTTTGACATATTTCTTCCCTTGATATTTCCTTATCTAATTTGTTAATTTCTTCATCTGCTATTTCCGGGAACCTTTTCCAGATATTGTTTAAATTTTCCTTCTTTTACTCTGTATTACTAATGGGCCTTGTTCTTTATTTACATTATATAAATCTTGATAATATTCCTGGAAAATTTTGGGTTATTTCTTTCGTAGAGTATTTCATTGTAATGGACATCGCATGTGTATATAATCCGTATTACACAAGTAACAAAACTAACCAGAGCAGAAAGACAGAAGAAGTACAGAGAGAAGAAGAAGAAATATGGGAGAAAAGTAAAATATATAGAAAAGAAGGTATGGGTATAGAAAAATAGAGATAAAGGTAAAGGTTGTCTCCCTGGGCGGCGGTCCAGTCAGATCAAGGCCCCGTTTAACTATTATATTAATAGATAAATATTAAAGTATTTCAACAAGGCATCAACAATAATTGATCAAAATCTGGGGGTAGGAAGTGTTTAATCCATGGTTTCCATATTTTATTGTATGTAGTAATGTTGTTATCTTCAATAGCAGACATTTTGGAAAAGATAAGGGCTCTGTTAATTCTATGTTTAGTTTCAGCCACAACTAAAGTTTGGGTTTTCCAGGCCTTAGCTATAGATTGTTTAGCCGCCGTGGTGAGATGTAGTAATAATTTGAATTGGCCATGTTAAATATCTTACTCCAGAAGGATTGAATGATTGGACATTGCCACCAAATATGGAAATGCGTGCCCGGTTCAGAACAGCCTCTGAAACATAAATTAGGGTACATGGGGGCAAATTTGGCAATCCTGGCTGGAACCAGGTACCATCGAGAAAGGACCTTATAATTTGTTTCCAACGCGAAACAGTTTGGCGAGGAATGCTTAGTAGCTGACCATATATTATCCCATTCACTTTTACTGAATGTTCTATCCATGTCATGTGCCCATTTAGTCGTATAGGATGGTAAAGTATCGTCAGATGTAGAATTGATGCGTTTATACAAAAGTGATATTAATCCTCTAGTATGGGGATCACTGTTACAGATACGTTCAAATTGAGTTATTTGGTTAAGAGGGGATCCCGTATCAACGAGGGGTGTATAAAAGTTCTTAATTTGTAAATAGCGGAAGAGCTCGTGCATGGGGAGTTTGTATATATCACATAATGTTGGGAATGTAAGAATGTCATTGGAGGAAACTAGATTGTGAAATTGAAGTAGGTTTCTTTTGGACCAAGCTGCAAATGATAGGGGGAATTTCCAGGCGAGGTAAAATGAGGGATTTCTAAGAAAAGAGAGTAGAGGGTTATGAGTGGATTGTAGGCTTTTTGTGGATCTATATTTGTCCCAGATAGCTATAGAATGTTTGGTTACGGGGTTAGATAAGTTTGGTCTATCTTTAGGAGCTAACCAGAGCAAATTATTCACTGAAATGGGGTCAATATCCACTGATTCAATCGCTACCCATAGAGGGGATTCTGTTGTAGAATGGTACTTGGGGAGTTGTGCTAGCTGAGCAGCAAAATAGTATGAGGAAAAGTTAGGTATTCCCAAACCACCTTTCAATTTATCAAGATAAAGAGTCGATCTGGGTATACGGGGTTTTGTAGAGCATATCTCCTTTCTTATGTTTAATTTTTGATATAAAATTCTGTGTATTTCTAGGTTTAATTGTCCTTGCTTGTAATTTCCCCGGTTTATTCCCCATAGCATAGAATTTCTTACTCATATTATTAAATACCCATTTAGTTTCCTGTTCCATTAGATCCCTTAGTTTTTCTGTTTTCCCTGTTAATATTATCAAAATTTGTTCTTCCTGTCTTTCTTTATGTTTCTGTTCTAGGTCCTGGATTTCTTCTAGTAATATTAGTTTCTGGGCCTGCCTGATTTTTTTTCTCTTGGCCTTTTCTGCTATCATCCTCCCTCTCATAAACACTTTGTGTGTTTCCCATAGAATCGATGGGGAAACATTTTCTATGTCATTTTCTTTAAAGAATAGACACATATCCCTTTGCAGATCCTCCGCTATCATGGGATCATTTAGGAGGGATTCATCCATTCTCCAAGTTCTCGTACTGGCCAGGATTTCTCCTAGTGCCAGGGTCATTTCAACCGGAGCATGGTCAGAAAGCATTATTGTTTTTATTTCTACCCCTCTCAATCCTTCAAGTAACTAATGATCCAGCAGGATATGGTCTATTCTGGAATACGACCTGTGTGCAGATGAGTAGTATGTATAATCCTTGTCTTTTGGATGTAGAATTCTCCAAGCCTCTACCAGATGCATTTGATATAGTTTGTGTTTAATTGCTCTAAGGTATTTTCCCTCAGACCTTAATGATATAGGTTGGGTATCTAATGCTGGGTCAAAGACAAAATTTAAATCACCTGCTAGTAACACCATCCCCTCTCTAAAGGCCTCCAATCTAATCAGGATTTTTCTCAGATACCTTGCTGGCCGTTTAGGGCAATATACATTTCCCAGAGTACATTTTTTATTGAACAGAAAACCCTTAATAAAAAGATATCTTCCCTCAGGATCTGATTCCATAGCTTTTAATGAAAATTGTGTATTCCTGTCAAACCCTATCGCTGTTCCTTTTGATCTTTTATTGTGTGAATAACAGTGTATCCAAGTGGGAAAGTCTTTTGAGATTAACCTAGTTTTGGACGTCAGTTTTAGGTGGGTTTCTTGCAGAAACACTATATTAGCCAACTTCATCTCCTGCAGTATCTGATATCGCTTATTTGGGCTATTTAATCCTCACACGTTATACGTGACTATTTTCAGAGCTGCCATGTTCTATAATTTAGTTCCTTTATATTGTATAGACAGCCGTTTATCAGACACAAGAAGGAGAGAAGGGACCTTAGATATTCATCTTCCCTCAGGAAGATCTCATCAAACCTTACTTTCATAGAGATTGCCCTCTCTAGACCAAACTTTAACAACAAAGAGAAAAAAAAGAAAAGAAAAGGACAAATTGAGACCACATGTACCCCCCCCCCCACCATTTCCCCAATCGCATTGCAAACGAATGCTAGGACTCCCCCGATCCGTGCCCCTCCTGGCGCTCCACCGAGCGGACCCTATCTCGGGGTACCTTGTATGTCCACCCATACTCCGGGGCCCAGTCCTCAGTTTAAGGGCATCACTGCTCCATATCACCCCCTCCAGGCGAGTGCATCTGTATCCAAATTTCTATCTATTTCTCCTCCCGTTCTATATAGAGAAGAAAAATATTCCCTTTTCCCCTTTTTCTTTTTCTCCCCTTTCTTCTCCCCTTTATCCCTCTCCTCTCCCTTTTTCCCTTCTTTTCCCCTTTTACTATATTAAACCTATTGATTTAAGCTCTATTCCATTCATACTCTTTCCACCTTCTCCATGCTGAAGGTCTCTTTTCCCAGTTGTCTTGTACTTGTATAGATTGTATATTCAATCTATTACAAAATTCATTTATGTCTTCTGGAAACCATACATAAGCTGAGACCCCCTGATTTGTCACCGTTAAACAAGCTGGAAACCCCCATCTATATGGAATGTGATTTGCCTGCAGATGACTTGTTAATGGCTTCAGTGCCCTTTTACGTGCTAATGTCTCTGGCGCCAGATCTGAGAAGATAAGTAGCTTTGTTCCTTTATATTCCTTAGGGATAGAGTTCCTTGTACTTTGAGAGACTTGATCTTTTTGTTCATAATCCTGAAATCCTACTATAGTGTCCCTTGGTGAATCCCTATGGGCATTGCGTGTTCTTTGAATTCTGTGTACCCTTTCAAAACGCATTGACGCAGTTGTTTCGCGCTTTAGAGCCGTATTGAATATTTCTCGTAACACCTCTCCTAATTCTATATCTTTCACCTCTTCAGAGAGTCCTCTAACTCGTAGGTTTTTCCTTCTACTACTGTTCTCTTGGTCTTCAAGTTTATACCGAGCATTTCCTATCTCTATCCAGTCCATATTGGCTCTTTCTCTTAATTCTTTTATTGCGCTTTTGTGTTCTTCTAACTGTTATTCTATTCTTTCAACCCTTTGGAGTACACACTGTATATCTTTTCTTGTTGCGCCCAATTCACCCTTGATTGTTCGTTCTAGACGTGATATCAATTCTATCATATCCATCATATCCTGCTTTGTTGGAGGGGCTTGTAGATCTTCCCAGGGTGTTTCAAGTTGTTGTTGTCTTTCAGGTGTTTTCTTACCTTGTGTTTCTGGAGGTCGGACCTTATTGGTTTTACTTTTCCCTGGGGTCACCTCTTCCATCTGGTCCATCTCTGGGACCCCCTTTTTTTCCGGTGTCGTTGTTACTGATTCTGCTTTTTTACTGGGGCTCTCAGCCATTTGGTCTGGCCCTTCCACAACAAGGTAGGACTTTATTGTATTTTGGGTTGTACCCTCCCCTTGGTTCACTTTGGGCCCTTTTTCCCCATTTTCTCCTTACCAAAAGACCTTAGTTCCAGCAGGCTCTATAATGACCGACCCAGACCCTCAGAAACCGTTGAAAATATAGGAAAATTAACTATTTTATAATATATATTCAAAGGGTAGTCTATACAAATTCACTCAGCATATAGCCTCTTTGTCTGTATTCAGACCTTTACCCTGCTGATCATTACAGGTTGCCTGCCTTTATCTTCCTATGGGTACCTGATAACCAACAACAGCACAGTTGTAGCTAATTAGCAGCAAATGTTACACCCTCTCAGTATACCCTTTTCTTCATTAGCACATAGGTAATATAGTTCACAGTAACATTCTAAAATATTTATATTCCATCAGCAGTGTAGTCATAGATGGGAGTGCCGGAGGTTAGATCAGTCTGTGTATCCAGTGTATGCCGTTACACTCCAGGAAAGGCCAGGGGGAAAAAAAAAAAGAAGCAACAGAAACAAAAATAGTATTATGTCCTTCAATGCCTCTCCGGAACCAATCCCTTTTACATACACACCGGCCTTTTTGTGCTTATAGTCTAACTGGCGTCTCCAATTTCTAATTCTGTTTATTCGTTACTTTCTGCTGATTGTGCTTGATTGATTAAACTCCTCTAATTAATACCACTGTATAAGGCTGGGTTCACACTAGTGCGACACGACAGCCGTCCTACTTTGGATCCGACTTTGCCCCGCGACATGAAGCCGACATATGTCCGACTTTCAATGAACGGGGATCCGACTTGGATCCCCGCCAATAGCAGGCACTGTGTTTGGTATGAATCTTGAGGGGGAACTCCAGGCCAAATTTTAAATAAAAAACCGGCATGGGTTCCCCCTTCAGGAGCATACAAGGCCCTTGGGTCTGGTCTGGATTTGAAGGGGAACCCCTACGCCGAAAAAACGGCGTGGGGGTCCCCCCAAAATCCAAACCAGACCCTTATCCGAGCATGCAACCTGGCAGGCCACAGGGGAAGAGGGGGGGACGAGATAGCGCCCCCCTCCCTCCTGAACCGTACCAGGCCGCATGCCCTCAACATGGGGGGTTTGGTGCTCTGGAGCAGGGGGGAGACCTGCGGCCCCCCCACCCCAAAGCACCCTGTCCCCATGTTGATGAGGACATGGCCTCTTCGCGACAACCCTGGCCGTTGGTTGTCGGGGTCTGCGGGCGGGGGGCTTATCGGAATCCGGGAGCCCCCTTTAATAAGGGGGCCCCCAGATCCCGGCCCCCCACCCTATGTGAATGAGTATGGGGTACATCGTACCCCTACCCATTCACCTGGTGGAAAAAAAAATGTCAATAAAAAACACACACAGCTTTTTAAATGAATTTATTGCACAGCTCCGGGGGTCTTCTTCCGACTTCGGGGGTCTCCGGTTCTTTCTTCTGCCGGGCCTCTGCTATCTTCTTCCAGCTCTTTTGCTAGTGGGGCCTGGTCTTCTCCGTCGCCTTCTTCTTCTCCCGCTCTCCTGTTCTTCTCCCGCTCTCCGGTTCTTTCTTCCGCCGGGCCTTCGCTATCTTCTTCCAGCTCTTTTGCTAGCGGAGAGACCCGGTCTTCCCATCGTCTCGTCCGGCTCTCCGTTGTCCTTCTGCCGGCCCCTCCACTATCTTCTTCCACCTCTTTTGCTAGTGGAGGGGCCGGTCTTCCCGTCACCGTCGCCGTCGCGGTCTTCTTCTCTCTTCTCCTCCTCGATGTTGACACATTGCTTCCTCCCACTCTAATGCTGGGTGTTGCGGTGCGCGCCGATTGATATAGGCTTCTCATGACATCACAGTCACATGCTCCCATGACGTCACAGTCACATGCTCCGGGGCCACCGACTGTGACGTCATGAGAAGCCTATATTAATTCGGAGCGGAGCGAACAGCCAGCATTACAGCGGGAGGAAGCGACGAGTCAACATCGAGGAGAAGAAGAGAGAAGAAGACGGTGACGGTGACGGCGAAGGGAAGACCGGCCCCTCCACTAGCAAAAGAGCTGGAAGGAGATAGTGGAGGGGCCGGCAGAAGGACAACGGAGAGCCGGACGAGACGACGGGAAGACCGGGCCTCTCCGCTAGCAAAAGAGCTGGAAGAATATAGCGGAGGCCCAGCGGAAGAAAGAACCGGAGAGCGGGAGAAGAACAGGAGAGCGGAAGAAGAAGAAGGCGACGGAGAAGACCGGGCCCCGCTAGCAAAAGAGCTGGAAGAAGATAGCGGAGACCCGGCAGAAGAAAGAACCGGAGACCCCCGAAGTCGGAAGAAGACCTCCGGAGCTGTGCAATAAATTACTTTAAAAAGCTGTGTGTGTTTTTTATTGACATTTTTTTTCCACCAGGTGAATGGGTAGGGGTACGATGTACCCCATACTCATTCACATAGGGTGGGGGGCCCCCTTATTAAAGGGGGCTCCTGGATTCCGATAAGCCCCCCGCCCGCAGACCCCGACAACCAACGGCCAGGGTTGTCGGGAAGAGGCCCTGTCCTCATCAACATGGGGACAGGGTGCTTTGGGGTGGGGGGGCCGCAGGTCGCCCCCCTGCCCCAGAGCACCAAACCCCCCATGTTGAGGGCATGCGGCCTGGTACGGTTATGGAGGGAGGGGGGCGCTCTCTCGTCCCCCCCCCCCCTCTTCCCCTGTGGCCTGCCAGGTTGCGTGCTCGGATAAGGGTTTGGTTTGGATTTTGGGGGGGACCCCCACGCCGTTTTTTCGGCGTAGGGGTTCCCCTTCAAATCCAGACCAGACCCAAGGGCCTGGTATGCTCCTGGAGGGTGAACCCATGCCGGTTTTTTATTTAAAATTTGGCCTGGAGTTCCCCCTCAAGATCAGCAGAGCACAAGTCGCATGCCAAAGTCGGATCATGCAAGATTGCAGTCCGACTTTGATCCGACTTCAATGATAGTCAATGGGCTGAAGTCGGATCAAAGTCAGACCGAAGTAGTACAGGGAGCATTTTCAAAGTCGGACCGACATGTGTCGGACCAGTTAAGACGGCTCCCATAGGGAAACATTGATTTTCACACGTCATGCGACATGAGCTCCCAATGTCGGAGTGTTTGTCGCCCCAGTGTGAACCCGGCCTTAAGCAACGTTCCTTTGGAGATTTTAGGGAGATGGGTATACAAGATTCTCATACGCCTTACCCCTCTGCTGTCTCAGTCTTGGATCTTTCTCAGCTCTCTCTCTCCTGCGCCTCCTGTCTCGGTCTTACTGCTTTTGTAGACATGTGTAGACATGTATCGCTGTTAGCGGATAAGCGTTTACTGCAGCCATCGCTTGATGAGAGCCCTCTCCACACTCTCCGATTCCCTGGGTGTCCCGGACATCTGTTGCGGTGTCTGCCGCGGAGTCACGTGGGATCCTTCTTCTCCGCCGAACCCGGCAACCCGGAAATGGTCAGCTTCAGCCTCCGCCTCCGGCCTCCACTCAGGTCCTGGCTTCCCCGCACCACGCCGCCCGCCGCTCCAAGCACACTCGCAGGCTAGACACGGGAGTCACACAGGACAACGTCTTCAGCTGTTCCTCCAGGGAATCGAGTAGTGCGCGATTACTGGTGAATCAACGTCAGATCAGATTAGGTTATATCCACTGGCTTCGGGGTTTAGTTATGTGGTTTAGTTATGGGATCCATCCTTCCCGCTTACGGATCACCTGGAGGAGATCATGGAGCCTGCCGCCGCACTAAGCCCTACGGCGCCATGTTGTTACTCCGCCCCCTCGAAAAAAACAGTGTCAAAATAAAAAATTGAGAGTAAAATAAATACGATTTTTTTTTTAAAGCGCCCTGTCCCGACAAGCTCGTGCGCAGAAGCGAACGCATATGTGAGCAGCGCCTGCATATGAAAACTGTGTTCAAACCACACATGTAAGGTATCGCTGCAATCGTTAGAGTGAGAGCAATAATGCTATCTCTAGACCTCCTCTGTTACTCAAAACATGCAACCTGTAGAATTTTCTAAATGACGCCTATGGAGATTTTTAAGGGTAAGGCCTCGTACACACGGCCGAGATTCTCGTCGAAAAAAACATGTCGTTTTTTTCGACGAGATTCTTGGACAAGAAACTTGTCCCGGCCGAGTGTACAGACGCTCGATTCAAAGAACCCGCGGTTCTTTGAATGGAGCGTACGCGGTGACGTAATCGACAACGACGAGCATGCGCTCGTCACATTCGATGCCGTCGCCGCCATCTTGGTATACCCTACGTATGCCTAGGAAGCTACCGCGCATGCGTCGAATTCATTTCGAACATGCGCGGGCTTCCGGGAGGACAGGTAAGTGTACACACACTCACTTTTCTCGTCGAGAAACATGCCGACGAGAATCTCGACGAGAAAATAGAGAGCAGGATCGCTTTTCTTGACGAGAAACCATACACACGAACGAATTTCTCGGCAAAAAATCTCTGCCAGCAAGTTTCTTGCTGGTTTTTGCCGAGAAACTCGTTCGTGTGTACGAGGCTAAAAAGTTTGTCGCCATTCCACGAGCGGGCGCAACTTTGAAGCGTGACATGTTGGGTATCAATTTACTCAACGTAACATTATCTTTCACAATATAAAAATAAATTGGGCTAACTTCACTGTTGTCTTATTTTTTTATTCAAAAAAAAAAAAAAGTGCGCTTGTAAGACCACTCCGCAAATACTGTGTGACAAAATGTATTGCATTGACCGCTATTTTATTCTCTAGGGTGTTAGAAAAAATATATATAATGTTTGGGGTTCTAAGTAATTTTCTAGCAAAAAAAAGTTTTTAACCGCTTCAATACAGGGCATTTTCACCCCGTTCCTTCCCAGACCAATTTTTAGTTTTCAGCGCTGTCGCACTTTGAATGACAATTGCACGGTCATGCAACACTGTACCCAAATGAAATCTTTATTTTCTTTTCCCCACAAATAGAGCTTTACTAGTAATGGTGGCGATCTGTGATTTTTATTGTGACTGCGACATTGCAGTGGACACATTGGGCACTTTTGACACATTTATGGGACCATTTGCATTTATACAGCGATCTGTGCTATAAAAATGCATTGATTACTGTATAATGTGATTGGCAGGGAAGGGGTTAACGCTAGGGGGCGATCAAGGGGTTAAATGTGTATCCTAGGGAGTGATTCTAACTGTAGGGGGCGGGGACTCACAAGGGGAGGAGACCAATCTGTGTTCCTCTGTACTGGGAACACACATCGGTCTCCTCATCTCTGACAGGATGTGGATCTGTGTGTTTACACACACAGATCCACGGTCCTGCTGTGATCGCGGGCAATCGCGGCTGCCAGGCACGCGCAATGGGTGCCTAGCGAAGCCGCGGGCGCGCACGCCTCCGACGGCACATGCACGCCCCCTAGACGGCCCGGAAGCCCAGGACGTCATATGACGTCCACCCAGGATGGGAGATCCCTCCTGCGGACGTCATATTACTATGGGCGGATATTGAAGTGGTTAACTTGTAAACACCAAATCTCAGAAAGAGGCTCGGTCTTTAAGTGGTTAATGACACCCCCAGATCGGTCCGCAGATCGCAGTGTGAACTGTCAAATGGTGCAGGAATCGGATCGCATAGGTATGAACACCCATGCGATCCGATTCCAGTGCGAACCAAAAAAAGGGTCCTGCACCATTTTGGTGTGAATGTGATGCGATTTCAGCCATACAGCTAGTCTGCACAGCAATGCGGTGTGAATCAAAAGTGTGGACCCAGCCTCAGGCTGACAATTTCTTACGTAATCTGACCTTTAGGTCACCAGAAATAGCTTTTTTAACTGCTTCAATACGGGGCACTTTTATCCCCTTCCTGCCCAGGCCAATTTTCAGCTTTCAGCGCTGTCACACTTTCCGACGGCACACATTTGTTGCACACATTTGTTGCACAAATTTGTTGTCGGAAAATTTGAAAGCATGCTATCCAACATTTGTTGTCGGTTTTCTGACAAAACCCTGCCATCACACATTTGTTGTCGGAAAATCTGATCGTGTGTACGAGGCATATGAATGACAATTGTGCAGTCATGCTACACTGTACCCAAATTAAAATTTTTGATTTTTTTTTACACAAATAGAGCTTTCTTTTTGTGGTATTTTTTTTTTTTTTTTATCTTTTTATTTAATTTCTTAAACAGACAAAACATAACATAACATGACAACACATCATACACATTAAATCTAAAATATATTAGTAAAATAACACGATCCCATCACCTTGCATAGCAAAAAACAAGAAATAAAGAAATTATGATTATCACTATTATTTCCAATCATTTCTAAACACAAATATCCCATATAGGGAACATACCTTCTATGAGTTGTTACCTCCCTCTATGTTAGATGCCGTATATGGCTTATCCAGCCACTTTGCCCAAACCTCATTATACTTACTAGGGCCACCCCTATTCCTATAGGTATCTCTGTACAAGATTATTATTAATCAATTGTTTCCAATATATAAACGGAGGAGGATGAGGTTTCTTCCAATATAATGCAATAGATTTTCTTGCGTAGAATAATGTTGTATTAATAAATATTTGTTCAGTCTCTATAGGGGTAATATCCTCTACTAAGCCCAGCAAACAGACTGACATTGAAAACGGTAAAGGAGCAGAGGTAATAGAGTTTAATAGATCCACTACCTCCATCCAAAATGTAACTATATATGGACAGGTCCAGAAGATGTGTGTGAAATCCCCTCGAGCCAGGGATGAGCCGAACACCCCCCTGTTCGGTTCGCACCAGAACCTGCGAACAGACAAAATGTTCGTGTAAACTTTAGAACCCTATTAAATACAATGGACTCGAACGTTCGAAATCTAAAGTGTTAATTATAAAGGCTAATATGCAAGTTATTGTCCTAAAAAGTGTTTGGGGACCTGGGTCCTGCCCCAGGGGACATGTATCAATGCAAAAAAAAGTTTTAAAAACGGCCGTTTTTTCGGGAGCAGTGATTTTAATAATGCTTAAAATGAAAAAATAAAAGTGAAATATTCCTTTAAATTTCGTACCTGGGGGGTGTGTATGATATGCATGTGAAGTGGCGCATGTTTCCCGTGCTTAGAACTGTCCCTGCAAAAAATGTCATTTTTGAAAGAAAAAAAATGCATTTAAAACTGACTCACGGCTATTAATGAATTGTCGGCTCCCGGCAATACATACAAAAGTCATTGAGAAAAAAAAAAAAAAAAAGCGTGGGGGTTCCCCAGAATTCAATTACCAGGCCCTTCAGATCTGGCATGGATTTTAAGGGGAACTCCACCCCAAGTTTAAAAAAAAATGGCGTGGAGTCCCCCTAAAAATCCATACCAGACCCCTTATCCGAGCACGCAACCTGGCCGGCCGCAGGGGAAAAGGGGGGGACGAGAGAGCGGCCCCCCCTCCCTCCTGAACCGTACCAGGCCACATGCCCTCAACATGGGGAGGATGTCCCCATGTTGATGGGGACAAGGGCCTCATCCCCACAACCCTTGCCCGGTGGTTGTGGGGGTCTGCGGGCGGGGGGCTTATCGGAATCTGGAAGACCCCTTTAACAAAGGGGACCCCCAGATCCCGCCCCCCCCCTATGTGAATTGGTAACGGGTACATTGTACCCCTACCATTTCACGAAGAAAGCGTAAAAAAAATGTTTAAAAAAACACACAAACACCTTGAAAAAGTCCTTTATTTAAAAAAAAAAATAAATAAACATTCCAGCGGTGAAATCCAGTGTCCCGCGGCGATCCCGATGTCCAGCGCTGTCCTTCATTGGTTGTGCCTGAGCGGACCTGATGGGGAACTCCCTCTCAGTATTTTAAATGTATAGACCCGCCCCTTCTAAAGTTCCCCATCAGGTCCGCTCAGCGGACGAGATGCGGAACATGAGAAGGGGCGGGTCTATACATGTATTACCAAAGTGAGAGCAGTTCCCCATCAGGTCCGCCCCTTCGGTATGGCAGACCCGCCTACGTCATTGGCTTGAGCGGGGAACTTCCTTCACTGTGTAATTTAAATTTACATAGTGAAGGAAGTTCCCCGCTCAAGCCAATGACGTAGGCGGGTCTGACATACCGAGGAGGCGGACCTGATGGGGAACTGCTCTCACTTTGGTAATACATGTATAGACCCGCCCCTTCTCATGTTCCGCATCTGGTCCGCAGAGCGGACCTGATGGGGAACTTTAGAAGGGGCGGGTCTATACATTTAAAATACTGAGAGGGAGTTCCCCATCAGGTCCGCTCAGGCACAACCAATGACGGACAGCGCTGGACATCGGGATCGCCGCGGGACACTGGATTTCACCGCTGGAATGTTTTTTTTTTTTTTTTTTTAAATAAAGGACTTTTTCAAGGTGTTTGTGTGTTTTTTTAAACATTTTTTTACGCTTTCTTCGTGAAATGGTAGGGGTACAATGTACCCCTTACCAATTCACATAGGGGGGGGGGGCCGGGATCTGGGGGTCCTCTTTGTTAAAGGGGTCTTCCAGATTCCGATAAGCCCCCCGCCCGCAGACCCCCACAACCACCGGGCAAGGGTTGTGGGGATGAGGCCCTTGTCCCCATCAACATGGGGACATCCTCCCCATGTTGAGGGCATGTGGCTTGGTACGGTTCAGGAGGGAGGGGGGGGCGCTCTCTCGTCCCCCCCTTTTCCCCTGCGGCCGGCCAGGTTGCGTGCTCGGATAAGGGGTCTGGTATGGATTTTTAGGGGGACTCCACGCCATTTTTTTTTAATTTGGGGTGGAGTTCCCCTTAAAATCCATGCCAGATCTGAAGGGCCTGGAATGGATATTTGGGGGAACCCCACGTCAATTTTTTTTTTATTTGCGGCGGGGTTCCCCTTAATATCCATTCCAGACCTGAAGGGCCTGGTAATTGAATTCTGGGGAACCCCCACGCTTTTTTTTTTTTTTTTATCAATGACTTTTGTATGTATTGCCGGGAGCCGACAATTCATTAATAGCCGCGAGTCAGTTTTAAATGCATTTTTTTCTTTCAAAAATGACACTTTTTGCAGGGACAGTTCTAAGCACGGGAAACATGCGCCACTTTACATGCATATCATACACACCCCCCAGGTACGAAATTTAAAGGAAAATTTCACTTTTATTTTTTCATTTTAAGCATTATTAAAATCACTGCTCCCGAAAAAACGGCCATTTTTAAAACTTCTTTTTGCATTGATACATGTCCCCTGGGGCAGGACCCGGGTCCCCAAACACTTTTTAGGACAATAACTTGCATATAAGCCTTTATAATTAGCACTTTAGATTTCTCCCATAGATTTTTCGAATTTGCCGCGAACACCCCAATTTGTTCGCTGTTCGGCGAACGGGCGAACAGGCAATGTTCGAGTCGAACATGAGTTCGACTCGAACTCGAAGCTCATCCCTACCTCGAGCTGCTCCGCACCTCCAGCACTTAGAGGAACAAGCAGGATTTATCTTTTGAAGTCTATATGGCGTGATATATGCTCTATGTATGAGTTTAAATTGGATAACACGATCCCTCAAGGAGACCAGAGATCTCAAAGGGAAATCCCACACACAGCTCCAGTCCTCCATACTCAAATCTGGTATATCTCGAATCCACCTAGCTCGAAGACTCTCTAATGGCAGGATAGAAATTAAAGTAAGATGAGAATAGAGTCTCGAGGTAGGCTTATCCAGACACTCAGACCTAAGTACTAACTCCAAGGTAGATTGTATCATCGTTAAACTATTCTGTGGAAACTCTGCATGAAAAGTATGTGAAAACTGGTAGTATCTAAATAGATAAGAGCTAGGAAGATTAAACATTGAGGTTAGTGTAGAGAAGGTGGATAACCTCTGATCAGTAACCACTTGGACAAGTAATTTAATATTGTATTTGGTCCATGCAATAGGCTCTGGTGTTTTAAGGAATTGAGGAAGGGTAGGGTTTAGCCATAGAGGGACATTTGGAGAAATTGCTCCCTTTGGATAACCCTCACATCTAAGGCCGGCCTCCCAAGCTTGAATAGTATTAAGCATAGGAATAGTCACCTGATGAAGTGCCCTACGGCCCCTAAATAAGAGAACCTTGAGAGCTTCTACGGAACCTACTACTGCTGCTTCTAACCGGGTAGAAGAGTTATATAGATCTGGGTTTAACCACCATGCGGCCGTAACCAACTGAGTGGCCAAAAAATATTTGTATAGATCCGGAAAAGCTAGTCCTCCCTCTTCACAAGGGCGCATCAGAGTACTTAATTTATACCTAGGATTTTTTATCCCCCATAAAAAAGATGAAAACAACTGATTTAGTCTTTTGAAAAAGGATACAGGGAGCCATTGAGGAGAATGTCTAAATAGGTATATGAATTTAGGTATAATTTTCATTTTTAAAAGATTAATACGCCCCAATAGAGACAACGGTAGAGACTTCCATACTTTTAATTCAGACTCAGTATCTCCCAAAATTGGGGTCAGATTCAGAGACATAAATTCAGAAGATTGACGAGAAATTACCACTCCTAAATACTTAAAATGATCTACCCACTGCAGTGGAGTATCCTTCATAGCCGTACTGTGAGCCTCCATATCTATTGGAAACAGCAATGACTTAGTCCAGTTTACCTTCAGCCCTGTAACCGTTGAAAATGAATCCAGTATATCCAAGGCCCCTTGTAACGAGGGGCCAGCATCATTTAAAAATAATAAGAGGTCGTCTGCATACAGAGCTACCCTCTCTTCCAGCCAACCGATCCGCAATCCCCTAATATTAGGTGAAGTACGTAGAGCCTCAGCCACCGGTTCCATAGCAATCGCAAAAAGGGCTGGAGAGAGAGGGCAGCCCTGACGGGTTCCCCTAAATAGTGAGAAGGAAGCTGACAACCCTCCTCCCATCTTTACTGCAGCTCTGGGATTCTTATATAAGACCTGTAACCATTTTATAAATACCGTTGGGAAGCCCATTCTGCGGAGTACTTCCCACAGAAAGGGCCACTCCAAGGTATCAAAGGCCTTCTCAATGTCCAGGGAGGCAATAACCCTAGATCCCATATTAAGATGTGAAGCATAAATATTGGTATATAATCTCCTCAAGTTCACATCAGTGGATCTGCCTGGCATGAAACCAGTCTGATCTGAATCAATGATATTAGACATCAACGGTTGTAATCGTCGGGAAATTAACTTTGTCAAAATCTTGAAATCTACATTCAAGAGTGCAATAGGCCTATATGAAGCACAGGAGGATGGGTCTTTCGGATGCTTGTAAATTAGGACTATATGAGCTTGACTCATTGAGTCTGGCATGGATCCCTCCTTCAGACAATCTGAGTAAAGAGAGGCCAGTACAGGAGATAAAAGCTCTCCATGAGCCCCATAGAATTCTATAGGAAGACCATCAGGCCCTGGTGACTTCCCCAATGAAAAGGAGCCAATAACAGAAAGGACCTCCTCCGATGTTATAGGACGTACTAGCATTTCCCTCTCATTATCGGATAGCCATGCCAATGCGACTGAGTCCAGTAACTCCGCTAACTCAGTCGACTGAAAACTAGAAGGCAGCTGAGATGTATATAATGTCTGATAGAATTGTCGAAACGTCTCTAAAATTTTAGGCTGTGTACGGACCGTGTCTCCAGAAGTGGTATGTATTTCCAAAATCTGGGTACTAGATTGTTCATGTTTAGCCATCATGGCCAAAAACCGTCCATTACGGTCCCCCTGCTCAAAAGATTTCTGTTTATTTTTATATAGATCTATCCTCGTAGCCTCTGTTATATGCAAATGTAGGGTCCGTTTACTATGTAATAAGGCATTAAAATTTAATTCTGAGGGATCCACGGTATATTGGGCTGTTTGTTCCTCTACTATAACTTTCAAAGCGTAATTTTTTGCTCGTTCAGACTTATTAACCGCTTTAATAGCGGATATATATTGTCCTCTTGCATATGCCTTAAAAGCATCCCATAATATTGCCGAAGTGGATGATCCTACATTAAACTCCCAATACTCTACTAGAAGGGGCGGGATTTTTTTAACTATGTCTGAGTGTGAGATCCAATGCGTGCCCAGTCTCCACTGTGCTGCATCACGAAGGTGATGCATGCAGAGTGTAAGCATGAGCGGAGCATGATCGGATAACCCACTCGGCAAATATTTAGCATCTACTATATCTGCCAATATCGCTGAATTGACAAAGGCTAAGTCTATACGTGAAGCTGTCTTATAAGAAGTTGAAAAACATGAATACGTTCTACTTAGTGGATTTTTCCATCGCCAAACTTCTACCAAATCTACCATCTGGGCCCAATTAAGGAGCCCTGCAGAGAATTTTTTTGCAGGAGTTGGTCTATCCAAAACAGGATCAAGTATAGCATTAAAGTCACCCATTATCAGTAACTTAGCCGGACCGTACAAAGAAATTTTTTCCACAAGACTATATAAGGGGGTCACCAAAAAAGGAGGTGGTATATACACACTAACAATTATATATCTCTGGCCCCATAGCAGAAACACAACAAGAACATATTTACCCTGAGGGTCAGAGAATACATCTTCCACCGTACAGGATAAAGATCTTTTTCTTTTGGTGGTATTTAATCGCCACCGAGTTTTTTATTTTTTCCCAAAAAATGAAAAAAGACCCCAAAATTTTTTTTTAAAAGTTTTTCTTAGTTTCTGTCAGAATATTTTGTAAATAAATAATTTTTCTCTTTCACTGATGTGCGCTGATGGGACACCACTGATGGGCACTGATAGATGTCACTAATGGGCACTGATGACGCGACACTGATTAGGTGGCACTGATGAGGAGGCACCAATATTCAACACTGATGGACACTGATTGGTGTCACTGATGGGCACAGACTGGCATCACTCCTGGGGCTGTACTGATAATCAGGGCACAGCCAAACACATGGGCAAAGAGCCACGTCATTGGTTCTTTACTGAGATCGGGAGCGCACCGTGTCCTAGGAACACAGCGCGCCCACAATCGCCGTGCTGCATGCCCCCGTTGGCGCAGGAGAGAACGTTGACACGGGGCAAAGTCATATAATGATGTCCCAGAACGAGAGGGGATTCCGCCTGGTGTCGTCTTACTATACGGCGGGCGGGAGGAGGTTAAATTTGCCATGCGCAAAGCGAGCAAATCTAACCAGTTCCTCATGAATTGGCTGGAATTCGAGCCATGGGTGGCTCTTTCGACATCCTCTTGCCTGACTTCTTTCAATCTAAAAGTCAAGGGAGCTAGATAGAAAACTTTTGGCTGAACAGTGGCTGCATCCAATCAGATGCAGTCACTGTTACAAAGACTTATGTGTTTCCAGTGCTCCTCAGCTCCATTTGTGGCCATAATGCAATATTTTACTACTGCACATAAAGAACATTTGTTGAGAAGAGAAAATACCCTAAAGAACACCCATTTTGCCCAATTCGCATAGAATGAATGTATGTGCACATTCGCTGGGTGAATGGCTATACAATTTTTTTTTATGAATAGACCCCTTAAATTTTTACTAAACCTACAACAGTAAAATCAGTCTGTATATGCAGTAAACCATGCTTGTTATACTCACTGTGGACCCTAAGGGGTTAATCCTCTACATTGTGAAAAAAAGGCTGTT
The DNA here is from genome assembly GCA_029206835.1 of Rana muscosa. Classification (NCBI taxonomy): domain Eukaryota; kingdom Metazoa; phylum Chordata; class Amphibia; order Anura; family Ranidae; genus Rana; species Rana muscosa. The sequence continues at coordinate 281,707,232 of CM055118.1, forward strand.
TGATCCTGCCTTCTCTGTTTCTCCCCTTCTTCCACAGTCCCCAAACCATCTCCTGATAGAACAGAGGCTAGCGGACAAGCTGCACATGCTCAGTTTAGTGTGTATTGCTAGAGAGTTTTGTTTTTTCTTGGGAGAGTGCATGTGATCAGCACAGGGCGAATCAGCACTGTCTAGACAGAGGGTCAGGGGTCCTGCAGCCTCATAGGACAATCAAGGGAGAATAAAAAATCCCTCCTACTAGCTTTAACCAGACACTGATAGAAGTCATAAGACTGCTACATACTGCTGATAAAAAATGTATTTAGCATTTTATATTTACTAAAACAATTGCAATTCCATGTTCTGTGTACTGTGGGAGACCAGCTATAGTGAATGCAGGCTCCTGGGTTTAGTAACACTTTAATATTCTCCTTTGAATGAAATTTAAAGTAAAACCTTTTTTGATTAGTTTTGGACAGAGTAGGCAGTGGTAAAACCCATGACAATTTAATTTTTACCATCTTTGGCCCATTGGGAAGGTTTTCCTTCTATTTATGTCTCAACTCAAGACACAATAAAAAGTGGGAAGATATCTCCTCAAAGTGAGGCACGTGCCCTCCTAAGCTGGCAATACATGGTTAGATTTTTGTATGAACAATCATATGGAAAATCTGAATAATCTTTGCTCAGAATTTTTTTTTGCCATAATTAAGTCAACAAATTTCATTTAAAGGCTTTTAAAATTTCATCCAGATCGGCTATTTGAATGGAATCCCAGATGTATTAATCAGGTCCCATTACAATATGTAAATTTTTTTCCCCCCAGAACGAAATCCTTATTCACATTTAGAATTTTTCTAATTTGGGAAAAACTTTCTATTCTGCTTTTTTAAATTTTCTGATCAATACATTCAAAAGCTACCCTGATTTGACTCCACTAACCATTAAAAATCAAATAGACACACCAAAAACAAAAGAAATTCTACTGGTTTATTGCCAGCTTCAGACAGTCATCAGATCACTTCTTCCCTCTGGAAGATTTTTACACTATTTCTAAAGCCTCGTACACACGACCGAGAATCTCGTCATGAAAAAACACGTCGTTTTTCTTGACGAGATTTTTGGACAAGAAACTTGTCCCGGCCGAGTGTACAGACGCTCGATTCAAAGAACCCGCGGTTCTTTGAATGGAGCGAACGCGGTGACGTTATCGACTACGACGAGCGTGCGCTCGTCACATTCGATGCCGTCGCCGCCATCTTGCTTCACCCTAACTATGCCTAGGAAGCTACCGCGCATGCGTCAAAGTCATTTCGAGCATGCACGGGCTTCCCGGAGGACAGGTAAGTGTACACACACACACTTTTCTCGTCGAGAAACAGGCTGACGAGAATCTCGACGAGAAAATAGAGAGCAGGTTCTCTATATTTCTCAATATTTCTCGTCGAGATTCTTGTCGGTTTTCTTGACGAGAAACCTGATAGCCGCGTACACACGACCGATTTACTCGGCAAGAAAGCTCTGGCAGCAAGTTTCTTGTCGTTTTTCGACGAGAAACTCGTCGTGTGTACGAGGCTTGACTCCCAGGAATTGTCACCAGGACAAATAGAAGGGATGAATGAAGTTGCAATCTTTTCCTACTCTAATAAAATATTTTTATGCAATATTTCATGTTCAAGTGGCCCAAAAAGAAAAAATATATATATTAAATCAAATTTTTTTCTCCATAGCCATAAAAAAAAATCACTATGCATCAATGGTGTTACCTAGGTAATTTCTGTGTATCATTTGTAGATATATATACACACCGGCCATTTTATTAGGCACACCTGTTCAATTGCTTGATAACACAAATTGCTAATCAGCCAATCACATGGCAGCAACTTAATGCATTAATGCAGGGATATGCAATTAGCGGACCTCCATCTGTTGCAAAACTACAAGTCCCATCACGCCTCTGCCTCTGGGTGTCATGCTTATGGCTGTCAGAGTCTTGCTATGCCTCATGGGACTTGTAGTTCTGCAACAGCTGGAGCTCCTCTAATTGCATATCCTTGCATTAAGGCATCTAGACGTGGTGAAGACAACTTGCTGAAGTTCAAACCGAGCATCAGAATGGGAAAGAAAGGGGATTTAAGTGACTTTGAAAGTGGCATGGTTGTTGGTGTGAGACAGACTGGTCTGACTATTTCAAAAACTGCTGATCTACTGGGATTTTCACAGACAACAATCTCTAGGGTTTACAGAGAATGGTCTGAAAAAGAGAAAAAACCCAGTGAGTGGCAGTTGTGTGGATGAAAATGTCTTGTTGATTTCAAAGGTCAGAGGAGAATGGGCTGAGATGATAGAAAGGTAACTCAAATAACCTTTCGTTACAACCAAGGTATGCAGAATACCATCTCTGAAAGCACAACACATCGAACCTTGAAGCAGATGGGCTACAGCAGCAGAAGACCACACCAGGTACCACTCCTGTTAGCTAAGAACAGAAAACTGAGGCTACAATTCACACAGGCTCACCAAATTTGGACAATAGAAGATTGGAAAAACATTGCCTGGTCTGATGACTCTTGATTTCAGCTGTGATATTCAGAGGGTAGGGTCAGAATTTGGTGTAAACAACACGAAAGCATGGATCCATCCTGCCTTGTATCAATGGTTCAGGCTGGTGGTGTAAAGGTGTGGGGGATATTTTCTTGGCCCACTTTGGGCCCCTTAGTACCAAATGAGCATAGTTTAAATGCCAAGGCCTACCTGAGTATTGTTGCTGACCATGTCCATCCCTTTATGACTACGGTGTATCCATCTTCTGATGGCTCCTTCCAGCAGGATAATGCACCATGTCACAAAGCTCAAATAATCTCACCACTGGTTTCTTGAACATGACAATAAGGTCACTGTACTCCAATGGCCTCCACAGTCATCAGATCTCATCCAATAGAGCACCTTTGAGATGTGGTGTAACTGGAGATTCACATCTTGGATGTGCAGCTGACAAATCTGCAGCAACTGCGTGATGCTATCATGTCAATATGGACCATAATCTCTGAGGAACGTTTCCAACACCTTGTTGAATCTATTCCATGAAGAATTAAGGCAGTTCTGAAGGCAAAAGGGGGTCCAACCCGGTACTAGCAAGGTGTATCTAATAAAGTGGCCAATAAGTATATATAAATATATATACAGTTGCAAAAAAAAGTATGTGAACCCTTTTGGAATGATATGGATTTCTGCACAAATTGGTCATAAAATGTGATCTGATCTTCATCAGACCCAACAATAGACAATCACAGTCTGCTTAAACTAATAATACACAAAGAATTAAATGTTACCATGTTTTTATTGAACACACCATGTAAACATTCACAGTGCAGGTTGAAAAAGTATGTGAACCCTTGGATTTAATAACTGGTTGAACCTCCTTTGGCAGCAATAACTTCAACCAAACGTTTCCTGTAGTTGCAGATCAGACATGCACAACGGTCAGGAGTAATTCTTGACCATTCCTCTTTACAGAACTGTTTCAGTTCAGCAATATTCTTGGGATGTCTGGTGTGAATCGCTTTCTTGAGGTCATGCCACAGCATTTTAATCGGGTTGAGGTCAGGACTCTGACTGGGCCACTCCAGACGGCGTATTTTCTTCTGTTTAAGCCATTCTGTTGTTGATTTACTTCTATGCTTTGGGTCGTTGTCCTGTTGCAACACCCATCTTCTGTTGAGCTTCAGCTGGTGGACAGATGGCCTTAAGTTCTCCTGCAAAATGTCTTGATAAACTTGGGAATTCATTTTTCCTTCGATGACAGCAATCCGTAAAGGCCCTAACACAGCAAAGCAGCCCCAAACCATGATGCCCTCACCACCATACTTCACAGTTGGGATGAGGTTTTGATGTTGTTTTTTCTCCACACATAGTGTTGTGTGTTTCTTCCAAACAACTCATCTTTGGTTTCATCTGGTCACAGAATATTTTGCCAGTACTGCTGTGGAACATCCATGTGCAAACTGTAAACGTGCAGCAATGTTTTTTTTGGACAGCAGTGGCTTCCTCTGTAGTGTCCTCCCATGAAATCCATTCTTGTTTAGTGTTTTACGTATCGTAGATTCGCTAACAGGGATGTTAGCATATGCTAGAGACTTTTGTAAGTCTTTAGCTGACACTCTAGGATTCTTCTTCACCTCATTGAGCAGTCTGCGCTGTGCTCTTACAGTCATCTTTACAGGACGCCCACTCCTAGGGAGAGAAGCAGCAGTGCTGAACTTTCTCCATTTATAGACAATTTGTCTTACCGTGGACTGATGAACAGCAAGGCTTTTGGAGATACTTTTATAACCCTTTCCAGCTTCATGCAAGTCAACAATTCTCAATCGTAGGTCTTCTGAGAGCTCTTTTGTGCGAGGCATCATTCACATCAGGCAATGCTTCTTGTGAAAAGCAAACCCAGAACTGGTGTGTGTTTTTTATAGGGCAGGGCAGCTGTAACCAACACCTCCAATCTCATCATATTGATTGGACTCCAGTTGGCTGACACCTCACTCTAATTAGCTCTTGGAGATCTCATTAGTCGAAGGGTTCACATACCTTTTCCACCTGCACTGTGAATGTTTACATGGTGTGTTCAATAAAAACATGGGAACATTTAATTCTTTGTGTGTTATTAGTTTAAGCAGACTGTGATTGTCTATTGTTGTGACTTAGATGAAGATCAGATCACATTTTATGACCAATTTGTGCAGAAATCCATATCATTCCAAAAGGGTTCACATACTTTTTTTGCAACTGTATATGTGGCAGCCATATTTGCTAATTCTGCTAAATCTGCTTCCTTTGATCCACTCATCTCAATGAGGGTCTACCAGTTGTCCAGTTGAAAACAGTAGATTTTGTGTCTCTGAAGTTTGGAAGAAATTAGGTTCTGCGCATGATTTAGGTAGGAATAACTTTAATCGTTTTTCTTTATTACTCAAGACTGTATTTGGATTTCACAAATGCATTATGGGTGGAAAAAGTGACTCTGTCAACACTGGTCTGACTGACTGTTCTGGCGGACAAATGGTTAACAGATGAGAAGGCTTCATCTCAAATGTTTGCAATGCATAGCTGCTTTCCCAAGCTATAATAAGACAACACAGGCAGCTCCCAGCTAATAAACACCATGTCAGTCTACATTATGCCATAAGGCCTCTGTACTGGCTATGGTGTCACAAGCGCCTGAACAGCCTCTCTTTTTAATATTGCTGGAATCCAGTTAAGGCGATGTAATAACCGCTGGATTACCGGAGCCTTCACATAATAAATCTCTATGGTGTAACCCTGTATCAACAGGAGAGCACAATGACATTATTGCTGGATTAAACACTAACAGGAATCTGACAGCAATATATTTACTATGTGTGGATTTTTCGTATATGTGATTCTACGCAAGCCACATAAAAATAGAGAAGAATGAGTAAGAGAAAACAAAGAATGAGAGGGAAAGGAAAAGCCAAAAGCAGTAAAGGAGAAAATGAAGGAAGGGAATGAAGCAAAAAGCACAATGGGAGAAAAGAAAAGATAAAGGAAGAATGAAATTTAAAAAAAGGAAATAATGAAGGAATAAAGGAAAGGAACAGAAAGGGGAAAAAAAGGAAATATTGAAGGTGGAAAGGGAAATGGAAAGAGACCTTTTATGTACACCAGGGATAGGAAAGATACAGAAAAGAAAAGGGAAAAAAAAAAGGAAAAAAAAAAAGAATGGAACTTTTATTTTCCACAGGATTAGAATCTCCAGTTAGAATTTGCTGATGGCTTCATTGGAATTTAAGCATATGCACTCCCTGCTTACTTTTGAAGGAGTTAAATGCTTTAAATATTTCCAAGAAATTCAATAAGATCCTAATTGTGAACTTTATTAATATATAATTGCTTTCCTTGGACTACAACTCCACTTGTTTTGACAGCCTTTGAACGTAAGTGCCGGTCTGACCCCTCCATCCAGGTCTTAGCTCTTTAACCTCCCTGGCGGTATTCCAGAGTCTGGCTCGGGGTGGAATTTCAGTACCATTAGTGGTAACCCCGAGCCAGACTCGGGCTGCATCGCAGGATACAGGGAAAGTTACTTACCTTGTTCCCTGGATCTTGCGATGTCTCCCCGCTGTGTGTGCGAGCTGTCTCCTCTTTTGATTCACACAGTGCCCGAGTGCCGCCGAGCTCCGTTCCCTGCGACGTTGCGGCGCACAGGGGTGGAGATCGGCGCCAAATTCAAAAAAGTAAAAACACAATACACATACAGTATACTGTAATCTTACTGATTACAGTACTGTATAAAAAAAGTACACATCCCCTTTGTCCCTAGGGGTCTGTCCAGTGCCCTGCATGCACTTTTATATTATAAATACAGTATTTTCTGCCTGGAATTTGGAGATTGTCTATAGCAACCAAAAAGTGTCCCTTTATGTCAAAAGTGGTTTTAGACCAGCTAGAAAACAGCGATAATAAATTATAATCACTTGCAGAATTGAGCGATTTGTGGGGAAATTCATCATTAAACAGCAAATCTAATGACAGCGACAATTCTGCAACTGAGCAAATTTCAGTGTTTTTGATTTGATTACATTATTGAACAATTTTCTTTTATTATTATTATTATTATATTATTATTTGTTATAATTATTTATAGTTATTTATTATATTATAATTTATGATTTTGTGTTTCAAACTTTATCATACCCGGGATGTCTACTAGACTCTGGTTTGGACAGATTTAAGTGAGTTATTCCTAAGAATTGCAGGCCTACAATATAAAAAGCCAAATTTCCATGCAAAATAATTGTACCGCTTTCAGCACCTAAAATCTGACAGAATCATACCGTCAGGGAGGTTAATACAGGTCCCCATCCATTCCTCTAAATCCTATCCTAAAACACATTGCATGCTCTGTTGGGAGGAGGAATTTGGTAAATCGGAGGGATTGGACTGAGATACGGGCTTCCACAACCAAAAGCTCATCCAATATTTTAGTTATATAATGTTCTCTTTCACCGCTATTTTACCCCCTCCAGAATTGCCAAATTGTGCTCCAATATTTATGCTTATGTTTTCGTACAGGTGGACAGAAAGTGGCAATGTTACATGTAGGGTGCATGTGTCCCAAAGCTCACAGATAATATGGATTTGAGTTAAAACATTGATATACACTGTTTTTGGATGTAATTTACGTAAGGATCCAGTAGAAGCTTTACTGAATAATTCTCCCCAAAATGTCCCACGATCTTTGATATAGTAGGTGAGGTTGAAAAAAGACACAAGTCCATCAAGTCCAACCTATGTGTGTGATTATATGTCAGTATTACATTGTATATCCCTGTATGTTGTGGTTGTTGATGACACCAGGCAAACTATAGCCTGGTCTTGGAAGTCCCCAGTATTACATTTTTCTATAGTAATTCTCCATTTGCATGGAACCATGATTAATGAAAACAAATTGGCCCTTTCTTCTGATGCCCATGAGACATTCCTAGAAACTTGGTTCCCATGGATATCCTATTCCGGACAAGATCATAGGGCGTTAAACCTATGCACCATGGTTAGTACCTGGACTGAACATAGGAGTTGGAATTAATTGCCCCTCCCTCTATTGCCCTTACCCTGCTCCCTTACCCAGCTTCATTCTTTTCTTACCGATTCTTTTTTCTTTCTCCCTTCTCTGATTTTTTCTGCTGTTCTTGTCTTCCTTTTTCAATGTTTTTTTTTGCTCAGGCTTTGTTTTATGGTTTTGTGCTTATTCCCCGGAGCCCTCCCTAAACAATTTTCTACATACTCACCGTAGGTCCCATCTTGAACTATCGCTATAATATAGCACACCATAAACAATTATATACATGTCAATCCTTTGGTATAATGCTGACTATAATATTAATAATAATATTTAACCTAAAAGTTAGCTCCATTCATCTTTGTCTCCTCGAAAATTCATATGACACTGTTGCATTATGGTTCAATGGGGAATGTAATCTGTCTCTAACTTTAGTGAATGTTGTAATTGTGAGAACTTGTGTTGTGAATTTGTATGTATAACTGTTTCTGGATGTACCAGACTTTTGTATTGAAAACTTTCAATGAATGCTATTGAACAAAAAAAGGAAAATGGAGGAAACGAAAGGAAAGGAAATGATGAAGGAATAAAAGGATAAAGGATGCAGGAAGGAAAGAAAAATAGAGGAAAGGAAATAATGAAGGAAGGAAAGCCAAGATGAAGGATGAAGGAAGGACAAAAAATTAGGGAAATTAAGGGAAAGAAAATGATGAAGGAGATCCAAACTGAAGGGTGGAGGATGGTATGAAAAAGAGAGAAAATTATAAAAATGGAAAAGATGAAGAAAATTAACCACTTAACGACCGCTCACTGTATATATACGTCGGCAGAATGGCACCGACAGGCACAATCACGTAGAGTGTACGTGATTGCCTTTGTACAGTTGGGGGGTCCAATCGGACCCCCCTTCTATACAGTGAGCAGTGGCTAAGTGTCCGGGAGCGTTCCGGGATGAGGGGGCAGCCATTCGTTTCTGGCCACCCCCTCGCGATCGCTCCCGGCGAATGGAAATGCCCCCTCTGTCTGTGTCAGACAGAGGGAGCAGGAGGAAGTGATGTCATCTCTGGTGCGGCGCTCACATATACCGAGCGCCGTACAAGAGAAGATATCAGGTCAGTGCACACAACACTACACTGACACCAGGACACATAGGGACATAAATCGCCCCCCAGGCCCCCCCAGACACCCCAGATCACCCCCCAGATCACCCCCCCAGCCCCCAGTCACAGTGTCACTGATTGCAGTGACCATTTATTTAGTGATCACTGCAATCAGTGACATTTGTGACTGTAAAAGTGTCACCAAAGTTTAGTCTTAGGTCCAGTGTAGCCCCCTAACCCCCCCCAATAAAGGTTTAACCCCCTGATCACCCCCCAGATAACCCTTTCACCCCCTATCACCACTGTCGCTTAGCGATCATTTTTCTGACCGCTGTCTTAGCGTCAGTGATGCCGATCGGCAGCCAGTAATTTTTTTTAGGTTCGCCGCAGGTTTTTATAGCGTCAGGTACCCCAATATATTATCTAATAAAGGTTTAACCCCCTTGATCGCCCCCAGGTAACCCTTTCACCCCCTATCACCACTATCACTAAGCGATCGTTTTTCTAAACGCTGTCTTAGTGTCTGTGATGCAGATCGGTAGCCGGTAATTTTTTTTAGGTTCGCCGCAGGTTTTTATAGCGTCAGGTACCCCAATATATTATCTAATAAAGGTTTAACCCCCTTGATTGCCCCCCAGGTAACCCTTTCACCCCCTATCACCACTGTCGCTAAGCAATTGTTTTTCTAAACGCTGTCTTAGTGTCGGTGATGCAGATCGTAGCCAGTAATTTTTTTTAGGTTCGCCGCATGTTTTTATAGCGTCAGGTACCCCAATATATTATCTAATAAAGGTTTAACCCCCTTGATCGCCCCCCAGGTAACCCTTTCACCCCCTATCACCACTGTCACTAAGTGATCGTTTTTCTAAACGCTGTCTTAGCGTCGGTGATGCAGATCGGTAGCCGGTAATTTTTTTTAGGTTCGCCGCAGGTTTTTATAGCGTCAGGTACCCCAATATATTATCTAATAAAGGTTTAACCCCCTTGATCGCCCCCCAGGTAACCCTTTCACCCCCTATCACCACTGTCGCTAAGCAATTGTTTTTCTAAACGCTATCTTAGTGTCGGTGATGCAGATCGTAGCCAGTATTTTTTTTTAGGTTCGCCGCAGGTTTTTATAGCGTCAGGTACCCCAATATATTATCTAATAAAGGTTTAACCCCCTTGATCGCCCCCCCAGGTAACCCTTTCACCCCCATCACCACTGTCGCTAAGCAATCGTTTTTCTAAACGCTGTCTTAGTGTCGGTGATGCAGATCGGTAGCTGGTAATTTTTTTTAGGTTCGCCGCAGGTTTTTATAGCGTCAGGTACCCCCATATATTATCTAATAAAGGTTTTAACCCCCTAATTGCCCCTAGTTAACCCTTTCACCAGTGATCACCATATAAGTGTTACGGGTGACGCTGGTTAGTTAGTTTGCTTTTTATAGTGTCAGGGCACCCGTCGTGTATATAACCCAATAAAGGTTTAACCCCCTGATCACCCGGCGGGTGATATCAATTAGGTTTTAGCGTCAGAGAGGGTCTGAGTCACACCCCAGGCAGCGTCAGGTTAGTGCCAGTAACGCTAACACCCACGCGTGAAGCATACACCCCCCTTAGTGGTATAGTATCTGAACAGATCAATATCTGATCTGATCAGATCTATACTAGCGTCCCCAGCAGTTTAGGGTTCCCAAAAACGCAGTGTTAGCGGGATCAGCCCAGATACCTGCTAGCACCTGCGTTTTGCCCCTCCGTCCAGCCCAGGCCCCCCAAGTGCAGTATCGATCGATCACTGTCACTTACAAAACACAACACACATAACTGCAGCGTTCGCAGAGACAGGCCTGATCCCTGCGACTCCAGTGCTGTAGGAGGTAATTTCACCACCACAGTTAAAAAAAAAAAAGCAAATATGCCGAAGCATTGGGGCAGCAGGGGCGGAGGAGCGATTTTGCTCCTAATGCCGCGTACATACGGTCGAAATTCCGACGGAGGCTTGCCCGTGGAAAAGTCCGACCATGTGTGTGCGGCATAACTTTTTTGCGGGAGGATGCCCCCATGCTTCGGCATATATAAATGGTGCGTGTATGCCCATCATTGGAAGTGGGTGGATGAAGGGCGGTATTCTAATGGTGGGCATACCCACCGATCAATCTCTTTTTTCGTTCAGCCAACTGGCTGCATGAAATAAAAAGATTACAATACATGTCCAACAAGGACCAGCAACGTACTGGTATGTTGCTGGACTTTGAATGTTTATACCAGAATGATGCCTGCGGGTTTAGTATCATCTTGGTATCATTCCTTTCAGCCTGCGGCCGGCTTTCATGTAAAAGCAATCCTAGCGGCTAATTAGCCTCTGGACTGCTTTTACAAGCAGTGGGAGGGAATGCCCCCCCCCCGGATATAAAAAGCGCCATTGGGAAATTGGGAAAGCATTTTATCACACCGATCTTGGTGTGGTCAGATGCTTTGAGGGCAGAGGAAAAATCTAGGGTCTAGAAGACCCCAGTTTTTTCAAAAAAAGAGTACCTGTCACTACCTATTGCTATCATAGGGGATATTTACATTCCCTGAGATAACAATAAAAATGATAAAAAAAAAATACTTGGAAGGAACAATTTAAAAATAAAATAAAAAAGCAAAATTAATAATAAATAAAAAAAAAAAAAAAAAAAAAAAAAAAAAAGCACCCCTGTCCTGCCCTGCTCTTGCCCAATGGCGAACGCAAGCGTCGGTCTGGCGTCATATGTAAACAGCAATTGCACCATGCATGTGAGGTATCACCGCGAAGGTCAGATCGAGGGCAATCATTTTAGCAGTAGACCTCCTCTGTAAATCTACTGGGGTAACCTGTAAAGGCTTTTAAAGACTTTTAAAAATGTATGTAGTTTGTCGCCAATGCGCGTTTGTGCGAAATTTTAAAGCATGTCGTGTTTGGTATCTATGTACTCGGCCTAAGATCATCTTTTTTATTTCATCAAACATTTGGGCAATATAGTGTGTTTTAGTGCATTAAAATTAAAAAAAGTGTATTTTTTAACCCAAAAAATGCGTTTGAAAAATCGCTGCGCAAATACTGTGTAGAAAAAAAAAATGCAACACCCACCATTTTAATCTGTAGGGCCTTTGCTTTAAAAATATATATATATAATGTTTGGGGGTTCAACATAATTTTCTTGCAAAAAAAAAATGTTTTCATGTAAACAAAAAGTGTCAAAAAGGGCTTTGTCTTCAAGTGGTTAGAAGAGTGGATGTAAGCTTCCTAATGTTGTGTATAAAATGCCAGAACAGTTCAAAACCCCCCCCAAATGACCCCATTTTGGAAAGTAGACACCCCAAGCTATATACTGAGAGGCATGTTGAGTCCATGGAATATTTTATATGTTGACACAAGTTGCGGAAAAACGACCATTTTTTTTTTTTTTTTGCACAAAGTTGTCACTAAATGATATATTGCTCAAACATGCCATGGGCATATGTGGAATTACACCCCAAAATACATTCTGTTGCTTCTCCTGAGTACGGGGATACCACATGTGTGAGACTTTTTGGGAGCCTAGCCATGTACGGGACCCCAAAAACCAAGCACCGCCTTCAGGCTTTCTAAGGGTGTAAATTTTTGATTTCACTTCTCACTGCCTATCACAGTTTCGGAGGCCATGGAATGCCCAGATAGCACAAAACCCCCCCAAATGACCCCATTTTGGAAAGTAGACACCCCAAGCTATTTGCTGAGAGGTATTGTGAGTATTTTGCAGATCTCGCTTTTTGTCACAAAGTTTTGAAAATTGAAAAAAAAAAAAAATATATATATATATATTTTCTTTCTTCATTTTCAAAAACAAATGAGAGCTGTAAAATACTCGCCATTCCTCTCAGCAAATAGCTTGGGGTGTCTATATTCCAAAATGGGGTCATTTGGGGGGGTTTTGTGCGATTTTGGCATTTTATGGCCTTCGAAACTGTGATAGGTAGTGAGGAGTGAAATCAAAAATTTGTGCCTAGAAATCCTGAAGGTGGTGCTTGGTTTTCGGGGTCCCGTATGCGGCTAGGCTCCTAAAAAGTCCCACACATGTGGTATCCCCGTACTCAGGAGAAGCAGAAAAATGTATTTTGGGGTGTAATTCCACATATAACCATGGCATGTGTGAGCAATATATCATTTAGTGACAACTTTTTGTATTTTTTTTTTTTTTTTGTCATTATTCAATCACTTGGGACAAAAAAAATTATATTCAATGGGCTCAACAGGCCTCTCAGCAATTTCCTTGGGGTGTCTACTTTCTAAAATGGGGTCATTTGGGGGGGTTTTGTGCTATTTTGGCATTTTATGGCCTTCGAAACTGTGATAGGTAGTGAGGAGTAAAATCAAAAATTTGCGCCCTTAGAAATCCTGAAGGCGGTGCTTGGTTTCCGGGGTCCCGTACGCGGCTAGGCTCCCAAAAAGTCCCACACATGTGGTATCCCCGTACTCAGGAGAAGCAGCAGAATGTATTTTGGGGTGCAATTCCACATATAACCATGGCATGTGTGAGCAATATATCATTTAGTGACAACTTTTTGTAATTTTTTTTTTTTTAGTCATTATTCAATCACTTGGGACAAAAAAATAAAAAATTCAATGGGCTCAACATGCCTCTCAGCAATTTCCTTGGGGTGTCTACTTTCCAAAATGGGGTCATTTGGGGGGGGGTTTGTACTGCCCTGTCATTTTAGCACCTCAAGAAATGAGATAGGCAGTCATAAATTTAAAGCTGTGTAAATTTCAGAAAATGTACCCTAGTTTGTAAACTCTATAACTTTTGCGCAAACCAATAAATATACGCTTATTGACATTTTTTTTACTAAAAACATGTGGCTGAATACATTTTGGCCTAAATGTATGACTACAATTGAGTTTATTCGATTTTTCTTATAACAAAAAGTAGAAAATATCATTTTTTTCAAAATTTTCGGTCTTTTTCCGTTTATATCGCAAAAAATAAAAATCGCAGAGGCAATCAAATACCATTAAAAGAAAGCTCTATTTGTGGGAAGAAAAGGACGCAAATTTCGTTTGGGTACAACATTGCATGTCCGCACAATTTACAGTTAAAGCAGCGCAGTGCAAAATTCTGAATTCACCTCTGGTCCTCTAGCTACCAAATGGTCCGGGGCTTAAGTGGTTAAGGATGCAGGAAGGAAGGAAAAAGAGAAAAAAATGAGAAGAAAGAAACTAATGAAGGAAGGAAAAGCAAGGGTGAAGGATGCAGGAAGAACAGAAAATAAAGGAAAGGAGAGGAAAGAAAATGATGCAGGAAGTGAAGGATGAATGGTGGAGGAAGAATAGAAAAAGAGAGGAAATGAGAAGAAATTAAATGATAAAAGAAGGAAAGGATTACAGCTGCAGTAAGGAAATAAAAGTGAAATGAGAGGGAAGAAATAATGAAGGAAGGAAAAGCAGGGATGAAGGATGCAGGAGAGATTTAAAATGGAAGAAATTACTAGACAGAAAATGATGAAGGAAGTAAAGGATGAAGGAAGGTGGGAGGAAAGAAAAATAGATAAAATTTGATTAAAGGCAGTGATGTGGGAAGTAAAGCATGAGGAATGCAGGAAGGAGAAAATGAGAAGAAATAAAATGATGAAGGAAGGAATTGACTAAGGGTGGAGGAAGGAAAAAAAGAGAGAGGAAATGAGAGGAAATGTAATAATGAAGGATAAAGGATGCAGGAAGGACAGGCAATGTAAGAAATGAGAGGCCAGAAAATGACGAAGGAGGTAAAGGATGAAGCATGAATAAAATAATGAAAAAGAGATTAAATTAGACAAATGGAAATGAAAGAACTGAATGAAGGATGCAAAAAGAAAAGAAAAAGAGAGAAAATGAGAGAAAAGGAAATGATGAATAAATGATAAAGGATGCAGGAAGGAAAGAAAAAAGCTAGATAATGAGAGCAAAGGAAATGAGTAAAAGGAAGGAATGGATGAAGGGTGGAGGAAAGAATGAAAGAAAGAAAGAAAGAAAGAAAGAAAGAAAGAGAGAGAAAAAGAGAGAGAGAGGGGGAGAGAGAGAGCAAGAGAGAGAGAGAGAGAGAGAGAGAAAATTAAATAATGAAAGAAGAAAAGGCAAAGATGAATGGTGGAGGACGGATAGAAAAAGAGAGGAAATTAGACAAAAAAAACAATTAACTGGTTCAGCTCTTTGTCCAAAGAGTGAACTGGTAATCACAAGCTGATGGCTGCAGCAGGAGCTTTATCAGCTTGTGTGGATTTTGTTCAGTAGGCTCCCAGCTTCAAAGTGAAAGTGATGTTGCAGTTGTATAGCCACCAATCACTTTCACAGAGCGGGCAGAGCGGGGGCACCCCTCCCTACCAATGGCGGCCCCTCCCCCTGATATTCCCAGGCTGTCCCTCTCTTACCTAGAGCCCAGGACCACAACCACCAGCTCCAGGATGGAGAGCAGTGTGACAGTGAGACATATCCATGCCTTGATCTGACATGTAAACAAAGAAACTGGAAGCAATGATTATTATGTTACTTCCCAGTTTCAGATCAACCATTTACTGGCCAGGAAACAGTGCAGATCAGTGTTCGGTTAGGTGGTGTCAAGGGCAGGGAGACATTGGCATCTATTAAACCCCTAAAGTCTCCAAAAAGAGTATGTGTCACCTGCCCAATGTTATCACATAGGGGTTTATTAACCCCTTGTGATAGCAATCAACTACAAAGAAATAAATAAAAGAGAAAAATTATAATAACATGTATTAGAAATGTTTATTTACATTTTTTGTAACCCTCATTGGCATGCACACATGTGCAAAAACAAATGCAAACTCATGCCCAAGGTGCACATGTGTATGTAAACTGCAGTTGCACCATACATGTGATGTATCAACAGGAATGTCATAGTAAGAGTAATAATTCTAGCACAAGAACTCCTGATGAGCTGTAACTCTAAACAGATGAGCTCTAAAGGCTTTTAAAGTGTCACCTATGGAGATTTTAGGGTACCTTACTTTTCTTTGCAATATCACAAGTGCACACAATTTTAAGATAATTGGCATATTAGGTATCTACTGTATTTACTCAATGTAACCTCATCTTTTACAGTTTACCAAAACATTACCAAAAAATATTTTGTGTGTTTGCACTAAACTTAATTTTATTATATTTTTTCCTGAAAATTTGCCTTTAACAATTGTGCAAATATCATGTGACATAAACATTTGCAACTTTCATCTATATATTCTACATGGTCTCTGCTTTCAGAAAATATATAATGTTCTGGGGGTTTAAGTAATTGTATTGCCAAAAATGAAGATCTGTACATGTGTGCAAAAAAAAAAAAAAAATGTCTCTAGAGCCAAACTGATTAAGGAATGAAAGGCAAGGATGAAGGATGCAGTAAGGACAGTATATGGAGGAAATGAGACAAAAGAAAATGATAAAGGGAGTAAATGAGGAGAGTGGGAAAAGGAAAGAAAAAGAGAGGAAATGTGACGAAGGGAAATGATGAAAGAAGTAAAGGATGAAGGATGCAGGAAGGAAAGAAAAAGAGAGGAAATGTGACGAAGGGAAATGATGAAGGAAGTAAAGGATGAAGGATGCAGGAAGGAAAGAAAAAGAGAGGAAATGTGACGAAGGGAAATGATGAAGGAAGTAAAGGATGAAGGATGCAGGAAGGAAAGAAAAAGAGAGGAAATGAGATGAAGGGAAATGATGAAGGAAGTAAAGGATAAAGGATACAGTAAGGACAGTATATAGAGGAAATGAGACGAAAGAAAATGATAAAGGGAGTAAAAAATGAGAGAAGTAAAGGATGAAGGATGCAGGAAGGAAATAAAAAGAGAGGAAATGAGACAAAGGGAAACGGTGAAGGAAATAAAGGATGAAGGATGCAGGAAGTAAAGAAAAATGGAAGAGAAATGTGAAGAACGGAAATGATGAAGGAAGTAAAGGATGAAGGATGCAGGAAAGAAAGAAAAAGAGAGGAAATGAGATGAAGGGAAATGATGAAGGAAGGAAAGAAAAGGAGAGAAAATGAGAAGAAATTAAAAATAAAGTATGGTTGAAGGAAAGGAATAAATAAGTTGTAGTAGCTCAATGAGATGCCTCAATCCTGTATTGGTTTTTGGTATTAAAATGAAGAAATAAAAAATAAAATAAAAGTTGCAGTGGAATATGACATATATTTATTAGATACAGCTGTTTACTTTCCATTTTCCTCTCCTCTCTTTCCTTTCCCCCTACCCTGTTTTCCTCTCCCATCCTCTCTTCTGGTATCATCTTTTTCCATCTCCTCATTTCTCTCTCCTCTCCTCTGAGCTGTGAAAGGTTTCAGTGAAACCATGAAGACCCAAGATTCTCCTAAGGGTACATCGCTGTCTTTGAAGTGGGCAATTCTATTCAGAGATCCAGGCCTCACTTCCTTGTTGGGTGTTTGAGTAAGTGACGTCCCTGCAATTTTTATGAGATCTGTGACTCTGAGGCATCAGGTAATCTGATCAGACATTTGATTACATTTCACAGCCTTGTCTCCTTTATTAAAATTTCCCAGAATCCTTGGCGGCTGTCTTATTGCTGCTCAATGCTAATAAAAGTCTCTCCCCCCTGGGACAAACAATAAATGAAAAAGCTCTACTACCAAAACATACCACCCTCGGCTTATACCTCCACATGGATTCAATGATTTTAGAGTCCCGCTCTAATGAAAAACACTAGTAATGCCTATCATAACAACAACAAAGATTTTACATTATTATTTTCCATTATATAGATTATACCAAACACAGCTTGTATTCATAGAATATATATATATTATGTAAGTGGTAAATAGCACAACCAATTTTAGTTAGGATTTAAATTTCAACATCATAACATTTTATGATCAAAATAAAAACAGATTACCAAAGGTACAGGATGCAGATTGGGTTAAAGTGGACATAATCTCAGAAAGCGAAGATTTGCTATGCTAGCCTTGAAAGGGTAAAGCACAGCTTTTCTTTAAAGTGGAACTATGGGCAAAAAAAAAGAAGAAGAAGACATTATATATATATATATATATATATATATATATATATATATATATATATATATATACTGTATAGTCCCAAGGGTAGCCACAGCACTCTATGTTTAAGATAAATGCATAGGTGCTCACCCACAAAGAAGTACATACAAATCCAAAACCAACACAGAAACACTCACAGGTCTTGCAGAGGAGGTAGATACAAAATATCAGCTTTTTTTTTTATTGTCAATGTTTCAATAAAGCTCAGTCTTGACAAAAACAGATCGCAGGTGCAATGCTTTTCAGGCCCCCACAAAAAAAATAGTAAATGCACATTTTTTACCTGCAAAAAAATGTGCATTTATTTTTATTTTTTTAAAGGTGAACTTATCCTTTAATAATGCTGCTGTTGAAGGGTGGCTACACTGCTCCTCCATAGATATAGTGAGCATAACAACTCTAAAGCCTCGTACACACGACCGAGTTTCTCGTCCAAAACCGACAAGAAAAGTGCCGAGAGAGCTTTATTGTCGAGAAAACCGTTCGTGTCTATGGTTTTACGACGAGAAAACTGCCGTGAATCTCGACGAGAAAAATAGAGAACCTGCTCTCTATTTTCTCGTCCGGATTCTAGATTTTCTCGTCGTGTTTCTCGTCGGCCTGTTTTGCAACGAGAAAATGGTTTGTGTGTATGCTTTTACGACTCTTCGAAAAGCGTGCATGCTCAGAATCAAGTATAAGACGGGAGCGCATCTTCTGGTAAAACAAGCCTTCGTAGTGGAGATAGCACATTCGTCATGCTGCAACGGACTGAAGAGCACAAAGACTGAAAAGCGCGAATCGTCTCTTTCCAAAATATACTTCACACGCGGTAACACAAGATCAGCAAAAGCAGCCCAAGGGGTGGCGCCAGGGAAATCGATCTTCCCCTTTATACTGCCGTCGTACGTGCTGGACGTGACCGCGCAGAACAGCAACGAGATTTGGAATTGTCAGTGTGTACGCATGGAAAGCTTGACGAGAAACTCGTCAAGGTTAACAAGAATCTCGTCCAGAAAAACGACGTGTTTTTAACGACGAGAAACTCGGTCGTGTGTACGAGGCTTAAGACAGGATGTGTATTACTGGCCATATCACTAGGTGAAATAAATAAATAAATCCTTAAACAGAAAACAAATGCAGCCACTAAACCCTAGGACTGGTGATATGAAATATATTACATCTTTATTCATGGTTAAGTAGTTAGTCTGGTTGAAAAAAGACACAAGTCCATTTCGTTCAACCAATGAAAGTGGAAAAATATATATCTTTAAAGGGGAGCTTAACCGTAAAGTGGAACTTCCGCTCATCGGAACCCTCCCCCCCTCCGTTATCACATTTGGCACCTTTCAGGGGGAGGGGGGTGCAGATACCTGTCTAAGACAGGTATTTGCACCCACTTCTGGGAGTCCTCACTGCGGGAATTCTGCGGGTAGTGCGTCACTTCCCGCAGAATACCCGTTGTGTTCTGGGAAACACTCGGCTCCCAGAACACAACAGGGACCAGTGAGGACGGCGCAGCGCGACTCGCGCATGCGCCGTAAGGAACCGGGCAGGGAAGCCGCAAGGCTTCACTGCCTGGTTCCCTCACCGAGGATGGCGGTGGGGGCAGCAGAGTGACGAGCGATTGCTCGTCCTCTGCTGCCGACGTCACTGGACCCCAGGACAGGTAAGTGTCCTAATATTAAAAGTCAACAGCTGCTGTATTTGTAGCTGCTGGCTTTTAATATTTTTTGTTTATGGAGAAACTCCGCTTTAAACAAACTAAAAAAAAAAAAATCATACAATTCTATATACACAGTCCTATATCCACAGTTGATCCAGAGGAAGCCAAAAAAAAAAACAGCAAATCATTATCCAATTTGCTCCAGCAGGGGAAAAAAATCCTTCCTGTTCCCTTGAGAGGCAATTGGATATTCCCTGGATCAAATTTACCTATTCATGGATTTAGAAAATAAATAAAGTAGAACTAAAGTCTTAATTGAAAAAAAAAAAAAAACTGCGAGCAGGCAGACTGTTTATTGCATAAGAAACACACAATGGGGTTGATTTACTAAAGCTGGAGAGTGCAAAATCTGGTGCAGCTGTACATGGTAGCCAATAAGCTTCCAATCAGCTTGTTCAATTAAGCTTTGATAAAAAAAAAAACTGGAAGCTGATTGGTTTCTATGCAGAGCTGCACCAGATTTTGCACTATCCGGTTTTAGTAAATCAACCCTTATGCCTCTTCTGCAAGAAAATTAACTTATCTGTCTGTTTGCAGTCTTACACTGTACGCTGAGCTGAGCATGAGCAGCTCTGTTTACATTTTGGCACAATGCTTGCTGGACAACTGTACTCGGAAGTGACGTCATCCCACCCTGGCCAATCAAGATGGCCTAAGACCTGCAGGCTGAAGAAGCTGAGGAGAAGATGTCAACACTGCTAGGAGACCTCAGGCCATTGAAGCAGAGGTAAGTATTATGACTTTAGTTAAATCACTCTTCTTGGTGCTTAGTCTAAAATCTAAAATTTGCTTTAGGACTTGGTCCTTCATAGACAGAAATACTTTTTTTTAGTAGCGTAGGAGAAGGGTTGAATTCTTGTAAGATTTTTGTTGCAGTCTGTGTCTTCATTGCAGATCTTATCTCACTTCCTGTCTGGTCACCATGAAAAAAATTGACATGAAAGCTCGCTAACAAAGCCATGGAGAGCAGTAAAAATCTGGTATAGTCTGTAATCTGTTACTACTCTTTCCAACAAAAAAGAATAAAAATTGGTTGGACATACACTATAATTTGGTGATTAATTAAAAAGAAATACTGTAACTTAACTGGTGCTGGAACTTCAGCGAAACTCAAACAATCCTGGCTGGTTCCTTCTCCAATTATTATATTATTATTATTATTATTATTATTATTATTATTTAGGTACTTATATAGCGCCGTCAATTTACGCAGCGCTTTTATATAATTCACCATATCCATAAATGCCCAGAACCCTGAAGATAGGTTGCCCCAGGCCCCAAAATGCATTGGATGTATTTTTATGGAATTACCATAAGGCCCCTTTCACACTGAGGCGCTTTGCAGGCGCTATTGCGCTAAAAATAGCACCTGCAATGCGCCGCAGAAAAGCCGTTCAAAAGTATCCAATGTGAAAGCCTGAGGGCTTTCACACTGGAGCGTTGCGCTTGCAGGAGGGTCAAAAAACTCCTGCAAGCCGCATCTTTGAGGCGCAATAGGAGCGCTAAAAATAGCGCTCCTATAGCGCCCCTGCCCATTGAAGTCAATGGGGTAGCGCCTCCAAAACGTCCGCAAAACCCTGCAAAGAGGCGTTGTTGCAGGCGTTTTTAACCCATTTTCTGCCGCTAGCGGGGGTTAAAATCCCCCCGCTAGCGCCCGCAAATCGCGGCAAAAAATACGGTATAACGGCACTAAAAATAGCCAGTGTGAAAGTAGCCTAAAGAATTAGAAATCAACTATCGAGTTTATGACACTTTGTACCTCTCACCCAACACTACCAACGTCGGTTTGCTCAGGAACCAGCACCTAGATGGGGTTCCCAGGCGAGGCTTTGCTTTGCATGTGTCCAGAACAATAAGGTTTTATTACATTGTTGGATTTTTTGGTGTGCACTTGGTTTTCTATTGTTGGTCTTCCAAAAGTTGAACAGTCAAGGTCCAATACATGGGCCTTGCACATGGCTACTATTCAACCACTAACTTTGGTATATATCAGTATAACAGACTGACTTTCAAGCAATACCATATGCTTCCAAATTTATACACTTTAAATAAACGCAATATATTTTTTTCTTTTCCACATTCAAAAGATTTTAACCTGCTACATTTTCAAATTACAGGACTAGAAGTAAACCCAATATCCTGTGCACTAGGTGTATTCTACCGAAATGCCAGGGGCTATTGCCGCAAGGAATGAATGATTCCCATGGGGCCAGTCTCAAAATTGTCTTTTATTACAGCTGTAATATAGTGAGCGGGAAATGGAAGACATTAAACATGTATGAGGAGAGTTTAATTACATTTTGAGGCTATGGATTAATATTATGAAAAAGGGTTACATAGCAAGTCAAACAAAAATTAAGTCAGATGAAAGGCGATATTTAAATATGAAGCCTGAGAAAAGGAAATGCCGCAAATTTATGAAAGCAATTAGCAGGTGGGAACAGGAGAAAAAACGCACACACACCTACACATGAAAGCAAAGGATAAATGTACTTTTAGTACTGTTATCCGTTAAAAGTCTCCCAGAACCCTCCTCAAGCTAAACATTTACCAGTTCCCATTATACCAAGCTACCTCATACCCAGAAGATCCAGGTATTTTCTTCACTCCCTGTGGCAGGGGATCGAAATAAGGGAGCATGTGTTGCTGGGTGGGTGGGGGGCATAATATTAATCGTTTTAAATCAACCTGTATAGACAATGTTTTTTTTATTAAAAATTAAAAGGATGAGTGGGCAAACAGGCAGAGAGACCTGCAGCATTCTGAGGTTCTCCTATAAAATCAGTGGAGGCCCGTCCATTAGGGGTGCACAGCGCCGCACCCCCCATCCATGTGTCCAGCCCCCTAATCTACATACTGGGCACCAGATGCATGGATTCCAATGGAGAGGGTGTTTTCTTTGAAGCACGTGATTAGCCAGAGGCTCTAATAGGGTTCAAAAAAGGGTGGGCTCGGGGCGCAGAGCACTGCGCTTCGAGCCCACCCAGTTGTGTGACAATAGTGAATGAATATTCGCTATTGTAACACTGATTCTCCTCCCAGCCAATCAGGATGCGGGTCCTGAGACCCGTTTCCTGATCAGCACGAAAGGAGAAGCATTGTTATTGGCCAGGGGAGGGGGGGTAGGAGACGCACAACCCGAGGAGACGCACGGCCAGAGGAGAAGCAGGGGAAGACCAACTGACCCACCAGCTGCCATGACGGCTCACCTGCAGCGGCTCAGCCATCCAGCACTCCCCGGCTCAGACAGGGGAGGGAGGAAGGGGAAATCGGAGTCATCCCGGGCAGGACATCTGCCTCCTAAGGTAAGGAGGCTGTCCGTTCCCTGCATTCATGTCCGTCTCCGGGGGGGGGGGGGGGGGCAGGGGTAAACGGCCTTGTCTCCTGCTGATGGGAGGGGGGAGAAGGTGGTGTTGGCTTGCCGCACCCCCAAATTATCGAGCACCAGATCGCTGTGCTGACAAGGCATAGATCCTGTGTCTCTGCAAAGCAGGGACAATGATTCATGTCTTCCCCTAGTAAAAGCACCACACGCTGTTTAGAAAAACACTGGCTAGGAACACAGTTAACCCTTTGATCGCCTCTAATGTTAACCCCTTCCCAGCCAGTGTCATTAGTACAGTGACAGTACATATTTTTTAGCACTGATCACTGTATTAGTGTCACTGGTCCCCAAAAAGTGTCAAAAGTGTAAATTAGTGTCAGAATGTCTGCCGCAATATCGCAATCTCACTATAAGTCGCTGATCGCGGCCATTACTAGTAAATAAATAAATAAAAATATCCTATAGTTTGTAGACGCTATAACTTTTGCGCCAACCAATCAATATACGATTTTTGTGATTTTTGCATCAAAAATATGTAGCAGAATACATATTGACCTAAATTTATGAAGAAATTCGATTTTTTTTATTGGATATATTTTATAGCAGAAAGTAAAAAATATTGTTTTTGTCTTCTAAATTGTTAGTCTTTTTTGTTTATAGCGCAAAAAAATTAAATAAAAATGCAGGTGATGAAATACCACCAAAAGAAAGCTCTATTTGTGGGAAAAAAAGGACATCAATTTTATTTGGGTAAAGTGTCGCACAACCACGCAATTGTCAGCGAAAGTAACGTAGTGCTGTATCACAAAAAATGGCCTGGTCATGAATGGGGTAAATCTTCTGGAGGTTAAGTGGTTAAATAAAAAATAGAGTACAGGGCCATAATGTAGTTGATGTGTATGAATTATTTTTGGAGAATAAGGATATTATTTTACGTTACTTTAAAGTATTGATTTTTATTGTAGTGTTAAACTTCCTTTACTTTACCCTCTGTGGCTAATCAGGAGTTTCCGTAGTGTAGTGGTTATCACGTTCGCCTAACACGCGAAAGGTCCCCGGTTCGAGACCGGGCGGAAACAGTTTTTTTTTTTTTCTTCTGATGTGAGAGTATTAACCCCTTAACGACCGCTCACTGTATATATACGTCGGCAGAATGGCACGGACAGGCACAATCACGTACCTGTACGTGACTGCCTTCGTATAGATGGGGGGTCCCATCGGACCCCCCTTCTATACAGTGAGCGGTCGGCATCGTTCCGGGAGCGATCCGTGATGAGGGGACGGCCATTAGCTACCGGCCACCCCCTCGCGATCGCTCCCGGGGAATGAGAATCTTCCTCTGCCTGTGTAATGTTTACACATGCAGGAGGAAGTGATGTCATCTCTCTTGCGGCGCTCACATATACCGAGCGCCGTGGAGAGAAGACATATAGGTTAGTGCACTAAACAGCACACTGACACCAGCACACATAGGCACACGATCGCCCCCCAGGCCCCCCCAGACACCCCCAGATCACCCCCCAGATCACCCCCAAGCCCCCAGTTACAGTGTCACTGATTGCAGTGACCATTTATTTACTGATCACTGCAATCAGTGACATTTGTGACTGTAAAAATGTCAGGGCAGTTAGTTTTAGGTCCAGTGTAGCCCCCTAACCCCCCCTAATAAAGGTTTAACCCCTTGATCGCCCCCCAGGTAACCCTTTCACCCCCTAGCACCACTGTCACTAAGCAATCGTTTTTCTGATCGCTGTCTTAGTGTCGGTGGTGCCGATAGGTAGCCAGTTATTTTTTTTTTAGGTTCGCCGCAGGTTTTTATAGCGTCAGGAACCCAATATATTACCTAATAAAGGTTTAACCCCTTGATTGCCCCCCAGGTAACCCTTTCACCCCCTTTTGCCAGTGTCACTAAGCGATCGTTTTTCTGATTGCTGTATTAGTGTCGGTGGTGCCGATAGGTAGCCAGTTATTTTTTTTAGGTTCGCCGCAGGTTTTTCTAGCGTTAGGTACCCCCATATATTACCTAATAAAGGTTTAACCCCTTGATCGCCCCCCAGGTAACCCTTTCACCCCCTTTTGCCAGTGTCACTAAGCGATCGTTTTTCTGATCGCTGTATTAGTTATGCTGGTGCCGCTAGGTAGTCAGTTATTTTTTTTAGGTTCGCCGCAGGTTTTTATAGCGTCAGGTACCGCCATATATTATCTAATAAAGGTTTTAACCCCCTAATTGCCCCTAGTTAACTCTTTCACCAGTGATCACCGTATAAGTGTTACTGGAGACACTGGTTAGCCAGTTAGTTATTTTGTTATTTAGGTTCCCCGTCAGGTTTTTATATAGCGTCAGGTACCCCCATATATTACCTAATAAAGGTTTAACCCCCTGATTGCCCCTAGTTAACCCTTTCACCAGTGATCACCATATAAGTGTTACGGGTGACGCTGGTTAGTTAGTTTGCTTTTTTATAGTGTCAGGGCACCCGCCGTATATAACCCAATAAAGGTTTAACCCCCTGATCGCCCGGCGGGTGATATCAATTAGGTTTTAGCGTCAGAGAGGGTCTGCGTCGCCCCAGGCAGCGTCAGGTTAGTGCCAGTAACGCTAACACCCACGCATGAAGCATACACCTCCCTTAGTGGTATAGTATCTGAACAGATCAATATCTGATCTGATCAGATCTATACTAGCGTCCCCAGCAGTTTAGGGTTCCCAAAAACGCAGTGTTAGCGGGATCAGCCCAGATACGTGCTAGCACCTGCGTTTTGCCCCTCCGTCCAGCCCAGGCCACCCAAGTGCAGTATCGATCGATCACTGTCACTTACAAAACACAACACACATAACTGCAGCGTTCGCAGAGACAGGCCTGATCCCTGCGACTCCAGTGCTGTAGGAGGTGATTTCACCACCACAGTAAAAAAAAAAAAGCATATATGCCGAAGCATGGGGGCAGCAGGGGCGGAGGAGCGGAGGAGCGATTTTGCTCCTAATGCCGCGTACATATGGTCAAAATTCCGACGGAGTCTTGCCCGTGGAAAAGTCAGACCGTGTGTACGCGGCATAACTTTTGCGGGAGGATGCCCCCATGCTTCGGCATATATAAATGGTGCATGTATGCCCATCATTAGAAGTGGGTGGATGAAGGGAGGTATTCTTAATAGTGGGCATACTCACCGATCAATCTCTTTTTTTCATTCAGCCAACAGACTGCATGAAAAAAAAGATTACAATACATGTTCAACAAGGACCAGCAACGTACTGGTATGTTGCTGGAATTTGAATGGTTATACCAGATTGATGCCTGCGGGTTTAGGTATCATCTTGGTATCATTCTTTTCAGCCAGTGGCCCGCTTTCATGTAAAAGCAATCCTAGCGGCTAATTAGCCTCTGGACTGCTTTTACAAGCAGTGGGAGGGAATGTCCCCCCCCCCCGCGGATATAAAAAGCGCCATTGGGAAATTGGGAAAGCATTTTATCACACCGATCTTGGTTTGGTCAGATGCTTTGAGGGCAGAGGAAAGATCTAGGGTCTTAAAGACCCCAGTTTTTTCAAAAAAAGAGTACCTGTCACTACCTATTGCTATCATAGGGGATATTTACATTCCCTGAGATAACAATAAAAATGATAAAAAAAAAAAAATATATGGAAGGAACAGTTTAAAAATAAAATAAAAAAGCAAAATTAATATTAAAAAAAAGCACCCCTGTCCCGCCCTGCTCTTGCCCAATGGCGAATGTAAGCGTCGGTCTGGCGTCATATGTAAACAGCAATTGCATCATGCATGTGAGGTATCACCGCAAAGGTCAGATCGAGGGCAGTCATTTTAGCAGTAGACCTCCTCTGTAAATCTAACGTGGTAACCTGTAAAGGCTTTTAAAAATGTATGTAGTTTGTCGCCACTGCGCGTTTGTGCGAAATTTTAAAGCATGTCGTGTTTGGTATCTATGTACTCAGCCTAAGATCATTTTTTTTATTTCATCAAACATTTGGGCAATATAGTGTGTTTTAGTGCATTAAAATTAAAAAAAGTGTATTTTTTCCCCAAAAAATCGCTGCGCAAATACTGTGTGGGAAAAAAAATGCAACACCCACCATTTTAATCTGTAGGGCCTTTGTTTTAAAACAATATATAATGTTTGGGGGTTCAACATAATTTTCTTGCAAAAAAAAAAAAATGTTTTCATGTAAACAAAAAGTGTCAGAAAGGGCTTTGTCTTCAAGTGGTTAGAAGAGTGGATGTAAGCTTCCTAATGTTGTGTATAAAATGCCAGGACAGTTCAAACCCCCCCCCCCCAAATGACCCCATTTTGGAAAGTAGACACCCCAAGCTATATACTGAGAGGCATGTCGAGTCCATGGAATATTTTATATGTTGACACAAGTTGCGGAAAAAATACATTTTATTTTCAAATTTTTTTTTTTTTGCTCAAAGTTGTCACTAAGTGATATATTGCTCAAACATGCCATGGGCATATGTGGAATTACACCCCAAAATACATTCTGTTGCTTCTCCTGAGTACGGGGATACCACATGTGTGAGACTTTTTGGGAGCCTAGCCGCGTACGGGACCCCAAAAACCAAGCACCGCCTTCAGGCTTTCTAAGGGTGTAAATTTTTGATTTCACTCCTCACTGCCTATCACAGTTTCGGAGGCCATGGAATGCCCAGATGGCACAAACCCCCCCAAATGACCCCATTTTGGAAAGTAGACACCCCAAGCTATTTGCTGAGAGGTATGGTGAGCATTTTGCAGATCTCGCTTTTTGTCACAAAGTTTTGACAATAGAAAAAATAAAATAAAAAATTATTTTCTTTCTTCATTTTCAAAAACAAATGAGAGCTGTAAAATACTCACCATGCCTCTCAGAAAATAGCTTGGGGTGTCTACTTTCCAAAATGGGGTCATTTGGGGGGGTTTTGTGCTATTTTGGCATTTTATGGCCTTCGAAACTGTGATAGGTAGTGAGGAGTGAAATCAAAAATTTGTGCCCTTAGAAATCCTGAAGGCGGTGCTTGGTTTTCGGGGTCCCGTACGCGGCTAGGCTCCTAAAAAGTCCCACACATGTGGTATCCCCGTACTCAGGAGAAGCAGCAAAATTTATTTTGGGGTTCAATTCCACATATAACCATGGCATGTGTGAGCAAAATATCATTTAGTGACAACTTTTTAATTTTTTTGTTTTTTGTCATTATTCAATCACTTGGGACAAAAAAAAATATTCAATGGGCTCAACGTGCCTCTCAGCAATTTCCTTGGGGTGTCTACTTTCCAAAATGGGGTCATTTGGGGGGGGGGTTGTACTGCCCTGCCATTTTAGCACCTCAAGAAATGAGACAGGCAGTCATAAATTAAAAGCTGAGTAAATTCCAGAAAATGTACCCTAGTTTGTAGACGCTATAACTTTTGCGCAAACCAATAAATATATGCTTATTGACATTTTTTTTACTAAAGACATGTGGCTAAATACATTTTGGCCTAAATGTATGACTAAAATTTAGTTTATTCGATTTTTCTTATAACAAAAAGTAGAAAACATCATTTTTTTTTCTAAATTTTCAGTCTTTTTCTATTTATATCGAAAAAAAAAATCGCAGAGGCAATCAAATACCATTAAAAGAAAGCTCTATTTGTGGGAAGAAAAGGACGCAAATTTCGTTTGGGTACAACATTGCATGTCCGCACAATTTCCAGTTAAAGCAGCGCAGTGCCAAATTGTGAAAACACCTCTGGTCATTAAGCTGCGTAATGGTCCGGTCCTTAAGTGGTTAAAGTAGAACTATAGACAAAACTTTTTTTTTTATTTTGGATAGAGCAAGGGAGGGGGATAACCCAGGTCAGATTTTTTTTCACCATCTCTGTCACATTGCGGAGATTTCCCTTCACTTCTTGTCCCATAGCCAAACAGGAAGTGAGAGGAAATCTCTGAAAATGTTATTCTTTGGGGACCCCAAGGTCACTAGAACTAGTGTCCCCATTGGAAGATTTCCTCTTTATTATTTTTCTGGGGACAACACAAAATGTGGGGTTTTCTTTTACTTTTACTTTCAATGATAATGGTAAACGGGACAAATATAGAGGGTGAGTCTCCCTAATGGGGGCACAGACAGCAATAAAAAGTGACTATCCAAATCTAAAAAAAAAGGTTTTGTCTTTAGTTACACTTTAACCACTTAACGACCGCCCACCGCCGATTTACGTCGGCAGAATGGCACGGACAGGCAGAATCACGTAGATCTACGTGATCGCCTTTGTGCAGTTGGGGGGTCCATCCGGACCCCCCTTCACTGCAGTGAGCGGCCGTTAAGTGTTCGGGAGCGATCAGGCATGAGGGGGCGGCCGCTCGATTCCGCCCCCCCCCTCGCGATCGCTCCCGGCCAATGAAATTGCTTCCTCCGCCATGTGATGTAAACACAGGCTGGAGGAAGTGATGTCATCTCCCTCGCCGCGGTCTTTTCGTTCCCGGCGCCGAGGAGTGAAGACAGAGGTTAGTGCTCCAACAGTCCACTGACACGTAGGTACACATAGGCACACAAATCACCCCCCAGTCACCCCCAGATCACCCCCCAGGTCACCCCAAAGCCCCCAATCACAGTGTCACTGATTGCAGTGATCATTTATTTTACTGATCACTGCATTTAGTGTCATCTGTGATTGTAAAAAGTTGCAAGGCAGTTAGGATTAGGCCCCTTTAGGTCCAGGGTAGCCCCCTAACCCCCCCTAATAAAGGTTTAACCCCTTGATCACCCCCCAGGTAACCCTTTCACCCCCTAACTTCAGCGTCACTAAGCGATTGTTTTTCCGATCGCTGTATTCGTGTCGCTGGTGTTTTAGATAGGCAGTTATTTTTTTTTTAGGTTCGCCGCAGGTTTTTATTGGTGTCAGGTACCCCCATATTTAACCTAATAAAGGTTTTAACCCCCTGATTGCCCCTAGTTAACCCTTTCACCAGTGATCACCATATAAAGGTTACGGGTGACGCTGGTTGATTAGTTTGCTTTTTATAGCATCAGGGCACCCGCCGTATATAACCCAATAAAGGTTTAACCCCCCTGATCGCCCGGCGGGTGAGATCAATTAGGTTTTAGCGCCAGAGAGGGTCTGCGTCGCCCCAGGCAGTGTTAGGTTAGTGCCAGTAACGCTAACACCCACGCGCAAAGCATACACCCCCCTTAGTGGTATAGTATCTGATCAGATCTATACTAGCATCCCCAGCGGTTTAGGGTTCCCAAAAACGCAGTGTTAGCGGGATCAGCCCAGATACCTGCTAGTACCTGCGTTTAGCCCCTCCGCCCAGCCCAGCCCAGCCCACCCAAGTGCAGTATCGATCGATCACTGTCACTTACCAAACACAACACACATAACTGCAGCGTTCGCAGAGACAGGCCTGATCCCTGCGATCGCTAACAGTTTTTTTGTAGCGTTTGATATATTTGCTGACGACAGTCAGGTGCTTTTTTTCCTGTGAATCTTACTAGTGTACCCCTAAATTTAGAGCCCAAAATGGCAAGACGAAGGTACACTAGTAAAGAGGCCTACGAGATTCTGAGCATGACAGATAGTGAAGAGGAGGTCACGTATCTGTCAGATTCAGGCTCAGAATATCTTCCCGTAGAAGACAGTGACGTCAGCGGCCCCACGTCAGATAGCTCTGACGACGAAGTTGAGGTCCCTGCTAAGGTCAGGCGTACCCGATCCCGATCTTCTGAGGTTGTTGAGGAGCAAGAACCGCAGGTCTCTCGTATCATGGAGCAGAGTAGTACTAGCGCCGCTATTCCTTCTGGTGAACTGGCAAGCACCAGCGGCCTAGTACAGCCTGGACGTACATCCAGCACTGCAGTAACACTTGGTGACGTGGCGAGTCCCATAAGTGCAGTTCAAGCTGGCGAGGTGGCAAGCACAAGTAGTGTCCCGCTGCCACCAAGAAGACAAAGGCAGGCCCGTCGTGCCCATACTGCCCTTCCTGCAGAATTCGCCTATCCTGATTGGGTCCCCACCACTTCTGCAGAACCCGTACTTCCCCCATTCACTGCCCAACCCGGTATTCAGGTGGAAACAGCTGATTTTATGCCAATCGATTTTTATTCGCTGTTTTTCACGGAAGATCTCTATAGATCTATTGTGGACCAGAGTAATTTATATGCTGGTCAATTTATCGCCGCTAACCCCCAGTTGCCTAAAATTGCCAGAAATTGGAAACCAATTACGGTTTCCGAATTTAAGACCTTTCTGGGCCTTTCCCTCAACATGGGCACACATAAATTTCCGTCATTGCGTGCTTATTGGTCCACGCACCCAATTGACCACATGCCCGTGTTCTCTGCCTCCATGTCCAGGGCACGATACGAGCAGATTTTGCGGTTCATGCACTTCAACGACAATGAACTTTGTCGTCCACGTGGGGACCCTGAATACGACCGGCTCTATAAAATTCGGCCCCTCATAAACCACTTCAACGAACGTTTTGCAGCCTTGTTTACTCCCGATCAAGTTGTCTGCGTTGATGAGTCCCTGATTAAATTTTCTGGCCGCTTGTCTTTCAAGCAGTACCTTCCCAGCAAGCGTGCCAGATACGGGGTCAAGCTCTACAAGTTCTGTGACAGGGCAACAGGCTATGTAGTGAACTTTACGGTTTATGAGGGAAAAGACAGTCAGATTGAGTCGGTCAACTGCCCGGATTACATAGGGAGCGCTGGCAAGATAGTGTGGAACTTGGTGTCACCCTTATTCGGAAAGGGGTACCACTTGTATGTGGACAATTATTACACGAGCGTGCCACTGTTTAGTCACTTGTTTGATCATAAGATTGGAGCATGTGGCACCGTGCGACCTAATCGCCGGGGCTTTCCCCAGCGGCTTGTAGATGCCCGTCTTAGGCTGGGGGAGAGAGCCTGCTTGAAGTGTAATAACTTGCTCGTTATGAAGTGGAGGGACAATAAGAATGTTTTCCTTCTTACCTCCCTTCATGCAGACACGACAGTCCAAATTCGTACGGCGACTGGTGTTGTGGAGAAACCCCTCTGTGTCCACGAATATAACCAAAATATGGGAGGGGTGGACCTCAACGACCAGTTGATGGCGCCGTATCTAATTGACCGTAAGGCGAGACGCTGGTACAAAAAAGTGTCTCTATCATTATTCCAATTGGCTTTGCTGAACGCTCATGTGCTATACAGAGCTTCAGGCGGGACGTTATCTCTTCTAAAATTCCAGAATGAGATAGTCACAGAACTCCTGTATCCAGGCGGTTCTGCACCTCACCATCCCCAACCAAATGCAGTAAGCCGGCTGCATGAGAGGCATTATTCGTATGTCCTCCCGAGTACCCCTACCCAAAGCCACCCCCAAAAAAGATGTCGTGTCTGTAGCAAGCGCGGATTTAGGCGTGACACCCGTAGTTTTTGTCCACTCTGTCCTGACAAGCCTGGTCTTTGCCAAGGTGAATGTTTTGAACGCTACCACTCAAAAGTGAAGTTTTAGCGTAGGGTACAGCATTTCACAGACTAGGACACACTTACACAGGGTCTCCCAAGATGCCATTACATTTTGAGAGACCCGAACCATTACAGTTGTAAAGTTACAAAAAAAAGTGTAAAAAAGAAAAAAAAAAACGTAAAAAACAAAACACAAAAAAAATATAAAATAAAAAAACCAAAAATAGTTGTCGTTTTATTGTTCTCTCTCTCTCTATTTTCTCTCTATTGTTCTGCTCTTTTTTACTGTATTCTATTCTGCAATGTTTTATCATGCTTGCTTTTCAGGTATGTAATTTTTTGTTTTCAGGTGCGCCATTCAACTGCAGCGCGGAATTATTTATCTTGACAGCAACAGCGTTTGCTCCCACGATACATAAAGCCGTGACTCCAGTGCTGTAGGAGGTGATTTCACCACCACAGTTAAAAAAAAGAGCATATATGCCGAAGCATGGGGGCAGCAGGGGCGGAGGAGCGATTTTGCTCCTAATGCCGCGTACATACGGTCGAAATTCCGACCGTGTGTACGCGGCATAACTTTTTTGCGGGAGGATGCCCCCATGCTTCGGCATATATATATTTTAGGCACAG
Source organism: Rana muscosa (assembly GCA_029206835.1). Taxonomy (NCBI): domain Eukaryota; kingdom Metazoa; phylum Chordata; class Amphibia; order Anura; family Ranidae; genus Rana; species Rana muscosa. Next base: position 281,740,015 of record CM055118.1, read on the forward strand.
GTTGCGTTAAAACATTTTTTTTATTTTTTACTAGGTTTTGTTTTGGTATTTGCTTTGCAGGTATGGCATGGTAAGGTCTTACTGTTGTACTGTAATGTTACTTTGTTTTAATGTTAACCACCATTTGCTTAGCAGGTACGCCATTCAGTTGCAGCGCGGATCTATTTATCTTGACAGCAACAGCGTTTGCTCCCACGATACATAAAGCCGTGACTCCAACGCTGTAGGAGGTGATTTCACCACCACAGTTAAAAAAAAAGAGCATATATGCCGAAGCATGGGGGCAGCAGGGGCGGAGGAGCGATTTTGCTCCTAATGCCGCGTACATACGGTCGAAATTCCGACCGTGTGTACGCGGCATAACTTTTTTGCGGGAGGATGCCCCCATGCTTCGGCATATATATATTTTAGGCACAGGTTGCGTTAAAACATTTTTGTATTTTTTACTAGGTTTTGTTTTGGTATTTGCTTTGCAGGTATGGCATGGTAAGGTCCTACTGTTGTACTGTAATGTTACTTTGTTTTAATGTTAACCACCATTTGCTTAGCAGGTACGCCATTCAGTTGCAGCGCGGATCTATTTATCTTGACAGCAACAGCGTTTGCTCCCACGATACATAAAGCCGTGACTCCAACGCTGTAGGAGGTGATTTCACCACCACAGTTAAAAAAAAGAGCATATATGCCGAAGCATGGGGGCAGCAGGGGCGGAGGAGCGATTTTGCTCCTAATGCCGCGTATATACGGTCGAAATTCCAACGGAGGCTTATCCGTGGAAAAGTCCGACCGTGTGTACGCGGCATAACCTTTTATGCCGCGTACATACGGTCGAAATTCCGACGAAGGCTTGACCGTGTGTACGCGGCATAACTTTTTTGCGGGAGGATGCCCCCATGCTTCGGCATATATGCCCATCATTAGAAGTGGGTGGATGAAGGGAGGTATTCTAATGGTGGGCATACCCACCAATCAATCTCTTTTTTTCGTTCAGCCAATAGGCTGTATGAAAAAAAAGATTACAATACATGTCCAACAAGGACCAGCAACGTACTGGTATGTTGCTGGACTTTGAATGTTTATACCAGAATGATGCCTGCGGGTTTAGGTATCATCTTGGTATCATTCTTTTCAGCCAGCAGCCGGCTTTCATGTAAAAGCAATTCTAGCAGATAATTAGCCTCTAGACTGCTTTTACAAGCAGTGGGAGGGAATGTCCCCCCCCCCGGATATAAAAAGCGCCATTGGGAAATTGGGAAAGCATTTTATCACACCGATCTTGGTGTGGTCAGATGCTTTGAGGGCAGAGGAAAGATCTAGGGTCTAACCCCCCAATTTTTTTCAAAAAAAGAGTACCTGTCACTACCTATTGCTATCATAGGGGATATTTACATTCCCTGAGATAACGATAAAAATGGTAAAAAAATAAAATATGGAAGGCACAGTTTAAAAATAAAATAAAAAAGCCAAATAAATAATAAAAAAAAAAAAAAAAAAAGCACCGCTGTCCCCCCCTGCTATTGCGCAAAGGCGAACGCAAGCGTCGGTCTAGCGTCATATGTAAACAGCAATTGCATCATGCATGTGAGGTATCACCGCGAAGGTCAGATCGAGGGCAGTCATTTTAGCAGTAGACCTCCTCTGTAAATTTAACGTGGTAACCTGTAAAGGCTTTTAAATGCTTTTAAAAATGAATGTAGTTTTGTCGCCGCTGCGCGTTTGTGCGCAATTTTAAAGCATGTCGTGTTTGGTATCCATGTACTCGGCCTATGATCATCTTTTTTATTTCATCAAACATTTGGGCAATATAGTGTTTTTTAGTGCATTAAAAATAAAAAAAGTGTGTTTTTCCCCCAAAAAATGCGTTTGAAAAATCGCTGCGCAAATACTGTGTGGAAAAAAAATGCAACACCCACTATTTTAATCTGTAGGGCCTTTGCTTTAAAAAAATATATAATGTTTGGGGGTTCAACATAATTTTCTTGCAAAAAAAAATTTTCTTTCATGTAAACAAAAAGTGTCAGAAAGGGCTTTGTCTTCAAGTGGTTAGAAGAGTGGATGATGTGTGACATAAGCTTCCTAATGTTGTGCATAAAATGCCAGGACAGTTCAAAACCCCCCCAAATGACCCCATTTTGTAAAGTAGACACCTCAAGCTATTTGCTGAGAGGCATGTTGAGCCCATTGAATATTTTTTTTTTTTGTCCCAAGTGATTGAATAATGACCAAAAAAAAAAATGTACAAAAAGTTGTCACTAAATTATATATTGCTCAAACATGCCATGGGCATATGTGGAATTACACCCCAAAATACATTCTGTTGCTTCTCCTGAGTACGGGGATACCACATGTGTGGGACTTTTTGGGAGCCTAGTCGCGTACGGGACCCCAAAAACCAAGCACCGCCTTCAGGATTTCTATGGGTGTAAATTTTTGATTTCACTCCTCACTGCCTATCACAGTTTCGGAGGCCATGGAATGCCCAGATGGCACAAAACCCCCCCAAATGACCCCATTTTGGAAAGTAGACACCCCAAGCTATTTGCTGAGAGGTATGTTGAGTATTTTGCAGATCTCGCTTTTTGTCACAAAGTTTTGAAAATGTAAAAAAAGAAAAAAAAAAAGAAAAAAAAATGTCTTTCTTAATTTTCAAAAACAAATGAGAGCTGTAAAATACTCACCATGCCTCTCAGCAAATAGCTTGGGGTGTCTACTTTCCAAAATGGGGTCATTTGTGGGGGTTTTGGGCTATTTTGACATTTTATGGCCTTCAAAACTGTGATAGGTAGTGAGGAGTGAAATCAAAAATGTATGCCCTTAGAAACCTTGAAGGCGGTGCTTGGTTTTTGGGGTCCCGTACGCGGCTAGGCTCCTAAAAAGTCCCACACATGTGGTATCCCCGTACTCAGGAGAAGCAGCAGAATGTATTTTGGGGTGTAATTTCACATATAACCATGGCATGTGTGAGCAATATATCATTTAGTGACAACTTTTTGTACATTTTTTTCTTTTTTCTTTTTGTCATTATTCAATCATTTGGGACAAAAAAAAAATATTCAATGGGCTCAACATGCCTCTCAGCAAATAGCTTGGGGTGTCTACTTTCCAAAATGGGGTCATTTGGGGGGGTTTTGTGCCATCTTGGCATTTTATGGCCTTCAAAACTGTGATAGGTAGTGAGGAGCGAAATCAAAAATTTATGCCCTTAGAAACCTTGAAGGCGGTGCTTGGTTTTTGGGGTCCCGTACGCGGCTAGGCTCCCAAAAAGTCCCACACATGTGGTATCCCCGTACTCAGGAGAAGCAGCAGAATGTATTTTGGGGTGTAATTTCACATATGCCCATGGCATGTGTGAGCAATATATCATTTAGTGACAACTTTGTGCAAAAAAAAAACAGTTTGTCATATTCCCGCAACCTGTGGCAAAATATAAAATATTCCATGGACTCAACATGCCTCTCAGCAAATAGCTTGGGGTGTCTACTTTCCAAAATGGGGTAATTTGGGGGGGTTTTGTGCTATTTTGGCATTTTATGGCCTTCGAAACTGTGATAGGTAGTGAGGAGTGAAATCAAAAATTTACGCCCTTAGAAATCCTGAAGGCGGTGCTTGGTTTTTGGGGCCCTGTACGCGGCTAGGCTCCCAAAAAGTCCCACACATGTGGTATCCCCGTACTCAGGAAAAGCAGCAGAATGTATTTTGGGGTGCAATTCCACATATAACCATGGCATGTGTGAGCAATATATCATTTAGTGACAACTTTTTGTACATTTTTTTTTTCTTTTTGTCATTATTCAATCATTTGGGACAAAAAAAAAATATTCAATGGGGTCAACATGCCTCTCAGCAAATAGCTTGGGGTGTCTACTTTCCAAAACGGGGTCATTTGGGGGGGGGGTTTTGTGCCATCTTGGCATTTTATGGCCTTCAAAACTGTGATAGGTAGTGAGGAGTGAAATCAAAAATTTATGCCCTTAGAAACCTTGAAGGCGGTGCTTGGTTTTTGGGGTCCCGTACGCGGCTAGGCTCCCAAAAAGTCCCACACATGTGGTATCCCCGTACTCAGGAGAAGCAGCAGAATGTATTTTGGGGTGTAATTTCACATATGCCCATGGCATGTGTGAGCAATATATCATTTAGTGACAACTTTGTGCAAAAAAAAAAAAAGTTTGTCATATTCCCGCAACTTGTGGCAAAATATAAAATATTCCATGGACTGAACATGCCTCTCAGTAAATAGCTTGGGGTGTCTACTTTCCAAAATGGGGTCATTTGGGGGGGTTTTGTGCTATTTTGGCATTTTATGGCCTTCGAAACTGTGATAGGTAGTGAGGAGTGAAATCAAAAATTTGCGCCCTTAGAAATCCTGAAGGCGGTGCTTGGTTTCCGGGGTCCCGTACGTGGCTAGGCTCCTAAAAAGTCCCACACATGTGGTATCCCCGTACTCAGGAGAAGCAGCAGAATGTATTTTGGGGTGCAATTCCACATATAACCATGGCATGTGTGAGCAATATATCATTTAGTGACAACTTTTTGTAATTTTTTTTTTTTTTTTTGTCATTATTCAATCACTTGGGACAAAAAAAAAAAATATTCAATGGGCTCAACATGCCTCTCAGCAATTTCCTTGGGGTGTCTACTTTCCAAAATGGGGTCATTTGGGGGGGTTTTGTACTGCCCTGCCATTTTAGCACCTCAAGAAATGAGATAGGCAGTCATAAATTTAAAGCTGTGTAAATTTCAGAAAATGTACCCTAGTTTGTAAACGCTATAACTTTTGCGCAAACCAATAAATATACGCTTATTGACATTTTTTTTTACTAAAGACATGTGGCTGAATACATTTTGGCCTAAATGTATGACTAAAATTGAGTTTATTCGATTTTTCTTATAACAAAATGTAGAAAATATCATTTTTTTTCAAAATTTTCGGTCTTTTTCTGTTTATATCGCAAAAAATAAAAATCGCAGAGGCAATCAAATACCATTAAAAGAAAGCTCTATTTGTGGGAAGAAAAGGACGCAAATTTCATTTGGGTACAACATTGCATGTCCGCACAATTTACAGTTAAAGCAGCGCAGTGCCGAATCCCAAAAACAGGCTTGGTCCTAATGGCCCGAAATGGTCCGGGGCTTAAGTGGTTAAGGTCCAAGGCAATGTTGCACCTGCTACTTTCAACTAAAGTAAATCTTCCAGAGGTCGAGTGGTCAAGGCAAGCATTTGTGTCTGTTTTGGTAACATTAGCGACATGTGCACCAAATTCAGTTAAGTTCTAACTACCGCCAGTTTAAGAACTTGTCGCTATAGCAGTGGCAGATTCTTAAAGAATTACCACCAGTTTGCAGATTGGGAAACTGGCATCAATTGGGGCCACCTCTGACCTGGCATACAGAGGAACGCCAGTGCTCAGAATAGGACATTTCTGTCCTGGGAAGCTGCCATGAATGTGACAAATTCCTGCACAAGGCCTTATTTCCAGCCCCATTCAGCTGTTGGCTAGGACATTCCGGGCTGAAATCTAAATGTAAATAAAGGTACTGGGGATAAGGATGATGTCATTACTCAAATTTGGCAATGGGAAGATTTGGAAATTGACTTGAGTCACTGGGTGGGCACAGCCTGATGATGAACTGCTAGACTAGTTCCCCATCAGGTCCATCATACTTTTACAGTGAATGGCAGTGAGGGAATTTGAAAGCAACTTTTGGACTGAAGAGCGGCTACAGGTCTGCCCACTGCCGTGCACTATCAATCAACTGCAAGGCTAACCTGATGGGAACTAGTCTTTCAGTATTCCATCAGGCTCTGACCCCCCTATACTTCAAAACCGGTCGTGTTAGTGCCGGTTCACACTACCGCGACTTGGAATCCGACTTGTGTCGCCCCAAGTCGCGCGACATGAGAAATTACATTAAAGTGAATGAGAGCCGTCTTAATGCACACTACTGATGTCGCTCCGACTTAAGAAAAGGTTCCTGTACTACTTCAAGGCGACTTCTAGGCGACATGTACCCATTGATTTCAATGGAAGTTGCCTCCAAGTCGGATCCCCTGTCTTAACTGAAGCAACTTTACAGGAAGAGAAACTAGTTTTCTCAGGCAAACCCCTCCCTCCCACAGAGCTGATTATTGTTTGATTGGCCACTGGCAAAGTCGCCTGTCCTGGAGGTGACTTGAAGTCGTGTTGTAAGTCGGTCCGAGTCGCACTGAAGTCGCACTGAAGTCACCTCGCAAAGTCGCGCCCAGAATCATGTTGCCCCTGTGTGAACCGGCACTTAGTGTGATGGGCGCAGTGGGTGGGGTGGGGGGGAGTGCAGTGAAGATGGAGCATCTAATATGGACCCACTGACCTCAGTGCCAGACTCTGACAAATTCATGTTCCTGTCTCTAACAGGCACATGAATCAGGCGAAAGCATCAACAATTTTAGTATGGTGCTGCAACGCAATTCTTTGTGTGATCTGAGGACTATATACAGTGGAACTTCGGATTGCGAGTAACGCGGTTAACGAGCGTTTCGCAATACGAGTGTAGCGGGGTTCCACTGTTTTGGACTATTATGTGTGTACACCCCAAACTTCCTCCTATGTTCCAGTTACAACTTTATAGACTATAGTTTACTTATGTTCAGTAATGCGTGTGGAACTTATGGTACAGGGAGAGAGAGACTCCGTTGCCATGGATACCTAACAGACTATGGTACCCGCAGTGCAGCTGTACTCCCAGAATGCATTACAACCACCGCACAGCCTGCTGGGGGAGGTTACATAAAGGAAGGGAGGGGCCAAGCTCGGTCTCTCTGGACTTCGCCCTCAACCAAGCAGGAAGTCTGTGTGAGGCCTGCTGCCGGAGCGACTAGGCCCAAAGCCTGGGCCTGTAGTTTCGTGGAGGATCATCAAGCCAGAGAGGGATCTCTTTCCGTGTGACAAGCTCGCTATTCTCAGATACCAGGGTCATCCACCAACCGACATCCACGGCAGCTGTGAGAGGGATCGGAGACTGTGCGTTGCGGAGAGGTTGTGGATCGGGGTACCGACTACGGATCGTGTCAGGAGGACTAGGCCTGTTTGGGTGAGCGGGCACCTGCCCAGAATTTACAACTGGTTGTCAGGCCTATGACTTTTTAAGGCCCAGGCTCAACCGAATAGTGAGCTGCACCTACACTAGGACATAACGCAGCGCATGGTAGCTGCATAGTTAAATTTGGCATTATACTGACTGAGAGTTTAACTCCCAAAAGCATTGTGGGAGTTTAGCTTACATCTTTAATCTCCTTTGGATTACAATTATAAAGTGCACCAACGTTTTGCTAGCGAAGACTCCCGCCATTGAGGAACCCGTACAGAAATCTTGGTCAGGCCTGACTGGACCTAACATTGACGGGACACAGGGTGATATTGCCCACTAGGGGGAGCTCGCGAACTTGAGATTGTTTATCCATAGGAAGTAGACATTAGCCTATTGTAGAACCTGTATATGATACATATTATTGACTCTTGCAGGGCCCTGCAGAGTAATTTAAAGCTATAAAAGAGATATATATATAATCTATAAACCTGTTTACTATCTTTTGATAAAGTAAACTTTATCTTTGTTTAAGTATATACCTGTGTGAAGTACTTTTTTTAGCCTGAAGGACCCCAACGGAGAAAGGTAATATATACATGCGTATTTAATGTGGTATATATATATATATATATATATGTATACATGCAGAATTGTGTTCCCCTATAGCCAGTGGGTTTTACAATTGTTTTCACTACCAGTTGTGCCAAGTTAGGGTTCGAGCCAGTTAAGGGGTTGAGAATCAGAGGGCAGGCCCAAACAAAACCAGCAGCTCCTACGGGGGTAGTGCTAGACGAGCACTGTATTTTTAAAAATCCTTACTCGGTTTGCGAGTGTTGTCTCGCAAATCGAGCAGAATTCAAGCCAAAGCAATGTGCAGTACCACGTTTTGCCTGAGGTGGGGGGGGGGCGTGGAGCCGAGCGGAGCCGAACGGCGCTGTTCGGAGCCGTTTGGAAATGCTCGGAAAGACAAGGAAATACTCAGTTCCTAAGCCTTTCCGAGGTTTGCCGAGGTCAACCGAGCTGTCCTCGGGCCTTTACGTGTGTTTCCAAGGCTCTCCGATGCCCACCCACCTTTGGTCACATGCGGTATTGCATGCCATTGAAGTCAATGCTGAACAAATTATTTTTGTTTCCATTGACTTCAATGGGAAAACTCGCTTTGATATGCGAGTACTTTGGATTACGAGCATTCCCCTGGAATGGATTATGCTTGTAATCCAAGGTTCCACTGTATTTGGAAATCCTACTTGAATGACCGTCTTATATACACCTCGTTATATTATAAGTCATAGCCTTTCCCTCTCCCCACCTCTACATATTATTATGTGTACTCTATAGGTGAATTGTGTTCCCATTTTTTACGTCCTTACATTTTTGTTAGGCTTTGGTGGTCATTGCCTGTAGTTTGCGCCCCCAACTCTGCCTTTTAAAACTGCACGGCTCCTTGGTATCTCCTCACCTGTCCAGCTGCTCTGTTTTATTGGCACTAAGTGTTACTATTACAGTTTCTATAAGTAAATGCATTGAATATCTCCTTACACACTTGCTTATTTTGATGTACAATATTATTGCATATACTTTTACATGTATACCATCATGATCATATATTATTATTTTTTTCTGCATTTTTATTCATCAGATATGATTAGCTCCCGAAGAAGCGCATGAGGCGCATGAGTGCACAAAACTAGTCGAGTTTAGACAGAACCAATATTGAACAGAGTTGACATACCCTGAGTTGGCTACACTGACTCTCTTTAAAATTCTCCCCAGGATAGTACCTGTTAAGGTTATTCACTGTATTATTATATTTGGTTACTTACCAGCCTCATGCCGCGTACACGCAATCGTTTTTAATGTCATTTAAAAAAACGACGTTTTTCTCGACGTGACTTTTCTTGTTGCCGCTCAAGCCTGTCTTGCATACACACGTTCATTAAAAAAAAACGCTCAAGCAAAGCGCAGTGACGTACAACACGTACGACGGCACTATAAAAGGGAAGTTCCGTTCGAATGGCGCCACCCTTCATGTTAGTAAAGTTTGTTGAGCGACGATTCGCGCTTTTCAGCCTCGTGCTTTTCAGTCCGTTACAGCATGACGAATGTGCTATCTCCATTACGAACACTAGTTTTACCAGAACGAGCGCTCCCGTCTCATACTTGATTCTGAGCATGCGCGTTTTTTTTCCCCTCGTAAAAGCATACACACTACCGTTTTTCACGTTGTTAAAAAAAACGACGTGAAAAAATAGAGCAGGTTCTCATTTTTTTAGGCCATTTTTCACGTCGTTAAAAATGCTCTGGAGCCTACACACGATCGTTTTTATTGCCCAATTTAAAAAATTGCATTTTTAACGACGTGAAAAACGATCGTGTGTACGCGGCATTAAGGATGTTATGATCCTATTTACCTTAAAGTGGTTGTAAACCTAGTTACACCCCTTTTACCTACAGGTAAGCCTATAATAAGGCTTATCTGTAGGTACTGGAAATATCTCCTTAACCCGCATGGTTTAGGAGATATTTACCATATACACTTGTGCAGTAGGGTTGCCACATCATCCCTTTAATCCAGGACACATATGAATTACACAGGTTCTGATGCAGATTTAATGCAGATAAGGCACCAAGTGAGATTAATTACCACCATAATCAGCCACAGAACCTGTGTAATTAATGTGTGTCCTGAATTAAAGGGATGATGTGGCAACCCTATTGTGCAGACGTCATTGGCGCATGCACACTGAAGAAAGAGCACGATCGTGCCGTTTCTAAAAAGGCCCATGCCGTGACCGGCGGCTCCCGTGTGCATGTGTGGGAGTGACGTCATGTGACTCCGACCAGTCATAGAGCCGGAATCCATGGCCCCGGAAGGAAGAGGGGTGAAGATGGATGCGGCCACCAGCGGGGACATTGTGGGCTTCATTTGCAGATAGATGCAACATAATTGGCTAGTATGCGATGCATAGTAGCCCATTATGCTTTTACTTTGCAGGGAAAAAAAGAGGAAGTAAAACCCATCAGGATTTACTTCCTCTTTAACTACATATCTGTTGAGGATTACCTGGACCACTAGGTGGCCAGTGTAATTATTTTAGCTCACAGTTTATGGTATATTTTTTTTATATTTGTCTATGTTAAAATATATGTCTTTACAACAAAATGTATGTAAAATGCTTAATTATGCCTTCTGTAATTCTAAAGTGTGTCTATGACACGTTTTGTGAATTCCCTCAGTGTTTGGGCAGCCTCTTGAAAGCCAAGGCAGCAGCATTGTTTTGCTTCGAAAAAAAAACAATGTATATAATTAGCAAAAAAAATGCTAGTGGGCAGGGAAAGTGCTTTTATTGCAGAAGAGACATACTGGGGTTGATTTCTTAAAGCGGAAGTAAACCCATCGATTTAACAGTTTCAAAAAGCAGTTACATTCCCGGCATGCCGGGAATGCTAACTGCCACATTGGTTGTGCTCTCAACCAAACTGTCAAACCATCCAATGGCTGGTGTCATAACTGATCACATGTGCAGCATCATGGCAGTTGAAGATTAAACAGAGGCCAAGATGGCAGCTTCCTTGGCTGAAAATGATAGGAGGGTTTACTTCCACTTTAAAGGCAAATAGACTGTGCCCTTTGTAAAGTGCAGTTGCTCCAGAGCTTAATAAATAAGGTAAATTTCACTTTACAAAGAATACCCAATCACAAATAATAAAAAAATTGCATTTTTGCTTGCACATGATTGGATGATGGAAGTCAGCAGAGCTTCTGCTCATTTAGTAAGCTCTGGAGCAACTGCTCTTGCAGACTGCAACTGCACTTTCCAAAGTGCACAGTCTATTTCCCGTTAGTAAATCAACCCCACAGAGTCTATTCTGCAATAAATACTTACCTGCTCGCAATTATTATTTTTTTTTCACAAGAAACCTGCTCGCAATTATTTTAAAGCTTCAATTTCACTTTAGAACAAAACATTTTTTTGAATGTTCTTAGCCTTTGGAATCTCTATTAAAGGTTCATCTGAAACCAGAAATGTAAGTAAATAAGAAATAACTTGGCATATATAAATAAGAGAAAAGAAAAATTACTTATTGGCTCAACACTGCAAATAGTTTGGCAAAAAAAAAAAAGGAGTTTGATTGCCTCTAATATTTATTATCATTACCATAGTTTATTTATAAATCACCAACCTCTCACATCTAATTATATGCATTAGCGGATACAATATATTCTATAGATACGCTGGAACAAAAATATGATTATAGTTACTTTGTGTGAAATGATATTTCTTGATCTGATCAAAAAGTAGTGTTCAAAGTTTCTGTATGTGGAGGAGGGCTGGACAGTCCAGGGTTTTCTGACAGTCCGCCATCTCTTCCTCCTTTGAGATAAGGCCCAGTCGTGCGTTCAAGGATCTCACGCTTTATATCAAGTGCCAAGAAAAGTCTGTGGACTAAGAGAGGAGGAGAGGAAGGGGGTATGAGTATGGGATTAAAGGATTTCATCACCCTGTGTTACATGCAAGGTCCTATGGCCCTACTGCAGCTGTGAGATTATCTTCCGAGTCCTCCTCCTACACGTCCTCACTCAACCACAGTTTGGGAATAACAAGACACCGCTGCTGTGAGCGCCATGGGCCTATTTAACTTTTCACGTGTGACTGCATCATTTCTGAATAAGAAATATAATTTTGCTGCAAAATACTACTAATATTTACAGTATTAATATTCAGATACTATGTACACAGTGCTGAACCTTCAACAACGTAAAGGGTATGTAACACCCAACAATAAACTTTTCTTTCTTGCTCTCTTTTGGTCTGTTAAACGTTATCATTGAAAGTGTTTTGTTATATCTGTCAAGAAGTGCAAAAATACATGTCTAGGGGGAACAGGATTTAGAAGGGGGTGGAATGTGGGGGAAGTGGGCCTTAAACTTGACAGCCTAGACAGTGCATCACCTAGGACCTAAGTAGAATCAAGTTATAGTCCACAAATGAGTAAAAAATAGGATTTTTATAACAGCTTACCTGTAAAATCCTTTTCTTGGAGTACATCACGGGACACAGAGCGACATAGTCATTACTAATGGGTTATATAGTTACCGTCAGGTGCTGGCACTGGCAACTTCCAAAACCGGAAGTACCCTCCCCTATATAAGCCCCTCCCATCCGGGAGCACCTCAGTTTTGTAGCAAAGCAATAAGTGTCCCCAAAGAGGGGCGGGAGCTCTGTGTCCCGTGATGTACTCCAAGAAAAGGATTTTACAGGTAAGCTGTTATAAAAATCCTATTTTCTTTCTCGTACATCACGGGACACAGAGCGACATAGTCATTACTAATGGGATGTCCTAAAGCAATGCCAAATGAGGGGGGGGATACACCATATATAAGCTGAGCGCTATCAGACATGAGGATCTTTTGCGGCCTGCAACACACTGCGCCCAAAGGCGACATCCTCCTGACTTCTAACGTCCACCTGGTAGGACCTAGTAAACGTGTGTACCGAAGACCATGTTGCGGCCTTACAGATTTGAGCCAGGGAGGCCTGGTGATGCACTGCCCATGAAGTTCCAACTGCTCTCGTGGAGTGCGCTCTAACTTTGAACGGAGGCGGTCTCCTTCTCAAGCCATAAGCTTGCATAATGACCTGTCGAATCCACTTGGCTAAAGTAGACTTTGACGCTGCCTGACCCTTTCTGGGGCCTTCCGGCAGAATAAACAAAGTATCCGTTCTGCGAATCTGAGCAGTGGCTTTTAGATAAGCTTTAACTGCTCTTACTACATCCAAAGAATGCAATAACTTTTCCTCTACCGAAGTAGGTTTGGGGAAAAAAGAAGGAAGAACCACATCTTGGTTCAAATGAAACCTCGATACCACCTTAGGAAGAAAGGCTGGATGAGGACGTAACACTACTCTGTCCTTATGGATAACCAGATATGGCTCCTTACAGGACATAGCTGCTAATTCCGATACTCTTTTAGCCGAACAAATGGCTACTAGAAAAATCAATTTCCTGGTGAGAAGCACCAAGGAAATATGCTGTAATGGTTCAAATGGTTGTTTCTGTAGAACCGACAGAACCAAGTTTAGATCCCATGAACATATGGGAATATTAACCGGAGGCCTAATACGCATCACTCCTTGTATAAAGGCTTTGACTAGTGAATGCGAAGCCAAGGGCCTTTGAAAAAATATTGACAAGGCCGAAATCTGACCCTTGATAGTACTCAAGGCAAGCTTCCTATCTACAGCCCACTGTAGGAAGTCCAGAATCCTACCTATTACGTACTTATGTGGATGCCATTTCTTGGCCTCACACCACGCGATGTACGCCTTCCAGATTTTATAGTAGATCTGCCTGGATACCGGCTTCCTGGCATTGATCATGGTAGATACCACAGCATTAGAGAGCCCTCTCTTTTTTAGAATGTGGGCTTCAATAGCCAGGCCGTCAAACCTAGGGCTGGTAAGGAAGGGTGGTATATCGGTCCTTGCGAAAGCCGGACGACGTGGGAGAGTCCAAGGACTCCCCACTGAAATTTTACAATCTCCGCGTACCACGCTCTTCGGGGCCACGCTGGAGCCACCGGAATCACCGGTTTCTTTTCTACCCTGATTCTGCGGAGTAATCGAGGTAACCATTGTGGCGGTGTGAATGCATATATCAGCTTGAACTGATCCCAAGGGAACACTAGGGCATCCGAGCCGCAAGCTAGGGGATCCCTTGTCCGAGAGACAAACCTGTCCCCCTTTGCGTTGAATCTGGATGCTAGAAGATCTACATCCGATGTTCCCCACCGCTGACATATTGTCCAGAAAACCTCGGGGTGAAGGGACCCTTCCTCTGGGCCTAATTGCTGGCGACTTAGAAAGTCCGCCTTCCAATTCTCCACTCCTGGAATGAATACCGCAGATATGGCTGGGACATATTTTTCTGCCCATTTCAGGATGTAATTTACTTCCCTCTGGGCTGAACGACTCTTGGTGCCCCCCTGATGATTGATATATGCCACTGCTGTGGCATTGTCTGATTGCATTCTGACAGGGGACCCTTGGAGTTTGGATGTCCATGCTACTAGGGCATACCGGGCTGCTCGTATCTCTAAGAGATTGATGGGCAGGGCCTTTTCTGCATCCGACCATCTGCCCTGGAGAGACTATTGCTCCAGTACTGCTCCCCAGCCTATAAGGCTGGCATCTGTAGTGACCACCTTCCAAGAAATCGGACTGAAGGATTTCCTTTTTTACAGATTCTGGGGAACCAACCACCAACGGAGGCTCTTGCGAACGGAAGGGGACAAGGACATTGTAAGTCTAGGGCCTGAACTTTTTTGTTCCAGGCTGACAGTATGGCCCCTTGCAAATTCCTTGAATGGAATTGACCGTAGGGTACTGCTTCGAATGATGCCACCATTTTTCCCAGCAGCCTCATATACAGGCGTATGGACGGCTGTCTTTTTTGTACCCACTAAGTGGATCAAATCTTTCAAAGACAACACCTTTCCTCGAGGCAAGAATATTTTTCTCTGGCCTGAATCCAACCTTAGCCCCAAGTATTCCAGACTTTTGACTGGTTTTTAGGGCTGACTTGTCTCGGTTGATAATCCAACCGTGAGATTCCAGATACTTGATCGTCTTGTGAACGACCACGTCTAGTTTTTTCACTGAGTGGTCTATCAGCAACAAGTCATCCAGATATGCCATTATCATTACACCTTGTGTTCTTAGATTGGCCAATAAAGGGCCAGAATTTTTGTAAACACTCGTGGTGCTGTGGCCAAACCGAAGGGTAAGGCTCTGAACTGAAAATGGCGCCCTTCTACTGCAAAGCGTAGAAATTTTTGGTGGACTGGAAAGATGGGAATGTGCAAATAAGCATCTTTGATGTCGATCGTGGCTAACCAATCCTCCCCTTGTAGGGCAGTGGCCACCGATCGGATCGACTCCATCGGAAAGTCCTGATATACAGGAATTTGTATAGCCCTTTTAGAATTAATATGGGCCTCCCGTCCGCGTTTGCTTCGGGACTGTAAAGAGGTTTGAGTAAAACCCGAACCCTCATTCTTCCAGGGGAACCTCCATAATTACTCCTTGGAGCAATAGTTGTTCTAGTGCCAACAGGAGGGACTCTCTCTTCCGGGGATCCCTTGGCACGTTTGACCTCAAAAATGGGAAGGAGGAGAGTCTTTTAACTCCAAACTGTATCCCAAACCTACTGCGGAGAGCACCTATCTGTCTTGATCGTGTCCCGCCAGGTCTCTTGCGAACAACTGGAGTCCTCCCCCCACCCGATTGAGTGGGGGCTTCATGAATTTAACTTTGGGGGAGGTTTTGTACCTCCCCTGACCCAGGGTTTCTCATTACCCTGCTACTGTCCCTGTTTTTTACCCCCGGGCTGGAGAAGCAGGCCTCTTAAAGAGGGACCTCTAACTCTGCTTTTAACCGGCAAGAGCGTATTTTTACCGCTGGAAATTTTCTGGATATATTTGTCCAGGTTTTCCCTGAATAAGCGTTCACCATGAAATGGGACGCTAACCAGCCATTCTTTACAGGGAGCTTCAGCAGACCAGTTTCTGAGCCATAGGAGCCTACGCATATGTACTATAGACAGCGTAAGGCGGGAGGCCTGATGGACTGAATCCTCTATGGCGTCAACCGCAAAGCCTAAGGCTCTAGGTAGATCAGCTAGGGCAAAGCCTGCTGATCTGTCAAGTCCCTCAAGACCTGTTTCAACTGATCCTTCACTGCTTAGCAGACCCCAATAGCTGCTACTGCTGGTTGTATCACCAAGCAGATTTTCATAAGGACTCCAATCTTTTATCTATTGGGTTCTTGAACATTTGGACATTATCCACTGGACATGTCAGTGATTTATACATACAAGAGATGGCTGCGTCCACTGTAGGGACCTTCCATTTTTTTTTTTTGATGAACTTATCCTCCATGGGATAGACCACCGGAAATCTCTTGGGGGAATAAATATTTTCTCAGGACTAGTGATGAGCCGAACACCCCCGGGTTCGGTTCGCACCAGAACCCGCGAACGGACCGAAAGTTCGAACGAACATTAGAACCCTATTAAATACAATGGATGCGAACGTTCGAATTCTAAAGTGCTAATTATAACAACTATTATGCATGTTATTGTCCTAAAAAGGGTTTGGGAACCCGGGTTCTGCACCAGGGGACATGTATCAATGCAAAAAGAAGTTTTAAAAACGGTCGTTTTTCGGGAGCAGTCATTTTAATGATGCATAAAGTGAAAAAAAAAAAGTCAAATATTCCTTTAAATATCGTACCTGGGGGGTGTCTAAAGTATGCCTGTGAAGTGCCACGTGTTTCCCGTGTTTAGAACTGTCCCTGCACAAAATGACACTTCTAAAGGAAAAAAAAGCCATTTAAAACTGCTTGCGGCTTTAATGTAATGTCTGGTCCCGGTAATATGGATGAAATTCTTTAAGAAAAATGGCATATCTACCCCATGACCCCCCCCCCTACCCCAGCCCATTACCAGCCCCTTTGGGTCTTGTATGGATATTAAGGGGAACCCCGCACATAAAATAAAAAAGGCCCTATATACTCTGAACAGCCCTATACAGGCGGTGCATACAAGACAGGGACTGTAGGTTTGTTCTTATGTAGAGTCTGTTTGTAATTTTGAACAGGTACATTGTTGAAGTGTAGCTCCAGACCAAAAATCTATTTTTAAACTTTTTGGAAAACATAGGTAAGGGTTATCACCCCTGTAACATTTGTTTTGCTGTCTGTGCCCCTGTTCAGAACATTTCACCTCACTTTCCGTCCCAATGACAACTGTTTTTGAAATGTGGTGTTTTTCTTGAAACAAGGATTGCTGATAAAGCATCAGTACAGAGGAGACACCTTTCTCCCATATTTATTCTTACAGGAGAGAATTTTCCTTCCTAGTGGTAGATTTCCTCTCACTTCCTGTTGTCTTCTTGCGTTTGCAAGTAGGAGTCGTTTGTAAGTTGGATGTTTGAAAGTAGGGACCTGCCGTATATACTCTGCAGAAATAGGCCCCTTAGTTGTTGGTGTTGGCACAACACTGTAAGCACTCACAGTTACTCTTGGTTGGTGCTGGAACGCCCTGCTGTCAACTATTATATCAGGAATTTTAATTACATATAATTGTTGAACAGTGGTAGTAAAAATTGGGCCTTTGATGGTGGTGCTGGTGCCACAACACTGTAAGCCCTGACAGTTACTCTTGGTGGGTGCAGCAATGGGCCCTGCTGTGAATTATTAGATCAAGAATTGTAATTACATGCCCCTGTTGAACAGGGGCTGAAAAATTGGGCCTTAGGCACTGGTGGCACAACACTGCAACCCCTCACAGATACTGTACTTGGAGCACAGCAATGAGCCCTGTTGCAAAGTATTGCTTCAAAAATTGTAATGACACGCCCCTGTTAAACAGGGGCTGAAAAATTGGGCCTTAGGCACTGGTGGCACAACACTGCAACTCCTCACAGATACTGTACTTGGAGCACACCAATGAGCCCTGTTGCAAAGTATTGCTTCAAAAATTGTAATGACACGCCCCTGTTAAACAGGGGCTGAAAAATTGGGCCTTAGGCACTGGTGGCACAACACTGCAACTCCTCACAGATACTGTACTTGGAGCACAGCAATGAGCCCTGTTGCAAAGTATTGCTTCAAAAATTGTAATGACACGCCCCTGTTAAACAGGGGCTGAAAAATTGGGCCTTAGGCACTGGTGGCACAACACTGCAACTCCTCACAGATACTGTACTTGGAGCACACCAATGAGCCCTGTTGCAAAGTATTGCTTCAAAAATTGTAATGACACGCCCCTGTTAAACAGGGGCTGAAAAATTGGGCCTTAGGCACTGGTGGCACAACACTGCAACTCCTCACAGATACTGTACTTGGAGCACAGCAATGAGCCCTGTTGCAAAGTATTGCTTCAAAAATTGTAATTACACGCCCCTGTTAAACAGGGGCTGAAAAATTGGGCGTTAGGCACTGGTGGCGGCACCCATAAACAAAAATGATCTTACAAGCTATCATCATCAATCGTATCATTGAGGACTCGGAGGAGGAGGATAGCCAGTCAACATAACAGCACAGGCACTCAGCATCAGCATCAGTCTTGAAGGGATGTGACATGTTAAAATCAATTAGTCTGTTATATCAGCATCAGGTGTGTGGTAGCTGGTGGTGATCCAAGACTGGTTCATCTTGATGAAAGTCAGTCGATCAACCGAGTCGGTGGACAGGCGCACCCTGTGATCCGTGACAAATCCTCCAGCAGCACTGAATGTGCGTTCCGAAAGAACGCTGGATGCAGGACAGGCCAGTAGCTCAATTGCATACTGTGCAAGCTCTGGCCAGTGATCCATCCTCAAGACCCAGTAAGCCAGAGGATTTTCGGTGGGGAAGGTGTCCAAGTCTGACCTTGCCCCTAGATATTCCTGCACCATGTTTATCAGACGCTGGCGATGGTTGCTGGAACCGATCATACTTTGGGGCTGCGGACTAAAGAATTGTCTGAACGCATCGGTCAGACGGCCACCTTCCCCACCGCTCCTTCTTTGACTGGCCGAAGCCTCAGCAACTCGTTGTCCAGGACCAGGAGTTTGCAACCTCCCAGTCTCTGGGAACGCGTTGCACAGACCTTTCTGCAAGGCCTCCCGGAGTTGTCTCATCCTCTGCTCCCTCTGCGACGGTAACATAAGGTCCGCAACCTTACCCTTGTACCGTGGATCAAGGAGAGTGGCCAGCCAGTAATGGTCCCTCTCCTTGATCCGAAGAATACGAGGATCCTTCCGCAGACTTTGCAGGATCAGGGAGGCCATGCAGCGTAGGTTTGCTGAGGCATTCGCTCCGGAGTCCTCTGGGTCACTAAGGACGACATGATCCGCAGCCACCTCCTCCCAGCCACGTACAAGTCCACTGGTTTCTTGGGACTGTAAATCATCCCTAAAAGACTGCTGCTGATGATGCTGAGTGCCAGCCTCCACCTCCATGCTGACACAATCCTCCTCCTCCTCCTCCTCCTCCTCCTCCTCCTCCTCTTCCTGTGCGATGGGTGGGACAGAAGGAACACTGTCTGGGTAAAGGGGGCCTTGAGAGGCAAGGAAGTCCTCCTCTTCCTGCCTCTGTTCTGCCTCAAGTGCCCTGTCCATTATTCCACGCAGCGTGTGCTCCAACAGGTGGACAAGAGGTACAGTGTCACTGATGCATGCACTGTCACTGCTCACCATCCTCGTGGCCTCCTCAAATGGTGCCAGGACAGTGCATGCATCCCTGATCATGCCCCACTGGCGTGGAGAAAAAAAACCAAGCTCCCCTGACCCTGTCCTGGTGCCGTAGTCGCACAGGTACTCATTGATGGCCCTCTGCTGCGTGTGCAGCCGCTGCAGCATGGCCAACGTTGAGTTCCACCTGGTGGGCATGTCACATATAAGGCGGTTCTTGGGCAGGTTCAACTCCTTTTGCAGCTCAGCCAGGCGAGCACTGGCATTATAAGATCTGCGGAAATGCACACAGACTTTCCTGGCCTGCCTCAGGACATCCTGTAAGCCCGGGTACCTGCCCAAGAAGCGCTGCACCACCAGGTTAAGGACGTGAGCCACACAGGGCACATGGGTCAGTTGTCCCTGTCGGAGGGCGGAGAGGAGGTTGGTGCCATTGTCGCAAACCACCATTCCTGGCTTAAGCTGGCGTGGCGTCAACCACCTCTCGGCCTGGCCCTGCAGAGCAGACAGGACCTCTGCCCCAGTGTGGCTTCTGTCCCCCAAACACACCAGCGCAAGCACGGCATGGCATCTTTTTGCCTGCGTACTTGCGTAGCCCCGTGAACGGCTACGGAGCACCGCTGGTTCATAGGACAAACCACAGGAAGAGGCCATGGAGGAAGAAGAAGAGGAGGGGGTGGAGGAGAGAGGTGTGTCACAACCAGTAGTAGCATTTTGGAGGCGTGGCGGTGGGACAACCTCCAACACTACTGCACCTTGTCCTGAATCCTTCCCAGCTGCCAAAAGAGTGACCCAATGGGCCGTGAAAGAAAGGTAACGTCCCTGTCCATGCCTGCTGGACCATGAGTCAGCGGTAATATGCACCTTACCGCTGACCGCCCTGTCCAGCGAGGCCAAGACATTGCCTTCCACATGCCGGTAGAGAGCCGGAATAGCCTTCCGTGAGAAAAAG
Organism: Rana muscosa; assembly: GCA_029206835.1. Taxonomy (NCBI): domain Eukaryota; kingdom Metazoa; phylum Chordata; class Amphibia; order Anura; family Ranidae; genus Rana; species Rana muscosa. The sequence continues at coordinate 281,760,270 of CM055118.1, forward strand.
TGGCGTTTGGGAACCTGCCACTGAGGAACTGCACATTGCACAAACTCACGGAAGGGGGCCGAGTCTACCAACTGAAAAGGCAGCAGTTGAAGCGCTAGCAATTTAGCCAAGCTAGCATTCAACCGCTGGGCATGTGGATGGCTGGGAGTGAACTTCTTTCGACGGTCCAGCAGCTGGGGCAGGGAAATTTGCCTGCTAGAATCGGACGTCGGTGTACTGCTAGCAGAGTGGGCGCAAGTACTTGGCTGTGACACACCTAATTCTACACCTTCATTCCTCTCAGTGCATGTTTCAGAGAGGACTGAAGTTATAGTGGGGTTGGAGATCCCAGCTGATGCGGTGCAAGGAGAGGTCCGCTTTGTTCTTTGGTGTGGGTCTTTGAGGTAGGCTTGCCAACGAGCTGCATGGCAGGTCAACATATGTCTGGTCAGGCATGTGGTACCCAAGCGGCTGATGTTTTGGCCACGCGATATACGCTTGAGACATATGTTGCAAACAGCAGCTGTGCGATCTGATGCACTAGCCTCAAAAAAGGCCCACACCAAAGAACTTTTTGAATGACGGGCAGAGGCAGCGCCCTGCACAGGCGGAGCTCTGCGGTGTGATTCCGTCGGTGTACTGCCCTTACGCTGGCCACCAAAGGGCATCCTGCCTCGTTGGAGATGTGCCTCCTCCTCATCCTCCTCCTCCTCCTCTCTCCTATTAGGCACCCACGTGGAGTCAGTGACCTCATCATCCCCTCCCTCCTCATCACTGGAGCCAATCTGGCAGTATGCTGCAGCTGCTGGAACATGACTGCCAGATTGGTGTCCTTCTTGAGCATCCCCTCTGTCTGCTCTCACGCTACTGCCTTCCTCTAGCTGGGTTTCATCATCAGACCCTTCGAAACGCTGGGCATCCTCCTGGAGCATGTACCCAACACTGTGCTGAAACAGTTCGGGGGACTCCTCAGGAGGAGGACATGGTGGGTCTAGGGAAGGAGTGACTGATGATTTGTCTGACATTGATACCAGGGAAGACGACGCTTTGGCAGCTGCTTTTCCAGTACCCTGAGCCTGGGTGAGAGAGGATGAGGAGGAGGAGGAGGGCTTGGTCATCCACTCTACCAAGTCTTCGGCATGATGTGGCTCAACATGTCCAGCTGCCGAAAAGAAGGACAAGCGTGTCCCATGGCCATGTGCTGATGACAATGCACCGCGTCCACGACCAGCACTGTTGCCCCCAGACACAGAGCCTGCTTACCCTCTTTTATTGCCTCCTGACTGTCTGCCTCTCCTTGTTTGCCTTCCAGACATTCTAATAGATGGCCTGCAGGGAGATGGGAAAAAAGCAATAAGGGCTACCTTCAGGTGTCCTTCTCTGTCCCTTGAAACAAGGACTTTCACAGTGAAAGAAACTGACACTCTCCCTACCTACAGTTTTCTGTCCCTAGAAAAAATGTTTTTTTTAATCACAATATAGCACAAGGACAATTCACTCACTGTCCTTACAGGTCCCTGGAAACAAGGACTTGCAGAGTGAAATAAACTGACACTCTCCCTACCTACAGTTTTCTGTCCCTAGAATAAATGTTTTTTTTAAGCACACTATAGCACAAGGACAATTCACTCACTGTCCTTACAGGTCCCTGGAAACAAGGACTTGCAGAGTGAAATAAACTGACACTCTCCCTACCTACAGTTTTCTGTCCCTAGAATAAATGTTTTTTTTAATCACAATATAGCACAAGGACAATTCACTCACTGTCCTTCCAGGTCCCTGGAAACAAGGACTTGCAGAGTGAAATAAACTGACACTCTCCCTACCTACAGTTTTCTGTCCCTAGAATAAATGTTTTTTTTAAGCACAATATAGCACAAGGACAATTCACTCACTGTCCTTACAGGTCCCTGGAAACAAGGACTTGCAGAGTGAAAGAAAAAAAACACTCTCCCTACCTACAGTTTTCTGTCCCTAGAAAAAATGTTTTTTTTAAGCACAATATAGCACAAGGACAATTCACTCACTGTCCTTACAGGTCCCTGGAAACAAGGACTTGCAGAGTGAAAGAAAAAAAACACTCTCCCTACCTACAGTTTTCTGTCCCTAGAAAAAATGTTTTTTTTAATCACAATATAACACAAGGACAATTCACTCACTGTCCTTCCAGGTCCCTGGAAACAAGGACTTGCAGAGTGAAATAAACTGACACTCTCCCTACCTACAGTTTTCTGTCCCTAGAATAAATGTTTTTTTTAAGCACAATATAGCACAAGGACAATTCACTCACTGTCCTTACAGGTCCCTGGAAACAAGGACTTGCAGAGTGAAAGAAAAAAAACACTCTCCCTACCTACAGTTTTCTGTCCCTAGAAAAAATGTTTTTTTTAATCACAATATAGCACAAGGACAATTCACTCACTGTCCTTCCAGGTCCCTGGAAACAAGGACTTGCAGAGTGAAATAAACTGACACTCTCCCTACCTACAGTTTTCTGTCCCTAGAATAAATGTTTTTTTTAAGCACAATATAGCACAAGGACAATTCACTCACTGTCCTTACAGGTCCCTGGAAACAAGGACTTGCAGAGTGAAAGAAAAAAAACACTCTCCCTACCTACAGTTTTCTGTCCCTAGAAAAAATGTTTTTTTTAATCACAATATAGCACAAGGACAATTCACTCACTGTCCTTACAGGTCCCTGGAAACAAGGACTTTCACAGTGAAAGAAACTGACACTCTCCCTACCTACAGTTTTCTGTCCCTAGAAAAAATGTTTTTTTTAATCACAATATAGCACAAGGACAATTCACTCACTGTCCTTACAGGTCCCTGGAAACAAGGACTTGCAGAGTGAAATAAACTGACACTCTCCCTACCTACAGTTTTCTGTCCCTAGAATAAATGTTTTTTTTAAGCACACTATAGCACAAGGACAATTCACTCACTGTCCTTACAGGTCCCTGGAAACAAGGACTTGCAGAGTGAAATAAACTGACACTCTCCCTACCTACAGTTTTCTGTCCCTAGAATAAATGTTTTTTTTAATCACAATATAGCACAAGGACAATTCACTCACTGTCCTTCCAGGTCCCTGGAAACAAGGACTTGCAGAGTGAAATAAACTGACACTCTCCCTACCTACAGTTTTCTGTCCCTAGAATAAATGTTTTTTTTAAGCACAATATAGCACAAGGACAATTCACTCACTGTCCTTACAGGTCCCTGGAAACAAGGACTTGCAGAGTGAAAGAAAAAAAACACTCTCCCTACCTACAGTTTTCTGTCCCTAGAAAAAATGTTTTTTTTAATCACAATATAACACAAGGACAATTCACTCACTGTCCTTCCAGGTCCCTGGAAACAAGGACTTGCAGAGTGAAATAAACTGACACTCTCCCTACCTACAGTTTTCTGTCCCTAGAATAAATGTTTTTTTTAAGCACAATATAGCACAAGGACAATTCACTCACTGTCCTTACAGGTCCCTGGAAACAAGGACTTGCAGAGTGAAAGAAAAAAAACACTCTCCCTACCTACAGTTTTCTGTCCCTAGAAAAAATGTTTTTTTTAATCACAATATAGCACAAGGACAATTCACTCACTGTCCTTCCAGGTCCCTGGAAACAAGGACTTGCAGAGTGAAATAAACTGACACTCTCCCTACCTACAGTTTTCTGTCCCTAGAATAAATGTTTTTTTTAAGCACAATATAGCACAAGGACAATTCACTCACTGTCCTTACAGGTCCCTGGAAACAAGGACTTGCAGAGTGAAAGAAAAAAAACACTCTCCCTACCTACAGTTTTCTGTCCCTAGAAAAAATGTTTTTTTTAATCACAATATAGCACAAGGACAATTCACTCACTGTCCTTACAGGTCCCTGGAAACAAGGACTTGCAGAGTGAAAGAAAAAAAACACTCTCCCTACCTACAGTTTTCTGTCCCTAGAAAAAATGTTTTTTTTAATCACAATATAACACAAGGACAATTCACTCACTGTCCTTCCAGGTCCCTGGAAACAAGGACTTGCAGAGTGAAATAAACTGACACTCTCCCTACCTACAGTTTTCTGTCCCTAGAATAAATGTTTTTTTTAAGCACAATATAGCACAAGGACAATTCACTCACTGTCCTTACAGGTCCCTGGAAACAAGGACTTGCAGAGTGAAATAAACTGACACTCTCCCTACCTACAGTTTTCTGTCCCTAGAATAAATGTTTTTTTTAAGCACAATATAGCACAAGGACAATTCACTCACTGTCCTTACAGGTCCCTGGAAACAAGGACTTGCAGAGTGAAAGAAAAAAAACACTCTCCCTACCTACAGTTTTCTGTCCCTAGAAAAAATGTTTTTTTTAATCACAATATAGCACAAGGACAATTCACTCACTGTCCTTACAGGTCCCTGGAAACAAGGACTTGCAGAGTGAAAGAAACTGACACTGTCCCTACCTACAGTTTTCTGTCCCTAGAATAAATGTTTTTTTTAAGCACAATATAGCACAAGGAGAATTCACTCACTGTCCTTCCAGGTCCCTGGAAACAAGGACTTGCAGAGTGAAATAAACTGACACTCTCCCTACCTACAGTTTTCTGTCCCTAGAATAAATGTTTTTTTTAAGCACAATATAGCACAAGGACAATTCACTCACTGTCCTTACAGGTCCCTGGAAACAAGGACTTGCAGAGTGAAAGAAACTGACACTCTCCCTACCTACAGTTTTCTGTCCCTAGAATAAATGTTTTTTTAAGCACAATATAGCACAAGGACAATTCACTCACTGTCCTTCCAGGTCCCTGGAAACAAGGACTTGCAGAGTGAAAGAAACTGACACTGTCCCTACCTACAGTTTTCTGTCCCTAGAATAAATGTTTTTTTTAAGCACACTATAGCACAAGCACAAAACACACTGACACTCTCCCTACCTATCCTTCTCTTTCCCTAAACTAAAGGAATCCAGGTTAAGCAAGAAAGAAATAACAGTCACTGTCCCTGCCTATGCTGCTCTATCCCTGCTCCGGAACACACTACACTAGGCCGCCGTGCTGGCGGCCTTTTATAGTGTGGGGCGTGTACTAAACACCCTCAGCAATAATTGGCCACAGGCATCCTGCCTGTGGCCAATCATTGCTCTCCTCGCTGCCGGCGCTGTGATTGGCCAAGCATGCGGGGTCACAGTGCATGCTTGGCCAATCACAGCGCCTGGATGACACTGCGATGGCGTAGTGCATTGTGGGCCGTTCGCGTCACTCGAATTTGGCGCGAACGGCCCAAATCGTTCGATCTTCGTCGAACGATCGAACAGCCGATGTTCGAGTCGAACGTATGTTCGACTCGAACACGAAGCTCATCCCTACTCAGGACGTTCCCAATCCTGGTAAATGAGCCCTTTCAGTAAAGGGTGAAGTGGAAAAGAACAAACAGTCTGGGGGCTTCTAGCGACCCCAACGAGGATACAGTAGTGGTTGATGGTTCCGCAAGGTGCATTTTTAAATGCTGATCGGACCATGTTAGTCAGAGACTGAACCCATAATCTTTCAGCTTGAGATGCTGAGAAAAGGTTCCCCCACTGTTGATTCCTCTATAACAGAATCAACCTTATCCTGATCCCCTTCAGGCAGGTCGATCCCTGTATGGGACTGTTGCTCTGCTAACAGGCACTCTGAAGGAGGAGACGGAGATCGGGCGTGCTTTCCCTGACAGGGAGGCAGCGATAAATTTTGACAATCTCTCTCTAATCCTCCCAGAGCTGAGGAAAAAACCTCCTCTGTTACATACACAGGAGCAGGTGACTGAGGACAGCCACAGTACCAAGTACCCCTGCGGGGTCTCTACGGTCACTTACCTCTGAACTTCAGGGGAGACTGGTGCAGCAGGAGTATGCCCAAGATCCTCAGAGCCCGATGAGACCCCCTTCGCTTCCTGGAAGATTCAGTTCCGGAGCTACTGGACGGCATATTCCTAAGCCTAAAGCTGAGGTATTCCAGCCGTAATACACCACTTTTACTGAGAATAGTCTAGCACAATTGCTGCTATATCACAGTTGGTGTCTACTAATGTGCCTTTCTAGGGGATGCCTGTATCAACCGCTTGCTGTATGCCTTTAAATGTTGCCAGCTCTGTCTCTGTACTTCATAGCCAGCTTACTGCAATAATGTGGCTTTTTAAAAACCTGCTGGGATGCCCGCACATGCGCAGAAGCGCTGCGGCGCGCACAGAGCGTCATCCCCCAGGCCCCGCCCCTTTTTCCGGCCACCTCTATATATAGAGGCGCGTGCACGCGCACGCGCGCGGCCACGTGCGCCTCGGCGCTAATTTTCAAACATGGAAACCAGGGACAGGAGCCAGGGCCCCCTTTGCCGCAGGCCGGGGGATAGACGAACACTGCAACATGGCAGAGGAAACAGTTCCCTGTAGGAGAACTCACCAGCTGCCTGGACTTTGCTCTCTGAGAAGAAACTAGTCCATATGACAAGAAAAACATTCCACAGCGGCCTCTAGTGGACAAACACAGGTACCGCAGTTTAATATACTAAACATATATAAAAAAACATTCTTTTTTTTTTTTTTTTTTTTTTTTTTTTTCTTGACCACCATTAAAAATTATTACATTTTTTTAGTAGTTACAGGCATGCACAGATATTAGCGGGAATACCGTTAGGTAACAGACAGAAAGACAAATTAGGCTTGGGGGTCCCCCAATAGAACCAAGTTCCTGGGGGCCCCCACTTACCTGTTCCCCGCCGCAGGACTTTGTTTGGTCCACAAAAGCCCAAACTTCACCTATCACGGCAGGCATTGTAATCAAACCTTCAGGGACCGGGTTCCCAAGGATTCCACTCCCCTGGACCTGTATAGCACCCTGCACAGAAAACATCTTGGTCGTGGGTATGACCAGAGCTCTGGATCCCAGGGTCCAGCTCTCCTAAGAGAAGCATTACAGGCAGAACCTTGCTCTTCTCTGCAAGGCCCGGGTACCGACCGTTTAGCTATGAAGCTTTTTTGGTCGGATCCGGAATAGCTTACTGAGGCCCAAAAGAACCTGTACGCAAGCTCAGTGAAAAACACATGTTTCTTCTTGGCCAACACCTTAGACACTGGCAAAAAACTGAGGTGCTCCCGGATGGGAGGGGCTTATATAGGGGAGGGTACTTCCGGTTTTGGAAGTTGCCAGTGCCAGCACCTGACGGTAACTATATAACCCATTAGTAATGACTATGTCGCTCTGTGTCCCGTGATGTACGAGAAAGAAATATCATTTTAAACACTAATACAATATAAAAATGTATGTTCAAGACAATAAGAAGCCTGGGAAACAGAATGAATGAACTAGAATTTCTGTTATTTGAGGAGCACTTTGACTTTGTGGGGGTATTGGAAACCTGGTTGGACAGCTCACAAGACTGGGCTGCTAATATCTAGTGATACAGTCTATTTCAGAGGGACAGAATTGGCAGAAGAGGAGGTGGGGTATGTAAAGTATATATGTAAAGAGCAATCTGAAAGTGAGTTTGAAAGATGATATCACTAACAAGAGCTGTGATGGTCCAGAGTCAAGATGGCTGGCTCTTCATGAGCGTGCAGTCCATAGTAAATTACTTGTGGGAGAGTGTGCAGCCCCTCTAATATAAAGGATGAGAACGAGTCTCAGCACCTTTTACAGACTGAAATGGCTGAGAAGCAGGGAGATATTATTGTTGGTGATTTTAATTATCCCGATATTGATTGGGCAAATGGAGCTGCACACTTAACAAAGGCTTGCCATTTCTTAAACTTATTGCAGGACAGTTTCATTAAAAAAACAGATGGTGGAAGCCTCAATGAAGAAAAATGCTCTGATGGGTCTATTTATTTATATTTCAAAATTTTTATTGAAAAGATCTGGTAACAACAGAAATAACACTGGAAAAAAGCCAATTCTCAGGTTTTCATCATATCAAGACACAGTTAAATAAGGTATGAACAGTAAGGACAAGTAAAATCCAACATCAGAAGAAAAAGGCATGCGTAGCGGGGTCTTCAAAGTTAGTGGGATACACCTGGGGGTAGAGAGACCCAGGTGTGTAATTATGTCAGGGATTAGACCCCTTTTCTTATTCGTGGAGGATTGGGTGGTGTAATATTCTCCTTGACCAGTGGGTGTCAGTGTACCTACTGGCTCGAGGTAGAATCACTACCACAGTGCTACCCTTCTTTGTCCCTTCCTGGAGATGGTGCGGCTGGGGCGGGGAACCCGCCGTGGTGTCGATGGGAGGAGATAAAAGGGGGGGGCGCCCTCGCCACGAGGTCTGTCGTCTGGGGGGATCATCTCTTCACGCACCCAGGCACCCTAGGCCTGGGTGCGGGCGGTTCAAGGTTCCGGCCTAGGCGCCCAAGGCCTGGCCGGAATGAAGATGGAGTCCATCCCAGGCACCTTCAGCCTGGGGTGAGGTACTATTGAGGAGGCCTGGGACCCGGTGACTCCGACTGGGTCCCGCAAGGGTGAAGTTGCTCCAGGGCGCCCCTTGCGAGGGGACCGCATCTGAGGTGAGGAGGCTGGGGAGGTCACCCGTCCGAAGACCCGGTGCAGTGTCAACCCGGTGACGGATGGGCCTTCGGTAACTCCCTTGGAGGACATCTTCCCCTGATAGGGGCTACAGCGCAGCGGAGGAGCTTTCATCAAGACTCCTGCAACCCCTGGTCATAGCACAGGGAGTGTAGGGACTAGGAACCTGTACAGTGCCTCGACCTGCTTCCCCATCGTATCATGCCGTTGCATTTGACTGTATGTGGAGATACGCAATAAACCTGAGTTTGGACTTTGATGGGTGTATGGACTCTGTTGATGGGAACAAAGGGAGATTCCGGCACGGAAGGACTGACCCTCATAACCAGCACACATTTGGCCCGAGGAAAAGATTGATATTGGCCTTCACCTCACCCACATGCATGGGGAGGACATGGGCCGTAGCGCACCTCACTCTGTCGCTCGACATACCCCTAGCTAAAGAGGTCGGGGTGAGGAGGCCGCTACACATACAACAGGCCAAAAAATGCTGCATACACACAATCGGTTTTCCCGTCGGAAAAAGTCAGACGCAAGCTTTTGAACGGAAATTCCGACCGCGTGTATGCTCCATCTGGCTTTTTTTGTCGAATTCCCGCCAGCAAAAGAATGAAAGCAGGTTCTCTATTTTTCCGACGGGTAAAATTCCTATCGGAAAAAACGTTCGTCTGTATGCAATTCCGACGGGGGAAAAAAACATGCATGCTCGGAAACAATTTGACGCATGCTCGGAAGCATTGAGCTTATTTTTCTGACCTCGTCACAGTGTTGTACGTCACTGCGTTCTTGACGGTCGAAAGTTCAGAGAATTTTTGTGTGACCGTGTGTATGCAAGACAAGCTTGAGCGGAAGTCCGTTGGGAATACCGATCGTGTGTACGCGGCATTAGGTTAACATCCAAAGGTTAAATGTACTATCCATCATCATCATGAAATAAAACAAAAAAATGTAGTCCTGAGCAATAATGTGACAGAGAATAATAATTTTTTATCAGTAACCAGAAAGACAGCTTTGTATGATGGAGGGCAGGAACAAGAGCATGGTATGGGGTAATAGATGGAGGGCGGCGGATAAACGGGTGGGAGAAAAATAATGGGTAAGGGGCAGCAGGGAGACCCCTGACACTAATTCCTGAGACTATCGTTGGGCACACAACTGTATAAGGCCCCAAAGACAACCAAATGTACATTAAATGTAGATACCAGAGAGGGTCAACCTGAAGCTCATTGGGAAGCCGAGATATAACAAATCCACGGATCCCATATCTTATCAAACTTTTTGGAATTTTTATGAAGTATATGAGTGAGCTTGTCATTAACCATGATCCAATTGAGTTTACTTTTAACGTAATCAAGGGGAATAACCGACTGCTTCCAATGCCTAGCAATTGTGATTCTTGCTGCCAGCAATATATAAGTGGGGTCTAATTATTAAAAAAAAACACAGGGCTTATTACAGATGTGCAAGTTAGGGATAACTCACATTTGCCTTAAGTTAAAGGAAAGCAAGACATGTTTGTATGACAAGAACTCTAAATTAAAAAAAAAAACTTCTATAAAACTGAGATCCTTACTGAACACTACTCAGTGGGACCAAAAATTTGCACAAAAAGCACACAAAGCAAGTAGTAATGTTTTAAAGATTAATTAAACAAGTGCATTAGTCATTATATTTCATTGTGTAACAAATGTAGCGGGTATTTGAATTTAGGGGAAGCATCTGGGTGGTAGTGTAACCCAGATGCACTGATTGCTAGGGGATCTGAGGCCCTTTTATGGTTCTTGGAGGACTCTGGTGGTGTGAGGTTCCCTGGACCTATAGGTGGCGTTGTTGCCGGGGGCCGGAGGTGAACTCACACCGCAGGACTGTGCCTTTTTGTCCTCACCTGGAGCTGGTACAGCGGGGCGGGGAACCCGCTGTGGTGCAAAGGGTGAGGAGATAAAAGGGGCGGACGCCCTTACCACGGGGTTCAGAGTGCAGAGTCGGAGGACGTGGCCGCACCAAGGCACCTTCAGCTTGGGTGCTGGCGTCCCGGTGTTCCAGGCCCAGGTGCCTTTGACCTGGCCGGAGCGGAGATGGAGTCCATCTCAGGCACCTTTAGCCTGGGGTGAGGTACTATGGCGAATGCCTGGGGCTCAGTACCTTCGACTGAGTTCCGCGAGGGTGGAGGAATCCGAGGGGGCCCTAACTCCTTGGGTGCCCGTGTCTGAGTTCGTGAGGTCTGGTGTGCAGAACTTCTCTGGAGAGTCCGGCGCAGCATCGCTGGTGACAGAGAGGCCTCCGGTATCTCCCTTGGACGGATATCCTTCCCCTGACAGGGGCCGTGCTAGCGAAGGTAATTCACGTTCTATTTCACATAGTCAGTGGCAGTGACTATTCGCCACTGGTGATACCACAGTGGTTGGCAAGAGAAGGGAAAGGATTGTGCCTCGACCTATTCCCGTTAAGACTAAGTTGTTGCAAAAGAATCCAACTTAACTGTGCTGTGTGTTTATTCGCTGAGAAGAATAAAACTGTGTTGGACCTATTCACTGTGTGGAACTCTGGTTACTAGGAGCAAAGGAGTCAGGGACGAAGTACAGGACTTGACTCTAGGACACCTACACAAAGCCCGATCTTTCTGGCCTTCACCTCTTCACTATGGAGGACATGGGCCGTGGTGTATCTCATCCCTCCCCCCAGCACTAACACCCCTAGACAAAGAAAGACAAGCCGAGAATGAGAAGGGGTGAGAGGGGTGAGGTCGCTACGCAAACATAAAATTTAAAAAACATGACTAAATTCTAGTGTGAAAAACCCCCAAATTTATGAAAAAAAAAGGTATTTTAAAAAGTACAAAGTAAAAGAGACACCCTCTGCATTCCAGATTTGCAAGGAATACAACAAGAAATGCAAGGGAACAATCAGAGTGGCTGAAACAGAATATGAGAAACACATTGCTACAGCAGGTAGAACAAATCCCAAAAAAGTTGAAATTATATTAGTAGTAGAAACATTATCAAAGAACAGATAACAGCCGTATAACAGACAAACACAGGACTTGGTCACAAATGACAAAAAAAATGCAGATGTATAAAATCATTTCTTCTCTTCAGTTTTTACAGATGAAAAAATGGGTTTGATAGTTGTATACTAATGATGTTTGACAGAAGGTATCTCTGTGGTTGACTAAAAAGCAGGTACAAAAGAGACTAGAGAAACGTATGTGAACAAATCACCAGGTCTAGATGGCTTACACCCACGAGTCCTTAGGGAGTTTAGCTCTGTAATAGCCAAGCCGCTATGTCTAATCTTTAACCACTTCCCGCCCAGTCAATAGCGAATTGACGTCCGGGAAGTGGTTGCAATATCGATACTGGACGTCATATGACATCCTGCAGGATATTGCCTTGCGCGCGCCCGCGGGGGCGCGCAGCGCGGTGATCGGGGACGGCATGTGTCCCTCGGACACAGCGCTTCCCCGATCACGGTAAACAGCCAATTTCATTGGCTGTTTACCATGTGATCGGCTGTGTCAAAGTCACAGCCGATCACCTGTCAAAACAAACACGGCGGCGCGCTCCGTGCGCGCCGCCACAGGCTTGCAGAGCGGGGATCGGGGAAGGCGAGTGTCCCTTGGACACAGCGCGTCCCCGATCAGGGTAAACAGCCAATGAATTGGCTGTTTACCACGTGACCGGCCGTGTCCAATCACAGCCGGTCACAAATGTAAACAAACTCCACAGGAGTTACTACCTGATCCCTGCTCTTTCCTCACACACCGATCTGTGAGGAGAGAGAAGAGATCAGTAAGTTAGCTCAGTGTAGTTTGTCTACATAAATTTACAGTGCACAACACGCCCCCCCCCCATAAAGAGGACCTGTCACACAGCCCAGCACATCAATCAGCCCAGCCAATCAGCCCATCTGTCAATCAGCCCATCTGTCAATCAGCCCATCTGTCAATCAATCAGCCCATCTGTCAATCAATCAGCCCATCTGTCAATCAATCAGCCCATCTGTCAATCAATCACCCCACCTGTCAATCAATCACCCCATCTGTCAATCAATCAACCCATCTGTCAATCAATCAATCAGCCCATCTGTCAATCAATCAGCCCATCTGTCAATCATCTGTCACAGGCCCACCTCCATCGGTACCGCCATTGGCACCGCCACACAGGCTACCAGTACCGCCATCGGTACCAGTACCACCACCAGTACCGCCACCAGGCCCAGCATCTATACTGCCACACAGGCCCGCTACCAGTATCACCACTAGTGCCGCCATCGGTACCACCACCCGTACCACCGTCGGTAGTGCCACCACCACCTGTACCACCACCTGTACCGCCATCGGTACCATCACCACCCGTACCACCACCACCTGTACCGCCATCGGTACCACCACCACCTGTACCGCCATCGGTACCACCACCACCCATACCGCCATCACTACCACCACCACCCGTACCGCCACCTGTACCGCCATCGGTACCGCCGCCACCACCACCACCCGTACCGCCATCGGTACCACCACCACCTGTACCGCCATTGGTACCACCACCACCCATACCGCCATCGGTACCACCACACAGGCCCACCACTAATACCTCCATCGGTACTACCACACAGACCGCCACCACTACCACCAGCAGTACCATTACACAGGCCCACCAATAAGCACTGCCATAATGTCCCAAAGGGTTTACACACCTGAGGAGGCATATGCCATTCTTGCCATGTCGGATGATGAGAGCAGCGGGGAGCTCCCATTATCCGATTCTGGTTCGGAATACGAGCCAGTGGAGGATAGTGGCTCAGAGTCCGAGTCCCCGGAGGAAACCGTCCCTCCCAAAAGAATGCGATCGGCACCAAGATCAGCACCAAGATCAGCACCAAGATCAGGAGAACTGCCCACCACCAGCAGCGCCATACCCCAGGAAGAGGAGCCCAGTACAAGCAATGGAAATGCACGCCCAACCCGAAGAATCCAGCCCCAATCCTACCTTCCCGATGCCCTGGCAAACCCCTTATGGTTGCCTGCCAACTCAGGATCCGCTATCATCCCCCCTTTCACCGCACAGCCAGGTGTGCAGCCCGACACTACAAATTTTTCTAAATTTGATTATTTTTGTTTATTTTTCCCACAAGATTTGCTGCAGAATATAGTGGATCAAACGAATCTGTATGCATCCCAATTTATTGCTGCCAACCCCGATTCTTCCTACGCCCGCATGTTCCAGTGGCGGCGTCTAACATTGGAGGAATTTAAATTATTTTTGGGCCTTATGTTCAATATGGGGCTTACAAAAAAGAACGAAGTCCATTCATATTGGTCCAAACGCCCCATCCAACACATGCCCATATATTCCGCTGTCATGTCCAGGAAAAGATACGACATGATTATGCGCTTTCTCCACTTCAATGACAATTCACAGTGCCCTCCCCGAGATCATCCCAACTACGACAAATTGTACAAGATACGCCCCCTAATCAATGCCTTTTCCCAGCGATTTGAAGAAGTTTTCATCCCAGACCAAAAAATTTGTGTGGACGAGTCCCTCGTACATTTCACCGGCCGACTGCAGTTCAAGCAGTACATACCAAGCAAGAGAGCCAGGTATGGGTTAAAATTAAATAAATTATGTGATCGAGCCACTGGATACGTCTGCAAATTCAGGATCTACGAAGGCAAAGACTCCCAGCTCCAGCCCCGTGATTGCCCCACATATATTGGAACCAGTGGGAAAATTGTCTGGGAGTTGGCATACCCCCTGTTCGGAAAAGGTTACCATTTATATGTTGATAATTATTATACCAGCCTGCCCCTTTTTCGCCACCTTTACAGTAAACAAACCCCGGCCTGCGGTACCTTCAAAAAAAACCGGAAGGGATTCCCACAAAATTTATTGACAAAAAAATGCGACCTGGAGAATCGGCATCCATGAGGAACGAGGAGGTGTTGGCCATGAAGTGGAGGGACAAGAAAGATGTCCACATCCTCTCTACGATCCACAATGACACCATGGTGGAGATCCCAAGAAGACGCGGCTCCATTGTAAAGCCTGAATGTGTCCAGGACTACAATTTGTACATGGGGGGGGGGGGTGGATTTAAACGACCAGATGCTACAGCCCTACTTATCAACCAGAAAGTCCCATTATTGGCACAAAAAAGTTGCGTTTCACCTGTTTCACATGGCCCTTTTTAATTCGTTTGTCTGCTACCAAAAAGCAACTCAAAATCACCAACTCCACTACCTCCAATATATCGAAGATATCATCGATGCCCTCATTTACCAACAAGATCCCGCCCCAGGAAGCATTCGCTCTGATAGTGTGAGTCGGCTTCACGAGCGACACTATCCCTTTAGCATCCCCCCCACAGAATCTGGAAGAAGACGCCAAAAGAAATGCCGTGTATGCAGCAGAGGAGGAGTAAGAAGAGACACCAGCTATTATTGTCCCGATTGTCCCTCCCAACCTGGCCTGTGCATCGGAAATTGCTTCAAAAATTATCATACATCCATTAGTTCCCCTTATTATTAACAGACTGCCACTTCCCTATTTGCCTGCTACCATGTTACTAACTACCTTCCATGTTAATTAACTGACCCTGGCCTGTTTACCGACGATGCCTCTGCCTGCCGATTTAAACCACGTTTCTGACTTCCACGTGTACCGACCTTGGCCTGTTAATCGACCATGTTTTTGCCTGCCACTTGGACTGATCTTTTGGCCATCTACTTTTAGTACACAGGGGTCTCACATATGTGAGGGGCTTCAGAATAGCGTTCTGAGTAGAGAAAACCAGTTTTTCGTTTTCTGTGCTCCAAGAACAGGGTCTGGTTGCCCGGAGGCTTCAAAGCGATTTGGGTGGGAGAAGCCTCTACCCCTGTCCCCCTGGCCCTAAGCTTGATGGTCCTTCCTGCTGCCTGGACCAATAATTTGGCTGTGCTGACCATATTACTGCCTGTAATGACCCATGACATTATGGACCATGTTTCTTCCTGCTGCTTGGACCAATACTTTGGCTGTGTTGACCATATATCTGCCTGCTGCCTCTACTGACTTTGGACAGCATTTCTGCCGGGACACCTCTGCCTGCTACCTGGACCTGTGCTTTGGCTGTGCTCTGGCTGTGCTGACAGTATCTCTGCCTGTGCGAACTATGGACAGTATTCCTGCCTGCTGCCTGGATGATTGCTTTTGCTGTCGCTGACCTCATCCCTGCCTGCTGCCTGGACCGATGCTCTCCTCTGTGGACCACTGCACTTCTAAAACCACAGGTAATCTTTTGTTATTTGGTATGTACCTGCTATGTGTTAGATATATGAAGGGCCTTCAAAAATGTGATCGGTAGTCAGAAAATGATATGTGCAATTAATGCTGCTAGAATGCCTGGAGGTGCTACTTGGATGTTGGGCCTCTGTATGTGGCCAGGCTGTGTAAAAGTCTCAAACATGTGGTATCGCCATACTCAGGAGGAGTAGCAGAATGCATTTTGGGGTGTAATTTTTGCTATGTACATATTATGTGTTAGAAATATCTTATAAATTGACAACTTTGTGTAAAAAAAATGCATTTTAATTTTTTCTCCACATTTTCCAAAACCTTCTGGAAAAAAATGAACCGTTCAAAAGACTCATAATGCCTCATAGATTATACGTTGGGGTGTGTGCTTTCAAAAATGGGGTCATTTTGTGGAAAATTCTATTGTCCTGGTGCTCCAGGGCCTTCAAAATTGTAATAGGTGGTTGAGAAAGGATATGTGCGATTTATGCTTGTAGAACGCCTGAAAGTGCTACTTCAATGTTGGGCCTCTGTATATGGCCAGGCTGTGTAAAAGTCTCACACATGTGGTATCGCTATACTCAGGAGGAGTAGCAGAATGCATTTTGGGGTGTTATTTTTGCTATGTATATGCTATGCGTTAGAAATATCTTATAAATGGACAACTTTGTGTAAAAAAAATGCATTTTCATTTTTTCTCCACATTTTCCAAAACCTTCTGGAAAAAAATGAACCGTTCAAAAGACTCATAATGCTTCATAGATTATACGTTGGGGTGTGTGCTTTCCAAAATGGGGTCATTTTGTGGAAAATTCTATTGTCCTGGTGCTCCAGGGCCTTCAAAATTGTAATAGGTGGTTGAGAAAGGATATGTGCGATTTATGCTTGTAGAACGCCTGAAAGTGCTACTTCAATGTTGGGCCTCTGTATATGGCCAGGCTGTGTAAAAGTCTCACACATGTGGTATCGCTATACTCAGGAGGAGTAGCAGAATGCATTTTGGGGTGTTATTTTTGCTATGTATATGCTATGCGTTAGAAATATCTTATAAATGGACAACTTTGTGTAAAAAAAATGCATTTTCATTTTTTCTCCACATTTTCCAAAACCTTCTGGAAAAAAATGAACCGTTCAAAAGACTCATAATGCTTCATAGATTATACGTTGGGGTGTGTGCTTTCCAAAATGGGGTCATTTTGTGGAAAATTCTATTGTCCTGGTGCTCCAGGGCCTTCAAAATTGTAATAGGTGGTTGAGAAAGGATATGTGCGATTTATGCTTGTAGAACGCCTGAAAGTGCTACTTCAATGTTGGGCCTCTGTATATGGCCAGGCTGTGTAAAAGTCTCACACATGTGGTATCGCTATACTCAGGAGGAGTAGCAGAATGCATTTTGGGGTGTCATTTTTGCTATGTATATGCTATGCGTTAGAAATATCTTATAAATGGACAACTTTGTGTAAAAAAAATGCATTTTCATTTTTTCTCCACATTTTCCAAAACCTTCTGGAAAAAAATGAACCGTTCAAAAGACTCATAATGCTTCATAGATTATACGTTGGGGTGTGTGCTTTCCAAAATGGGGTCATTTTGTGGAAAATTCCATTGTCCTGGTGCTCCAGGGCCTTCAAAAGTGTAATAGGTGGTTGAGAAAGGATATGTGCGATTTATGCTTGTAGAACGCCTGAAAGTGCTACTTCAATGTTGGGCCTCTGTATGTGGCCAGGCTGTGTAAAAGTCTCACACATGTGGTATCGCTACACTCAGGAGGAGTAGCAGAATGTATTTTGGGGTGTAGTTGCAATTATGCATATGCTGTGTGAGAGAAAAAAACTGTTAATATGACCAGTTTGTGTAAAAAAAAAAAAAAAAAAAAAAAAAAAAAAAAATTAAATTTTCCCAAGAATTGTGGGAAAAAAATACAACTTCAAAAAACTCACCACGCCTCTTAGTAAATACCTTGGACTGTCTACTTTCCAAAAAGGGGTAATTTTGGGGTATTTGTACTTTCCTCGCTTGTTAGTGTCTCAAGAAATGAGATATCCCTTCAGTACATCAGGCGTAATCAGATGTGATAAATTTTCAGTGATTGCCACCATAGTTTGTAGACTCTATAACTTTCACAAAGACCAAATAATATACACTAATTTGGGTTCATTTTACCAAAGATATGTAGCAGTATACATTTTGGCACAAATTTATGAAGAAAAATTACTTATTTGCAAAATTTTACAATAGAAACTAAAAAAAAGTGTTTTTTTTTTAAAAAAATTGCTGTTTTTTTGCTTATATCGCAAAAAATAAAAAACCCAGTGGCGATTAAATACCACCAAAAGAAAGCTCTATTTGTGAGAAGAAAATGATAAAAATTTTGTTTGGATACAGTGTAGCATGACTAAGTAATTGTCATTCAAAGTGTGAGAGTACTGAAAGCTGAAAATTGGTCTGGGCGGGAAGGTGCATAAGTGCATGGTATTGAAGTGGTTAAAGACACCATACTGACTGGAATGGTACCAACTGATTGGTGCAGAGCAAATGTGGTACCAATTTACAAAACATGATCGAGATGTACCAGGAATCTACAAACCAGTCAGCCTAACATCAACAGTAGGAAAAGTATTTGCGGGAATGGTAAGGGACTCTATACATAAATTTGTTTGCTATAAAGGATTCATAAGTGACAAAAGGCATGGATTTATGAAAAACCTTTCTCATCAAACTAAACTGTTATCGTTCTACAAGGAAGATAGATAGATATTGGATGGTGAAAGTAGCAGCATAGTTTATCTAGATCATGGTTTCTCAAACAGGTTTCATGGAAAGCTAGAGTTCCTTGAGCATTGAGCAATTTCTGCCTTTCAGATAAGTTCCCACTGTCACCATTGACCTTTTTTTCAGCTATCTGTAAGGGGGTAATTATTCCCAATGACCACAAGTGTAAGGAACATTCTTCCCACTGATCATCACATTAATGTATCATGAGTTGTAGATATAGCCATTTTTATCAGGGGTTCCCTGAGACCAGAAAGTTATTTCAAGGATTCCGCTGTGTTGAAAAGGTTGAGAAAGGTCGATCTAGATTTTACATATTATCGCTGACTCATGGTTCAGCAGGCATGGACAGGGACGTTACCTATCTTTCACGGCGCATTGGGTGACTCTGCTGGCAGCTGGGAAGGATGCAGGACAAGGTGCAGTATTGTTGGAGGTTGTTCTGACACACCTCTCTCCTCCACCCCCTCCTCTTCTTCTTTTCTCCATGGCCTCTTCCTGTGCTTTGTCCTCGGAACCAGCAGTGCTCCGTATGCGTTTAAGGGGCTACGCAAGTACGCAGGCAAAAAGATGCCATGCGGTGCTTGAGCAGGTGTGCTTGGGGAACAGGAGCCACACTGGGGTAGAGATTCTGTCAGCTCTGCAGGGGCAGGCTCAGAGGTGGTTGACGCCACGCCAGCTTAAGCCAGGAAAGGTGGTTTAGGACAATAGCACCAACCTCCTTTCTGCCCTCCGACAGGGACAACTGACCCATGTGCCCTGTTTTGCTCACGTTCTTAACTTGGTGGTGCAGCGGTTCTTTAATTTCCGCCGGTCATATAATGCCAGTGCTCGGATGGCTGACCTCCAAAAGGAATACGACCTGCCCAAGAACCGCCTAATCTGTGACATGCCCACCAGGTGGAACTCTACGTTGGCCATGCTGCAGCGGCTGCACACGCAACAGAGGGCCATCAATGAGTATCTGTTGCAATATGGCACCAGGACAGGGTCAGGGGAGCTTGTTTTTTTTCCCCACGCCAGTGGGATGCATGCACTGTCCTGTCACCATTTGAGGAGGCCACGAGAATGGTGAGCAGTGACAGTGCATGCATCAGTGACACTGTCCCTCTTGTCCACCTGTTGGAGCACACGCTGCGTGGAATAATGGACATGGCACTTGAGGCAGAACAGAGGGAGGAAGAGGAGGACTTCCTTACCTCTCAAGGCCCCCTTTATCCAGACAGTGTTCCTGCTGGTCCGCCTATCACACAGGAAGAGGAGGAGGAGGATTGTTTCAGCATGGAGGTGGAGCCTAGCACTCAGCATCTCAGCACTCAGCATCAGCAGCAGTCTTCAAGGGATCAATTACAGTCCCAAGAAACCCATGGACTTGTACGTGGCTGGGAGGAGGTGGCTGCGGATCATATCGTCCTGAGTGACCCAGAGGACTCCGGACCGAATGCCTCAGCAAACCAATGCTGCATGGCCTCCCTGATCCTGCAAAGCCTGCGGAAGGATCCTCGTATTCGTGCTATCAAGGAGAGGGATCATTACTGGCTGGCAACCCTCCTTGATCCACGTTACAAGGGTAAGGTTGCGGACCTTATCGTGGCGTCGCAGAGGGAGCAGAGGATGAAACATCTTCGGGAGGCCTTGCAGAAAGGTCTGTGCAACGTGTTCCCAGAGACTGGGAGGTTACAAATTCCTGGTCCTGGACAACGTGTTGCTGAGGCTTCGGTCAGTGGGGAAGGTGGCCGTCTGACCGATGCGTTCAGACAATTTTTTAGCCCGCAGCCCCAAGGTATGATCGGTTCCAGCAACCATCGTTAGGGTCTGTTTTACATGGTGCAGGAATACCTAGGGGCAAGATCAGACTTGGACACCTTTCCCACCGAAAATCCTCTGGGTTACTGGGTCTTGAGGATGGATCACTGGCTAGAGCTTGCACAGTATGAAACTGAGCTACTGGCCTGTCCTGCATCCAGCGTTCTTTCGGAACGCACATTCAGTGCTGCTGGAGGCTTTGTAACTGATCACAGGGTGCGCAGTCGATCGGCTGACCTTCATAAAAATGAATCAGTCTTGGATCACCAGCTACCAAGCACCTGATGCTGATGTAACCGAATATTTTTTTTTTTGAATGGGAGATCCCTTCAAGACTGCCTATGCTGATGCTGAGTGACTATCCTGTTATGCTGAGTGACTATTCTCTTCCTCCTCAATGTTAATGCTGATAGCTTGTAAGAACATTTTTGGTTCTGGGCCACCGCCACCAGTGGCTAAGACCCAATTTTTCTGCCCCTGTTTAACAGGGGCGTGTAATTACAATTTTTGATGCAATCATTTGCAGCAGGGCTCATTCATGCGCTCCAACTAGAGTTTCTCTGAGGGATTGCAGTGTTGTGGCACCAGCACCTGTGCCTAAGGCCCAATTTTTCTGCCCCTGTTCAACAGGGGCATGTAATTACAATTCTTGATCTAATATTTCACAGCAGGGCCCGTTCCTGCGCCCACCAAGAGTAACTGTGAGGCCCTACAGTGTTGTGGCAACACCACCACACCGTCCACCACCAAAGGACCAATTTTTCTGCCCCTGCTCAATAGGGGCATGTAATTCCAATTATTGATCTAATATTTCACAGCAGGGCCTGTTCCTGCGCCCACCAAGAGTAACTGTGAGGCCTCACAGTGTTGTGGCAACACCAACACCTAAGGCCCAAACTTCTGCAGAGTATATAGAGCAGGCCCCTACTTTCAAACATCCAACTTACAAACGACTTCTACTTGCAAACGGAGGGAGACAACAGGAAGTGAGAGGAAATCTACCCCTAGGAAGGGAAATTATCTCCTGTAAGAGTTAATATGGGAAAAACGTGTCTCCTCTCCACTTA
This sequence comes from Rana muscosa, assembly GCA_029206835.1. Classification (NCBI taxonomy): domain Eukaryota; kingdom Metazoa; phylum Chordata; class Amphibia; order Anura; family Ranidae; genus Rana; species Rana muscosa. The sequence continues at coordinate 281,781,717 of CM055118.1, forward strand.
TGCTTTATCACCAATCCTTGTTTCACTAAAAACCCCAAATTTTCAAAAACCAATTGTCATTGAGACAGAAAGTGAGGTGAAATCTTGTGAAGAGGGGCACAGACAGCAAAACAAATGTTACAGGGGTGATAACCATTCCCTATGTTTTCCAAAAAGCTTAAAAATTTTTTTTATGGACGGAGCGACACTTTAAAAATGTACCAGTTCTAAATTACAAACAGATTCTACTTAAGAACAAACCTACAGTCCCTGTCTTGTTTGCACCGCCTGTATACTGCTGTACAGAGTATATAGGGCCTGGGGGCCCCACACCTTTCCTTTTTTTAATTTGGGTGCAGGGTTCCCCTTAATATCCATACAAGACCCAAATGGGCTGAGAGGGGGGGGGGGCATGCCGATTTTCTCAATGACTTTCATCCATATTGCCGGGACCAGACATTACACTAAAGCCGCAAGCAGTTTTAAATGACTTTTTTTCCTTTAGAAATGTCATTTTGTGCAGGGACAGTTCTAAACACGGGAAACACGTGCCACTTTACAGGCATACTATAGACACCTCCCAGGTATGATATTTAAAGGCATATTTCACTTTTTTTTTCACTTTAAGCATCATTTAAATCACTGCTCCCAAAAAAAAACCGCTGTTTTTAAAACTTTTTTTTGCATTGATACATGTCCCCTGAGGCAGGACCCGGGTCCCCAAACTCTTTTTAGGACAATAACTTGCATATTAGCCTTTAAAATGAGCACTTTTGATTCCGAACGTTCGAGTCCCATAGACTTTAACGGGGTTCGATAGTTCGCGCAAACTTTCGGTCTGTTCGCAGGTTCTGGTGCGAACCAAACTGGAGGGTGTTCGGCTCATCCCTATGCAGGACCCCTGACCCTCTGTCTGGACAGTGCTGGTTGATCCTGTGCTGATCACATGCACTCTCACAAGAATAACAAAACTCTCTAGCAGTACACACCAGCTAAGCATGTGCAGCTTGTCCCCTAGCCTCTGTTCTATCAGGAGATAGATTGGGGACTGTGGAAGAAGGGGAGGATCAGAGAAGACAGGATCAAACAGCCTTTTTACACAATGCAGAGGAATAACCCCTTAGGTTCCACAATGAGTATAACAAGCATTCTTTACTGCATATACACACTGATTTTACTGTTGTGGGTTAAGTAACACTTTAACTTTGACTGTGTCATCTGTGATCCTGTATCTCAGTCCAGGTAGTGCTGACCCAGGATGATGCCTGAACAAAAGTGGCTTAGTTTTTCAGAAGACAAAAGCAGATGAAAGCATTGCTGGGTGGGGGGTACTGTAATATCGGTGAGAGGGAATATATACCTGAAAGTGTAACGCTAACATGCTACTTAGCATGCATGCACTTAACATGACAACATTTTATAAAAATGAAATAATATAAATATTATATATAAATAATAAAATATAAAAATAAAATAAAAGACTGGTAGCTTTGGGTAACTGCCTTTACTCTTAGTGGGTTGCCCTCACAAAAATGCTACTTTTTTGCTGTGGGCTAAAAAGTAGGTAACTATTTCTTGTTGCTCATAAATACCAATACAAAGCGTGTGTTCAAATATTGCCAAATGTATGTTCAAATGTTTTTTCAAAGGCAACAATCATAAAATCTTGGTGACATTTTGGTTTTGTATCAGAAATAATGTCAATTCATTCAGAATTAATTTCATTAAAACCTTGTCTCATAATTATTAGGACTCTTGCACATGGCTCGGCTGAGCCCGTTCAGTGTAATTTCCAGTGTATTTCCTCTACCCAGGTGCAGCGAGGAGCTCACCATTGATATGAATGGATGTGTGCCGCTGTACTCGTGTTTATCCCTTTCAAGACTAAGCCCATTTCTGACATTTGGTGTTTACAAGTTAAAATGCGTATTTTTTGCTAGAAAATTACTTAGAAACCCCAAACATTATATATATATTTTTAGCAGAGAATCTAGAGAATAAAATGGCGATTGTTGCAATATTTTATATCACACAGTATTTGTGCAGCTGTGTTTTAAACGCAACTTTTTTGGAAAAATTAACTTTCATGAATTTTAAAAAAATTAAAAAGTAAAGTTAGTCCAATTTTTTTGTATAATGTGAAAGATGATGTTAGGCCGAGTAAATAGATACCAAACATGTCATGCTTTATAATTGCCCGCACTCGTGGAATGGCGACAAACTACGGTACCTTAAAATCTCCATAGGCAAAGTTTTTTTTTTTTTTACGGCTACCAGGTTAGAGTTACAGAGGAGGTCTATAGCTATAATTATTGCTCTCGCTCTGACGATCGCAGCGATACCTCACATGTGTGATTTGAACACCGTTTTCATATGCGGGCAGGACTTCCGTATGCGTTTTCTTTGCTGTGCGAACTCACGGGGACAGGGGCACTTTAAAAAATATTTTTTTTTCTTATTTATTTTATTTATTTTATAATAAAAAATAGTGTTTTTAAAAAAAAAACTATTTGGATCTCTTTTATTGCTGTCACAAGGAATGTAAACATCCCTTGTGACAGTAATAAGTGGTGACAGGTACTCTTTATGGAGAGATCGGAGGTCTAAAAGACCCCCAATCCCTCCTTTGCACTTCAAAGTATTCAGATCGCCGAAAACGGCGATTCTGAATACTGTGTACTTTTTTAAATCCGGCGCCATTAGCAGCCGAGTAACCCGGACGTGACGTCATGACGACGCTTCCGTGGTTACAGTGAAGTAGGGTGCCCACGTGTCCCGGATTGCCCGGGACTGTCCCTGATTGGAGATTTTTGTCCCGTGTCCCGGCCAGTTCATTCCGGGACAATACAGAAGTCCCGGAATGAAAAAAAAACACAGTGACCAGTCCACACCAGTCCGCTCCGCCAACTCCGCCTGTCCGCCGCCGCCACCTTATAAAGTTTAACACATCTCTCCCACTCTCACACATGATGACAGTCTGGTTGCTAGGCTAGGGGCCGCTCCGCATCTAGCAACCAGTGACGTCAGCTGAAGCCTGTCTGAGTGACTGTCTGGCTGTCCTCTTCCAGCCCGGGATGGTTGTATGTATTTCCCTCCCCTGGCTCCTCCCCCTTCCTCCGCGCTCTGCGAATCTCATGCATGCAGCGGCTGAGCAGCTCCCTGCTCTACTCCCTGGGATGGATCGGCCTGTAATGGAGGACTTGCCTGAGGTGCCGCGCCATCGAGGAGCCAGTCTGCCACAGCATTAAGGTACTGCAATCTGCATGACACTGACAGCATCCCGGCCGTGATGTCCAGACCGAGGGAACCCCAGCCGCCCGTGACCTCACAGCCCTAAGTGACGTGAATCTGATAATCATAATCCTCCTCCTCATCATTCCTGGCATGACATCCCACTACCCTATCTCCTGTCATCATACTTCCTACCAATTTACCCCCTGTCATCATTTCTATCCTCACCATAATCCCCCTGTGCCTGACATCCTACTACCCCATCCCTGTGTCATCTTCATCCCCCTGCACCCCACTGCAGCTTCCTACCGCCCCATCCCCGTCATCCCGCCTGCACCCCACTGCCAGCTTCCTACCGCCCCACCCCCGTCATCCCGCCTGCACCCCACTGCCAGCTTCCTACCACCCCACCCCGTCATCCCGCCTGCACCCCACTGCCAGCTTCCTACCGCCCCACCCCACCCCGTCATCCCGCCTGCACCCCACTGCCATCTTCCTACCACCCCACCCCCGTCATCCCGCCTGCACCCCACTGCCAGCTTCCTACCGCCCCACCCTCGTCATCCCGCCTGCACCCCACTGCCAGCTTCCTACCACCCCACCCCGTCATCCCGCCTGCACCCCACTGCCAGCTTCCTACCGCCCCACCCCCGTCATCCCGCCTGCACCCCACTGCCAGCTTCCTACCACCCCACCCCGTCATCCCGCCTGCACCCCACTGCCATCTTCCTACCACCCCACCCCCATCATCCCGCCTGCACCCCACTGCCAGCTTCCTACCGCCCCACCCCCGTCATCCCGCCTGCACCCCACTGCCAGCTTCCTAACGCCCCCGTCATCTTCACCCCCCCTGCACATCACTGCCAGCATCCTACTACCCCACTCCTGTGTCATCTTCATCCCCCCTGCAGCCCACTGCCAGCTTCCTACCACCCCACCCCCTGTCATTATTATTCCCATCACCCCCCTGTAACCCACCTCTGGCATCCTACCACCCTGCCTCCTGTCATTATCATCCTCCTTCCTCCTGTACCCCACCTCTGGCATCCTATCCCCCTACCCATTATCATTATAGGGAAAATATGATCTCAGCCTCTCACCCCAATGCTGCCACCATCATCCCAAACTGCATCCTGTCATTCAACCAACTGTACCCCAACAGTTGCATCACACCCCACAATACTGCCCTGCCACCCAGCGAGAGGTAATAATGTGCCGTAACCTCTAGTAGCCAATCAGTGAGTGATAATGATAAGCAGTAACCTATAGCAACCAACCAGTGAGCAGTATTAATGTGCAGTAACCTCTATCAACCAATCAATGTGCGGTAATGATGTGCAGTAATGTCTAGCAACCAATGGGTGGGCAGAAATGATGTGCAGTACCTCTAGCACCAATCATTGAGTGGTAATATTGTGCAGTAACCTCAAGCAACCAATCAGTGAGCAGTAATGATGTGCACTAACCTCTAACAACCAATCAGTGAGCTTGGAGCAATCATTGAGTGTGAACCAGACTTTTATGTGTACATTAAGTTGTTTTTTTAGATAAGTCTATGTGCATGTTTGTTTTTTGGGATGTTGGGGTGGAGAGCGAAATTGCTAGGGGTCTATTGCTTGATTTTTTTTCCCATTATGGGAGTTAGTAGGGCCTCATATCTAAGATTTGCCTAAGGCCTCATAGAGCCGCCTCTGGCCGGCACCGTGTGTCACTGTCTTCACTCTGCATAGTGTTGGCGCGTAACTGCAGAAGGGACATCAATGCTGGATTGTTTATCCACAGCCGACCGGGAGGAACAGATGCTGCAGGAGACCAGCCACAGTAAGAGAAACGCCGACCTGAGGAGGAGAAGGAGGGGGGGGGAGTTCTGAGGATTCTCTGATCTGTGTAGTGAGAGATGATTTTGTCAGTCAGGGCCGGCGCCAGCATAACACAGAGTGCCCTGTACATGAGGGAGAATAGTGTCCACTCCACATGTCCTCCGCCTGTCACACTGTCTTACCCCCCCAATGTTTCTATGACCCCCCCTTGTCACACTGTCTCCCCCCAATGTTTCTATGACCCCCTCCTGTCACACTCCAGAGTGCTCCCTTACCTCCCCTTACTTTCTCCAGAGTGCCCACTTACCTCCCTTTACTTCCTCCAGAGTGCTCCCTTACTTCCCTTTATTTTCTCCAGAGTGCCCCTTTACTTTCTCCAGAGTGTCCCCTTGCCTCCCTTTACTTCCTCCAGAGTGCTCCCTTATTTCCTCCAGAGTGCTCCCTTACCTCCCCTTACTTTCTCCAAAGTGCCCCTTTACTTTCTCCAGAGTGCCCCCTTGCCTCCCTTTACTTTCTCCAGAGTGCTCCCTTACTTTCTCCAGAGTGCCCCTTTACTTTCCCCAGAGTGCCCCTTAGTACAGTAGTACTAAGGGGACACTCTGGAGGAGGATGTAAGGGAGCACTCTGGAGGAGGATGTAAGGGGGCACTCTGGAGGAGGATAGGATGTAAGGGGGAACTCTGGAGGAGAATGTAAGGGGGCTCTGACTAAGAACCGCCAGAGTGCCCCCTTACATCCCCCCCTTACAACCTCCAGGGTGCCTCCAGAGTGCCCCCTTACATCCTTCGGAGTGCCCCACCACCAAGGTGGTATAGCAGTGGCTGACAGACTATCAGGAGGTGGTATTTCACTCCTCTTCCTCCTCTCTCCACTAACTACCCCCCGCCATACACTCTGCACTCCTCTCATATACATACTACCCACCGCCATACACTGCACTCCTCTCTTGTACATATTACTCACCACCATACACTCCGCACTCCTCTCCTACACACGGGCCCGCTGATTTCATGATACACCCCTGCCCCAAAAATCTGCATTTTTTTGGGTCAAAAATCATCATTTTGGGGGAGGGGGGGGGTGTCCCTGAATGGCAGTTTGGAAATGTGGTCACCCTACAGTGAAGAGACTGAATCAAAGCCGTTCGCGGCTTTGTTTCAGTCTGTCTCTAGGCGCCCAAGGTGGCGGATCGTGGATCGGGTCTCCCGGTGGGACGGGAGGCCCGGTAAGAGCGGCGGAGGCAGCGGGAGGGGAGGGATGTCCCCTCCCGCTCCTCCGGTTTAACAACCGAGCGGCTTTTAGCCGCATCGGTTGTTATACCTGGAAAGCCAATCGCCGGCTCTAAACAACAGTACCGGGATGAGGCCTGCAGCTGCAGGCCTCATCCCGGTATAACCCCTGAAAGCCGAGTACGCATATGTGCGTACCCTCGGCGGGAAAGTGTTAAGATAGCACCGCCGTATACATGGGTACAGCAGTGCATGGCCATTCCTGTAATTGTTGGGCTGTACACTGTACGCAGGCTCAGCTAGGCAATGTGCCTTAACCTCCCTGGCGGTATGATTATTTCAGATTTTAGGTGCTGAAAGCGGTACCATTATTTTGCATGGAAATTTGGCGTTTTATATTGTAGGCCTGCAATTCTTAGGAAAAACTCACTTAAATCTGTCCAAACCAGAGTCTAGTAGACATCCCGGGTATGATAAAGTTTGAAACACAAAATCATAAATTATAATATAATAAATAACTATAAATAATTATAACAAATAATAATATATTAATAATAAAAATTATTCAATAATGAAATCAAATAAAAAACACTGAAATTTGCTCAGTTGCAGAATTGTCGCTGTCATTAGATTTAGTGTTTGATGACGAATTTCCCCACAAATCGCTATCGCTCAATTCTACAAGTGATTCTAATTTATTATCGCTGTTTTCTAGCTGCTCTAAAACCACTTTTGACATAAAGGGACACTTTTTGCTTGCTATGGACAATCTCCAGTTTCCAGGCAGAATTTTTTTTATTTATAATATAAAAGTGCATGTAGGGACAAAGGGGATGTGTAATTGTTTTTTATACAGTGTACTGTATGTGTACTGTGTTTTTACTTTTTTGAATTTGGCACGAACTCCGCCCCCGTGCGCCGCAACGTCGCAGGGAACGGAGCTCGGCGGCACTCGGGCACTGTGTGAATCGAGCGAGGAGACAGCTCGCACACACTGTGGGGAGACATCGCAGGATCCAGGGGACAAGGTACGTTACTTTGCCTGGATACTGCGATGCAGCCCAGAGTCTGGCTCGGGGTTACCGCTAATGGTACTGAAATTCCACCCCGAGCCAGACTCGGGAATACCGCTAGGCAGGTTAAAGTGATTATAAAGGCAGAAGGTTTTTTTACCTTAATGCATTCTATGCATTAAAGTGGTTGTAATCTTTCACATATACCCAGTGAAGTGAACAGCCTCATATAATACACAGAGATGAAATAAACCCTTCTACATAAGTTTTATTTGTATATCTACTTTCTTCTCTTTCTACACTCTTTGGAAAGTGCAGATAATGTTAGAAATATTTTTTCCTCATTCAGCAGTGGGTATGGAGTCTGGGCTTACACTGTGTGAGAGCTGATTGGAGGAAAGGGACACACACCCCCCCTCCACATAGGCAGAGGAATGAAGGAACATGCAGAGCTGTAGTCTGAATAGACAAGCTTCCTGCTAATCTCCCTCTAAGGACCCTCCCCGACACAAATTTTCAGCTACTGTTATCTCATGTGTCGGAGAACTTGTCAGAAGTGACTTATGCTGATAACAGAGGAACGAATCACCAGAGAGAAATGGCTTTGGAGAGAGACAAGTAAACACTACAGATATATGTGCCTAGGTCAAATTTAATGAATGGGGTTTACAACCACTTTAACCACTTCAGCCGCGGTAGAATTTACCCCCTTCCTGGCCAGGCCATTTTTTGTGATACAGCACTGCGTCGCTTTAACTGACAGTCGCGCGACATTGTACCCCAAAAAAATTGATGTTGTTTTTTCTCCACAAATAGAGCTTTCTTTTAGTGATATTTGATCACCTCTGCGGTTTTTTTTTCCCCTTTAACAAAAAAAGAGTGAAAATTTTGAAAAAAAAACAATATTTTTTACTTTCTGCTATAATACATATCCCATAAAATATATAAAAACAGAATGTATTCATCAGTTTAGGCCAATATGTATTCTTCTACATATTTTTGGTAAAAAAATCGCAATAAGTGTATATTGATTTCTTTGAGCAAAAGTTATAGCGTCTACAAAATAGTGGAAAGATTTAGGAACTTTTTTTTTTTGTTATTGTTTTTACTGGTAATGGTGGTGATCTGCGATTTTTAGCAGGACTGCGACATTGCAGCCGACAAATCTGACCCTAAGTGACACTTTTTGAGGACCAGTGACACCTATACCGTGATCAGTGCTATAAAAATGCACTGATCAATGTATAAATGTCACTGGCAGGGAAGGGGTTAATGCTAGGGGGCGATCAAGGGGTTAACTGTGTTCCCTGGGAGGTGTTTCTAACTGTATGGGGGATGGGCTGCCTTGGAGAAAAGAGAGATCGCTGTTCCTGATCACTAGGGACAGCAGATCTCTCTCTCCTCCCCTGTCAGAATGGGGATCTGTTTGTTTACATTGACAGATCCCTGTTTTGGCTCTCATTCCCACGATCGCGGGTGGTGACCGAGGGGCACGCATCTGCAAAAGCCAGTGCACGTACCGACGTGCCAGTATGTGGATTCGTGCAGCTGAGCCAAGTTGCTGCAGTATAACTGCCGCGGCTGGTCGGCAACTGGTTAAGGTAAAACACCTTCTGCATGCAGTTCCCCCCCAGCTCCCCCTAAATACCTACCTGAGCCCGTCCTCGATCCAGAGATGTGCACAAGAGCAGAGGCTCTCTCTGTTCTCTCCCTCCTCAATGGCTCAGGCAGAGCAGTGGGAGCCATTGCTTTGTTACTTTGCTCTTTGCACCTTGTACTTTAGCATACCAAATCAGACCCACTGTGCTGCTTTTCTTCCTTCCTTCTCTGAGCTCTGCTTTACTGGGACTGCAAGAAGCTGGTTCAGGTATTTACACTGTTTCCATTTAAAACATACATTTAACCACTTCCCGCAAAGTCATGTACCATCAACCTGGTACCATTTTTTAGAGCGGACGGTTGCCTTACTGGTGATAGCAACTGATGCAGCTAAGCAGCCCCTTGGCTGTTATCACAAGCAGCGGGACGGGATTTCCCCTTTCCCACCGTCTTCTATCTCAAAAATGAAAATAAACGTGCCTCCATTCCCCCTGTGCTCATGAGCAAAGGCAAACGTGCAAGTAGGTTCTGCATGCATATGTAAATCTAGATTTCACCAAACATGTGAGGTATTACCATGATTGTCAGAGCGAGCATAATAATTATTTTGCCAGACCTCCTGTGCATCTCTAAACTGATAACCTGTAAAGGCTTTTAAAGCATAGGCCTCGTACACACGACCGATTTTCTCGTCGTAAACAGTCAAGAAAAGTGCCGCGAGAGTTTTTTTGTCTAGAAAAACGTTCGTGTGTATGGTTTTACGACGAGAAACTTGACGAGAATCTCGACAAGAAAATAGAGAACCTGCTCTCTATTTTCTCGTCAGGAGTCCAGATTTCCTCGTCGTGTTTCTCGTCGGCCTGTTTTGTGACGAGAAAATGGTTCGTGTGTATGCTTTTACGACTCTTCCAAAAGCGCGCATGCTCACAAGCAACTATGAGACGGGAGCGCATCTTCTGGTAAAACAAGCCTTCGTAAAGGAGATAGCACATTCGTCACGCTAAAACGAACTGAAAGCACGAAGACTGAAAAGTGCGAATCGTCTCTTCCCAAACTTTTACTTCACACACGGTAACACGAGATCAGCAAAAGCAGCCCAAGGGGTGGCGCCAAGAAAAAAGATCTTCCCCTTTATAGTGCCGTCGTACGTGCTGGACGTGAGCGCAGAGAACCACGAGGAAATTGGGAAATGACAGTGTGTACGCATAGAAAGCTTGACGAGAAAATCGACAAGCTTAACAAGAATCTCGTCGAAAAAAACGACGTGTTTTTTACGACGAGAAAATCGGTCGTGTGTACGAGGCCATAGCCTATGGAGATTTTTAGGTATTGCAGTTTATCGACCGTTCTATGGGCGTATGCAATTTTAATTGTGACATGTTAGGTATGTATTTTACTCAGTGTAATGCCATATTTAAAATGGGTATTATGTTGTGTTTGTGTACACTAAAATTCATTAAAGTGTGTTTTTTCCTGAAAATTCAATAAACCGCTGCACAAATATTATGTGAAAAAAGAAATAAATAAAAAAATCTTCATTTTGCAAAGAATTGTGGGAAAAAAATACAATTAAAAAAACTCACCATGCCTCTTAATAAATACATTGGACTGTCTACTTTGTAAAAAGGTGTAATTTTTGGGGGTATTTTTATTGTCCTGGTTTGTTAGGGTCTCAAGAAATTAGATAGGCCGTCAGTACATCAGGTGTGATCAATTTTCAATGATTGGCACGATAGCTTGTAGACTCTATAACTTTCACAAAGACCAAATAATATGCACTTATTTGGGTTATTTTTACCAAAGATATGTAGCAGTATAAGTTTTGTCCAAAATGTATGAAGAAAAATTACTGATTTGCAAAATTTTATAACAGAAACAAAGAAATGCATTTTTTTAACCACTTAAGCCCCGGACCATTTTGTTGCTAAAGGACCAGGCCCCTTTTTGCGATTCGGCACTGCGTCGCTTTAACTGACAATTGCGCGGTCGTGCGATGTGGCTCCCAAACAAAATTGAAGTCATTTTTTTCCCACAAATAGAGATTTCTTTTGGTGGTATTTGATCACCTCTGTGGTTTTAATTTTTTGCGCTATAAACAAAAATAGAGCTACAATTTTGAAAAAAATTCAATATTTTTTACTTTTTGCTATAATAAATATCCCGAAAAAATATATAAACGCAATAAGCGTTTATTGATTGGTTTGCACAAAAGTTATAGCGTCTACAAAATAGGGGATAGTTTTATGGCATTTTTATTAATATTTTTTTTTTTTACTAGTAATGGTCAGCGATTTTTATCGTGACTGCGACATTATGGCGAACACATCGGACACTTTTGACACCATTTTGGGACCATTGTCATTTTTACAGTGATCAGTGCTATAAAAATGCACTGATTACTGTGAAAATGACACTGGCAATGAAGGGGTTAACCTGTAGGGGGCGCTGAAGGGGTTACGTGTGACCTAAGGGAGTGATTCTTACTGTGTGGGGGCTTATGACAAGGAACAGACGATCAGTGACACTCTCACTAGGAAGAACGGGAAAAGGTTTGTTTACACTTACCTCCCCCCGTTCTTCAGCTCTGTGACCCGATCGCGGGACACCGGCGGCGATCGGGTCCCGCGGGCGCGGTAATGGAGCTCACGACCGGGTCACGAGCGCGCTGCCGGAGGCGCGTGCGCGACCCACGGCTGGGCTTTTTAAAGGGGACGTACCTGTACGTGCTTATGCCCAGCTGTGCCATTCTGCTGACGTATATCGGCGTTAGGCGGTCCTTAAGTGGTTAATAATCTTACATTTTTAGCTCAAAAAATTTAAAAAACTGTGGTGATTAAATACCACCAGAAGAAAGCTCTATTTGTGTGAAAAAAAGTAAAACAATTTCATATAGGTACAGCGTTGCATGACTGAGTAGTTTCATTCAAAATGTGAGAGCACTGAAAGCTGATAATTGGTCTAGTTAGGAAGGGAGTTTAAGTGCCCAGTGGGCAAGTGGTTAAATCTGATCTTCAGTCATACAACAAATATCCTTTCAGTCAAAATGTATTTTGGTGTTTATTTTATCTAAGTTTCTATGATATGGCCAATCATGGCTGAAATCCACTGAACATATGACTAAACAAGAGGAAGAAGAAGAAGGAAAGAAGAAGAGGAAGAAGGCAGGACTACATTTAAAGCGGAGCTCCGCCCGAAAAAAAAATATTAAAAGCCAGCAGCTACAAATACTGCAGCTGCTGACTTTTAATATTATGACATTTACCTGTCCTGGAGTCCAGCGACGTCGGCAGCAGAAGACGAGCAATCGCTCGTCTCTCGGCTGCCCCCACCGCCATCATGAACACAATGGGGGGGGGGGGGACCGGGAAGTAACGCACTGCCCGCAGTCTACCTGCAGTCTGCCCGCAGCATGTATTCCCAGAAGTGGGTGCAAATACCTGTCTTAGGTATCTGCACCCCCCTGAGAGGTGCCAATCGTGGCACCGGAGGGGGGGGGGAATCCGTTGAGCGGATTTTAGGGTGGAGCTCCGCTTTAAAGTAGAACAGTGGCCAGGCTGTGGCTACTCAAATTAACAAATTCCTAACAAGCAGTAAATACGCTTTAAAATAAGTCACCATTGACCTCTGTAGCTGCAGACACTTTGTAGTAATTCTTATTGAGAATATAAATGCGGCACTTACTTTTCATAGTCTTCCTTGCAGTAAAGTTGACGGTTGCGGAAGTAGCAGGTTCCAGAAAGGATCTGTAAACACACTGCACACTTTACACAGCATTCGTGCCATAATCTCTCATTTACTCTCAGAAGGAAGCGGTCGGAAATGGGGTTGCTGCAGCCGGCACACATCTCATTCACTTTTTGATCTGAAAATGATAGAAATTTATTTTTAAAGCAATGCATGCATTCTAAGTGGTGCAGAGGGTGCAAATGCTACTGGGTCCATGAGATGGAGGGGCCCATGTATAACTTTATAACTGCTACTGCTCTTTAATTCGTTTTGTGAAATAAATGGCCCCCAGATCCTGCCCCCATGTGAATGAGTATGGGGTACATAGTCCCCTTACCTTTACACCAAAAAAGTGTCAAAAAGTAATAAAAACGATTCTGACGTCTCTAGTTAAAAAACTCCTCAGAGGAGAGGAGGAAGTGGGGCGTGGTCAGGAGATGAACGAGGAGTGAGGACACGTGCTATCAGAGCTCCTGATGTCCTCCAGAAAACTATCAAACTAGCCGGTAAAATAACAGCCCTAACGGTATGAGTACCGCAAGAAGGGGTAAGGAAAAAGAGAAGCGCACAGCAGCAGCGACATTTCAGCCAGAGATACAGAGCTACTTTCCAAGGACAAGATCTGCCAGCCTACAGAACCGTACCACAGGGGCTCAGTCTGCCTCCTATTCGGAAGCTGTAATGGCTGCTTTACCAGCGTCAACTACCGTAGTGACTACAGAAACTATATGTGCTTCTATCATACAGCAGACTACACAGGAGCAGAGACAGCAAGTTGGTGTACTGTTACCTACCGTGGAGGGAGAAATCAAGGCCCTTAAAGCTCTCCTCCAGGCGTTACCTACTCGTGCTGATATGGAGATGCTGATCCTTCTCGTGGAGGAGACACATCGTAAAGACTTTCAAGCTATCCAGGTAGAGGTACAATCATTGGCGGAAAGGGTCTCTACTGGAGAAACAGCATCAGCCCTGTTGGAGAGGAGAGTAGCTCAGCTGGAGCAGACAGAGGATTAGGGATGAGATTGGAGTTCGAGTCGAACTCATGTTCGACTCGAACATTGCCTGTTCGCCCGTTCGCCGAACAGCGAACAAATTGGGGTGTTCGCGGCAAATTCGAAAAATCTATGAGAGAAATCTAAAGTGTTAATTATAAAGGCTAATATGCAAGTTATTGTCCTAAAAAGTGTTTGGGGACCGGGGTCCTGCCCCAGGGGACATGTATCAATGCAAAAAGACGTTTTAAAAACGGCCGTTTTTTCGGGAGCAGTGATTTTAATAATGCTTAAAATGAAAAAAATAAAAGTGAAATATTCCTTTAAATTTCGTACCTGGGGGGTGTGTATGATATGCATGTGAAGTGGCGCATGTTTCCCGTGCTTAGAACTGTCCCTGCAAAAAATGTCATTTTTGAAAGAAAAAAAGTCTTTTAAAACTGACTCGCGGCTATTAATGAATTGTCGGCTATTAATGAAAAGCGTGGGGGTTCCCCAGAATTCAATTACCAGGCCCTTCAGGTCTGGAATGGATATTAAGGGGAACCCCGCCGCAAATTAAAAAAAATTGATGTGGGGTTCCCCCAAATATCCATTCCAGGCCCTTCAGATCTGGCATGGATTTTAAGGGGAACTCCACCCCAAATTTAAAAAAAATATGGCGTGGAGTCCCCCTAAAAATCCATACCAGACCCCTTATCCGAGCACGCAACCTGGCCGGCCGCAGGGGAAAAGGGGGGGACGAGAGAGCGGCCCCCCCTCCCTCCTGAACCGTACCAAGCCACATGCCCTCAACATGGGGAGGATGTCCCCATGTTGATGGGGACAAGGGCCTCATCCCCACAACCCTTGCCCGGTGGTTGTGGGGGTCTGCGGGCGGGGGGCTTATCGGAATCTGGAAGACCCCTTTAACAAAGGGGACCCCCAGATCCCGGCCCCCCCTATGTGAATTGGTAAGGGGTACGTTGTACCCCTACCATTTCACGAAGAAAGCGTAAAAAAATGTTTAAAAAAACACACAAACACCTTGAAAAAGTCCTTTATTAAAAAAAAAAAAAAAAAAAAACATTCCAGCGGTGAAATCCAGTGTCCCGCGGCGATCCCGATGTCCAGCGCTGTCCTTCATTGGTTGTGCCTGAGCGGACCTGATGGGGAACTCCCTCTCAGTATTTTAAATGTATAGACCCGCCCCTTCTAAAGTTCCCCATCAGGTCTGCTCCCTCGGTATGTCGGACCCGCCTACGTCATTGGCTTGAGCGGGGAACTTCCTTCACTGTGTAATTTAAATTTACATAGTGAAGGAAGTTCCCCGCTCAAGCCAATGACGTAGGCGGGTCTGACATACCGAGGGGGCGGACCTGATGGGGGACTGCTCTCACTTTGGTAATACATGTATAGACCCGCCCCTTCTCATGTTCCGCTTCTGGTCCGCTGAGCGGACCTGATGGGGAACTTTAGAAGGGGCGGGTCTATACATTTAAAATACTGAGAGGGAGTTCCCCATCAGGTCCGCTCAGGCACAACCAATGAAGGACAGCGCTGGACATCGGGATCGCCGCGGGACACTGGATTTCACCGCTGGAATTTATTTTTTTTTTTTAAATAAAGGACTTTTTCAAGGTGTTTGTGTTTTTTTAAACATTTTTTTACGCTTTCTTTGTGAAATGGTAGGGGTACAATGTACCCCTTACCAATTCACATAGGGGGGGCGGGATCTGGGGGTCCCCTTTGTTAAAGGGGTCTTCCAGATTCCGATAAGCCCCCCGCCCGCAGACCCCCACAACCACCGGGCAAGGGTTGTGGGGATGAGGCCCTTGTCCCCATCAACATGGGGACATCCTCCCCATGTTGAGGGCATGTGGCTTGGTATGCTCTCTCGTCCCCCCCTTTTCCCCTGCGGCCGGACAGGTTGCGTGCTCGGATAAGGGGTCTGGTATGGATTTTTAGGGGGACTCCACGCCATTTTTTTTTTCAATTTGGGGTGGAGTTCCCCTTAAAATCCATGCCAGATCTGAAGGGCCTGGAATGGATATTTGGGGGAACCCCACATCAATTTTTTTTTAAATTTGCGGCAGGGTTCCCCTTAATATCCATTCCAGACCTGAAGGGCCTGGTAATTGAATTCTGGGGAACCCCCACGCTTTTTTTTTTTTTTATCAATGACTTTTGTATGTATTGCCGGGAGCCGACAATTCATTAATAGCCGCGAGTCAGTTTTAAATGCATTTTTTTCTTTCAAAAATGACATTTTTTGCAGGGACAGTTCTAAGCACGGGAAACATGCGCCACTTCACATGCATATCATACACACCCCCCAGGTACGAAATTTAAAGGAATATTTCACTTTTATTTTTTCATTTTAAGCATCATTAAAATCACTGCTCCCGAAAAAACGGCCGTTTTTAAAACTTCTTTTTGCATTGATACATGTCCCCTGGGGCAGGACCCCGGTCCCCAAACACTTTTTAGGACAATAACTTGCATATTAGCCTTTATAATTAACACTTTAGATTTCGAACGTTCGAGTCCATTGTATTTAATAGGGTTCTAAAGTTTACACAAACATTTTGTCTGTTCGCAGGTTCTGGTGCGAACCGAACAGGGGGGTGTTCGGCTTATCCCTGCAGAGGATCAACAAGCTGTACAGGCTCTACGGCTGTACAATCTATGGCTGAGGGGGGTCCCGGAAGATACAGGTGAGGAGACATTACAATCCATAGTATTGAAAATATGCCAGCAACTGGCACTATCGGTGGCCCCCCAGGACCTCAAGTTTGAGAGGGTTCATAGAGCGCCGGGTCCCCGCTCTACAGATTTAAAAAGACCTAGAGACATTGTATGCTGTATGCTTCGCTATACACATAGAGAGATTATTCTTCGTAAGGCGTGGGAGATGGGAGAGATTATCTTCAATGGATCTCCTATAAAAATATTAGCAGATATATCGAGGAATACTTTGCAAAGGAGAGCGTTGCTACGTCCACTACTAGACAAGATTAGGCAACTGGGGGGCACATATCGGTGGGGGTACCCCATCTCGTTAACCATAAGGAAAGGTCCCTCATCTTTTTTCTTGTCTAGCCCAGCAGACTTACCTGGGCTGTTTTCCTTTTTGGAGGCAGAGGCAATTCCCATTCCCAATTGGCTAAAAGCAATCCCGGGACAAATACGGCGAAGGCCTACTGAACTAAGGAGGCTAGACCCGGAATCTCAAGGATTAAAAGAGCAAAGAAATCAACAAGAGACTCTGGCAGAAAGCTAAAAATGGAAGAGAAATATGGAAGGACTGTGAGGAAACCATAGAAGTGGAGGAAGGGGGATGGGAGGGAGAGGGAAGGGAAAAGAGAAATAAATAATAATAAAAAAATATATATATATATATATATATATATATATATATATATATATATTTATTTTTTGGGACAGAATTTTATCCCCCCCCCTTTTTTTTTTGGAGTAGATTATTAGGAAATATGGATACATATGGATAAAAGGGGCTCCTATTTAAATTTTTCTGTTTTTTTCTTTCTTTTTCTCTCTCTCTCTTTTGTTCCCCCCCCCCTTTTTTTTAAATTATCTACGGGGGAACAAGATACCAGGTCTGGTTAGGACTGGTTTCGCTACTTCCCTTTTTCTCCGCTGATTGTGAGACCCACAAGTACTCAAACAGAACAAAGGTGGGATTGGAAATGGAGGAGGGGAGGTATTAGGATTGCTGTGAGTGTTTTTGTTTTTTTTCAGTTTTTTCTCCCCATTTTTCTGGGGAGATTTTTTTTGTGAGATTGGGGATAGGGGTTTTATTTTTCATGGTGTGAGAAGATTATTTAAATTTATTAAGACTATTATCACTTAGTGGTTTAAGGTGGCAAGGAATTACAACATTTTATTTATTTATTTATTTTTCTGTTTTTTATCACTTTATGTCACTTATGATTATATGAGTAAAGTCAAATTCAGAGATTCAAGGTTTCCCCCTAAGACAGGGGGTATGATATGGTGGTGAGAATATCACATAGACAAAAAGTCACTCTATGCTTATAGCATGAAATAAGATATAATACAATATGACACAGGGGTTAAGGGAGTAGTTGTAGGTAACTACAAACCTCCCCCTAATTTTTTCTATTATAAAAGTTCTCTCTTTTCTTTTTTACCCTTCCCCCCCTAGGATAATCTCACATGTGTGTGAAAGTAGATACATAGGGCAGAGAGGTTGGGTCTTTAAGTAGAGATAAAGATATAAGGAAACCTCCATTGATAGACCAAAGAAGGAGAAATGGAGGAAGTGGAAGAAGTTTTTATTTAGAGGTATTTTGACCCTCATATGTTAAACTATATATCTTATTGAATTCAGTTTGCTTTTTGTTCCTCTCCTGCTATCTCCACAACTTCCATTTTTTTTCACGTTTTTCCTCCCCTATGTAAATAAAATAGATATAAATGAAACAAGGGCAACAATGATGTTGATATTGAAATTTTGTGTTAAACTGGTAAAAGATATTCTTATTTATTTTTTATTTTTGCTAGAGGGCAAAAGTAGAGAGCCCCACAGCTCGGACATCTCAGACCACTCTCCCAGTTAGGCCTGTGCCTACATGGTCCAGTAAGACCAGAAGAAGGTGCTTTCCTGAGGGTAATTAGTGGAGAAGATATCTTCTCTTTCCCCCTTTTTTTCCCCTTCCTTCCCTCCCCCCTCCCCCTCCCCCCTTTTTTTCTCTCCCTTCCCTTACTCCTAAAATGGCGCTGGGTAGTATAGTAGTGATGTCCCTGAATGCTAAGGGTCTTAACATACCCAAGAAACGATGTATGCTGCTACATGACCTGAAACATTTCCGTGTTGTTATAGCTTTTATTCAAGAGACACATTTCAAGACAGACAGACTTCAATATCTCCAAAACAGATGCTACTAATTCGATGGCTATATCAAAAGGGGTCTCGATATTAATTTCTAGCAAAATACCCTGGCGCCATCAAATATCATTGATAGACCCTACGCGACGATATATTTATATAAAGAGCCTCCTGGGGGAACAAGCAGATAACACTGGCAACAATCTAAACTCCCAATGAAAATCAGGCCTCTTTTCTAGATGAGGCATTAGAGAAGCTTTTAGATTTTGCAGAGGGGCAGTTGATACTAGGAGGGGATTTTAATATACCTTTGATTCCATCAATAGATACCTCCACGGGGGTATCATCCATCCCTCCTAGCCAACTGAAACGTACTGCAAAATTATTTCATAAAGCTCAATTGATTGACGTATGGAGATTGCAACATTCTGGGGAACGTGATTACTCGTTTTATTCACCCTCACATAAAATCTATACCAGGATAGAATATTTTTACATGCAGTCCGGGCTACATCCATAGGTATGTAGCGGGTATATACTTTTTTTAAACTGGTGAAGACACCAGTGATGCATAGTTCCCTGTGGCCCAGCAGGTGGCGCTGTCACTTTGGGCCGGGGTTGAGCCATCGCTTCAGTGCCGTACCCTTTGTGACCTCTCACAGCGGTTGTACGGCGGGGCGGGGAACCCGCCGTGCTTGCTGGGAGAGCGTATAAAGGGGGCGGACATCTTTGCCACGAGGTTTGAGTCCCAGGCACCTTCAGCCTGAGGGCTGCTGTTCGCGGTCGGTGTCCAGGCAGCCTAGGCCTGGGCGCTGGGGGTTCGTGTTCCATCCCAGGCGCCTTCAGTTTGGGGTGAGGTACTCGGTTGGAGGCCTGGGGCCCAGTACCTTCTGCTGGGTCCCGCGAGGGAAAGATTGTCCTAGTGGGTCCCGGTAGTGGGGCACCCGAATCCAGAGACGTAAGGGACCGGAGGAGGGACTCATCCGAAGAACTGGTGCAGCAGATTGCCAGTGCCGGGTGAACCTCTGGAGACCGCCCGGAGGGATATCTTTCCCGAACAGGGGCCAAGTTCAAACAGGAAGGTGGTTCATGTTTAAGGACCGGTGGCAGCGGTCCAACTATTCAACTCAGGTCAGTGGCAGAGACCTGCTATTAGGCCTGGGGCAGGAGCCTCAACGGTTCATCCGGTCGGTGGCAGCGACCAAAACTCATGGTCGGTGGCAGAGACCGTGCACCAGGCCTATTCGTTAGCAAAGGAATAGGAGAGCTCAGTTGTGCCTGGGCCTACTCGTACCCACACCCCTGTCTGTCTGTTACTGAAAGTTCAACTGATTGTGTTCACCCTGAAAGTAGAGAAATAAAGGAGCGTTGGACTTTCGATTGGTGTGGGGCTCTATGTTATTGGCAGACACATCTCCATGGGACGGCTGGAGGCTTCGTATGCAGTGAACAGACCCGGAGGTAATTCAAGTAACTCTGCTCAACCCTCAGACACATATGAGGGGAGAGCTTGGCGTAGTGTTCCTGCACTCTCCTCTCCAAGGTACCCCTAGACACAAGCTAATCACCATGAGAAAACCCGAGAGGGAGAGTGAGGCTCCGCTACAGGTAATATTACATGGTCAGACCTTGCCCCTGTATTCCTGACTTATAATCTGACAGGAGCTCAGACATCTAGACATCGCTACTGGCGACTTAACAAAAGTCTTTTACAGATACCAGAAGTCTTAGAGAATGTGACTAAAGAGCTGACATTGTACTTTCAGATGAATGACCTACCAAATTGTGACCCAGGAATTTTATGGGAAGCACGTATGTCAGTTCTTAAAGGTGTTTTATTAAGCATGGAGCTCGTATTAAACGAGAACGAACAAAACCGCTTACTGAATTACTTGATAAACTAGCGATTGTGGAATCTAGTCATAAATATGCTTCTAATAAGACTCTGGAAACAGACTTGGCGGTACTGAGGAAGCAAATTACTGACTTGCTTCACTACAAGGCGAAAGCGGCATTACAGTTTTGCCGTAAGGTGAACTACGAATCGGGTGATAAATGTGGGAAAGTATTGGCAAGAAAAGTGAGAGAACATAAACTGTCAACATATATCCCCCAAGTTGTCAATGGGAACGGCCAAAAGGTAACTTTACCAACACATATCTCCCAGGAATTTAAAGAATTTAATTCACACCTATATGATCTAGCATTACCTATAGCGCCTCGATCTGCTATAGATGAATATTTTCAAACATCTCAAATGCCGTCCATAGCCCATGAGATATGTATAGGACTAGATGCTCCCATAACATTGTTGGAACTTCAACAAGCGTTAGGGTCTATGAAATCAGGGACGGGTTTACTGTACAATACTATAAAATGCTATTTGAAATATTAGGCCCACGCTTGATTAATCTATTTAGTTCGATCGACTCTGGATCTACATTTGATAGGGATACTCTGGGAGCCCACATCGTTGTGATATATAAAGAAGGTAAGGACCCTACCTAGTGCGGTAGCTATAGGCCTATCTCACTTTTGAACGTAGACCTTAAGCTCTATACTAAAATCTTGGCTACCCGGCTGTCAAACCATTTACAAAAATGTATCCACTTAGATCAGGTTGGATTCATCCCGACACGTGAAACGAGGGACAGCACTTCTAAAGTACTGAACCTACTTCACGTGACCAAATCCAAGAAAACTCCATGTGTCTTTTTAAATACGGATGCTGAGAAAGCATTTGACCGAGTAAGTTGGCCATTTATGCTCTCCGTACTCAAACATATTGGACTTGGGGAGGTGATGATGAGCCGGATAGCCAAGATATATTTAAATCCGACCGCACAGGTTAAGGTGAATGGGGTGCTCTCAGAGTCCTTTATAATTAGGAATGGTACCAGGCAGGGATGCCCACTGTCTCCTCTTTTATATGCCCTTACCTTGGAGCCTTTTCTCTCCACGATCAGGCTAAATCAAGATATACAAGGAGTGACGGTTGGTAATACACAACATAAGGTCTTGGCCTATGCCGATGACCTATTATTTTCTTTAACGAATTCAGCAGTATCTCTACCAAATCTCCTTAAACAATTTGATTTATATGGTGCCTTATCAAACTTGAAAATCTATTTTTCTAAATCAGAGGCGATGGGGGTTGCACTGCCAGTACGAACTCTTATACAAGTCCGAGGAGGCTTCCACTTTAAGTGGACTACACTTGCCCTGAATTATCTAGGCACAAAAATGCCAGCAGATTTAACCCGTACTTATGAGCTTATTTTCCACCATTACTTACAGAGTCCAGACTGCTATTAGATAAGTGGCACACTAATTTACATTCTTGGATCGGTAGGTGTCATTTAATAAAGATGTGCATTTTGCCAAAATTTTTATACTTATTTTAGGCCCTACCGATACAGATACCGCTTTCTTATTTTAAGCAGGTGCAGGCATTGTTTACAAGGTTTGTCTGGGCACATAAGAAACCACGCCTTTCACGCACCTTATTAACCCTACCAAAACAATATGGTGGCTTGGCGTTGCAAGATGTCAGGAGATATTATCAAGCAGTTCAACTTGGTAAAGTAATCGATTGGCAACGCCATAGTGACCTAAAGTTGTGGGTGCAAGTAGAACAGTGCCAATCCCCAATACCTCTGAGGAGGGCGCTGTGGTGCTGGGATTTTGTGCCATCAGATCTAAAATCTCATCCCTTGATAGGGAATACTTTAAAACAATGCCTACACGCTATTACATACGCGGAACAAACGACAAAGACATCTCCACTGACCCCGATAATTGGGAACCCCAAATTCATACCAGGCCTTTCAACCACGCAATTTTTGACTCTATGGGAGACTGAGCGAACTATTGCATCACAGTTTGTGACGGGAGATAGATGGCCTACTATGGAGGAGCTGACTAATCCCGGGGGCCCCTACCAACTTGCGTTCTGGAATGCAGCTCAATTATATTATTTTCTTCAGACTATACCAGACCCGCAGGCATATACTAGACAATTGACTAAATTTGAGGAGCATTGCTCAGGAACAGAACCATTGTCTCACGTCCTCTCGGAGATGTATAAGTTACTTAACTCCCCTAGGGAGCAACCAGAATTGGCCTGTGTGTTAAAATGGAGTACAGATTTGCAACGCACATTTACTGATTTACAAATTCAAAATATGATTGAGCTTTCCTATAAATCTTCAATCTATACCAAAATACATGAAACTAATTATAAGATATTTACAAGATGGTATATGACACCTAGTCAACTTCATGCTATCTTTCCAGATGCGTCAGAGCATTGCTGGCGATGTGGTACAGATAAAGGGACGATTCTGCATATATTTTGGACTAAGTTGACTTCTTTCTGGGCAATGGTTCAAACGATTGCCCAGAAATTTACTAATTTTAAAATCCCGAATGACCCGGCGTTTTTTCTATTACATATTACCACTATCCCAACGAAAACATATAACAAATCTGTCCTATGTCATTTACTAAATGCAGCTAAATCCTGTATACCTTTGATGTGGAAACAGCAGAATCCACCGACCACAGCACTATGGCTGAGGAAGGTGGAAGACATTAGAAAGATGGAGGACCTGATAGTGACAGCAACTGATAGACAGGAGATATATAAAAAGACATGGACCTCTTGGAATTTGTTTATTAATTCAGAAGAGGGTAGCTCCCTCTTAGGGCTGTGAAACACGGATATGAGTCTGAGTTAAAAGATATGATGGATGTGCGATCAAAGAGACATCAGATGCGATACCAAGCACCATTTTCGGAATCCTTTCCCTATTTTTTCTTTCCCCTTCCCTCCCCTCCAAAATTTTCCTTCCTCCTTCCCTCCCCCCCCCCCCTTTTCCCCCTCTCCTTTTTTTTTTTTTTTAATGTTATATCTCCTCTTGTCCTCTATTTAGATTTGTTTTTTAAGTTAAAGTATACGGAATGAAGCAGAGGTGCTTTGTCACATAAGGTGATAAGCAGGAACTTAGATTACTGTAGTAGTGAGATAGGGGGATACTTCGATTTTTGAGTTCTTGTATGTATAAATTTAATATATGTTAATTTTTTTTTTTTAATATATGCTTACCGGTACTATTTTAGGAGACTATGATCTCCCATTCTGTAAACACTGTTATAGTATGTATATGCAATTCATTCCTGAAAAAAATGTAATAAAATCATATTTGAAAAAAAGTAATAAAAACACAGAGACAGTTTTTGACAATTCCTTTATTAAAAAAGAAAAAAACTGTGTCCCTTGATGTAAATCCATCGTCAATCACGCCGCCCGCCAATCCGAAAAAGCGAGAAGAAAAAAATACTCCTGTCGTCCATGAACGCTGGCCGCCTACTGCAGGCTCTGCCATTTGACAGTTCTTATATAGGTAAGAGGCGGGACCACCTGGTGACGTCACCTGGTGGCACCGTCCATTTGTGATGTCATGGACTGGTGCATGCTGGGTACTATGTACCCCATACTCATTTACATTGGGGGATCTGGGGGCCCCCTTATTAAAGGGGGCTTCCAGATTCTAAAAAGCCCCCTACCCACATACCTCCACAACTACCGGCCAGGGATGTCGGGATGAGGCCCTTGTCCCCATCAACTTGGGGAAAAGGTTCTTTTGGGTGAGGGGGCAGAGCCCCCACTGCCCCAAAGCACAAACCCCTACATGTTGAGGGCACATGGCCTGGTATGGTTCAAGAGGGGGGTGCTTGCTCGTCCCCCCTTTTCTGACCTGCAAGGCTGCATGCACGGATAAGGGTCTGGTATGGATTTTGGGGGGACCCCACAACGTTTTTTTTTTATTTTGCCATGGGGTTCCCCTTAACATTCATACCAGACCCGAAGGGTCTGCAATTTTTTTTTATTATTCAGCTGTCATTGGGGAAGCTTTCCAACCTTCTTCTTAACAATCAGCTCTTACTGCACCCTGATTGGACAAAGCTTTGCCCAATCATGATGCAGAATGCACTGTGCAGGGTGGCTGTGTCAGTTTCATTCTGGGACACTGTATTGTCCCAGAATGGAGGTGCCGGGGACCCGGGGCAGAACTGCAAAATGCGGGACTGTCCCGGGCAGTCCGGGACACGTGGTCACCCTACTCACCTGGTATCACAGGAAGTAAGGGTAACATAGAACTAGAAAGTAAGCAGGAAGTGGGAGAAAAATCTCTCAAGCAGAACACATATTGCGAAAAACAACTTTATAGCTATTTCCTTTTCTATTAAAAAACTAAAAATAAAAAAAATTACTTTAGAGATTCTTTAACATCTCTGCACACCAGGACAGATTATGCTGCAGTTTTCAACTGGGCTATTCACATTTTCTAGCCATAATGTGGCTCTATACACAAGAATCTCAGTGTATATCATGATTAATCTACGATTAAGCACTTTTTTAGGTGAAAGGCGTTAGGGTGAATCAGCATCCATAGAGAATGATCTGACAGCTAGCAATTTTTTTGCAATAAAGATTTGAATACAGTGACCATTCTGGAGTGCAGCCTATCATTCTTTGGATTAGTCTTATGGAAGGAGCAGAGACATACTCGTGGGCAGGCAGGCACCCAGAGCTGTGTATCAGCTTGGCGGGGAGGATGAATGCACTTGGGAGCAGTGTTCCTCTAGTCTAGATTGTCTACTATGAATGGTGAAAAGTTCATGTTAGGTTTTAAAGAAAGTCAGGAACATACCACACAGCTAACTCAGTTACCGTAATCCAATCACCATAGAATGTGTCAAGGGAGATCTCCACCCAAGTGATTTGACCTTTCACACTTTCAGCCATGTAACTGGAATGATGAACACCTGCACCAGACTTCTTGGCATCATGGGATTGTATTATCTAATTGAAAGAGGGTGGCTTGGCAAACTTGTATACCTTCCAGCATGTTAGAAGAGGGTGGCTTCACAAACTTTTATACCTCTCATCATGTTCTGGACAATCAGCATCTGCCTTGGCACATTTCAGGGTGATTGGATTAAGGTGACTAAGATACCCTTGTGGCTATAAATGCCCTGAGTGCCTTAATAGAACTAAAGAAGTTGATGCACAAAAAGCAAAATATCTTCAACATTACATGACAAGTCAAGTTGAATGTGAGTATCTGCTACCAGCTACTTTACCAAATGTTGTCCGGATAAATCAATATGCAGCCAGGCAAGCTTATTCACTTGGCCTGCTAAACCCCAAAACACTAATGCCGCGTACACACGCTCGGAATTTCCGACAACAAATGTTCGATGGGAGCTTGTTGTCGGAAATTCCGACCGTGTGTAGGCTCCATCGGACATTTGCTGTCGGAATTTCCGACAACAAAAATTTGAGAGCTGGTTCTCAAATTTTCCGACAACAAAATCTGTTTTTGTAAATTCTGAGCGTGTGTAGACTATTCCGACGCACAAAATTCCACGCATGCTCTGAGTCAAGTACGAGACGGAAGCGCTCGGTCTGGTAAAACTAGCATTCGTAATGGAGATAGCACAGTCGTCACGCTGCAAAGAGCAGTAACGGACTGAAAAGCACAAGGCTGAAAAGCGCGAATCGTCTCTCACCAAACTTCTACTAACACAAGATTAGCAGAAGGAGCCCAAAGGGTGGCGCGCTTGGTATTGAACTTCCCTTTTATAGTGACGTTGTACGTGTTGTACGTGACCGCGTTCTTGGCGAATCTGAATTTCCGACAACATTTGTGCGACTGTGTGTATGCAAGACAAGTTTGAGCCAACATCCGTCGAAAAAAATACATTTTTTTTTGTCGAAATGTCCGATCGTGTGTATGCGGCATAACTGTATGCTGTCTATGGGGTAGTCACTGTGCACATGAACTTTGTTATGTGTTAAATGGACTTGTAGCCACATTTAAATGCAGCCAGATGTTTGGCTTAGAATAGAGAGTGAGTAAAACACTGGCTGCAGCTGCTCTTTGCAGCTCCTGTCCTGCAGTACTAAAGTGGTTAACAGCTATATCAGCAATTGGAGAGAGCTGCTGAGCAGGAAGCATTCAATAGATTAAGTCACAAAGAACTGCATTGTGTGTACTATAGTCCAGAAGAGGGAGAGTCTATTGTAATAAAGAGCTTTTGAACTGCTTTTCCCAGAGGGAGATTGCCAGGAGGACGGGAAAGAGCTACATTTTTTTTCAAGCTGTACAGGACACAGATTCCATTTTGCCATGAGGGAGACCGGAGAGTGCACATCGCTGTCCAGTGGGCATTATGACTGATGCATGTCAGCAGCCTGGGCAGGATCCAGAGTGCTAAGTCCAACCAGAGTCACCTGGGTGCAGAGCAGAGAGTGGACTAATCACTGTGTGACTGGACGGTGAGATGCAATATCGCTGGGACTGGTGAGCTGCTGCTGTGGAGATTTACTATCTGCTGATAGAGAGACTGAGCCCTTTAGGAACTGACCATACTGCCATCTAGTAGCCTTAATGCTACCTGCAGGCTTTACTGGGACTATTCTCATGTGCACCAATGGTACAATTGGACCCCAAACCCTAGCCGGCTAAAGAGTTAGGACTAAAGACTGCCCCTTCACAGAGACCTTGCTTATTGGGTATGCTAAGAGGTACTTCTTAGGGGACTTTGCACTGTATCCTAGCCATCCTCCTAGAGTTCATTCTAGACTAGTTATAGTATTATTATTCATATTACAGTTAATGCTTACAGGTATATGCCCTGTTTATTGCTGACTTTGCTGATTTATGAGTTAATCCCTTTCTAGTGGTACAGAACACTATTGTAAGTTACTTTGGCATAGTAATTATACTATCTAGCAGACTGTGTCTGAGCCTACCTTCTGTGTGCACATTTATGCTCAAACCACCTTTTACTCTAACTCATATCAATACATTGAGCTAATTTACCGCTAATCGGTCTTGTGTCTATTGCCAGGTGTTAGTTCACAATCAAGTTAAAGGTATGCATACTCGAGTTCCTCTAAGTGCATGCAGTAACTTTCACTTAACCAGGTGTGCCAGAGGGGCTGAGGTTGTTTTTGGAGTCAAAGCACAGAACAGAGGACCCAAATTACCAAGGGGCTCCTTCAGGGGTAGCACTACATTGAAAATGTATACTTCCAGTTTTTATAGTTCTAACTTAGTGACCTTCAATGCCACCACCCGATTCTCTGTTTTTAAGTGTAAAATTCAAACACATCTGTTTACCACAGGAAATCAGAGTTTGTAGTTTTGAATCTTATTTTATCTAGTAGCTCATCTCTGGCATACCTTCAAAGTCAGTGATGAAACATTTGAAATGTGGAGGCAGAGAAACTATCCATCCTATGTACACATGGTTAAACTTGACCTTCATAAAGTCAATCTTCTGTACAAACACAACTGCAAGGAGTTTCAGCTTTGTATCTTTGGCAGTGTTAACTCCTTGAGGTGACTCTTGTACATGTAAAACAAAAATACGTGCATTTTATTTTTTTATGACTATTCTCAATGGCAACCAAAACAATGCTTTTAATACTGAAGTGACAAAATGGCACACTGGTTTTTGCCAAGGGTAGCCCAATGCTATGCGCAGGTTTGGAGTTGACAACAAGAGTGAGATCTTCCTGTCATGATTCCCATGTGCACCTCAGAATGTTTGGTGTTCCTGCTCACTCTTGTGTTTTCCAGTTTCTACTAAAGCTGGTCATACATGGTTGAATTCTGAACGAAATTTCTTTCGAAAATCGTAACTAAGAAATTTAGTTTAAATTTCCCACCATTAGTGGGCCGCAGCAACGGACGATTTTCATGTGGCCATTGAATTTGAGTGATTGGACATGTTGGAAAGTTTTGGAAAAATTAACGCATTTCTAATCAATGGTGGTAAAATCGTGCAAGAAATATAATTGAAAAAGTAATGCACATGAGCTGTGACCTGGAAAGAAATGAAGATTCCCAGCCATGAAAGTTCTTTTCTGTAGCAACATAAGGTGAAACTAAAGGCTTGGTTGGTAGAATCTCAAAATCAATGGTTGCACCATCGGATAACAAAATGCACAAATTTTCAGATTTTCAAAAGAAAATTTGTTCATAATTCGACTCATATATGGCCTGCACAAGAAAGATAGAAAGAATGAAGTGGAAGAGTGGCAGCTCTTCCATCTCTGGAGTGGTTATATTCCTACTTACAGTGAGACCATGGAGAATGAACATAGTCACCCTCTATCAGCAATTCAGATTACAGCAGCAGAAAAAAAGAATTTGGGGATTTGCAAGGGTCTGAGAGCAATAGATGGGTTCTTTGGGGGTTCTTTGTTAAAATACTTAACTCATAATAAAATTGTTTTTTTTTTTGAACGAGAGTTTAGTGTCACTTTAAGACCAAGCATAACAATAAAAACATTAGAGTCTGTGAGACATTTTTAGGTTCGTTAACTCCCCAGCAACCACAAATTTGTGAAATGTAAGTTTTTGTTTGGATGACTCTTTAATCTGAATGGTAGCCTTTAAAGCTGACCTTCACCCTAGTGTAAATGTCATGTTGCCCTGCCTCCTCCCTGTTCTCTCCCTTATTTCAATATACATGTTTTTTTTGGGTTTTTTTGGACAGTTATTTGTGTCACAAAGCAGCACTCCTGAATTTCTCACCTTTGTGTCCCCACCCCCTTGTGCATGCACGAATGTCTTGCAGGGTTCCAGGTCCCTAAATGAGCCCTGTGGAACATCTGCGGAAAGGTGGGTTTCCACAAATATCTGTGCATGTGCAAACACGGGGCATTATGGATGTCCCAAACCTTCGCCACCTTTGCGCATGCATGGGAAATCGACTGCATGCACACTGATGTGCCGAAAGGCTCTGCCAGAACTTGAAGGCTGGGCAAAACTCTTCGGCATATCTGCGCAACTTGGTCTTGGCCTCCTCTCTCTGTAGCTATAAGCACTATGAAAAAATGTGTCTTCAAAGTTCATGCCAGAGGCAAATGACTATGCACTCAGGGATGTTAGCGTGAATACTGGCGCATGCACACAAGATTTACTGTATGTTCCTCTCATCTCTGAGCATTGTTGGAGCATAGCAATAGGCAACTGGATGGGCCCAGTGTTTAATATTGAAGTTAATGAAGTGTCATAATTTCCAAGTGCTAATAACACTGAAGAGATCAGCCATTTCAATAGCAACTGAATAGAATTGTCGGCCTGGACCAGAAAGAACACTATTAGCAGGTAAATCAGGATAACCAGGTAATTGTTATGCACTCCCTTAAAGTGATTGTAAAGGTTTTCTTCTTCATAAAAAAAACAAAAAACGTATACTTACCTGCTCTGTGCAAAGATATTGCATAGAGCGGTCCCTTACCTTATATTCTGAGGTCCCCTGCCAGCGCTGTCCTCTCCTCCTCTTCTTTGAGTGCCCTGTCACCAAACTGTGTACTGAGGGGGCACTCATGCGCACGCGCTCCTTAACCAGGCTATGTGTGTCCATAGACACAAACACCGTGGCTTGCCCCCCCCTTCTCTCCTCATTGGTTTTGACTGACAGCAGCAGTAGTAAATGGCTCCCATTGCTCTCAGAAACTCCAGTGAATAGAGCTGCAGCAGACGGGCACAGCCCTGGATCGGCACAGGACTCAGGTAAGTGTGCGGGGATGGGGGGGGGGGGGTAGTGGCTGGGGGAGCTGCTAGTGAAAGTTTTTTAACCTCAATGCACAGAATGCATTGAGGTAAAAAAAGAATTGGCTTTAGAACTACTGTAAGCTAAGAAAACCATTATGTTAATTTCGATACTGTTAATGTTTGCCTGGAAAGACACTTTAAAGTGTATCTTCTTTTTTTATTTATTTTTATGGATAGCATACTGAAGGATTATAACTTGAGCCAGGTTCTATTGCTATCTGTATCCCTGTTTGGGACATTTATTGTCTCTGTTTGTCCTGTGACCACCAGAACTGAAAGAGAGCAAAAAGTCAGATTTTTAATTACCGGTACCCGTAAGCCCTTTTACTCTTTCGTCCATGGACGGACACAGCTTCTCTATTGACAAAGTGGGGTATTATCCGTTAATTAGGAGTGACTAGGCAGAAAAACTTGTAAAAAGTGTTGCATCACACCTTCTACAGTCCCGCCCAGGGGGCGGACCCCCCGGGTATATCCTCTCAGTCTGCATATCGCAGATCAGTTTTTTTCTGTCTAGCAAGGAGTAGGACATGGCTCCCTTCGGGCCCATTGGTCCGGGGAAAAAAGATATATATATTTTTTTTTTTGCTACATTTGTTGTTTCCTGCGATCTTCGATCAACTGCCGACTGGGTGACAGGCTGGATCCTCGATCCTTGTAGTCTCCCCAATTTCGGCCATCGAGCGTGTGCCGACCCTAGCTACGCGCTGGGTTTTCCACGACATGCCCGTCACTTCACGGGTGGCCGGTGAGCCTACGCTCTAGGGCCTGCATCGGACCGCTCAGCTTCGGCTGACCTTACGGCCAGGTTGCAGCAGCCTGGCCGGTGAGCTTACGCTCCAAGGCTTGCATCGGACCGCTCAGCTTCGGCTGACCATACGGCAGAGTCGCAGCAGCCTGTCCGTTGAGCGTTACGCTCCAGGGCATACATATGATCGTCCCTTTTGGGTCCAATCACAGCATGCCTGGCCAACAGTCACCTTCCGTGCGCGGACGATGATCTGTTAGGAATGTCTTCCAGCATAATACATGCAGGATAGGTAAGTAAAACTCCCCTGCCTCGGCTGGGTGATTTAGCTGGACATTCCTGGAGAGATCAAGTAAGTGGTTGTGGCCCCTTTGTTCCCTCTCTCCCTGCCTTTCCCTCCTCCCTGGGCTTCTAGCTAAAGGTGCTGGGTGCTGGGGGTCACCTAAGGGGTTCCACTGGAGCGGGGCTGGCTGTAACTAACATTTAAAATAAATGTCATTTCTGCTTACCTGTGTGTGTGCTTCCTCCTCCATGCTGTCAGCGGCCATTTTGAGGTGGTCCATGCTGAGTTCGGCCTCTTGTGACTGCCCGGCGGCCATCTTCCTGTGGTTCGGCCACACACACTGGCCCCTATCAGCTGATCGGTGGCCATGTTTGTCCACCCTGTATGTATATATTGCCGTTCGGCGGCCATCTTTTTGTGGGCTATGGCTGCTTGACCTCTATCTTCGGTCGGCGGCCATTTTCTTAGAGCCCACATTTTTTTGGCAACCATTTTGCGAGAGCCTCCGGCCTCTAGGGTGCATTACACTGGCGCGAAAATTGACACAGGAAGTGCTGATAAAAGAAGCAGACTGACACAGCAGCAGTGGGACAGCATCACAGGCGCAGCACACGGCAGCATAGCAGTACCGGTCCAGGGTGGTGAGTCCTCTGGGTAACCCAGCATCTCTGCAGCGCAGGAGGGTGGCCTATTGATATCTTGCCTGGAGCCCTGTGAGTGTCAGCGTGTGGTCAGCATGGCATCTGAGCCAGATGCCTTCTCCCCTGAAACACCAGATTTAGCATCTGGTGCCCCTGAGGTGTCTATGAACGCTATGACGGCAATCCTAGAGGCGTTTGCTGCCAGGGTGGAAGCAGCACACGGGAATACAGGGGGTAGTAAACGCCCCGTCCCCTGTAAGCTTCTGGGGATAATTCTGATGCAGAACCAGGTCCAGCTACGGCTCAGGGCCCAGATTCTGACGCATCAGAGACTGCAGACCGTGACCGGACAGTGAGGAGGACTCCAAGTCCAGGTCAGTACGCGAGACGGCTTTGGTATCTGACCTTATTGTGGGATACGCTAAAGTTGGAAAATGCTGCAGAAGCAGCAGAGACTCCGGTCCACTTGGGTTTCATAGACCTGCCCGCACTGCTAAGGTGTTCCCTTGTGTGTCTTTTGATTAACTCTTATACAAGGAATGGGAGAACCCACTGAGGGTCTTTACAGCTCCAAAGAGGTTTACGGTACGGTACCCCTTTGAGGAGAGTTTTCTGAAGAAATGAACCTCTCCCCCTATAGTGGACCCTCCGGTGTCCAGACTTAATAGAGCCACCACAATTCCTGTAGAAGGGGCGCCTGTTTTCAAGGACCCTGTGGATAAGAAGGCTGAAACACTCGCTTGCTACCTATACTCAGTGGTAGGCTCGGCAGTACGCCCGGCATTGGCGGGGGTCCTAGTGTCTCACACACTTACTGAATGGGCAAGATTGCTACTCCAGGGGTTAAGGAGCGAGATGCTCCTCCTGATGAGATAACATTGGCCCGACCTGTTGGTCCAGGGCCTTAGGTTTGTCTGCGAGTCAGACATGGATACTATTCCCCTGCTGTCTAAAGCTTCGGTTTATGCAGTAGCAATACGCCGCCTGATCTGGCTAAAAGGCTGGTCTGCGGACCAGACTTCCAAGAAAGCCCTGTTGAATCTGCCTTTTAAGGGCGACAGACTTTTTGGGGCTTCTCTGGATGACATCATCAAGGATGCCACAGGAGGTAAAAGCACTTTGCTTCCCCAAATTAGCAAGGGTAAGGGGCCACGCCAAGGGCAAGGGCCCTCCTTTACTGCACGCAAGCGTTTTTTTCGTCCCCCTAGGGCGACAGGGAAAAGACCCCAGGCCGATAAAGCACCTGCCCAAGGACAAAAGCGTCCTTGGTCCCGCATACCCAATAAGCCTGCGGACAAATTTGCGTCCGCATGAAGGTCCTCCCCCACCCAGCTCGGGTGGGGGGACGTCTTCGCAAATTTGCGACTCAGTGGACAGCTCTAATCTCCGACAGGTGGGTTTGCGAAGTACTCTCCTCAGGCTACAAGATAGAGTTTCTCTCTTGTCCATCGGACAGATTCAACACCTCCAATCTCCAGCTACTACCGACCCGTCGGGAGGCCGTGTAGGGGGCGGTCCAGGGTCTACTGGAACGCGGGGTAGTTATTCCAGTTCCAGAACTGGAACGGGGTTTTTACTCAAATCTGTTCATTGTGCCGAAGAAGGAGGGGGTTCGTCCAAGCTTGGATCTCAGAGCCCTCAATTGCTTTGTGAAGGTACAAAGATTTCGGATGGAGTCGGTTCAATCTGTAGTCACGGCTCTCCATCCGGGGGACTTTCTGGCCTCCTTGGACATCAAGGATGCATACCTGCATGTCCCCATATACTCCAGACACCAGAGGTTTCTGCGATTTGCTATCGGGAAGGACCACTACCAGTTTGTGGCCCTCCCGTTTGGCCTTGCCTCAGCACCCAGGACGTTCACCAAGGTGCTCGCTCCGATTCTGGCACTTCTAAGACAGCGGGGTATCGCTATCACAGGCTACTTGGACGAGCTTCTGCTGAAGGCCCCTTCAAGCTCAGAATTAGAGGTAAGCATGTCCATTACCTGTCAGACTCTTCGAGACTGTGGTTGGATACTAAACACGCAAAAGTCAGTATTGGTGCCCACTCAACGCCTAGTGTACCTGGGGTTGATTCTGGATTCCTCAGAGGCAAAGGTATTCCTCCCTGTGGACAAGTTGCAGACCCTCCGTTTTTGCATGCGAGTGTTGGGCCTCATGGTAGCCTCCTTCGAGACGGTCCCATATGCTCAATACCACACTCGAGTGTTACAGAAGGAAGTTCTGTCCAGATGGAACATATGCCCTTCATCTCTGGATTATCAAATCCGAGTGAGCCACCTAGTCAGGAGATCCCTGGTATGGTGGCTGACAGCACCGGCTCTAATGGCCGGGAAGTAATTTCTTCCGGTTTACTGGATAGTGATCACGACGGACGCCAGCCTTACAGGTTGGGGGGGGAGTCTGGGGTGTTCAGTCGGCGCAAGGTCGCTGGACCCCAGAGGAAGCCCTCCTGCCGATCAATGTCCTGGAAATCCGGGCGATCAGGCTGTGCCTCTTCAAATGGTCTCAGAGGCTGCAAGGGCGTCCAGTCAGGATCCAGTCAGACAACGCCACAGCGGTGGCATATGTCAATCATCAAGGAGGAACAAGAAGCTCAGCTGCAGCATCGGAGGTTGCTCGCATCCTGAAGTGGGCAGAGAAGAGCGTTCCGGCACTGTCGGCCGTGTACTTTCCGGGTGTGGAAAACTGGCAGGCGGACTACCTGAGCCGCCAGATGCTGGACAAGGGAGAATGGTCCTTACACCCGGAGGTGTTCCAACTCCTCTGCCAAAGATGGGGCACACCAGACGTAGATCTTCTGGCTTCCCGACTCAATCGGAAGGTATTGAGGTTTGTGGCCCGGTCAAGAGACCCATGGGCAGACGCAATGGACGCGTTGGTGACATTGTGGGGTCAGTATCGGGTAATCTATGCCTTCCCTCCCTTAAGGCTTCTTCCTCTTCTGCTTCGCAGAGTGGAGCCAGAGGGAATTCCAATGATCCTAGTCGCTCCAGATTGGCCTCAGCGTCCTTTGTACGCCGATCTAGTACGTTTGGTAGCAGACGTCCCCTGGCGCCTACCACTATGGAAGGACCTGCTATCGCAAGGTCTCATACTCCAGAATCCTGCTGTTTTTACAGCATGGGGTGGACCAAAGGCTTGCCCGAAGTACGATTAAGGGACAGATATCTGCCCTGGCTGTTTTTTTTCAGCGACCCCTGGCGACTCACTCTCTCGTGAGTACATTTGTGCAGGGGGTTCGACATGTGGCCCCTCCGGTCCGTCCCCCGTTACCTCCATGGGACTTGAACCTGGTCCTCTCGGTGCTTCAGAAGGCACCGTTTGAGAATATTAGAGATATTCCCCTGTTGACACTTTCTCAGAAAGTGGTCTTTTTGGTGGCTGTTACCTCAGTTAGACGAGTCTCTGAGCTGGCAGCCTTGTCCTGCAAGGCTCCCTATTTGATTTTCCACAAGGATAAGGTGGTGCTGCGGCCGCAGCCTTCCTTTCTTCCGAAGGTCGTTTCGGCTTTTCATCTCAACGAAGACATTGTACTTCCATCCTTGTGTCCTCATCCGTCGAATCCTAAGGAGTCGGCGTTGCATTCCTTGGACGTTGTCCGAGCTTTGAGAGTATACCTATCTGCTACTTCCCTGTTCCGGAAGTCAGACTCACTGTTTGTTTCGGTGGCTGGTCCCAAGAAGGGCCAAGCAGTCTCATCGGCCACCATCTCTAGGTGGATCCGACAGATAGTAATCCAGGCTTACGCCTTAAAGGGTCAAGCGCCCCCCTTTCCAGTCACGGTGCATTCGACCAGGGCAAGAGGTGCCTCTTGGGGCTTTCTGACATCAAGCGTCTGTTTCCCAATTATGTAAAGCGGCGACTTGGTCGTCCGCTCACACTTTCACAAAATTCTACAAAGTTGATGTAGGTGCATCTTCGGATGATTCTTTTCGGCCGCAAGGTTTTACAAGCGGCTGTTTAGAGTTGCAGCTCCTCCGTTGGAGGAGTGCTGTTTTGTGTTTGGGATGAAGTTTATTTTATGCTGTTACCACCCCTCGTTTTTTCTCTGACACTGCTTTGGGACGTCCCACTTTGTCAATAGAGAAGCTGTGTCGGTCCATGGACGAAAGAGTAAATAGGATTTTTTACTCACTGTAAAATCCTTTTCTCTGAGTCCATGGACCGACACAGCACCCACCCCTCCTTTTAAGTTTGTACTGCTTTTTGACGAACTGATCTGCGATATGCAGACTGAGAATATATACCCGGGGGTCCGCCCCCTGGGCGGGACTGTAGAAGGTGTGATGCAACACTTTTTACAAGTTTTTCTGCCTAGTCACTCCTAATTAACGGATAATACCCCACTTTGTCAATAGAGAAGCTGTGTCGGTCCATGGACTCAGAGAAAAGGATTTTACGGTGAGTAAAAAATCCTATTTTTTTCTCTTTATGACACTGAGCATGCTCAAATTCATAACAATAGGGACGTCCTAAACAAATGGAATGAGGGGAGGGCACACAGAAACCAACTACCAACCACAAAAAGGTAACAACCTCACATAGCCACCAGCAAGACCTGCCAACTGAAAGAAGCATCCTCAGCAGCAGGAACATCCACTTGATAAAACCTAGTAAAGGGATGAACCAAAGCCCATGTGGCAGCTTTGCAAACCTGAGCTACTGAAGCCCAATGATGAATAGCCAAGGAATTCCCAACACTCCTAGTAGAATGGGTTTTCATCGGAAAAGGTAGAATCTCATCCTTTAAGACATAAGCCTGAGAAATACAGTACATATTCAGATCCATCAAGAAATGGAAGCTGTGTGACCCTTCATTGATCCCTCAGAATACACAAAGAAGGAATCTGACTACCAAATAGCAATAGTTGAGTTCAGGTAACACATTAGACACTAGCAAATGAAATGGAGCCTGACCTAATGAGGAAGAGTTATATCTGGGAGGGGAATTTTCTTTTTTGCCAGTGTCCAATCACCTGAAGGTGCCAGCATAACTCTGTCGTTATGAGTTTGAAGATGCTCTGTGTCACAGGGTGTGCGAAATAGAAGGGACATCTTCCAAAAAAAACACTTGTTCTGGTGACCACTGTCTAAAAGGGCATTTCCATCACTTTGGAGAGATTCTACAGGAAAGAGAGTGAAGCAAATTCTACAAAATAGAACATACAGTAGATGCTAATAAAAGGCAAATAAGTAAACATTTGGGCTGAATTTGGGAATTAAATCATATCCAATCAGGCAGACCCTCACAAATAACAATTGTTAAGCCTCGTACACACGCACGGTTTTCTCGGCAAGAAAGCTGCTGGGAGAGCTTTTTGCAGTGAAAACCATGCGTGTGTATGCTTTCTCGGCGAGAAAACTGCCGGGCTCCCGACAAGAAAAATAGAGAACCTGCTCTCTATTTTCTCGCCGGGATGCTCGGCAGAGTTCTCCTGCTGAGAAAACCGTGAGTGTGTATGCTTACCTGTCCCCAGGTAAACCCGCGCATGCCCAAAAAGACTTCGACGCATGCGCAGTAGCATACAAGGGCAGTGTAGGGTGTAGCAAGATAGCGGCGACAGCATAGAATGTGACGAGCGCAGGCTCGTCGTAGTCGATGACGTCACCGCGTTCTTGCCATTCAAAAGAACAGCGGTTCTTTTGAATGGGTGTGTGTACACTCTGCGTGCAAGGCAAGCTTGCCGGGAATCCCGCCGGGAAAACCGACGCTTTTTTTCCCGACAGGATTCCCGTCCATGTGTACGAGGCTTGAGATGTCAATCAGATCTAAAAAAAAAAACTCCCCGTGTGTGGCCAGCAATAACTCGAAGGCATATATTGATTTCTAACTTATTCAAAACAGAGCTGTGCCTGAAACAATGTTCTAAAAGTCCATCTTTATCTTGTACAGAAAAAGGCTGAACCCCTGGCTTCAGGTCTGAAGCTAGTGGTGCAGGCTCCATATTTGGTGTTTGGAAATAAAGCTAACTTCAGCACTATCTGAACCTCTTCCAAGCTACAGTTTTTGTGTTTCTTTTTAAATGTTCATGTTAATTGGAATTTATTGTTCCTGGAAATGGTGATGAACTGTAATCTATTTTCCATCATATACTGATAAAAGCTATCCATTGGTGATGTCCCATCCCATTTTCAGCTTTATGAGTTTATTTAAAGGAAACGTGCTAAAAAAAAACTAGGTAGACTCTCATTGATGAACTCAATATGTTAATTAATTATCTACATCTGAGATTAATACCAATGGATAATAGGATCAGATCATATACAGGGCCTTCTCTCCAAGTCAATATTTAACCACTTGCCGACCGCCTCCTGTAGATATACGTTGGCAGAATTGCACGTACAGGCACATCAACGTACCTGTACGTCCCCTTTAAGTGCCTGTCCGTGTGGTCGCACGCGCGCTGCCAGCAGCGGGCTCGCAACCCTGCCCCCATCTCCATGAGTCGGACCGCAGGTCCCGTGGACTCGATCGCCGCGGGGATCCCCACGATCGTGTCATGGAGGTATAGAGCAGGGAGATGCTTGTATAAACAAGCATCTCCCTGCTCTGCCTAGTGACAATGACACGGATCTCCCCTCTGTGTACTCGGAGCGGAGATCGGTGTCATGAGACACAGAGCCCAACCCCCCCTCAGTTAGAAACACAATGCAGGGAACATTTAACCCCTACAGCGCCACCTAGTGGTTAACCCCTTCACTGCCAGTGTCATTTTCACAGTAATCAGGGCATTTTTATAGCACTGTAAAAATGACAATGGTCCCAAAAATGTGTCAAAAGTGTCTGATGTGTCCGCCATAATATCGCAGTCAGGAAAAAAAATCACCGTTCGCCGCCATTACTAGTAAAAAAAAAATATTAATAAAAATGCCATAAAACTATCCCCTATTTTGTAAACGCTATAACTTTTGCGCAAACCAATCAATAAACGCCGGTTGCGATTTTTTTTTACAAAAATATGTAGAAGAATATGTATCGGCCTAAACTGAGGAAAAAAAAATGTTTTTTTACATATTTTTGGGGTATATTTATTATAGCAAAAAGTAAAAAATATAGAATTTTTTTCAAAATTGTCGCTCTATTTTTGTTTATAGCGCAAAAAAAAAACGCAGAGGTGATTAAATACCACCAAAAGAAAGCTCTATTTGTGGGAAAAAAAGGACGTCAATTTTGTTTGGGAGCCACGTCGCACGACCGCGCAATTGTCAGTTAAAGCGACACAGTGCCGAATCCCCCCAAAAAGGGGCCTGGTCTTTAACCAGCCAAAATGGTCAGGGGCTTAAGTGGTTAAGCATATGTAAAGCCAAAAAAATTTTTGTCTTGGGTTGGGTAGGAATGGTTTAGATGTGGAATTGCTATTATGAGGGTAAATAACTTTTTGTATTGTAAATATTAAAAACTCCCTTTGGCTACCAATGGTTTGCAATAAATTAGCTACATTAAAAATTCAGATATAATTAAAGTAGTTTATGTCAAGTTCAGAATTGCCTGTATAATATGGAGGGTGCTATTGCTGATCTCCATCTGAAAATACTAGTTGGGTTAAATACTTCCTGAGACACTAAAATGGAACAAGCATGCAACTCAGAAAAGTTATAACTCCTCATTCTCATACTTCTGAGTCAGTGACTTAAAAAATACAGAAGGCAAGGGCTCAGCTTGGCATTCGGGAAACTAGCATGTTTTTTTGTTTTTATTTAGAGGGCAAGGTGAACAATGGCAGCTTATGTATTTTTCAATTCAGGATTCCTTAAAAAAAACTGCAGTTATGCAAATGCTATTGCTTCTATTACAAATCCAACAAATTAGGGTGTTGGGTCTCATTTAAATAAATTTTGATATAGTGGGATAATGTTAATAATAATGTTAATGATAATGTTCCTGACTTCCATATGAAAAAGCTAGCTACCTGGCTGTTAGCCTGATTCTATGTTTATATCATGCTCTTTAAGTCCCTGGCCCGCATAAGTATGCAACAAATCAGAACCCCTGATTTGGGTCACTTACCAATTCCAAGGAATGATGTATGTTCTCGGCATGAGGATGGAGTGTTTTCTGTCTTCATTCTAAGTGTTTTTATTATTTAAATTTAATACCTGAAAAGCAGAGGAAATTGTGGACTAAATTTCTTTAAATTCATTAATTACATTTAATTGTATGTTGGCATTTTTTACATTGATGTCAACATTTTACAAATGTGATAAATGATAAAAAGCAGTTAAAATGCTCAGTAGCACGAGAATAAACCCTCCTGTGTGGATTAGCCCTTAGGCTAATAGAAGATAGGTTTAGATTTGATTTACAAACAATATTAACAATTTATATGCATATTATTTTCAGCAAAAAATGAATGCTTATTCACTAAGGAGACAGCACCAGGACCAGCCCTATCTAGGTAAACAACAACGATTCCCCAGGAAAAACCATATCCGTCAAATGGTCTCTCCCCTGAAATCAGTCAAACAAGGGGTGTCTGCAGAGGTCACAGTGTGACCATGAACATATGACCATTTCCTGTTATGTATATGGGTAGTCTTGAAGAATATGCAAATAAGAAGTAAGATTAATGGTTACATTTATTTTTTATAAAATATTATTTAGGTTGCTAGCTTGCATTTAACAGGTAGGAATAGCCCACTATACTGACCAAAGGTAGACACACAATTAAAGTGACAAAGCTGTGTACAACTAGAAATACATTTTTATAAAATGTTGGGTTTTAAGGAGAAGTTAAAGTAAAAAATAAATAAAGAGGTGCAAAGCTGCAGGAATACTGCAAATGTCAATTGATAGATACCATGTAATTTGATGGGAAAAAAATAATAATGATTTTTAATTAAACTTGTATCCTTTTAATGAATTACAAACAGCAGTGACATTTGTATTTACAGGAAACACAGATTACGATAGGCAATAAATACTTATATATAATGCTACACTACATTATTAGTATTATTATTTGTTTTTTTATCTGTTATTAATATTAGTTAAAATAATTGCTAACAATATTAATAAATATTTGTAAATAGAGGTGACATTTGTATTTAATGGTAAGGCAGACCACAAATTGCAATACATACTCATACAGAATAATAAAATACATTATTATTACTATTGGTTGTTGTTGTTATTAATACTTATTATTATTATTACTTTTACAATTTAATCTTGAGTTTAAATATTGAATCTATCTACTTATTGTTTTTACACAAGATTCACACATTTTATAATTGTATTCAACTGGGAAAAAGTGTAAATCCTAGGGGAAAGTTGTATGAATCTTGAGTAAAAACATTCATGAATAGACTTGTTTTATTTATTGTGATAAGTTATTTAGCTCCAGCAGGATTGTAATTAAACAGTAAATTTAAGTGCATGAAAAATAAACTTTATTACTTAAGTAACTGGTAAGAAACATACATTATATATTACCCACAATGTTTCATTTAATATGTAACTAAATGAACAATATATATTTCTATAATTTTTTTCTTAAATGTACACTTAAATATTTAATGCAATATGAGCTTTAATACATATATTTTGCATTGCACTTGTTATTGTTGTGGTGATATTGTGTGCTAAAATATATTATTTTGGTAAATCTTAAAATGTTAGCGATATCAATTTAAATTATTAACAAAATACAATATTACAATATTATTCATTTATGTATGTTTAAAACAATGTCTATAATTTTATATAATACACTATATACTTGGTACAATGTAGCACATACATTTCAGTTTTTAAAAAAACATACTGTAGGCAAACACAAGGATAGCAAATGATAATAATATCAACACTTTAACATTTATTAGAACAATGATAAATTGATTTCCATTATCAAATCTAAAATATGCAGAAGAAATGTTTTTCTTCCTTTTTTTTTTATCATAAAGAAGTCCTGAATAGTTTTATGTTAATACTATTATTATTATTTTTTTATTAGATCTAGGAGTGAAAGTGACAAAAGATTTATATTTCTTTTATTCATTATGTTAAAAGTATGTATCTTATATGTTCTAGAATGTCTATAGTATTCTACATTAAATATAACATATACTGTAATATACATATGTTGTAAAACACAGACTGAAAATAAAAAAATGTCCCTATGTGTATATTAAAATTATTACATATCTACCTCAATAATAAAAAGAAAATACAAAGAAAACAAATTGGTTAAAAATAATATTAATACTACTACTAATAATAATAATATTAATTATACTTTATTGTTCTAATTTTTTTTAGAATAATGCTCAAAGCTTATCGAATATACAAAGAATTTAGATTTCTAAAACTCTGCCTCTATTTATTCTGCCATATGCTTTTATAAATCATATATTAAAAGCATCTTGTTCAATACATTGTTATATTGTGTCTACCAATTAAGACATATTGGTCCATAGGGAAAACAAAGAGCTTTATATGAAAAGTAAGTGAATGGCTCTCTTGTTCGGGTGCATGGGTGATTTAAATAGTTACGATTTATGAAGGCAGCTATCAACTGACAATCTTAGCAGCTCATTATAGTTAATTAAATGATGAATGGTAAATATGTGTATCTTTTTGCCAGATACAATAAAAAAATAAAAAAATATGATGTGGTAGGGCTCAAATTATTTCAAGAATGTAATAAGTTAAAGTCCAATATATAATCCAGCACAAGTCAAAAATATGTCAAATTA
Organism: Rana muscosa; assembly: GCA_029206835.1. Lineage (NCBI taxonomy): Eukaryota > Metazoa > Chordata > Amphibia > Anura > Ranidae > Rana > Rana muscosa. Next base: position 281,824,171 of record CM055118.1, read on the forward strand.
TTTAGAACTGATAACCTTTTTCTTACCTGATCTGTATTTTTCTGCTCCTCCAGACACTCTATTGTATTCCACTATTTCTGTTTTTATCTCTATGCAAGATGTTTAATTTCTTCTCAAAAGCAGGAAGATTCTTTCCCAGTTCATCATGACAACTTGCAGCATCCATCATCTGAGGGTTCTGAAAAGAGAAGAGAAAAGGAGAGGGAGGGGTGGAAGATAAAGGAGGGTTGGTCAAATATTCTGTGTCTTGGGGAATATAGGTAGTTAATCAAAAAGATCTGTTATTACTTATTGACAATGGGTTAACCATTTTTTAACCTATTACTTGGGAATTAAATGGGAACAAAGTTGTATTTTTGTCAATTTTTGCTACTAATAAATATCATTTTTAGCAATAGTTATTTTCTCATAGAAACAAACAAAAAAAAAATCAGCATTGAACTGTAAAGTGTAATGCCTCATGCTCACTGGACATTTTTGATGCTGCTCCTAGGGCCGTCTGGTGTTTTTTTTCCCTGTCTCTAAACGCCTCTGCATGTTAGCCTATGTGTCCATGCACACATAGGCAGGGCTGGTGCAATGAGTTTTGACCCCCTAGGCAAAACCTAATTTTGCCGCCCCCTGGCTCCACCCCTGACTCCACCCCCTTTACCCTGCCAATGTATAGCCCACCTTTTTAATGAAGTGCCCAAATGCAGCCCACCAGTGTCCATCAATGCAGCCTCACCAGCGCCCATCAAATGTAGCCTCACCGGCTCCCATCAAATGCAGCCTCACCAGCGCCCATCAAATGAAGCCTACCAATGCCCATCAAATGTAGCCTCACCAGCGCCCATCAAATGTAGCCTCACCAGCACCCATCAAATGCAGCCTACCAACCCCCATCAATGCAGCCTCACTAGTGCCCATCAAATGTATTTTAAACAAGAAAAAAACAAAAAAGGGGAAATAAGTGTGCAACGCACACAGGTGTTTGCTCACACACAATGTAAACCCAGTCTGGGTGGTGTCTCTCTAGTCATAACAAACTGCATATACAAAAAGAGGGGGTTGTCTCAAACCAGGCAGGTGAGAGACCAGAAGACCAAATGAGAGACTCCAAATCAAGGGTGGAGGTAAGAAAAATAGTATAAATTTAATGTTGAATACAGGATAAATATCACATAAAAGGCTCTCTTGGAAAAGAGAGTAGACAGTAACTGCAGATCTGGCACTAGTACATGTGGGGTGGCGAGGGGAACCAATCCGCACATGGAGCCACAATAATAATACAAAACATAGGCCTGAAACAAACAACAAATGTAGCCTCACCAGCTACCATCAAATGCAGCCTCACCAGTGTCCATCAAATGCAGCCTACCAGTGCCCATCAAATGTAGCCTCACCAGTGCCCATCAAATGCAGCCTCACCAGTGCCCATCAAATGCAGCCTACCAGCGCCCATCAATGCAGCCTCACCAGCGCCCATCAAATGTAGCCTCACCGGCTCCCATCAAATGCAGCCTCACCAGCGCCCATCAAATGCAGCCTACCAGCGCCCATCAAATGCAGCCTACCATCCCCCATCAATGCAGCCTCACCAGGGCCCATCAAATGTAGCCTCACCGGCTCCCATAAAATGCAGCCTCACCAGCGCCCATCAAATGCAGCCTACCAGTGCCCATCAAATGTAGCCTCACCAGCACCCATCAAATGCAGCCTACCAGCGCCCATCAATGCAGCCTCACCAGCGCCCATCAAATGTAGCCTCACCAGAGCCCATCAAATGTAGCCTACCAGCGCCCATCATTGCAGCCTCACCAGCGCCCATTAAAGGCCGTCTCAACAGCGCCCATCAATTCAGCCTCACCAGTGCCTATCAATGCAGCCTCACCAGCGCCCATCAAATGTAGCCTCACCAGCACCCATCAAATGCAGCCTACCAGTGCCCATCAATGATAGTTTGCTTGCTTCCATTCATGCTGGAGTCGGGACACATACAGTCCTTTGCCGCCGATGCGCCTCTGACACTATGTGCAAACAGAGTGGCCGCTGCCTGCTGATGCTGAGACTTAGCTGCTTGCTGCAGAGAGAAGAGAGTAGGAACATCAATGGCTGGGCGCCCTAGGCAGCAGGGCGCCCTAGGTGGATGCCTAGTTTGCTTAGTGGTAGCACCGGCCCTGCACATAGGCGTTTAGAGGAGTTTAGAGGCAGAAAATTACCCACTGCCAGTGCATTCAGGAGCAGCAGGGTTTTGGACCGAAAGAAAATCTGGGCATGTAAACACATGTGAACGCGTCTAAACGGGCATTAACGTTAGGCAGTTTAGCCTTTGAGCATTAATTCATTTCTAAATTATTATTCTGGTAAATTCATTGAATTAACACCCAAGCGCTTTGCCTGTCAAAACCCGCGTATTTCATGCGTTTAACAGTTTTAAGTATTTTTTCTGCCAAAGCACTGCTGTCAGAGGAAAAGCATCTAGGAGATATAGCAAAAATGTACAGTGTGCATGAGGCCTAAATGTTGCGTTCAGGATTTTTTCTCAGCGGGAACGAGGGGGAACGCAGTTCCACCACCTCAGCACTGACTATATGTAATGGCAAGGGGTGCTGGAGGAGCTCAGCTATGAGGAAAGATTAGAGGAACTGAATCTATTCCCTCTTGAGAAGAGGAGATTAAAGCGGAGTTCCGCCAATCTTTTTTTTTAAAGCCAGCAGCTACAAATACTGCAGCTGCTGACTTTTAAAATAAGGACACTTACCTGTCCAGGGCGCCCGTGATGTCGGCACCCGAAGCCCATTTGTCCCTCGGCTCTCGGGTGGAGGCGCCGCCATTTTCGGTAAGGGAATCAGGAAGTGAAGTCTTGCGGCTTCACAGCCTGGTTCCCTACTGCGCATGCGTGACTCGCGCTGCGTGATCCCACTGGTCCCTGCTGTCTTCTGGGACCTCTGTGTCTGTGGCTCGGCTATCTATGCCCGGAAGTGGGAGCAAAATGCCTGTATTAGACAGGTATCTGCTCCCCCCTCCCCCCTGAAAGGTGCCAAATGTGACACCAGATGGGGGGGGAGGATTCCGAAAAGCGGAAATTGCATTTTTGGGTGGAACTCCGCTTTAAGGGGAGAATATGATCAACATGTACAAATACATAAGGGGTCCATATAGTTAACTTGGTGTTGAGTTATTCACTTTAATGTCATCACAAAGGACAAGGGGGTACACTTTACATCTAGAGGAAAAAAGATTTCATCTCTAAATATGGAAAGGCTTCTTCACAGTGAGAGCTGTGAAAATGTGGAATAGACTCCCTCCAGAGGTGGTTCTGGCAGGCTCAGTAGATTACTTTAAAAAAGGCCTGAATTATTTCCTAAATGTACATAATATAACTGGGTACTGACATTTATAGGTAAAGTTAATCCAGGGAAAATCCGATTGCCTCTCGGAGGATCAGGAAGGAATTTTTTCCCATGCTGTAGCAAATTGGATCATGCTTTTCTGGGGGTTTTTGCTTTCCTCTGTATCAACTGTGGTTATAGGATTGTGTATATGGGATTGTCCAAAGGAGAGAGCAACAGGAGGCGGGACTTTATATGAGGCACACGGACACAGATGAATAAATTTGATAATAAGTAGCTTTTAATTGGTTCAATTTGTCATATATCATATTTAAATTCTATGCATTTTGCTATATATTAATACTTTTTTACGTTTCATCCACACAAAAAGTAGCACGGTAATAGTCAAATACATATTCCAACAAACACATTTCATATACTTACAAGTGTAGCGGGTATGTACTTTTCAGAGTGTTTAAATCTGGTGAAGACATTAGTGATGACCAGTTCCCTGCAGCCCAGCAGGTGGCGCTGTCACTTCGGGCTGGGGTTGAACCGTCACTTCAGTGCCGTACCCTTTGTGACCTCTCGCAGCAGTTGTACGGCGGGGCGGGGAACCCGCTGTGCTTGCTGGGAGAGGGTATAAAAGGGGCGGACATCTTCGCAACGAGGTTCGAGTCCCAGGCACCTTCAGCCTGAGGGCTGCTGTCTGCGGTCGGTGTCCAGGCAGCCTAGGCCTGGACACTTGGAGTTCGTGTTCCATCCCAGACACCTTCAGTCTGGGGTGAGGTACTCAGCCGGAGGCCTGGGGCCCAGTACCTTCCGCTGGGTCCCGCAAGGGAGGGATTGTCCTAGGGTGCCCGGGTGGTGGGCACCCGAATCCAGAGGCGTAAGGGACCGGAGGAGGGATTCATCCGAAGATCTGGTGCAGCATATTGCCAGTGCCGGGTGAACCTCTGGAGACCGCCCAGAGGGATATCTTTCCCGAAAAGGGGCCTAGTTCATAGAGGAAGGTGGTTCATGTTCTTTGACCGGTGGCAGCGGTCCAACTAGTCAACTCAGGTCGGTGGCAGAGACCTGCTATTAGGCCTGTGGCAGGGGCCTCAACAGTTCACCCGGTCGGTCGGTGGCAGCGACCAATCTCACGGTCAGTGGCAGAGACCGTGTGCCAGGCCTATTCGCTTGCAAAGGAATAGGAAAATTCAGTTGTGCCTGGGCCTACTCATATCCATACCCCTGTCTGTCTGTTACTGAAAGTTCAACTATTATGTTCACCCTGAAATGGAGAAATAAAAGTGTGTTGGACTTTTAATCGGTGTGGGGCTCTGTTATTGGCAGACACATCTCCACGGAACAAGTGGAAGCTTTGTATGCAGTGAGCAGACCCGGAGGTAATTTAAGTGACTTTGCTCAACCCTCATACACATACGAGGTGAGAGCTTGGCGTAGTGTCCCTGCACTCTCCTCTCCCAGGTACCCCTAGACCACACCAGTCAACCAGACGATAGAAGCGGAGAGGGAGAGTGAGGCTCGCTACACAAGTATATACTGCATAATTTACATACATTACAGTTGATGCCTGTGCAGATTTATGACCTACTAAAATATCTCTAATTGGAAAATAAAAAGAAGAGGATTGGAAACATGTTAAAAGGAACATCCATGAAAAGTTGATATTTATGTACACTTAACACTTAACGCTCTAAGCGTTTCTGGCCTTTGGGGCCACTCATCAGGAGCAAAACCGTAGTGATCATCTAAGGATAAGAGAAACAGACATGTTTCAATAATCTAGGGGGAATGTAGAGGCATGTGGGTAAACACCAAATAGGAGAAACCCCCCATATATATGTCCAACCCACTTAATTTACAAAAGACATCTGCACAGTGGTGGCGTGGCCATGAAAAGCACCTGAAAAATGCCCCAGTGTGAAAGTCTTAAACCCACCCTGTTGCAAACATCAACTTTAGGAGATATTTACTGTACATTCAGCCAGGCACATCACTGGCGCATGAGCTCTGAAGGAACAGCCACCCGTGCCATTCCTTCAGAACTTTGTGCTGTGACCGGCGGCTCCCGTGCGCATGCGCTGAAGTGACGTCATCGCAGCTCCGGCCAGTAACAGAGCCACAGTCCGTGAACCTGGGAGCAAGACGGGTGAAGATGAAAGCTGTCTCCAGTAAAGGCTTTGTTTTTAGGTAAGTTTCCTATAATGTGCTAGCATGCAATGCATACTAGCACATTATGACTTTGCCCTGTAGGTAAGAAGAAAAAAAACTTGCAGCGGTTAACAACCTCTTTAACCACTTCAGCCCCGGAAGGTTTTACCCCCTTAATGACCAGGCCATTTTTTTGCGATACAGCACTGCATTATTTTAGCTGACAATTGCGCGGTTATGTGACGCTGTACCCAAATAAAATTTATATCCTTTTTTTCCCACAAATAGAGCTTTCTTTTGGTGGTATTTGATCACCTCTGCGGTTTTTATTTTTTGCGCTATAAACAAAAAAACTGTAAATTTTGAAAAAAAAACAACAATATTGTTTTCCTGCTATAAAACATACCCCAATTTTTATTTTTTTATTCGAATTTCTTCATCTATTTAGGCAAATATGTATTCTGCTACATGTTTTTGGTAAAAAGAAAACCCAATAAGCGTCTATTGATTGGTATAGCGTCTACAAAATAGGCCGGATAGATTTATGGCATTTTTATTATATATTTTTTTTTACTAGTAATGGCAGAGATTACTGATTTTTAGTGGGACTGCGACATTGCGACACCTAAGGGCTCTTTCACACGGGGCGGATCCGTTAAGATCCGCCCCGTGAAGCTCCGCTTGCTCAGCGGGGATCGCTCAGTCGATCCCCGCTGAGCCGGCGGATGACAGGGCGGTCCCCGCACACTGTGCAGGGACCGCCCTGTCAGAGCGCCGCTCTCCCCTATGGGGAGATCGGATGAACACGGACCGTCTGTCCGTGTTCATCCGATCCGCTCCGCCGACGGAAGGAAAAATAGGGTTTTCCTCCGTCACACTTTGGCGGAGCGGATGTCAGCGGACATGTCACCGCTGACATCCGTGGCTCCATAGGGCTACATGGAGCGTCCGTCCAGGTCCGCCTAAAAAACTGACAGGCGGACCTGAACGGACCCTCCGTGTGAAAGGGGCCTAATGGACATTTTTGACACTTTTTGGGAACCAGTGACATTAGTACAGTGATCAGTGCTAAAAATATGCACTGGCAGGGAAGGGGTAAACATCAGGGGCAATCAAGGGGTTAACTGTGTTCCCTGGGTGTGTTTACTAACTGTATGGGGGATGGGCTGCCTGGGATAACACAGAGATCCATCTTCCTGCATAGCAGAAAGACAGGATCTCAGTGTAATCCCCTGTCAGAATGGAGATCTGACTTGTTTTGTTTGGCAGATCCCCGTTCTGTCTCTGCAGGAAACTATTGCGGGCGAGCGACGGACATCAAGTCTGCCGGACCCACTGATTGGCTCTCCCATTGGCCATTTGGCGTGTGCACTCACAGAAGCTAGTGCACAAACCACTGTACCGGTACGGCAATTCGCGCAGCCGAGTCACCTTGCGGCAGTATAACTGCGGCAGCTGGTTGGCAAGTGGTTTAAAGCAAACCTATAATGGAGGTTTGGAAATTGCTTTGTTTAACAAAACCATTAGGCCTTATGCACACAGGGCATTTTAAAAAAGGGGTGCAAAGCCAGTACCGACGCCAGGAAAAAGTGGCTGTAAAAACGCGCTTTAGAAGCGTTTTGCATTTGCTTTAAAGCACGTTTAGGCGCGTTATCTTTAAGCAGCGCTTCTCTGCCCTCTTCTATTTTTCACTCTCAAATTCAATAACTACAGCTTAAAAACACTTAATGTTGTGTAGCGCACATACCCCTCTCTTTACCTGCATTAACTTTGGCTCCTATCAGGAAGGGAGAGGCACACCGCACCTCAAGTTCGTACCCTCCTGTGTAAAGAGGTTGAGCGGTGTTAGTTTTGGGCCTTGTCTGCGGCCAGAGTCAAAGTCCTCCTGAGAATAATCTCACCTCTACCTTGGATAGATGCAAGTCCTTGTTTTCCCCAGGAATGTGAATGTCCACACTAGCTGAAAGTCCAACTCAATATTTATTTCTCACAGGATAATAAACAGCCCCTTTGATAGCAGACAGGTTGGAGCGAAGATACAGGACAGCTTAGATGTGGAGGAGGTCCAGGCACAAACGTAGCTCAACTCTTTAGACTGTTTAGGTTTCTCAAACAGCTTTGGTGCACGATCTCTGCCACAGACCGTGAGGTTGGTCTCTGCCACAGACCGGGTGAATAGGGCATTGCCCTATGAGGCCACTGCCACTGACCTTGAAAGTGAACTTCCTTCTTAGAGTATCTGGCCCATGTCAAGGAGAAAACATCCCTCCGGAGAGTTACCAGAGGCCCTCACCGTCACCACGACTCTGCGCTGGGTCTTCGGAAGGGGTTACCTCCCTGGCCTCCTCGTCCCAGATCCCTCGCAAGGTGGCACCCTGGGAGTCCTCGATTCCTAGCGGACCCCAGCCGAAGGTGCTGGGCCCCGGGCCTTCAGAATAGTACCTCACCCCAGACTGAAGGTGTCTGGGATGGAACAGGAACTCCACCTCCGGGCCTAGGGCACCCGGAGACGACCCTCACTCACCCCCAAGCCGAAGGTGCCTGGGCGTGGACCTCGAACGGAAGATGTCTGCCCCTTTTATACCCTCTCCCGACAGGCACAGCAGGTTCCCCGCCCCGCCGTACTGCTGCCGAGAGGGGACACAAAAGGCACAGCCATCTATCGGTGGTTCAACCCTGGCCCACGGTGACAGCGCCACCTGTAGGCCACAGGGAACTGTGCACCAATACTATCCCCTGTGAACAGAAATGGTCCATAAACCCTAACAATCATTGTGTCTGAGCCTAATTACCACTCAGACACTCCCCTTAAATTGAACACCCTGCTACAGTTGTATACAGCGTTAACACGCGTTTAGCCGAGTCTGGGCGCGCTTAGCAGCGTCAAGCATATTTATAGCTGTAACGCTGCTGCTCCAGAACGCACTGGACCTGAGTTTTTTTTTGTAGCTTGAAAACGCCTATGCCAGTTAGAGCTCCTAAAAGCTTATGTGCATGGACACATAGAATAACATGGAGAGGCGTTTTTAAGCTGTAAAAAATAAAAAAGAAACGCCTTACGCCCCTAGGAGCAGCTGTTAAAATGTCCTGTGTGCATGAGGCCTTATAGTTTCATTTTACTGTCAGATATACAGCATAAACTGAACTTATACCATAATTGTGCCTCTTTTGCCCTCCCCCCATCATAAAATATCCTCTTTCGTGTTCCATTTTGTCAGTGCTCCATTGTCCAAGACAGATTTTATTCCTGTATTGCCGTAGTTATCGCCAATCTTCATTCATTTAAATCCTTATGTGCTGTATAAAGTAGCCCATGTATCTGATGTCTATGGAAGTTATCAGATAAAATGATCACTTAGAGATTTTGACAGATAGATAGTCTATACCTTATATAACCATCACATAACCATCAAATTGCCTTTGTCCAACCAGATTACATGCAAAATATACCAGCCAGTAGCTCCCATATGGTCTAGCAGTTAAACCATTCCTGGTTTTCACCCAGGCGGCCCGGGTTTGACTCCCGGTATGGGAAGTATATGTTTTGATTAGCAAAAATGATCATAAATAAGCAGAACAAACAACGATTGTCAGAAGCATCAACTTGAATTCACATCCATTTTTACATCTATACCAACTTCAGAGACTATAAGAAAATATCAGCAATTATTACACATATGCAATTTGTTTCAGTCCGAATACTACAAATTCGGACAAATTTTTCGGTTATTCAGAGATTTGGATGTGTCCGTATCTCCGAATGAAATAGTAACAAATTTAGTTGAAATCCATTAAAATTCATTTTATTCGTTTTTTAAGGAATACCAACTTCTCAGAACAATTAGAATTCAGATAGGTTAAATCCAGGGGGGCTTATTAGAATCTGGAAGCACCCTTCAACCACTTAACGACCGCTCACTGTATATATACGTCGGCAGAATGGCACGGACAGGCACAATCACGTACCTGTACGTGCCTGCCTTCGTATAGTTGAGTGGTCCCATCTATACAGTGAGCGGTGGTTATCTGTTCGGAAGCGATCCGTGATGAGGGGACGGCCATTCGTTTCCGGCCACCCCCTCGCGATCGCTCCCGGCGAATGAGAATCTTCCTCTGCCTGTGTAATGTAAACACAGGCAGAGGAAGTGATGTCATCTCTCCATGCGGCGGTCTTTTCGATCTGGCGCGAGGAGAGAAGACATCTCACAGTAAGTGCACCAACACTACACTGACACCAGTACATGAAGGCACACTTACACCCCCCAGTCACCCCCAGATCACTCCCCAGATCACCCCCAGTACCCCCAGTCACAGTGCACCGTTTGCAGTGGTCATTTTTTTACTGATCACTGCAATCAGTGTCATTTGTGACAGTAAAAAGTTGCAGGGCAGTTAGGTTTAGGCCCCTTTAGGTCCAGGGTAGCCCCCTAACCCCCCCTAATAAAGGTTTAACCCCTTGATCGCCCCCCAGGTAACCCTTTCACCCCCTAACGCCTGCGTCACTAAGCAATCGTTTTTCCGATCGCTGTATTAGTGCCGGTGGTGCCCTAGATAGCCAGTTATTTATTTTTAGGTTCACCGCAGGTTTTTATAGCGTCAGGTACCCCCATATATTATTTAACCCCCTGATTGCCCCTAGAGTTAACCCTTTCACCAGTGATCAATGTATAAGTGTCACTGGTGACACTGGTTAGCCAGTTAGTTATTTAGTTATTTAGGTTACCCGTCAGGTTTTTATATAGCGTCAGGTACCCCCATATATAACCTAATAAAGGTTTTAACCCCCTGATTGCCCCTAGTTAACCCTTTCACCAGTGATCACCATATAAGTGTTACGGGTGATACTGGTTGGTTAGTTTGCTTTTTATAGCATCAGGGCACCCGCCGTATATAACCCAATAAAGGTTTAACCCCCTGATCGTCCGGCGGCTGATATCAATTAGGTTTTAGCGCCAGAGAGGGTCTGCGTCGCCCCAGGCAGCATTAGGTTAGTGCCAGTAACGCTAACACCCACGCGCAAAGCATACACCTCCCTTAGTGGTATAGTATCTGGAGAAGCAGTGGGACGTACCCGTATTGTGGACCATAGTAATTTATATGCTGGTCAATTCATCGACGCTAATCCCCAGTTGCCTTCCATTGCCAAAGATTGGAAACCAATTACGGTTTCCGAATTTAAGACCTTTCTGGGCCTTTCCCTCAACATGGGCACACATAAATTCCCGTCTTTGCGTGCTTATTAGTCCATGCACCCAATTGACCACATGCCCGTGTTCTCTGCCTCCATGCCCAGGAAACGATACGAGCAGATCTTGCGGTTCATGCATTTCAACGACAATGAACCTGAATACGACCGGCTCTACAAAATTCAGCCTCTCGTAAACCACTTCAACAAACGTTTTGCAGCCTTGTTTATTCCCGATCAAGTTGTCTGCGTTGATGAGTCCCTGATTAAATTTTCTGGCCGCTTGTCTTTCAAGCAGTACCTTCCCAGCAAGCATGCCAGATACCAGATACGGGGTCAAGCTCTATAAGTTCTGTGACAGGGCAACAGGCTATGTATGGAGCTTTACGGTTTATGAGGGAAAAGATAGTCAGGTTGAGCCAGTCAACTGCCCAGATTACATAGGGAGCGCTGGCAAGATAGTGTGGAACTTGGTGTCACCCTTATTCGGAAAGGGGTACCACTTGTATGTGGACAATTATTACACGAGCGTGCCACTGTTTAGTCACTTGTTTGATCATCAGATTGGAGCATGTGGCACCGTGCGACCTAATCGCCGGGGCTTTCCCCAGAGGCTTGTAGATTCCCGTCTTAGGCTGGGGGAGAGAGCCTGCTTGAAGTGTAATAACTTGCTTGCTGTAAAGTGGAGGGATAATAAGAATGTTTTCCTTCTTACCTCCCTTCATGCAGACACGACAGTCCAAATTCGTACGGCGACTGGTGTTGTGGAGAAACCCCTCTGTGTCCACGAATATAACCAAAATATGGGAGGGGTGGACCTCAACGACCAGTTGTTGGCGCCCCATCTATTTGTCTGTAAGGCGAGACGCTGGTACAAAAAAGTGTCTCTATCCTTATTTCAATTGGCTTTGCTGAACGCTCATGTGCTATACAGAGCTTCAGGCGGGACGTTATCTCTCCTAAAATTCCAGGATGAGATAGTCACAGAACTCCTGTATCCAGGCGGTGCTGCACCTCACCGTCCCCATCCAAATGCAGTAAGCCGGCTGCATGAGAGGCATTATCCGTATGTCCTCGACAGTACCCCAACCAACGAGCCCCCCAAAAAAGATGTCGTGTCTGTAGCAAGCGCGGATTTAGGCGTGACACCCGTTATTTTTGTCCACGCTGTCCTGACAATCCTGGTCTTTGCATTGGTAAATGTTTTGAACGCTTCCACTCAAAAGTGAAGTTTTAGCGTAGGGTACAGCTTCGCACAGAACAGGACACACTTACACAGGGTCTCCCAAGATGCCATCGCATTTTGAGAGACCCGAACTATTACAGTTGTTAAAGTTACAAAAAAAAGTGTAAAAAAGAAAAAAAAAACGTAAAAACAAAAAACACAAAAAAAATATAAAATAAAAAAACCAAAAATAGTTGTCGTTTTATTGTTCTCTCTCTCTCTCTCTCTATTTTCTCTCTATTGTTCTGCTCTTTTTTACTGTATTCTATTCTGCAATGTTTTATCATGCTTGCTTTTCAGGTATGTACCGTATTTATCGGCGTATAACACGCACCGGCGTATAACACGCACCCCAAGTTTAGGAGGGAATTTTAGGGAAAAAAACTTTTAGGAGGGAAGTTTAAGGAAAAAAAAAAAAACGTACATTTAAATGCAGCCTTACCAGTGTCCGTTGCAGCCTTGTCAGCAGTGTCCATTGCAGCCTTGCCCCAGTGTCCAGTGCAGCCTTTGCCCAGTGTCCAGTGCAGCCTTTGCCCAGTGTCCAATGCAGCCTTTGCCCAGTGCAGCTTTGCCCAGTGTCCAGTGCAGCTTTACCCAGTGTCCAGTGCAGCCTTTGCCCAGTGCAGCCTTTGCCCAGTGTCCAGTGCAGCTTTGCCCAGTGTCCAGTGCAGCCTTTGCCCAGTGCAGCTTTACCCAGTGTCCAGTGCAGCCTTTGCCCAGTGTAGCTTTACCCAGTGTCCAGTGCAGCCTTTGCCCAGTGCAGCCTTTGCCCAGTGTCCAGTGCAGCTTTGTCCAGTGCAGCCTTTGCCCAGTGTCCAGTGCAGCCTTTGCTAAGTGCAGCCTTGCCCCAGTTTTCAAAATTGGCGCCGCCGAGATCGCCGCAGAGACTGGGCGGAGCGGGGCGAACGCCGCCGAGAACGCAGGGAACGCAGGAACGCAGAGACGCAGGGACTGGGCGGAGCCGCCGCCGAGATACACATAGCCGAGTGTACTCGGCTATACTCGGCTTTTCTCGGCTCCGCTCACAGTCACGCCGAGTCCCGCCCTATGATGGACATATCACAGGTCCAATGGCGGGACTGGGCGTGACTGTGAGCAGAGCCGAGAAAAGCCGAGTATAGCCGAGTACACTCGGCTATGTGTATCTCGGCGGCGATCGCTGCGCTCCGCTCAGTCAGCGGAGATCGCCGGGATCAGTGGGTATCGGCGTATAACACGCACCCACGATTTTCCCCTGATTTTAAGGGGAAAAAAGTGCGTGTTATACGCCGATAAATACGGTAATTTTTTGTTTTCAAGTGCGCCATTCAGCTGCAGCGCAGAATTATTTATCTTGACAGCAACAGCGTTTGCTCCCACGATACATAAAGCCGTGACTCCAGTGCTGTAGGAGGTGATTTCACCACCACAGTTAAAAAAAAGAGCATATATGCCGAAGCATGGGGGCAGCAGGGGCGGAGGAGCGATTTTGCTCCTAATGCCGCGTACATACGGTCGAAATTCTGACAGAGGCTTGCCCGTGGAAAAGTCTGACCGTGTGTACGCAGCATAACCTTTTATGCCGCGTACATACGGTCGAAATTCCGACGGAGGCTTGCCCGTGGAAAAGTCCGACCGTGTGTACGCGGCATAACTTTTTTGCGGGAGGATGCCCCCATGCTTCGGCATATATAAATGGTGCATGTATGCCCATCATTAGAAGTGGGTGGATGAAGGGAGGTATTCTAATGGTGGGCATACCCACCGAGCAATCTCTTTTTTTCGTTCAGCCAACAGGCTGCATGAAAAAAAAGATTACAATACATGTCCAACAAGGACCAGCAACGTACTGGTATGTTGCTGGACTTTGAATGTTTATACCAGAATGATGCCTGCGAATTTAGGTATCATCTTGGTATCATTCTTTTCAGCCAGCGTCCGGCTTTCATGTAAAAGCAATCCTAGCAGATAATTAGCCACTAGACTGCTTTTACAAGCAGTGGGAGGGAATGTCCCCCCCCCCGGATATAAACAGCGCCATTGGGAAATTGGGAAAGCATTTTATCACACCGATCTTGGTGTGGTCAGATGCTTTGAGGGCAGAGGAAAGATCTAGGGTCTAACCCCCCAATTTTTTTCAAAAAAAGAGTACCTGTCACTACCTATTGCTATCATAGGGGATATTTGCATTCCCTGAGATAACAATAAAAATGGTAAAAAAAATAAATAAAAATATGTAAAAAAAAAAAAAAAAAAAGCAAAATAAATAATAAAAAAAAAAAAAAGAAGCACCCCTGTCCCCCCCCTGCTCTTGCGCAAAGGCGAATGCAAGCGTCGGTCTAGCGTCATATGTAAACAGCAATTGCACCATGCATGTGAGGTATCACTCCGAAGGTCAGATCGAGGGCAGTAATTTTAGCAGTAGACCTTTGCGTTTGTGCGCAATTTTAAAGCATGTCGTGTTTGGTATGCATGTACTCGGCCTAAGATCATCTTTTTTATTTCATCAAACATTTGGGCAATATAGTGTGTTTTAGTGCATTAAAAATAAAAAAAGTGTGTTTTTTCCCCCAAAAATGCGTTTGAAAAATCGCTGCGCAAATACTGTGTGGAAAAAAAAATGCAACACCCACTATTTTAATCTGTAGGGCCTTTGCTTTAAAAAAATGTATAATGTTTGGGGGTTCAACGTAATTTTCTTGCAAAAAAAAATAGGATTTTTTGTACTCACCGTAAAATCCTTTTCTCTGACATCCATGGACTGACACGGTGTCTCTTTACACTTTACACGTGGGTTATGTCCCTGCTTGCAGGAGAAGACCTAGGCAGAATGAAATGTTATACATACATTCTAAAAGCCAGAGCTGAACAGCCCCACCCAGGGGGCGGTCCCTCCGGACATAACCCTCCCACTACAGTCAGCAGACTTCAGTTCGTAACAAAGCAGTACAAACTTAAAAGGAAGGGTGGGTGCCGTGTCAGTCCATGGATGTCAGAGAAAAGGATTTTACGGTGAGTACAAAAAATCCTATTTTCTCTTACCATCCATGGACTGACACGGTGTCTCTTTACACTTTACACGTGGGATGTCCCAAAGCAGTGTCAAGAGGGATGGGAGCAGTATGAATGGAAAAACCAAAACTTCACTCCAATAAGGCAGAGCTCCTCAACGGAGGAGTCGCAACTTTAAACAGCGGCCTGCAGCACCCTGCGGCTGAAGGAAGCATCCGAAGATGCAGCCACATTAACCTTATAAAACTTAAAAGGCATGAACAGACGACCAGGTCGCCGCCTTGCACACTTGTGCAACCGACGCTTGATGTCGGGAAACCCAGGAAGCACCATTTGCCCTGGTGGAATGCGCCGTAACCGGAAAGGGAGGCGCCCACCCTTTGAGAGCATAGGCTTGAATGACGGTTTGTCTGATTCCCCTAAAAATGATGGCAGACGAAACCGCTTGGCCCTGTTATGGACCAGAGACAGTCACAAACAGTGAGTCGGACTTCCGAATAGAAGCAGTAGCAGACAGGTACACCCGTAAGGCTCGTACCACCTCCAATATGTGCAACGCAAACTCTCTGGGATGCGATGGGTGAGGACACAAGGACGGGAGGGCAATGTCCTCACGTAGGTGAAAGGTCGACACCACCTTTGGCAAAAAAGGAAGGTCGCGGATGCAACACCTACTTATCCTTATGGATGACTAAATATGGCGATTTGCAGGACAAAGCCGCCAACTCAGACACTCGTCAAACAGAAGTGATTGCCACTAAAAAGGCCACCTTCTGAGACAAGACAAGAGGGGAATATACCGGATATTCCCAAAAGGAGGTTCCTGGAGGACCGAGAGCACCAAATTCAGATCCCACAGTGGGAGAGGAGGCTTGACAGGAGGGAGCACATGGCGAACCCCCAACACAAGGTGCTAACCAAGAAAATGAACCGCTAGAGGTCGCTGAAAGAAGACGGCCAAGGCCGAAATCTGATCCTTGATGGTACTCAAAGCAAGCTTTTGGGTCACTCCACACTGCAGAGGACGCAGGATTCTGGGGACGGAATACGTCCGAGGACGCCAGTCCAGCGCTTCGCACATGGCGATATAAGCTTTCCAGGCACGGTGATAGATCTGCCTGGAGGAAGACTTCCGTGTCCTTAACATGGTCAAAATGACCTAGTCCGAGAGACCTCGGACCCTCAACACCTGGCTTTTAACAGCCCTGCCGTTAAAGCCAGAGACTGTAAGCCGGATGAAACATAGGACCTTGAGACTGAAGGTCCTCCCTCATCGGCAACCGCCAGGGAACGTCCGCGACGAGACGTACCAGATAAGCGTACCAGTGATGCTGAAGCCAATCCGGAACAATTAGGATCGCCGGAGTTTATATCAGGCGATAAGGACCCTATGGGGCCACCAACGCATCCGAGGCATCGCCCAAGGATCCCTGGATCTGGCCACAACCTCGACCCTTGCAATTGAGTCGAGAGGCCATCAGGTCCACATCCGGCGTGCCCCACCGTCGGTAAAGGAGTTGAAATATGCAAGGACCACTCTTCTTGGTCCGGTGTCTGGCGATTGGCGACTCAGATAGTCCGCCTGCCCATTGTCTATGCCCAGAATGTAAAATGGCCTACAGAGCTGGCACGTTTCTTCCGGCCCACTTCAGGATACGGACTACCACGGAAGTCGCAGCTGAGCTCCGAGTTCCCCCTTGATGGTTTACATACGCAACCGCCGTGGCGGTGTCCGACTGGCTCCTGATGGAGCGACCCCGTACTCTCACCGACCTGAGGAGAGACACAGTCCGATGGCCCGTATTTCCAGAACAGTGATTGGTAAACGGGCTCGTCCGGAGTCCAAGGCCTGAGCCGACAGGACTCCCCAGACTCCACCCCAGCCCGTCAGGCTGGTGTCCGTCGTGAGTACCGTCCATTGGATGGGAGGGGAACGACTTTCCGGACCGAAGAGCCGAGGATCTCAACCACCATGTCAGGGGCGCCCTGACCAGGTGAATCACCTGGATCTGAAGATCCAAGGACAATGGGGATGCGTCCCAGGTGGACAAGATCTCCTTCCGCAATGCCCTGGTGTGTGATTGTGCATACGGAACGGCCGCAAAGGAGGCCACCACGAGTCTCGGGACTCTCATGCAAAAAACGGATTGACAACCATTTTTGGGATGTCAGCACCCGCACCGCAGACTGAAGTGTCAGCAACTTCTCCAGAGGTAGGATACCTTTGCCTCCAAGGAGTCCAGAATCAGAACTAGATACTCCAGACACTGAGTCGGGACCAGGACTGACTCCTGAATGTTCAGGAACCACCCGAGTCCCTGAGGGTCTAATTGACGATAGTCACCTTTCCTCTAAGTCTGATCCACTTTCTGCTCTTAGCAGAAGATCGTCCAGATAGCCCATGACAGCAATACCTCGCTGTAACAGAAGGCTAGAACCGGAGCAAGCACCTTGGTGAACACCCTTGGTGCCGAGGCTAGGCCGAAAGGAAGAGCCACAATCGATAGTGGACTTCGCTGATCGCAAAGCGCAGAAACTTCTGGTGACTTGCGCAGATCGGAACATGCAAGTAGGCGTCCTTGAAGTCCAAGGACGCCAGAAGAAGATCCCTTTGGTGGAGTGTAGCGATCACCATGCGAATGGATTCCATGCGGAATTTCTGCACCTTCTCGAAGGCATTCAGGGCCTTGAGGTCCAGGATAGGTCGAACCACGTCCTATTTTTGGGACGACAAACAGATTCGAGTAGAATCCCTGAAAACTCTCCTGTGACGGAACCGGCACAATCACTCCGGACCTGATCAAATCCTGTACAGCCCCCAAGAGGGCTGCCCGACAGGTAGGAAGGAGAGGAAGATTTGAGGGAAAGAATCTGTCTGGGGGCCAGGATCGGAATACTATCCTGTATCCTGAGGTGACCACCTCGCACACCCACCAGTCGGAGATTCGGGAGGACCACCGATTCGTGACCTGCGAAGTCGAACCCGCACCCCAGAGTCGGGCGGAGGCAAGACATCACGCGGAGGCGGGCTTGGGAGTCGCTTGTTCGGCTTACGCACCCAGGGGCACTTGTGCCCACCAGCCGCACTGCCGTCAGTCTGAGAGGGCCTACCCGTGGACTCTGACTGACGAAAAAACCCCGTTTTGCTGGAAAGGAAGGCCCCTGTTTGCGGCGGGCCTCCTCACCCTTGCTAGTCTAAGGAAGAAGAGTGCTTTTACCTCCCATGACATCCATGACGATGTCATCCAGAGCAGCACCGAAAGGTCTACCACCTTTAAATGGTAGATCCGTCAGGAGCTTCCTAAGGCTAGGTCAGCAGACCAGCACTTCAACCAGATAAGACGACGCAATACCACCGCCGAGACAGAGGCCCTGGATATTAAAGGGGCCGCGTCCAACGTGGCGTCGCACACATAAACCAGGCCCTGAACCAGTTGGTGGGCCAAAGCAACTGTGTCTGGAGGAAGATCATGCTCCTGTACAGCTAGGTGCAACATTTTTGCCCAACCTGTAAGTGTTTAAGACACAAGGGTCGCCGCTACCACAGGCCGTAGGGCGGATCCCAACAAGGCAAACATGGCTCTGCTCACCACTTCTGACCTCCTGTCAGTGGGGTCCTCAAATGCAGGAGTCCCCTCCATCGGGAGAGTGATGGCCTTGTTCAACCGGGCGACTGGAGGGTCGACCCTGGGGGAGAAGCCCACTTTTTAAGTAGGGCATCTGCAAGGGGTATCTGATAGACAAACGCAGCGGGACCATAAAAAAATTCTTCTGCGGCTTTTCCCAGACCTTATCAATGAGCTGGTCAAAGAAAGTACATATGGAAAAACCTCTTTAGAAGGCCTGGCCTTAAAAGAACCAAAGGAGACTGTATCCGCCTGAGGTTCTGCATCCGCAGCATTTTAGCTTGAGAGTGTCCCTCACCGCAGTCATGAGTACACTAACAAGCGCCCTGTCATTTACTGACTCAGAACTGGAGTTTTCCTCATAAGGAATGTCCTGTTCAAAATCATCCAATACATTCAGAACTAGGGTCCTGAGCGGTAATGGCTAGGCCCATATCTGAATCAGCGCACTGCCCTCATGAAGTAAAGTGGGGAGAGGGCGCTTTTTTGCTCCCTTGCGCTTGCACACAGCTCCCATCCTGGTCAGAAATGATTCCAGGACTGCCCACAACTGGTCCCTAGGGACCGCAGGTGCTGAAGAACTGCCTGTTGTCCACTGACATTTAGGGGAAGCTGGTGACAGAGACTCCATATTGCCCCCCTCTGAGACTCCTCAGATAAAAAGTCCACCCACAGGCTGTGCTGACTGAGGAGGGGGCGCCCAGGGGACTCACCAAACCGGAGCAGGGACCGCTCAGTTCCGCTGTCTGTACCGCGCTGTGTCAGCGCTGGTGAGCTGTGAGGAGATTGTGAGGAGATTTGCGCTGTTACAGCAGCGCTAGAGGCCAAAACTAGTGCTGAAGAGCGTGCGGGCTACAAGAAAATGGCCACCGCACTTCACTGAGGCGATCCGCGGCAAGATGGCCGCCATGACTCAGCAAAAGTGAAAAAACAGCACACACACAGCGCCACTCGGCGCTCAGGCCCCAAAACACACAAAAAAAGGCCCCAAGCATATCTGCAGACCAACATTAGCCCCTCCAAGAACAGTGTGACCCCCAGGCACCCCACACAGCACAGCGCCAGCAATGGTGACAGAGAGTGACAATGAAATACAGGGGGAGACAGGGAAAATCCCCCACAGAGAAACACACAGCCTTTTGTACTCACCTGCAGGCAGGAGAGACTACTTACCCGTCCCCTGAGGGACCCACTGGTGTGTTTCTGACAGGACTATCACAG
The DNA here is from genome assembly GCA_029206835.1 of Rana muscosa. NCBI lineage: Eukaryota > Metazoa > Chordata > Amphibia > Anura > Ranidae > Rana > Rana muscosa. Next base: position 281,843,893 of record CM055118.1, read on the forward strand.
TGCAGTACTGAGTAGCTGTCGGCCCGGTCCACCGCGAAAGATACAGTCAGTCAGGAACTGTTCAGTCTTGAGAGGACCGTGGGAGCATGAAAGCAAACCCGGCCACCCCTAGAGTCATGGGGCCTGTCGTGAACTGAGTCTCACGCACACAAGGCGAGGATCAGCACGCTCGATGGTCGGACAGGGAAGACTACGAGGATATCTTGTACCCAACCTGTTGCCCAGCCGACAGTTGATAGAAAATTCTCAAAAATAAAATAAAAAAGAATTCCAGAAAAGGAATAAAAATAGGTCAGGAGACTGGCTCCTGAGAGAGCCACGTCTTCTCCTTCTGCTAGGCAGAAAAAAACTGAAGTCTGCTGACTGTAGTGGGAGGGTTATGTCCGGAGGGACCGCCCCCTGGGTGGGGCTGTTCAGCTCTGGCTTTTAGAATGTATGTATAACATTTCATTCTGCCTAGGTCTTCTCCTGCAAGCAGGGACATAACCCACGTGTAAAGTGTAAAGAGACACCGTGTCAGTCCATGGATGGTAAGAGAAATATATGTTTTCATGTAAACAAAAAGTGTCAGAAAGGGCTTTGTCTTCAAGTGGTTAGAAGAGTGGATGATGTGTGACATAAGCTTCCTAATGTTGTGCATAAAATGCCAGGACAGTTCAAACCCCCCCCCCCCAAATGACCCCATTTTGGAAAGTAGACACCCCAGGCTATTTGCTGAGATTCATGTTGAGCCCATTGAATATTTTTCTTTTTTTTGTCCCAAGTGATTGAATAATGACAAAAAGAAAAAAAAAATGTACAAAAAGTTGTCACTAAATGATATATTGCTCAAACATGCCATGGTTATATGTGGAATTGCACCCCAAAATATATTCTGTTGCTTCTCCTGAGTACGGGGATACCACATGTGTGAGACATTTTGGGAGCCTAGCCACGTACAGGACCCCGAAATCCAAGCACCGCCTTTACGATTTCAAAGGGTGTAAATTTTTGATTTCACTCCTCACTGCCTATCACAGTTTCGGAGGCCATGGAATGCCCAGATGGCACAAAACCCCCCCAAATGACCCTATTTTGGAAAGTAGACACCCCAAGCTATGTGCTGAGAGGTATGTTGAGTATTTTGCAGATCTCGCTTTTTGTCACAAAGTTTTGAAAATTGAAAAAAAAAAATAAAAAAAATGTACTTTCTTCATTTTCAAAAACAAATGAGAGCTGTAAAATACTCACCATGCTTCTCAGCAAATAGCTTGGAGTGTCTACTTTCCAAAATTAGGTTATTTGTGGGGGTTTTGTGCTATCTTGGCATTTTATGGTCTTCAAAACTGTGATAGGTAGTGAGGAGTGAAATCAAAAATTGACACCCTTAGAAATCCTGAAGGCGGTGCTTGGTTTTCGGGGTCCTGTACGCGGCTAGGCTCTCAAAAAGTCCCACACATGTGGTATCCCCGTACTCAGGAGAAGCAGCAAAATGTATTTTGGGGTGCAATTCCACACATAACCATGGCATGTTTGAGCAATATATCATTTAGTGACAACTTTTTGTACATTTTTTTTTTCTTTTTGTCATTATTCAATCACTTGGGACAAAAAAATATATTCAATGGGCTCAACATGCCTCTCAGCAAATTGCTTGTCTACTTTCCAAAATGGGGTCATTTGGGGGGGTTTTGTGCTATCTTGGCATTTTATGGCTTTTAAAACTGTGATAGGTAGTGATAGGTAGTGAGGAGTGAAATCAAAAATTTATGCCCTTAGAAATCTTGAAGGCGGTGCTTGGTTTTCGGGGTCCCGTACGCGGCTAGGCTCCCAAAAAGTCCCACACATGTGGTATCCCCGTACTCAGGAGAAGCAGCAGAATGTATTTTGGAGTATAATTTCACATATGCCCATGGCATGTGTGAGCAATATATCATTTAGTGACAACTTTGTGCAAAAAAAAAAAAAGTTTGTAATTTTCCCGCAACTTGTGGCAAAATATAAAATATTCCATGGACTCAACATGCCTCTCAATAAATAGCTTGGGGTGTCTACTTTCCAAAATGGGGTCATTTGGGGGGGTTTTGTGCTATTTTGGCATTTTATGGCCTTCGAAACTGTGATAGGTAGTGAGGAGTGAAATCAAAAATTTGCGCCCTTAGAAATCTTGAAGGAGGTGCTTGGTTTTTGGGGCCCCGTACGCGGCTAGGCTCTCAAAAAGTCCCACACATGTGGTATCCCCGTACTCAGGAGTAGCAGCAAAATTTATTTTGGGGTGCAATTCCACATATAACCATGGCATGTGTGAGCAATATATAATTTAGTGACAACTTTTTTTTTTTTTTGTCATTATTCAATCACTTGGGACAAAAAAAAATATTCAATGGGCTCAACATGCCTCTCAGCAATTTCCCTGGGGTGTCTACTTTCCAAAATTGGGTCATTTGGGGGGTTTTTGTACTGCCCTGCCATTTTAGCACCTCAACAAATGAGATAGGCAGTCATAAATTAAAAGCTGTGTAAATTCCAGAAAATGTACCCTAGTTTGTAGACGCTATAACTTTTGCGCAAACCAATAAATATACGCTTATTGACATTTTTTTTTACTAAAGACATGTGGCAAGAAAGCTCTACATGTGGGAAGAAAAGGACGCAAATTTAGTTTGGGTACAATATTGCATGTCCGCACAATTTCCAGTTAGAGCAGCGCAGTGCCAAATTGTGAAATCACCTCTGGTTGTTGTGTTACACTATGTGATTATTCTTGCTCTGTGTCTTTAAGATCTGTCGCCTTCTTTCTAGCTGAACTCTCTCTCTCACCGTAGTTCTTTATATATCTCCTCCACTTCCTGATTCTGGTCATTACTCCTGTATATTTTCCATGCTAAACATCTTACATGTGGCTTACAACTGCAACGTTTTTCTACCTATGAATATCCATCATTAAACGGAACATTCGAAAGGATTCATCGTCTGTCGTCCTAACTGTGAGTTTATTCATTGAGTTAAACTGCCTGTATCGATGCAAGGGATAATAGCAAACCAGCTTGAGTAAGGCCTACTTAAACCTGGAGATGAACTTTATCGCTTTGTAGTTGAGACAGAACAGTAGAAAAACGGAGTTTCACAGCCTAATTACAAGATTTCTGCATGTCAGTACTGATACAGACAAGATTTACTGCCCTCATAGCAAGAAAGAAGAAGAGAGCAGCACATGGCAGCCTTATAGCCTGAGACAATCTGCACAGTGTCATATTTCAGCACACAGATCCTGCCTGCTTTCACAGTCAGTCTGCTATCATGACTGACCAAGCTTCTGCATGTGAACTCACATCTACCTCCCCACAAGTTCCTGAAGAAACTGAGTTACCCAAACGCTCAGTTAAACCCACTTGGAAAGTAATGGAGAATTATGAAGCTTCAAGGACTGAATTGTCAAATAGCTTGGAATTAGTCTGGGAGAAAATCCTTGCTGAAGCCAATACAGTGTCTGTTGAACGTGAACTACTGACACTAGAGGGCGCCATTAAACAACTTTCTGCCTCATATGAGCTTTATCAGCTTACCAGCATCAAATTCACTAATGTCTTACAAAACATGAAGTCAGAAAATGCGATGAGGCAGTTAAAGCATGTCAACATTCTTAATCTTGAAAGAGACAGTTTTATCCAGCAAACCAGATTAAAGGCAGAAGCAAAGATAAAGCTGTTACAGGACACTGCATCTCACAGATCTGTTTCCACCAGACGTTCTAAAAACTCGTCAAGATCCCATAGTTCAAGATACTCAACACTCAGTGAGCGACTTATTAATGCCCGCGCTGAAGTGGAAGCCAGCAAAGTGCAGGTGGCATATGCAGAAAAAAGAGCAGAGTTGGAAGCGCAGTCAGCACGTCAAAGAGCAGAGTCGGAAGCGCAGTCAGCACGTCAAAGAGCAACAATGGAAACCTTAAATGAACAGTGTAAACATGACGCAGCTATGGCAAAGCTAAGGGTCCTACAGCAAGCTATCAGTGCAGACGAAGGTGCAAGTGAGAAAGACGGCATTAACCTAAACATAGCAGATATGGAAGACCCCCTCAAATGCACTAAAGACTATGTCCTAAGCCACTGCAGTGCACACTCCATTGTCTCCAATGCTCCCGACTACATAGAGACTCCTTCACAGCTTCAAGTTAAAGAGGTTCCAGCAACTTCCTGCACACAAAATCACTCCACTGCATTTCCTACCTGCCTACCTTGCCTGCCTTCATACGTCACAGAGCATCAGCGCAAGCTTCAAGCAAGTCATCAATCTCCAGTCATCGGTACAGCCTTGAATCAACGTACCATTGGAACAACTGACTTCAAGCAAGCAACTCACCTGGATGCATCTGCTGCACCATATTTCCCTGTGTCCTTTAACAACAATGTCAAAGATAACGCAATCAGCACCATTCAGCCAACAGCATCTCACATAAAGGCGGAGACAACTGAGACAGAAGAGTTTGTGAGGTACATGCTTCGCAGAGAGCTCACAAAGACTGGTCTTACAAGTTTTGATGACCAACCTGAGAACTACAGAAGTTGGAAATGTGCCTTCAGAACTACAATCAGCAATCTTGGCATTACAGCTGATCAAGAATTGAATCTGCTGATCAAATGGCTTGGTCCTCTATCTGCTGCACGTGTTAAGCCATTAAGATCGGTTTTCATGGACAATCCTACTGCAGGCCTCACAGCTGCATGGGAGCGACTAGAGCAAAGTTATGGCAGTCCAGAAGCTATAGAAAATGCTTTGTTCATGCGTCTGGAAACTTTCCCAAAGATATCCGGTAAGGACAACAAGGAGTTCCAGAGACTGAGTGACCTTCTCCTTGAGCTTCAGCTAGCCAAGACAGACCCAAAACTACCTGGACTCAGTTACCTTGACACTCCAAGAGGGGTAAACTCAATTGTCTCCAAGCTCTTGTATGGTTTGCAAGAGAAATGGACTGCACTAGGGTCATCATACAAAAGAGAGAACAAGGTTTCCTTCCCTTCATTCTCTTTCTTCTGTGAATTCATCAGGAAAATTGCAGAGACCAAGAACGATCCAAGTTTTTCCTACGGTGAGTACAGCCTCTTCTCACCCTTTCCTAAGAGTACCAGTCTTCAGGGCAACTATAGAAACCATAGAGGCCCAGTGTCTGTGAAAAAGACTGACATCCTTCCCACTCCTACCACAGTTCTGGCCACGAACAAACAGAGTAGGAATATTGAAAACCCTAACAGAGAGTGTCCCATACACAAGAAGCCACACCCCCTCAATAAATGTATCGGCTTTAGAAAAAAGCCTTTGGAAGAGCGCAAGGAGCTTTTAAAGACATTTAGGGTATGTTTCAGGTGCTGTGCTTCTACAGAACATTTTGCAAGGGACTCTAATGTGTCCATCAAGTGCATAGAGTGTGGCTCTGAAGAACATGTGCAAGCCCTCCATCCTCTTGAGCCCAGCTCTGCACAACCTGCCAACACTCCTCCCAGGTTAACACATGGCGGGGAGAATACAGACCAAGTGCCTAATTCTACCATAATTTCTTCATCCTGCACTGAAGTTTGTGGAGAAGACCGCTGTGGTAAGTCCTGTGCTAAGATATGCTTGGTGAACATATACCACAAGGATCAACCAGAAAAGTCTCTAAAGGCATATGCTATCTTAGACGATCAGAGCAATCGATCACTTGCAAAATCGGAATTGTTCAATCTATTTGAAATAAAAGGCGAAGCTCATCCTTACACCTTGGGTACCTGTAGTGGAACTATAGAGGTTTCTGGAAGAAGGGCTCATGGACTCATGGTATCTTCTCTCAAAGGTTACTTGCAATTACCCTTACCTACACTTGTTGAGTGCAATCAGATACCTGCTAACAGGGAAGAAATCCCTACTCCAGCTGCTGCTTTCCATCACCCTCACCTCAAGGTAATAGCAAATGAGATACCGCCGCTTGACAAAGATGCTCAGATCCTTCTTCTGTTAGGAAGAGACATTATAAGAGTTCACAAGGTACACAGACAAGTCAGTGGACCCCCAGATGCCCCATTTGCCCAGCGCACGGATCTAGGGTGGGTCATCATAGGCAATGTCTGCATAGGCAAAATGAAAAGACCTACCAACATTTCGTCATTCAAGACAAATGTTCTGCCAAATGGCCAAAACACTTACTTTGAGCCATGCCCACATCACTACTGGGTGAAAGAGAAGATAGCCAGCCACGAATGGCAACATGGTATCTCAGGTGACACAAGCCCTTTCTCCTGCCATGATGGCGACTTCGGCTCTACAGTGTTTAATGCAACCAGTGAAGATGACATACTGGCTCCTTCAATGGAAGACAAAGAATTCATCAAGGTAATGGACAATGAATTCTTTCAAGATGACTTCAACAACTGGGTAGCACCCCTACCCTTTCGTCTCCCAAGAGAGAGATTGCCCAACAACTTACAGCAGGCCATCAGTAGATTCTCCTCCTTAAAGCGAAACTTAAGCAGGAAACCAGAGATGCAAAAGCACTTTGTGGACTTTATGAAAAATGTATTTGACAGAGATCATGCAGAGCCTGCTCCCCCACTAAAGGAGGGAGAAGAATGCTGGTACCTTCCATCCTTTGGCGTGTATCACCCACGCAAACCAGACCAAATCAGAGTTGTCTTTGATTCCAGTGCTCAGCACAAAGGTGTTTCTCTTAACAACATGCTCCTTACTGGACCCAACTTGAACAACAGTCTAATAGGAGTCTTGATTCGTTTCAGACAAGAGCCTGTAGCAGTAATGGCCGACATTCAACAGATGTTTCACTGCTTCATCGTCAGAGAAGACAACAGAAACTACCTCAGGTTTCTATGGCACAAGGACAATGACCTCAACAAGGAAGTTATAGATTATCGCATGAAGGTACATGTCTTCGGTAACAGTCCTTCCCCAGCAGTGGCAACTTATGGGCTAAAGAGAACAGCTCAGACTGGAGAAGTTGAATATGGATCTGATGCCCGTCAATTTGTTGAAAGAAACTTCTACGTTGACGACACACTTAAGTCCTTTCCAACTGCTAAAGAAGCAATTGATCTTCTCACCAGAACAAAGGAGATGCTGTCTGTAGCAAACCTTAGACTGCACAAGATTATATCCAACAGCCAGGAACTTATGAATGCCTTTCACTCTGAGGACTATGCTACTAGTCTAAAAAACCTTGACTTAGGTACAGATGTGCCTCCTGTACAGCGAAGTCTGGGTTTGTAGTGGAACATCAAGCAAGACAAATTCACCTTCCAAGTGTCAACTTGTGACAAACCCTTCACTAAGAGAGGAGTCCTGTCCGTGGTGAATAGCATCTATGACCCACTGGGTTGCCTTGCTCCAGTTACCATTCAAGGTAAGATTTTACTAAGACAGTTGTCTACTGAGAACATAGACTGGGATACTCCCTTGCCTAGTGAGAATCAACACAAGTGGGAAAGGTGGAGATATTCTTTGAAGTCACTAGAAAAACTTCAGATTCCCCGTTGCTATGTTCCAGGTTCCACTTCAACTGCTAACCGGAGAGAGATTCATATTTTCTCTGATGCATCAGTTGAAGCTATTGCTGCAGTAGCCTATTTGAAGACCTCTGAACTGAATGGAGAACCACACTGTAGTTTTGTCCTAGGCAAGGCAAAACTCACTCCCAAGCCTGCACATACCATACCAAGACTTGAACTTTGTGCAGCCGTGCTAGCAGTAGAAATTGCTGAGGTCATACGAAGTGAAATGGACACTAGAATTGATTCTTTCACTTTCTATACAGACAGTAAGGTAGTACTTGGTTACATAAACAACCAAACAAAACAATTTTATGTGTACGTCAGCAACAGGGTTGAACGTATCAAGATATTCTCTCTACCAAGTCAATGGCATCACGTTCCCACTGAACTCAACCCAGCTGACTGTGGGACCAGAGCCGTGTCACCTGCCGCTCTTCAGGACAGCTTATGGCTGTCACCTCCAAGGTTTCTGTGTGAGGACTCTTACTTACTCCCTATTGACACCACCTATGGGCTAGTAAACCCTGAAGATGATAAGGAAATAAAAACTGTGAACACCTCACTCCACACTTCTGTAAATACAAAACAGAAGCTGCGGTCACACCATTACGAGCATCAATGGAAGCAGGTGCAGCATCTAGCCAATGTGTTCTGGCATCGCTGGAAGAAAAAGTATCTTCACCACCTTCAAGGTCGTAACAAATGGCAAGCATCTAAGCTGAATCTTAAGGTTGGAGACCTCATCCTTCTAAAAGACAAGGAAGTTTGTCGGAATGAGTGGCCTATGGGTCTTATCACTAAAAGTTATGCCCAGCGACGATAACAAAGTCCGGAAGGTAGAAGTCAAGGTAACCAAGGGAGGATCGTCACAAACCTTTAGTCGACCAATTACAGAGTTAGTACTGCTTTTGCCAGGTGAGTGACTTGTGCAAGGACTAGCCATGCTGTTGGCACGGCGGGGAGTACATTGCTGCCATCTACAGGTTCTACTCAGAACTTTGGAATTATTTGAAGACATCATACTGTGACTTTATGTTCTTCATCCTGTTGAACTTACGTTTATTATTTGCTTGTTGCATGTTTTTCATTACAGGTTCCAGGACATTCGTCAGTATTGGACTTTTTGAAAATATATATTTTAGTTTAAGGTTATAAAATCTAAAGATTTCAGACGGGGAGTGTTGTGTTACACTATGTGATTATTCTTGCTCTGTGTCTTTAAGATCTGTCCCCTTCTTTCTAGCTGAACTCTCTCTCTCACCGTAGTTCTTTATATATCTCCTCCACTTCCTGATTCTGGTCATTACTCCTGTATATCTTCCATGCTAAACATCTTACATGTGGCTTACAACTGCAACGTTTTTCTACCTATGAATATCCATCATTAAACGAAACATTCGAAAGGATTCATCGTCTGTCGTCCTAACTGTGAGTTTATTCATTGAGTTAAACTGCCTGTATCGATGCAAGGGATAATAGCAAACCAGCTTGAGTAAGGCCTACTTAAACCTGGAGATGAACTTTATCGCTTTGTAGTTGAGACAGAACACTGGTCATTATGGTCCGTGTTGGTCCGGGGCTTAAGTGGTTAATCATAGGCCCCCTCCCTCTCTATGTGAATGGGTACCGGGTACATAGTACCCCTACCCATTCACCAAAAAAAGTGTACAAAAGTAATAAATACAAGAGACAGTTTTTGACCCAAAAATACAAATATTTTCTGGGTCTGGCGGGCGTCGTGATTGACGATGGATTTACATCGAGGGACACTGTTTTTTTTTATAAAAAAATTGCGTCCTCGATGTAAATACATTGTCAATCACGCCGCCCGCCGGACCCGAATTTTTTTTTAAAACGTTCTCGCCTCCTGGGAGGCCTCCCACCATATGCCCGCTCTGCACTTTGACATTTCTTATATAAGCAAGGAGTGGCCACCTGGCTATGTCACCCGGTGGCACTGCCCCCTTCTGACATCACAGACTGGTGCATGCTGGGCCCGGCCCCCTGCCCGCAGACCCCGACAACCACAGCCCAGGGTTGTCTGGAAGAGGCCATTCTCCGCATCAACATGGGGACAAGGTGCTTTGGGGTGGTGAGGTGCAGAGCCCCCCACCGCCCCATAGCACCCACCACCATGTTGAGGGCATGTGGCCTGGTATGGTTCAGGAGGGGGACGGGGGCGCCCCCCCTTTTCATGACCTGCGAGGCTGCATGTCCGAATAAGGGTCTGGTATGGATTTTTTTTTTTATATTTATATTATATCATATATATATGTTTTATATTTTAAACTTTTTTCTATTGGCGGGCAATTGCCTGCATTCTTTTCTTTACATTCATCTGTCAGTGGGGAGGCCTGCTGACAGATGATGACTTATGGTTGTTAAGGACGTGGGCACCTGGCTTCCCGGCCGGCTTCTTGACAACCAGCTATTTCTTCACACAGAATTGAGATTGGTCGAATGTTTTTCGACCGATCCGAATTTTAATTGTTCTGAAAAGTTGGAACTGTTAGAAAATGAATAAAGGAAACAAATTTGAACAAAAACAAAACTAATTTGAACAAAAACTAGACTTAAAGCGGAAGTCCAACCGTAATTCCGTAATTTTTTTAAAAAAAACCAGCAGCTACAAATACTGCAGCTGCTGACTTTTAAAAAATGGACACTTACCTGTCCGTGGCCGAGCAATCGCTCATCTCTTGGCTCCCTACGCCGCCATCCTCGGTGAGGGAATCAGGAAGTGAAGCATTGCGGCTTCACTGCCCGGTTCCCTACTGCGCATGCGCGAGTAGCGCGGCGTGCCCTCACTGGTCCCCGCTCTCTCCTGGGACCAGTGCATTTCCCAGGAGACAGTGGGGGGGGGGAAGTGGCGTGACTCCCATGGGAGTATATGCCCTGAAGTGGGTGCAAATACCTGTCTTAGACAGGTGTCTGCACCCACCTCCCCCCTGAAAGGTGCCAAATGTGACACCGGAGGGGGGGAGGGTTACGAAAAGCGGAAGTTCAATTTTTGGGTGGAACTCCGCTTTAACTAAATAAATTCCGAAACAAAACTAAATGAATTCCATAACGAAACAAAATTAGCGTCATAACGAATCTATCCGAAACTAAATACATTTTTCCATTGTGCAAGTCTAGCAATTATTATTTCAGCATTAAAGGATAAGTTCACTTTTAGGAAAATGTTACACCCTGTGTGTGAATGAACTACAAGCCCCAACATCCTTTGCGGCTGTTGGCTTGTACTTTTCAGTGAACTACCATGGTGCTGTGGAGCGCTGGTGCAATGCTTTACAGCAGGGGTCTCCAAGCTGCGGGCCGAGGGCCGGATGTGGCCCTTTGCTAGCCTTTATCTGGCCATTGGGGCAGTATTTCTCCCAACCATATGAGGCACTATTCCTCCCAATGACACCAACAATGGGGCACTTTTTCTTCCACTAATAGCAATGATGGAGCACTATTCCTCCTCCTACTTCCCACCAACACTGGGCCCATGTTTATTCTCACTGATGCTCGGCCCTGGGGCATTTTCTACCCCCATTGGTCAGAATCCAGCCCCCCTGAAGTCTGAAAGACAGTAAACTGGCCCTTTGCTTGAAAAGTATGGAGATCCCTGCTTTACAGGCTAAAAAAAAAAATATGCACATTTTTTTACCAGCACAAATTTGTGTATTTATTTTTTAAAGTGAACTTATCCTGTAAGGGCTGTAAGCTCAGTCTACCGCTCTACTACACTCTCTTGCTGCTTAAAGCTGAATTCTAGGTATGTTTTTTTTGCATAATTATATTGATCCAGCTTGGACCAATGTACAGTATTAATGTATATTCCATATCTGTGGGATCCCTGTGGAAGGTGACAATGACTTTAGTAGTCACTGTTACTACAGTGATCTTTGCTATCTTCCATGTTCTATGCCTGTTCTGTGACATAGTGAACACAGGGAGTTGCTCGCTTGGCCATTTACAGAATGCCTTTCATTTTTTTCAATGAATGCAGGACATTTTATTAACCGCTTCCAATCCACTGACATTCCTCACCTACATGTAAAGATCAGCATTTTTTTTGATAAAGAACCCCCAAGCATTATATATATTTTTAAGCAGAGGCTCTAGAGAATAAAATGGTGGGTTTTGCATATTTTTATGTCACATGATATTTGCGCAGCGGTTTTTCAAACACAAACTTTTTGGTAAAATATACACTTAATAAATTTGCTAATGCACAAAAACACAATATAATACCCAATTGTTTAGTAATATATAAAATATGATATTACACTGAGTAAATAGATACCTAACATGTCATGCTTTTAAATTGCGTACGTCTGTGGAAGGGCACCAAACTACGGTACCTAAAAATGTCTATAGGTTATGAGTTTAGAGTTACACAGCAGGTCTGAAGATAGAAATATTGTTCTTGCTCTGACGATCACAGCGATACATCACATGTGTAGTGTGATCACTGTTTACATATGCGTGTGGGACCTATGTGTGTGTTTACTTTTGTTTTTCCTTCATATTCTATATATAAAGCTTCCATCTGATGGATTGCACTGGTGTACACTAATAGGCGGCACAGATAGGCAGCACTGATGGGCACTAATGCAAGGCAGTGATGGGCATTGATGGGCAGCACTGATGGGCATTGATGGGCAGCACTGACGAGCAGGCACCGAAAGGCAGCACTGATTGGCATCACTTATGGGCACTGATTGGTGTCACTGATGGGCACTGATTGGTGTCACCTTTTGGCACTGATTGGTGACACTGATGGGCACTGATTGGTGGCACTGATGGGCACTGCTGGGGCTTAGCTGTAATCAGGGCACTGATGATCAGTGCCCTGATTACCTGTCCTGGTCTCCCCTGCGAGGAGATACCACTGATCAGCACTCCTCACCACACACTCTGTAAGTGTGAGGCGAGGAGAACTGATTAACGACACTTCTGCATTTACATGTGACAGGCTGTGATTCGACACAGCCGATCACATGGTTAAAGAGCGGCATCCTCTTACAGAGATCTGGGTCGCTGCATGCCCCCGTGGGTGTGTGAGAGCGGATGTTCTGGGGAGCCGTCATATGACGTCCGCCCAGAACAAAAGCCGCACAGCTCCTCCGTCATTTGACGGTGGGCGGGGGAGGCAAGTGGTTAAAGTTTTTACCTAGTAACTACAGACCAGTTCGTTTAACTTCTATAGTCAGGAAGATACTTGAGTGTGTAATAAAAGACCACATAGATGAGTTTATGCTAGAAAATAATATTTTAAGCAACAGTCAGCATGGATTTAGGAAAGGCACTGATAGGTGGCACTGGTGTGCACTAATAGGCGGCACAGATAGGAAGCACTGATGGGTACTGATGGGCAGCACTTATGGGCACTAATGGGAGGCAGTGATGGGCATTGATGGGCAGCACTTATGAGCAGCACTGATGAGCAGGCACTGACTGGCATCACTAATGGGCACTGATTGGTGTCACTGATGGGCACTGATTGGTGTCACCAGTTGGCACTGGTTGGTGACACTGGTGGGCACTGATTAGTGGCACTGATTGGTGGAACTGATGGGCACTGCTAGGGCTTAGCTGTAATCAGGGCACTGATAATCAGTGCCCTGATTACCTGCCCTGGTCTCCCCTGCGAGGAGATACCGCTGATCGGCACTCCTCACCACACACTCTGTAAGTGTGAGGTGAGGAGAACTGATTAACGGCACTTCTGCATTTACATGTGACCGGCTGTGATTGGACACAGCCGATAACATGGTTAAAGAGCGGCGTCCTCTTACAGAGATCTGGGTCGCTGCATGCCCCCGCGGGCACGTGAGAGCAGACGTTCTGGGGAGCCTTCATATGACGTCCGACCAGAACGAGAGCCGCATAGCTCCTCTGTGATTTGACAGTGGGCGGGGGCAGCAAGTGGTTAACGTTTTTACCTAGTAACTACAGACCAGTTAGTTTAACTTCTATAGTCAGGAAGATACTTGAGTGTGTAATAAATGACCACAACAGAAAATAATATTTTAAGCAACAGTCAGCATGGATTTAGGAAAGGCCGAAGTTATCAAACAAATCTGATTGCTTTTTATGAGGAGGTAAGCAAAACCTTCGACAAAGGAGTGGCTGTGGATGTGGTATACTTGGATTTGGCAAAAGAGTTTGACACAGTTCCCCACACACAGCTCATGTGTAAGGTTAAATCTACAGGCTTAGAAATATCTCTTTGTAAATGGATAGAAAACTGGCTAAAAGACCGAATTCAAAGAGTAGTGTTTAATAATTCTTACTCTGAATGGTCTAAGGCACAGGTGGCAAACACAAGGCCCGCGGGCCGAATCCGGCCCGCCGGGCCTTGTCATGTACGCCAGCCTCCACCTCCTCTTCTCACAGCCGCTTTCTGCTATCACCGAACAGGTCTCCTTGGCAACCGGAGTAAACACTTCCTTTGCTCTCCTCCTCAGTCTCCACACCCGCCCGTCGTCGTCATTGCGCAGGCGCCGTGTACAGCTGACTCACAGCTGTACATCTTCAGCTATTTTCGGTGGCTCCATTGTGGTTCGTACTGCGCAAGCGCTGCACCTATGCATAGTTGCCAACAGTCACGGATTGGCCGGGACGTTCCCGGGATTCAAACCCTTTTCCCGGATTTATTTTGTCCCGGCCAATGTCCCGGCCAATCCGATTTTTCCCGTTTTCCCCGAATTTGGACGCCGCAGGCCGCCGCCGCTAGAGGTCCACGGCTGGCGGAGACAATGTCTCGGCCGGCCGCCATGTTCAAGAAGACCAAAACACGGATGTAGTACAATAGAAAATAAAGCCGCTGCGGCGCCGCCCACACCCCGCACCTCCCCGGGGGTGGGCGGCGCCGCAGCAGCTTTATCTTCTATTGTACTACATCTGCGTTTTGGCTGTCCGGCAGGCCACCCCCCGCCCCGCCCCGCCCCGCTGCAGGTCTGTCTGTAATGGAAAGGGGCGGGGGTCGGCAGCGCCACAGCTTAATTTATTTTATTTTTTCAGCCACACTGTCGGCTCCGCCTCTATTTTGTTCCCCTTCGGGGAAGGGGAAACAATAATGGCGGCCGAGACAGGAGACGCCTGTGGTTAAGGGGGGACTCCGCTGGGGATGCCTGTGGTAAGGGGGGACTCCGCTGGGAACGCCTGTGGTAAGGGAGGACTCCGCTGGGGACGGCTGAGGTAAGGGGGGACTCCGCTGGGGACGCCTGATGTAAGGGGGGACTCCGCTGGGGACGCCTGATGTAAGGGGGGACTCCGATGGGGACGCCTGATGTAAGGGGGGACTCTGCTGGGGACGCCTGAGGTAAGGGGGGACTCCGCTGGGGACGCCTGATGTAAGGGGGGACTCCGCTGGGGACGCCTGAGGTAAGGGGGGACTCCGCTGGGGACGCCTGATGTAAGGGGGGACTCCGCTGGGGACGCCTGATGTAAGGGGGGACTCTGCTGGGGACGCCTGATGTAAGGGGGACTCCTCTGGGTACACCTGATGTAAGGAAGGACTCCGCTGGGT
This sequence comes from Rana muscosa, assembly GCA_029206835.1. Lineage (NCBI taxonomy): Eukaryota > Metazoa > Chordata > Amphibia > Anura > Ranidae > Rana > Rana muscosa. The sequence goes on from CM055118.1 coordinate 281,858,932, forward strand.
ACGCCTGAGGTAAGGAGGGACTCCTCTGGGGAGGCCTGATGTAAGGAGGGACTCCGCTGGGGACGCCTGATGTAAGGAGGGACTCCTCTGGGGACACTTGATGTAAGGGGGGACTCCACTGGGGACGTCTGATGTAAGGGGGGACTCCACTGGGGACGCCTGCATAGTTACCAACAGTCCCGAATTTCCCGGGACAAGCACGATTTTTGGACCCTTGTCCACAAGTGTGGAGGGGGCTCTGCTGGGGAGGCACCTGATGCAAGGACGGACTGCTGGGGAGGCACCTGATGCAAGGACGGACTGCTGGGGAGGCACCTGATGCAAGGACGGACTGCTGGGGAGGCACCTGATGCAAGGACGGACTGCTGGGGAGGCCATCTGGTGGCAGGCGACGTGGCAGGTAACACGCTCAGGGCTTCCACTGATTCGGCATTATGGTGAGTTGAATGATTTCATTTTATATTACAATGTAAAAATAGAAATAATGCACTTCAATCATCCTGACACCGTAACAACCATGGTGCCGGGATGATTGAAGCGCCAACAGGTGTTTTGGAGTATCCTTATCTGCCAATTTTGTTACACATTACTATTGTGGTGTAGGATCTGGCTTCTTTCTTTCTATTTCTTTCTCTCTCTTTCTCTCACCTCGGACTCTAGCCACACCCCTTTGAACCACGCCCATTTAAACCACACCCACTATTGTGCGTAAACCACGCCCATTTTTCGGCGCGACGCACTTCGGCCGCCGCATTTTTCACTCCGCCATGACACGCCTACAAACGAATGCCCCACCCCCTGATTATAGCAAGGCTCCGCCTCAATACAAAAAAAGTGTCCCAGATGTTTTTTTTGCAATGTTGGCAACTATGCCTATGCAGTACAAGGGGGTCATTATCCGTCGGGGGGACCTTTTTCGGCAGGACACCGGCTGCGTGTGTAGTTGAGCGCATGCGCTGTCGATCCGGCATAGCCTGTCATTGGCAGAGGAACCTGACAGCTCTGGCAGCTGTGAGTATTAATCTACATCCAGCGGCTGCATCTTGAGGGAGGGGTTTTGTAGTGTGGCTGTGAAAGCATTCTTGTAAATGCCATCTTACACCAGGTAGGAGAGAGTACAGATGTGAGGTTTGGGAGTTGGGGGGACTGTGGAGGTGTGTAGGAAGATGTGTTTAGAGGTGGGGGGATGGGGCAGAGTGCTGGGTGCAGGGGTTAGAACCCCTGCCCTCTGTACATAGCGCACCCCTTAGTCCCTGCCCTCTGTACGTAGCGCACCCCTGAATCCCTGCCCTCTGTACGTAGCGCACCCCTGCCCTCTGTACGTAACGCACCCCTGAATCCCTGCCCTCTGTACGTAGCGCACACCTGAATCCCTGCCCTCTGTACGTAGCGCACACCTGAATCCCTGCCCTCTGTACGTAGCGCACCCCTGAATCCCTGCCCTCTGTACGTAACGCACCCCTGAATCCCTGCCCTCTGTACGTAGCGCACCCCTGAATCCCTGCCCTCTGTACGTAGCGCACCCCTGATGTTTACAGATGGATATCCCGGGTCTCGACGTTGCAATTGCTCACATTGTTTGTAAATATGGGGCATGGGGAGGCACCTTTTCTCCACCTGCAACCAGGGCTTTCTTAATGAGCGGCACCCCTGGGCAGTGCCCAGGTGCCCCAGCTACCCAGGGGCCCCTGCACTTTACCTGTCCCCTTGTGAACATGTACTGCTCCTGCTTGCTTAGGGGGTGAATAAATATATTTTTCTGGGCCCCATCAGTTCAATAGAGGGGCCCAGAAGGTGGGAGCTGAGGGACTATTTTTTCATTTTCGGGGCGGAGGTACACTAACTTGCACCCAGCCGCATGCTCTACAGTTCCTGGCTGCAGGGCTATTGGGGCTGCAGTTCCAAGCCCCTCCTTGAATATAGGCCCCTGCCAGTGTGTGAGTTACAGTCCTGACAGAAGGAGAGGAGCCTTCTGTGTGCACATGATGGAGGTGACAAGTGTCAGCCACTGCAGCCGAGTCCTGTCTCAGCCTATGCCTGTCTCCCATCACAGGATCTGTTCCCCTCACACAGATCCTCAGTGGCTGAGAGCTGCAGGCAGATGTCTGGGGGAGGGGCGCTGATTTCATCCTAATCCGCAGGAGCCCGGGAGGAAGGACATCTGCCATGCTGTTGAGAATACATGAGGTGAGTAAACTTATTAGGGAGGGAGGATTGTGTAGAAACTGACCATGTAATGTGCTCTCTTGTGCCCACTATGTCATGTGCAGTTCCTACCATGTAATGTGCATTGCCCACCATGTAATGTGCTGTTTAATGCAGTGTCCACCATGTAATGTGCTATTTCATGCAGTGCCCACCATGCAATGTGCTGTGCTATGCAGTGTCCACCATGTCATGTGCTGTGCCCACCATGTCATGTACCATGCAGTGCCCACCATGTAATATGCTGTACCCACCATGTAATGCAGTGTCCACTATGTAAATTGCTGTGCAGTGCCCACCATGTAATTTGCTGTGTTGCGCCCACCATGTCATGTACTGCGCCATGCAGTGCCTACCATGTAATGTGCTGTACACACCATGTCCTGTGCCCACCATGTAATGTGCTGTGTCGTGCAGTGCCCACCGTGTCAAGTGAAGTGCCCACTATGTCATGTGCTGTGCCATTCAGTGCCCACCATGTCATGTGGTGTTGTGCAGTGCCCACCATGTCATATGCTGTGCCCACCATGTAATGTGCTGTGCAGTGCCCACTTGTAATGTGCAGTGCCCACCAGGTAATGTGCTCAGCTGTGCCAGCCATCTCACGTGATGTGCCCACCATATAAGGTGCTGTGCCCACCATGTAATGTACTGTATTGTGCAATGCCAACCGTGTAATGTCCTGTGCCCACCATGTAATGTGCTGCGCCACGCTCACCATTGAATGTGCAGTGCCCACTGTCATGTGTTTTACCCACCATGTAATGTGATTGACTTTGCCCACCATGTAATGTGCTGTATTCATGTATCCACCATATAATGTACTGTGCTAGGCCAACCCCCCCCCCCATGTAACATACGCTGCTATACCACCCATATAACGTACTGTGCTATTACCCCCCCGCCCCCGTGTAATGCACTCTGCTGTGCCACCCACAGTCTCCCTCTCCCTCCTCACCCCCTCTCTCTCTTTCACTCCTCTCTCTCTCTCACTCCCCCTCCCTCTCTTTCCGCCCCCTCTCTCTAATTGAATTTGTTTTAGCAAAAAATGTTTGGGTTTTCATTTTATTTTTTTTCATAAAAAGGCCCACCAAAATCCTCAGCACCAGGTCCATAGTGCTCTTAATCCGGCCCTACCTGGCTGCTCTCTTTCTTCCCTGGTGTCAGTGTTTGGCGGAGTGACCTGTAAAGTGCTGCGGCTGCTCTTACAGGTGCCGGTGTCTTGTCGATCTGGTTCCCCTATCGATATGGTTCCAGGCTCGACTGCGCAGGCGCTGCCGAACAGCTGTTACACCTCGGAGATTTCCTTAGCCTCGGTTTGCGCCTGCGCAGTCGAGCTCTGAAAAATATCGATAGGAGGAACCAGCTCGGCAGAACACCGGGACTGATGTGAGAGAGCTGACAGGGAGGGAGCAGTAAAACGAATACGAGCGGAGCGGCGGTAGTGGCGGGAAGCGCGGCAGGCACTGAGCAGCACACAGTGAGTGAGGTGTCACACCCCTTGTGATATCCTAAAAGAATCATCCAAAGTCCTCACATTCTACTTTAACCACTTCTCTACTGTGCACGAAAACCCCCTTCCTGCCCAAGCCATTTTTCAGCTTTCAGCGCTGTCACACTTTGAATGACAATTGCGCGGTCGTGCGACGTGGCTCCCAAATTAAATTTGTGTCCTTTTTTTCCCACAAATAGAGCTTTCTTTTGGTGGTATTTGATCACCTCTGCGGTTTTTATTTTTTGCGCTATAAACAAAAGAAGAGCGTCCAGTTTGGAAAAAAAACACTTTTTTAATTTTTGCTATAATAAATACCCATTTTTTTTTTTTAAATAAAATTTTCCTCAGTTTAGGCCGATACGTATTCTTCTACATATTTTTGGTAAAAAAAAAAATCGCAATAAGCGCGTATTGATTGGTTTGCGCAAAAGTTATAGCGTGTACAAAATAGGGGATAGATTTATAGCATTTTTATTTTTTTATTAGTAATGGCGGTGATCTGCGATTTTTTATTGTGACTGCGATATTGCGGCGGACACATCGGACACTTTTGACACATTTTTGGGACCATTCACGTTTATACAGCGATCCCTGCTATAAAAATGCATTGATTACTGTATAAATGTGATTGGCAGGGAAGGGGTTAACCACTAGGGGGCGGGAAGGGGTTAAATATGTTCCCTCAATGTGTTCTTACTGTGGGGGGAGAGGACTGACTGGGGGAGGTGACCGATGGTTGTCCCTATGTACAAGGGACACACCATCGGTCCCCTCTCCCTCACAGGACGTGGATCTGTGTTTACACACAGAGACCCACTTTCCTGCTCGTTTCCCGGGCAATCGCGGGTGCCCGGCGGCAATCGCGGCCGCCGGGCACGCGCACCGGGGCCTCGTGAACGCGGCGCGCGTGCGCGCGCGCCGCTGGCTTCAAGCGCGCGCCTCCTAGCTCGTTTTAAAGGGAGGACGTCATATGACGTCCTCCCAGAACGAGAGCATCCTCCGCCCGCCGTCAATTGACAGTGGGCGGGGGACAAGTGGTTAAAGCGGAAGTAAACCCATACATTTAACTGTTTCTAATAGTTACATTTCCGGCATGTGCTGGGAATGTAACCCTCCCATTGGTTGTGCTCTCAACCAGACTGTCAAACCATCCAATGGCTAGCGTCATAACTGATCACATGTGCAGCATCATGGCAGTTGTAGATTAAACAGAGGCCAAGATGGCAGCTTCCTTGGCTGAAGGGTTTACTTCCTTAACATCTTCTAGCTTTAGGATAATCATCCACACAGGACAGCAGGTGCTCTGCGGCTTTGTCAAAGTGTGTCATATGGCTGGTGCTGACTTTGCTGTGGATGTAGTGTGGGGTACAATCTGTAACACAGTACAGCTATAAATGAACAAAGTCCGCACCCAACAGCCATGTGATACACTGTGACAAAGCCATAGATCACCCGCTGTCCTGTGAGGATGATTATCCTAAAGCTAGAAGACCCAATGCACTCAGGATCTTTATAAAATGTTCCTCTTCATGGCAGTAGCCTCATGGCAGAAAAAAAGCCTGACCCTTGTAAAAGTGTCCAACGCTTTTACAGGCGTCAAGCACGTGGGCGTTAATTCATTTCATTGGCCAGAATAATCATTTTATTCTGGTCATTGAAATGAATTAACGCTTAAGCGCTAAACACCTGTAAACATGCCTAAACACTTCTAAAAGCATTAAATACTTTTACAAGCGTCACATTTACACGTGTCAAGCATTTTTTCTGCCAAAACGCTGCTGCTCCTGGACGCACTGGCCCTGGTTTTTTTTTTTCCTGCTTGTAAACACCCCTGCCACTAAAAGATTCTAAAAGTTTAGGAAGCAGTAAAAAAAACACCAGTGTGCATGAGACATAAAGATCATAAGCAGTGGGCGCAGGAGCGCCGCCCCCTTTCGCTCCTGTGCCCGTCACTCACAACAATACATAGGTTTATGCAATGCATGAACCTATGTATTATAGGTTCATGCATTGCATAAACCTATGTATTGTTGCCGCCACTGCCGCCCACTATTCAGATGGCCGGCCCCCTGTTGAGCGCCGGCCATCTGAATAACAGCGGCTGGTTGGTTGTTGGAAGTGCCTATCGAGGGAGGTAAGTGCAGGGCTGGGGGGAAACTGGCTGCATTTGGGGACAAACTGGCTGCATTTGGGGTTCAAACTGGCTTTTTTGGGGGAAACTGGCTGCATTTGAGGGGGCAAACTGGTGGCGTTTGGGCACAGTGGCTGCATTTAATGGGCAAATTGATGATTTTTTTTTTCGCGCCCCCCCAAAAATTTTGAGCACCAGCCGCCACTGATCATAAGGCACTATGAGATGCTACTTTACACTTGTCTTTACTATTCACATCTTCCACTATACCTTCTTTATACTACTCACATCTGCCACTACACCATCCTATACTACTCACATCTGCCATTATACCATCCTATACTACTCACATCTGCCACTATACCATTGTATACTACTCACATCTGCCACTATACCACCCTATACTACTCACATCTGCCACTATACCATCCTATACTACTCACATCTGCCACTATACCATCCTATACTACTCACATCTGCCACTATACCATTGTATACTACTCACATCTGCCACTATACCATCCTATACTACTCACATCTGCCACTATACCATTGTATACTACTCACATCTGCCACTATACCATCGTATACTACTCACATATGCCACTATACCATCCTATACTACTCACATCTGCCACTATACCATCGTATACTACTCACATATGCCACTATACCATCCTATACTACTCACATCTGCCACGATACCACCCTATACTACCCACATCTGCAACTATGCCATCCTATACTACCCACATCTGCCACTATACTACTCAGATCTGCCACTATACCATCCTATACTACTCTTATCTGCCACTATACCATCCTATACTACTCACATCTGCCACTATACCACCCTATACTACCCACATCTGCCACTATATCATCCTATACTACTCACATCTGCCACTATACCACCCTATACTGCTCACATCTGCCACTATACCACCCTATACTGCTCACCCTATACTACTCACATCTGCCACTATACCACCATATACTACTCACATCTGCCACTATACCATCCTATACTACCCACATCTGCCACTATACCATCCACATCTGCCACTATACCACCCTATACTACTCACATCTGCCACTATACCACCCTATACTACTCATATCTGCCACTATACCACCTTATACTACCTAAACCTCCCACTATACTACCCAAACCTGCCACTATACCACCCTCTACTACCCAAACCTTCCACTATACCACCTATACTACCCAAACCTTCCACTATACCACCCAAACCTGCCACTCCACCACCCTATACTACCCAAACCTAACACTATACATTACTACACCCTATACTGTACCCTCCTGACCTCCCCTTTACTGTGTCCCCCAACCCCTTTGTACTGTGTACAGTCATACATAAATACAGGCCGCTGAGGCTGGGAGAGGCATTTATGAGCAGTGTGTACAGGGAAAAAGAGTCAGTGTATACAGAGGGTCAGTATATATGGGGTGGGGGGACAGTATGTAGAGAAGGCGGGACAGTGTGTAGAGGGGGTGAATTTAATTTGGGATAATTCCCTGGTTGTGTGTATTTTTTGTTTCTAATCAGACTCAAAAGCCACACCCAATATGTAGCATTATTTAGCCACACCCTCTCCTTGCCACCATGCACATAGCGTGCCACAGGTCACCATTTCCCTGGTAGGGGCCCTAGTGCATTACTTTGCCCAGGGGCCCATGATGTTGTTAAGATGGCCCTGCCTGCAGCCTGTTACAACTGTGTAGCACAGAGCAGAGCGAAGTGCTGTGAAACTCCTCCTCTGCTCCGTGCTACATTGCTAATAGGCAGAGCTACAGGAACGTCACTGTGTTGAAAAAAAAAAAGCCCGGGCACAGCTAACAGAGCCGTGATGGCTGCATTCTGCAAGAGGTGACAGAAAGCTGTGGGGGAGGTGGACAGTACTTGAGCTTTTTGTGTGGGGGTGGAAGGAGGGATCTGTGAAAAAGGTGAGAGATTTGTGCAAAGGGGAGAGCTGGGAAAGGGGGGAATTGTGCAGGGGGAATAGCGGGGAAGGAGGTTTGCAGATTGTGCAGAGTTGAAAGCTGTGAGGATAAGCTGTAGATGGGGTGCTGAGGTGAGTTGGGGACTAGGGGTGTAACCTGTGGATGGAGGGGTTCAGAGGTGAGATGATTATGGGGGAACAAAGGTGAGTTGTGGACGGGGTGCTAAGGTGAACTGTGAAAAAAGTACAGAGGAAAGCAAAGAGGTGTGCAGAGACGAGTAATTGATGGTTACTTTGAGGAGTGGGTGATTTTTGCTTGGAGAGAAGAAGGGATCTTTGCTGGGGGGAAGCAAAGTATACAGAGTTCAGTAACCAAGAGTATGTCATGTATGGCAGAGTATGCAGGGTGCAACAGTGACGATTTAGTAAAATACCTTGTACATTACCTAGTCATAACTGTATGCTGTGCTATACATTACATACCTCTTACTGTCATATGTTACATTAATGGCCCCTGGACAATACTAATGAATTCTGCACTCTGTACAATGGGTTTTACGTTACGTACTCCTGACTCATGCACACTGTATGCTGGACTGCACATTACACTCTATGTTACATATTCTTGACCACTGCACTCTGTACACAGGGCTATACATTGAATAATCCAGCCACTCAGTATGTGGGGATTACAGCAGTCAGGAGCATGCAAAATACATCACAGCATACAAAGTTCAGCAGTCAGGAGTATGTAAGGTACAACACAACTGACAGAGTGCAGTGGTCAGAAGTATGTAAAGTACAGCCTAGTATAAAGAGAAAAGGGGTCATGATTATATAATGTATAGCACAGTATACAGGGGTAGTGGTTAGGAGTGTATATCATTTGCCTCAGATTATGTATGTACAGTGTACATTACATACTCCTGATCATAGTCTATATGCTGTGCTGTATGGTACATACTGTACCTTTTTAACCACTTAACGACCGCCCACTGTAATTATACGTCAGCAGAATGGCACCGACAGGCAAAGTCACGTACATGTACGTGACTGCCTTTGTATATTTGGGGGGTCCCATCGGACCCCCCTTCTATACAGTGAGCGGTCGTTAATTGTTCGGGAGCGATCCGGGATGAGGGGACGGCCGTTCGATTCCGGCCACCCCCTTGCGATCGCTCCCGGCGAATGGGAAAGCTTCCTCTGCTGTGTAATGTTTACACAGGCAGAGGAAGTGATGTCATCTCTCATGCGGCGCTCACATATACCGAGCGCCGTACAAGAGAAGACACACAGGTTAGTGCACAAACAGTACACTGACACCAGGACACATAGGAACATAAATCGCCCCCCCCAGGCCCCCCCAGATCACCCCCCCAGCCCCCAGTCACAGTGTCACTGATTGCAGTGACCATTTATTTACTGATCACTGCAATCAGTGACATTTGTGACTGTAAAAGTGTCACTACAGTTTAGTTTTAGGTCTAGTGTAGCCCCCTAACCCCCCTAATAAAGGTTTAACCCCCTGATCGCCCCCCAGATATCCCTTTCACCCCTTAGCACCACTGTCGCTAAGCGATCATTTTTCTGATCGCTGTTTTATTGTCGGTGATGCCGATCGGTAGCCAGTTATTTTTTTTAGGTTCGCCGCAGGTTTTTATAGCGTCAGGTACCCCCATATATTACCTAATAAAGGTTTAACCCCCTTGATCGCCCCCCAGGTAACCCTTTCACCCCCCTATCACCACTGTCGCTAAGCAATAGTTTTTCTGATTGCTGTCTTATTGTCGGTGATGCCGATCGGTAGCCAGTTATTTTTTTTAGGTTCGCCGCAGGTTTTTATAGCGTCAGGTACCCCCATATATTACCTAATAAAGGTTTAACCCCCTTGATCGCCCCCCAGGTAACTCTTTCACCCCCTATCACCACTGTCGCTAAGCGATCGTTTTTCTGATCGCTGTCTTATTGTCGGTGATGCCGATAGGTAGCCAGTTATTTTTTTTAGGTTCGCCGCAGGTTTTTATAGCGTCAGGTACCCCCATATATTACCTAATAAAGGTTTAACCCCCCCCAGGTAACCCTTTCACCCCCTATCACCACTGTCGCTAAGCGATCGTTTTTCTGATCACTGTCTTATTGTCGGTGATGCCGATAGGTAGCCAGTTATTTTTTTTTAGGTTCGCCGCAGGTTTTTATAGCGTCGGGTACCCCCATATTTTACCTAATAAAGGTTTAACCCCTTGATCGCCCCCCAGGTAACCCTTTCACCCCCTTTTGCCAGTGTCACTAAGCGATCGTTTTTCTGATCGCTGTATTACTTATGCTGGTGCCGATAGATATCCAGTTATTTTTTTTAGGTTCGCCGCAGGTTTTTATAGCGTCAGGTACCCCCATATATTATCTAATAAAGGTTTTAACCCCCTAATTGCCCCTAGTTAACCCTGCGTCACACCCCAGGCAGCGTCAGGTTAGTGCCAGTAATGCCAACACCCACGCGTGAAGCATACACCTCCCTTAGTGGTATAGTATCTGAACAGCTCAATATCAGATCTGATCAGATCTATACTAGCGTCCCCAGCAGTTTAGGGTTCCCAAAAATGCAGTGTTAGCGGTATCAGCCCAGATACCTGCTAGCACCTGCGTTTTGCCCCTCCGTCCAGCCCAGGCCACCCAAGTGCAGTATCGATCGATCGCTGTCACTTGCAAAACACAACACACATAACTGCAGCGTTCGCAGAGACAGGCCTGATCCCTGCGACTCCAGTGCTGTAGGAGGTGATTTCACCACCACAGTTAAAAAAAAAAAGCATATATGCCGAAGCATTGGGGCAGCAGGGGCGGAGGAGCGATTTTGCTCCTAATGCCGCGTACATACGGTCGAAATTCCGACGGAGGCTTGCCCGTGGAAAAGTCTGACCATGTGTACGCGGCATAACTTTTGCGGGAAGATTCCCCCCATGCTTCGGCATATATAAATGGTGCGTGTATGCCCATCATTAGAAGTGGGTGGATGAAGGGCGGTATTCTAATGGTGGGCATACCCACCGATCAATCTTTTTTTTTCGTTCAGCCAACGAGCTGCATGAAAAAAAGATTACAATACATGTCCAACAAGGACCAGCAACGTACTGGTATGTTGCTGGACTTTGAATGGTTATACCAGATTGATGCCTGCGGGCTTAGGTATTATCTTGGTATCATTCTTTTCAGCCAGCGGCCGGCTTTCATGTAAAAGCAATCCTAGTGGCTAATTAGCCTCTGGACTGCTTTTACAAGCAGTGGGAGGGAATGTCCCCCCCCCCCCGGATATAAAAAGCGCCATTGGGAAATTGGGAAAGCATTTTATCACACCGATTTTGGTGTGGTCAGATGCTTTGAGGGCAGAGGAAAGATCTAGGGTCTAATAGACCCCAGTTTTTTCAAAAAAAGAATACCTGCCACTACCTATTGCTATCATAGGGGATATTTACATTCCCTGAGATAACAATAAAAATGATAAAAAAAAAAAAAAATATGGAAGGAACAGTTTAAAAATAAAATAAAAAAGCAAAATTAATAATAAAAAATAAATAAATAAAAAAAAGCACCCCTGTCCTGCCCTGCTCTTGCGCAATGGCGAACGCAAGCGTGGGTCTGGCGTCATATGTAAACAGCAATTGCACCATGCATGTGAGGTATCACCGCAAAGGTCAGATCGAGGGCAGTCATTTTAGCAGTAGACCTCCTCTGTAAATCTAACGTGGTAACCTGTAAAGGCTTTTAAAGGCTGTTAAAAATGTATGTAGTTTGTCGCCAATGCGTGTTTGTGCGAAATTTTAAAGCATGTCGTGTTTGGTATCTATGTACTCGGCCTAAGATCATCTTTTTTATTTCATCAAACATTTAGGCAATATAGTGTGTTTTAGTGCATTAAAATTAAAAAAAAGTGTATTTTTCCCCCAAAAAATGCGTTTGAAAAATCGCTGCGCAAATACTGTGTGGAAAAAAAAATGCAACACCCACCATTTTAATCTGTAGGGCCTTTGCTTTAAAAAAAATATATAATGTTTGGGGGTTCAACATAATTTTCTTGCAAAAAAAAATAATGTTTTCATGTAAACAAAAAAGTGTCAGAAAAGGGCTTTGTTGTCAAGTGGTTAGAAGAGTGGATGTAAGCTTCCTAATGTTGTGTATAAAATGCCAGGACAGTTCAAAACCCCCCCAAATGACCCCATTTTGGAAAGTAGACACCCCAAGCTATATACTGAGAGGCATGTCGAGTCCATGGAATATTTTATATGTTGACACAAGTTGCGGAAAAAAGAAATTTTTTTTTTTTTTTTTGCACAAAGTTGTTACTAAATGATATATTGTCCAAACATGCCATGGGCATATGTGGAATTACACCCCAAAATACATTCTGTTGCTTCTCCTGAGTACGGGGATACGACATATGTGAGACTTTTTGGGAGCCAAGCCGCGTACGGGACCCCAAAAACCAAGCACCGCCTTCAGGCTTTCTAAGGGTGTAAATTTTTGATTTCACTTCTCACTGCCTATCACAGTTTTGGAGGCCATGGAATGCCCAGATGGCACAAAACCCCCCCCCCCCAAATGACCCCATTTTGGAAAGTAGACACCCCAAGCTATTTGCTGAGAGGTATGGTGAGTATTTTGCAGATCTCGCTTTTTGTCACAAAGTTTTGAAAATTGGAAAAAAAAATAAAAAATGATTTTCTTTCTTGATTTTCAAAAACAAATTAGAGCTGTAAAATACTCAACATGCCTCTCAGCAAATAGCTTGGGGTGTCTACTTTCCAAAATGGGGTCATTTGGGGGGGGGGGGGGGTTGGTGCTATTTTGGCATTTTATGGCCTTCGAAACTGTGATAGGTAGTGAGGAGTGAAATCAAAAATTTGTGCCCTTAGAAATCCTGAAGGCGGTGCTTGGTTTTCGGGGCCCCGTACGTGGCTAGGCTCCTAAAAAGTCCCACACATGTGGTATCCCCGTACTCAGGAGAGGCAGCAAAATGTATTTTGGGGTGCAATTCCACATATAACCATGGCATGTGTGAGCAATATATCATTTAGTGACAACTTTTTGTAATTTTTATTTTTTTTTGTCATTATTCAATCACTTGGGACAAGAAAAAAAAAATATTCAATGGGCTCAACATGCCTCTCAGCAATTTCCTTGGGGTGTCTACTTTCTAAAATGGGGTCATTTGGGGGGGTTTTGTGCTATTTTGGCATTTTATGGCCTTCGAAACTGATAGGTAGTGAGGAGTGAAATCAAAAATTTGCGCCCTTAGAAATCCTGAAGGCAGTGCTTGGTTTTCGGGGGCCCGTACGCGGCTAGGCTCCTAAAAAGTCCCACACATGTGGTATCCCTGTACTCAGGAGAAGCAGCAAAATGTATTTTGGGGTGCAATTCCACATATAACCGTGGCATGTGTGAGCAATATATCATTTAGTGACAACTTTATTCAATCACTTTATTCAATCACTTGAGACAAAACAAAAAAAAAAATTCAATGGGTTCAACATGCCTCTCAGCAATTTCCTTGGGATGTCTACTTTCCAAAATGGGGTCATTTGGGGGGGGGGGGGTTTGTACTGCCCTGCCATTTTAGCACCTCAAGAAATGAGATAGGCAGTCATAAATTAAAAGCTGTGTAAATTCCAGAAAATGTACCCTAGTTTGTAAACGCTATAACTTTTGCGCAAACCAATAAATATACGCTTATTGACATTTTTTTTTACTAAAGACGTGGCTGAATACATTTTGGCCTAAATGTATGACTAAAATTGAGTTTATTCGATTTTTCTTATAACAAAAAGTAGAAAATATTTTTTTTTCAAAATTTCCAGTCTTTTTCCGTTTATATCGCAAAAAATAAAAATCGCAGAGGCAATCAAATACCATTAAAAGAAAGCTCTACTTGTGGGAAGAAAAGGACGCAAATTTCGTTTCGGTACAACATTGCATGTCCGCACAATTTCCAGTTAAAGCAGCGCAGTGGCAAATTCTGAAAACACCTCTGGTCCTTTAGCTACAAAATGGTCCGGGGCTTAAGTGGTTAATGTTGTGTACTGTACATGTTTATGGCTACTGCACCCTGTATGATATGCACTCCTCTGCACTGCACAATACATACTCCTGAGTCCTGTACTCTGTGTGTTTCACTTTTCTAAAACTTGCGCCTTCTGCGATACACAGTTCTGAGCCTCGATCACACCCACTATTTGGCAACTGTGTAATTTTCACCCCTAAAGGAAGGTGTGGCTGGGGGCAGGGTTGTGGGCTTGGCTGGGGAGGGTGAGTGCCAGCACCTATTTTCTGAGAAAAAAAGCCCTGGGTGTTCCCCAAGGTTCAGTGCTGGGACCCTTACTTTTTAATATCTTTATAAATGATATTGGGTCTGGGATTAAAAGTAACATTTCAGTCTTTGCAGATGACACCAAGCTATGCAGTGGAATAACGTCATTACAGGATGTCTCCAATTTACAAGCCAACCTCAATGCTCTATCTAATTGGGCAACTACTGTGTGTGGTTTCAAAATCCTGACTGGACGTCATGACGTCCTCAGGATTTTGAGCCGCTGTGAGCCCCCGGGGGCGCGCATCGCGGCGATCGTTGTTGCAGGGTGTTAGTCTGACACCCCGCAACACCGATCTAGGTAAAGAGTCTCCGACGGAGACTCTTTACCACGTGATCAGCCGTGTCCAATCACGGCCGATCACGATGTAAACAGGAAAAGCCGGTTATCGGCTTTTCCTCACTTGCGTCTGTCAGACGCGAGTAGAGGAGAGCCAATCTGCTGCTCCTCTGACAGGGGGGGTTTGTGCTGATCGGTTATCAGTGCAGCCCCCCCGAGGATGCCCACACTGGACCACCAGGGATGCCACCAGACCACCAGGGATGCCCACCACCAGGTATGCCTCCCTAGACCACCAGGGATGCCAATCAGTGCCCCTAATGGATGCCAATCAGTGCCCACAATGGATGCCAATCAGTGCCCACAATGGGGATCACTGATTGGTAGGCATTATTGTTTGGCACTGATTGGCATCCATAAGTAACACATTACAGTACAGTGCCACCTATCAGTGCCCATCCGTGCCACCTATCAGTGCCCATCCGTGCCACCTATCGGTGCCCATCCATGCCGCCTATCGGTGCCCATCCATGCCGCCTATCGGTGCCCATCCGTGCCGCCTCTCGGTGCCCATCCGTGCCGCCTCATCGGTGCCCATCAGTGCCGACCTATCAGTGCCCGTCAGTGCAGCCCCATCAGTGCCCATCAGTGAAGGAGAAAACGTACTTATTTACAAAGTTTTGTAACTGAAACAAAAAAAAATGTTTTTTTTAAAAAAAAAATCGGTCTTTTTTCTCTCTTAAGAAAAGGCGATTAAACTGCGCTATATAAATTCTGTAAAACAAAGGAGAACATGGTCACCATGTATACATATATAAATGGCCCATATACTGAACTTGGTGTAGAGTTATTCACGTTTAGGTCATTGCAGAGGACAAGGAGGCACTCTTTATGTCTAGAGAAAAATAAATTTAACCTCCACATATGGAAAGGCTTCTTCACAGTAAGAGCTGTGAAAATATAGAATAGACTCCCTTAACCACTTAAGCCCCGGACCATTTGGTAGCTAAAGGACCAGAGGTGAATTCAGAATTTTGCACTGCGCTGCTTTAACTGTAAATTGTGCGGACATGCAATGTTGTACCCAAACGAAATTTGCGTCCTTTTCTTCCCACAAATAGAGCTTTCTTTTAATGGTATTTGATTGCCTCTGCGATTTTTATTTTTTGCGATATAAACGGAAAAAAAAACGAAAATTTGGAAAAAAAAATGATATTTTCTACTTTTTGTTATAAGAAAAATCGAATAAACTCAATTTTAGTCATACATTTAGGCCAAAATGTATTCAGCCACATGTCTTTAGTAAAAAAAATGTCAATAGGCGTATATTTATTGGTTTGCGCATAAGTTATAGCGTTTACAAACTAGGGTACATTTTCTGGAATTTACACAGCTTTAAATTTATGACTGCCTATCTCATTTCTTGAGGTGCTAAAATGGCAGGGCAGTACAAAACCCCCCCAAATGACCCCATTTTGGAAAGTAGACACCCCAAGGAAATTGCTGAGAGGCATGTTGAGCCCATTGAATATTTTTTTTTTTGTCCCAAGTGATTGAATAATGACAAAAAAAAATACAAAAAGTTGTCACTAAATGATATATTGCTCACACATGCCATGGTTATATGTGGAATTGCACCCCAAAAATTTTTTTTGCTGCTTCTCCTGAGTACGGGGATACCACATGTGTGGGACTTTTTAGGAGCCTAGCTGCGTACGGGACCCCGAAAACCAATCACCGCCTTCAGGATTTCTAGGCACAAATTTTTGATTTGACTCCTCACTACCTATCACAGTTTCGAAGGCCATAAAATGCCAAAATAGCACAAAACCCCCCCAAATGACCCCATTTTGGAAAGTAGACACCCCAAGCTATATACTGAGAGGCATGTCGAGTCCATGGAATATTTTATATGTTGACACAAGTTGCGGAAAAAAGACAATTTTTTTTTTTTTTTTGCACAAAGTTGTCACTAAATTATATATTGCTCAAACATGCCAGGGGCATATGTGGAATTACACCCCAAAATACATTCTGTTGCTTCTCCTGAGTACGGGGATACCACATGTGTGAGACTTTTTGGGAGCCTATCCGCGTACGGGACCCCAAAAACCAAGCACCGCCTTCAGGCTTTCTAAGGGTGTAAATTTTTGATTTCACTTCTCACTGCCTATCACAGTTTCGGAGGCCATGGAATGCCCAGATGGCACAAAACCCCCCCCAAATGACCCCATTTTGGAAAGTAGACACCCCAAGCTATTTGCTGAGAGGAATGGCGAGTATTTTACAGCTCTCATTTGTTTTTGAAAATGAAGATAGAACATTTTTTTTTTTCTTTTTTTTTTTTCAATTTTCAAAACTTTGTGACAAAAAGCGAGATCTGCAAAATACTCACAATACCTCTCAGCAAATAGCTTGGGGTGTCTACTTTCCAAAATGGGGTCATTTGGGGGGGTTTTGTGCCATCTGGGCATTCCATGGCCTCCGAAACTGTGATAGGCAGTGAGAAGTGAAATCAAAAATTTACACCCTTAGAAAGCCTGAAGGCGGTGCTTGGTTTTTGGGGTCCCGTACGCGGCTAGGCTCCCAAAAAGTCTCACACATGTGGTATCCCCGTACTCAGGAGAAGCAACAGAATGTATTTTGGGGTGTAATTCCACATATGCCCATGGCATGTTTGAGCAATATATCATTTAGTGACAACTTTGTGCAAAAAAAAAAAAAAAAAATTGTCTTTTTTCCGCAACTTATGTCAACATATAAAATATTCCATGGACTCGACATGCCTCTCAGTATATAGCTTGGGGTGTCTACTTTCCAAAATGGGGTCATTTGGGGGGGTTTTGAACTGTTCTGGCATTTTATACACAACATTAGGAAGCTTACATCCACTCTTCTAACCACTTGAAGACAAAGCCCTTTTTGACACTTTTTGTTTACATGAAAACATATTTTTATTTGCAAGAAAATTATGTTGAACCCCCAAACATTATATATATTTTTAAAGCAAAGGCCCTACAGAATAAAATGGTGGGTGTTGCATTTTTTTTTTCTACACAGTATTTGCGCAGCGATTTTTCAAACGCATTTTTTGGGGAAAAAATACACTTTTTTTAATTTTAATGCACTAAAACACACTATATTGCCCATATGTTTGATGAAATAAAAAAGATGATCTTAGGCCGAGTACATAGATACCAAACACGACATGCTTTAAAATTTTGCACAAACGCGCATTGGCGACAAACTACATACATTTTTAAAAGCCTTTAAAAGCCTTTACAGGTTACCCCGTTAGATTTACAGAGGAGGTCTACTGCTAAAATTACTGCCCTCGATCTGACCTTCGCGGTGATACCTCACATGCATGGTGCAATTGCTGTTTACATATGACGCCAGACCGACGCTTGCGTTCGCCATTGGGCAAGAGCAGGGCAGGACAGGGGTGCTTTTTTTTTTTTTTTTTAATTATTAATTTTGCTTTTTTATTTTATTTTTAAACTGTTGCTTCCATATTTTTTTTTTTTTTTTAATTGTTATCTCAGGGAATGTAAATATCCCCTATGATAGCAATAGGTAATGACAGGTACTCTTTTTTGAAAAAACTGGGGTCTATTGGACCCTAGATCTTTCCTCTGCCCTCAAAGCATCTGACCACCCCAAGATCGGTGTGATAAAATGCTTTCCCAATTTTCCAATGGCGCTTTTTATATCCGGGGGGGGGGGGGACATTCCCTCCCACTGCTTGTAAAAGCAGTCCAGAGGCTAATTAGCCACTAGGATTGCTTTTACATGAAAGCCGGCCGCTGGCTGAAAAGAATGATACCTAGATGATACCTAAACCCACAGGCATCATTCTGGTATAAACATTCAAAGTCCAGCAACATACCAGTACGTTGCTGGTCCTTGTTGGACATGTATTGTAATCTTTTTTTTCATGCAGCCTGTTGGCTGAACGAAAAAAAAAGATTGATCGGTGGGTAAGCCCACCATTAGAATACCACCCTTCATCCACCCACTTCTAATGATGGGCATACATGCACCATTTATATATGCCGAAGCATGGGGGCATCTTCCCGCAAAAGTTATGCCGCGTACACATGGTCAGACTTTTCCACGGGCAAGCCTCCGTCGGAATTTCGACCGTATGTACGCGGCATTAGGAGCAAAATCGCTCCTCCGCTCCTGCTGCCCCAATGCTTCGGCATATATGCTTTTTTTTTTTAACTGTGGTGGTGAAATCACCTCCTACAGCACTGGAGTCGCAGGGATCAGGCCTGTCTCTGCGAACGCTGCAGTTATGTGTGTTGTGTTTTGCAAGTGACAGTGATCGATCGATACTGCACTTGGGTGGCCTGGGCTGGACGGAGGGGCAAAACGCAGGTGCTAGCAGGTATCTGGGCTGATCCCGCTAACACTGCGTTTTTGGGAACCCTAAACTGCTGGGGACGCTAGTATAGATCTGATCAGATCAGATATTGATCTGTTCAGATACTATACCACTAAGGGGGGTGTATGCTTAACGCGTGGGTGTTAGCGTTACTGGCACTAACCTGACGCTGCCTGGGGTGTGACGCAGACCCTCTCTGACGCTAAAACCTAATTGATATCACCCGCCGGGCGATCAGGGGGTTAAACCTTTATTGGGTTATATACGGCGGGTGCCCTGACACTATAAAAAGCAAACTAACTAACCAGCGCCACCCGTAACACATATATGATGATCTCTGGTGAAAGGGTTAACTAGGGGCAATTAGGGGGTTAAAACCTTTATTAGGTAATATATTGGGGTACCTGACGCTATATAAAAACCTGACGGCAAAGCTAAAAAAAAATTACTGGCTACCTATCGGCATCACCGACACTAAGACAACGATCATAAAAACGATCGCTTAGCGACAGTGGTGATAGGGGGTGAAAGGGTTACCTGGGGGGCGATCAGGGGGTTAAACCTTTATTAGATAATATATGGGGGTACCTGACGCTATAAAAACCTGCGGCGAACTTAAAAAAAAATTACTGGCTACCGATCTGCCTCACCGACGCTAAGACAGCGATCAGAAAAATGATCGCTTAGCGACAGTGGTGATAGGGGGTGAAAGGGTTACCTGGGGGGGCGATCAAGGGGGTTAAACCTTTATTAGGTAATATATTGGGGTACCTGACGCTATAAAAACCTGCGGCGAACCTAAAAAAAATTACTGGCTACCGATCTGCATCACCGACGCTAAGACAGCGATCAGAAAAAAAGGGATTTTTATAACAGCTTACCTGTAAAATCCTTTTCTTGGAGTACATCACGGGACACAGAGCGACTTAGTCATTACTAATGGGTTATATAGATTACCTTCAGGTGTTGGCACTGGCCAATTCCAAACCGGAAGTACCCTCCCCTATATAAGCCCCTCCCATCCGGGAGCACCTCAGTTTTGTAGCCAAGCAATAAGTGTCCCAAAAAGAGGGGTGGGAGCTCTGTGTCCCGTGATGTACTCCAAGAAAAGGATTTTACAGGTAAGCTGTTATAATAATCCCTTTTTCTTTTTCGTACATCACGGGACACAGAGCGACTTAGTCATTACTAATGGGACGTCCCAAAGCAATGCCAAATGAGGGGAGGGATACATAAGCTGGGCGCCATCAGGCATGAGGATCTTTTGCGGCCTGCAACACACTGCGCCCAAAGGCGACATCCTCCTGACTTCTAACGTCTACCTGGTAGAATCTAGTAAACGTGTGTACCGAAGACCATGTTGCGGCCTTACATACTTGAGCCAGGGAGGCCTGGTGATGCACTGCCCATGAAGTTCCAACTGCTCTTGTGGAGTGCGCCCTAACTTTGAACGGAGGCGGTCTCTTTCTCAAGCCATAGGCTTGTATTATGACCTGTCGAATCCACTTGGCTAAAGTGGATTTTGATGCTGCCTGACCCTTTTTAGGGCCTTCCGGCAGAATAAACAAAGTATCCGTTCTGCGAATCTGAGCAGTGGCTTTTAGATAAGCTTTAACTGCTCTTACTACATCCAAGGAATGTAATAACTTTTCCTCTACCGAGCTAGGTTTGGGGGAAAAAAGAAGGAAGAACCACATCTTGGTTCAAATGAAACCTCGATACCACCTTAGGAAGAAAGGCTGGATGAGGACGTAATACTACTCTGTCCTTATGGACAACCAGATATGGCTCCTTACAGGACAAGGCGGCTAATTCCGATACTCTTTTAGCCGAACAAACGGCTACTAAGAAAATCAATTTCCTGGTGAGAAGAACCAAGGAAATGTGTTGCAATGGTTCAAACGGTTGTTTCTGTAGAACTGACAGAACCAGGTTTAAGTCCCAAGGACATATGGGAATACTAACCGGAGGGCTAATACGCATCACTCCTTGTATGAAAGCTTTGACTAGTGAATGCGAAGCCAAGGGCCTTTGAAAAAATATTGACAAAGCCGAAATCTGACCCTTGATAGTACTCAAGGCCAGCTTCCTATCTACAGCCCACTGTAGGAAGTCCAAAATCCTCCCTATCACGTACTTACGTGGATGCCATTTCTTGGCCTCACACCACTTAATGTACGCTTTCCAGATCCTATAATAGATCTGCCTGGATACGGCTTCCTGGCATTGATCATGGTAGATACCACAGAATTAGAGAGCCCTCTCTTTTTCAGAATGTGGGCTTCAATAGCCAGGCCGTCAAACCTAGGGCTGGTAAGGAAGGGTGATATATCGGTCCCTGCGACAGCAGGTCCGGACGATGTGGGAGGGTTCAAGGACTCCTCACTGACATTTTTACAATCTCCGCGTACCATGCCCTTCGGGGCCACGCTGGAGCCACCAGAATCACTGGTTTCTTTTCTACCCTGATTCTGCGGAGTAATCGCGGTAACAATTGTGGCGGTGGGAATGCATATATCAGCTTGAACTGATCCCAAGGGAACACTAGGGCATCCGAGCCGCAAGCTAGAGGATCCCTTGTGCGAGACACAAATCTGTCCACCTTTGCGTTGAATCTGGATGCTAGCAGATCTACATCCGGTGTTCCCCACCGCTGGCATATTGCCTGGAAAACCTCGGGGTGAAGAGACCACATTCCCCCGGGCATAATTGTTGGCGACTTAAAAAGTCCGCTCTCCAATTTTCCACTCCTGGGATGAAAACCGCGGATATGGCTGGGACATATTTTTCTGCCCACTCCAGGATGCAATTTGCTTGCCTCTGGGCTGCACGACTCCTGGTGCCACCCTGGTGATTGATATATGCCACTGCTGTGGCATTGTCTGATTGAGTTCTGACAGGGGACCCTTGGAGTTTGGATGTCCATGCTACTAGGGCATACCGGGCTGCTCGTATCTCTGAGAGATTGATGGGCAGGGCCTTTTCTGCTTCTGACCACTTGCCCTGGAGAGACCATTGCTCCAGTACTGCCCCCCAGCCTATGAGGCTGGCATCTGTAGTGACTACCTTCCAAGAAACCGGACTGAAGGGTTTCCCTTTTTCCAGATTCTGGGGCACCAACCACCAATGGAGGCTCTTGCGAATGGAAGGGGACAGGGACATTGGTAAGTCTAAAGCCTGAACTTTTTTGTTCCAGGCTGACAGTATGGCCCTTTGCAAATTCCTTGAATGGAATTGACCGTAGGGTACCGCTTCGAATGAAGCCACCATTTTTCCCAGCAGCCTCATGCAGAGGCGTATGGATGGTTTTCTTTTTGTACCCACTAAGTGGGTCAAATCTTTTAAAGACGACACCTTCTCTGGAGGTAAGAAAATCTTTCTCTGATTTTAATCCAGCCTTAGCCCTAAGTATTCCAGACTTTTGACTGGTCTTAGAGCTGACTTGTCCCGGTTGATAATCCAACCGTGATATTCCAGATACTTGATTGTCTTGTGAATAGCTACTTCCAGCTTTTCCACTGAGTGGTCTATTAGTAGCAGGTCGTCTAGATATGCCATTATCGTTACACCCTGTGTTCTTAGATTGGCCAATAATGGGGCCAGAATTTTTGTGAACACTCGTGGTGCTGTGGCCAGACCGAAAGGTAAGGCTCTGAACTGAAAATGGCGCCCTTCTACTGCAAAGCGTAGAAATTTCTGGTGGGTCGGAAAGATGGGAATATGCAGATAAGCATCCTTTATGTCGATCGAGGCTAACCATTCCTGCCCTTGTAGGGCGGTGGCCACCGATCGGATCGACTCCATCCGAAAAGTCCTGATATTTAGGAACTTGTTTAGCCCTTTTAGATTTAATATGGGCCTCACGTCCCCATTTGGTTTGGGGACTGTGAAAAGGTTCGAGTAAAACCCGAATCCGCTTTCTTCCAGGGGAACCTTCATGATTACACCTTGGAGCAATAGTTGTTCTAGTGCCAGAAGGAGGGATCCTCTCTTCTGGGGATCTCTTGGCACGTTTGACCTCATAAATTGGGCAGGAGGAGTGCCTTTTAACTCCAGCTTGTATCCCAGACTTACTGCGGAGAGCACCCATCTGTCTCTGATGGTGTCCCGCCAGGTCTCTGTGAACAACTGAAGTCTTCCCCCCCCACCCGATTGAGTGGGGGCAACGCTTCATGCCTTGGGGGGAGGTTTTGTACCTCTCTTGATTCAGGGCTTCTTGTTACCCTGTGATTGTCCCTGAATTCTGCCCCCTGAATTTGACCGCGGAGGCCGTCGGAACTGCTTCACAGCCGATGTGCCCGGGACTGGAGAAGTAGGCCTCTTAAAAGAAGGACTTCTACCCTTGTTCTTAACCGGTAAGAGTGAACTTTTACCGGCAGAAATTTTCTGGATATATTTGTCCAGATCTTCTCCAAATAAGCGTTCTCCATGAAATGGGAAGCTAACCAGCAGTTTTTTACAGGGAGCTTCAGCAGACCAGTTTTTGAGCCACAGAAGCCTACGCATATGTACTATAGACAGCGTAAAGCGGGAGGCCTGTTGGATTGTATCCTTTATGGCGTCCACCGCAAAACACAAGGCTCTAGGCAGGTCAGCTAGGGCAAGAGCCTGCTGATCTGGTAAGTCCCTTAAGACTTGTTTCAACTGATCTTTCACTGCTTGGCAGACTCCAATCGCTGCTACCGCAGGTTGTGTCACCATGCTTGCTGTAGAGAAAGCAGATTTTAGTAAAGACTCCAATTTTTTATCTATTGGGTCTTTGAACATTATCTACTGGACATGTCAGTGATTTGTTAACAGAAGAGATGGCTGCGTCCACTGTAGGGACCCTCCATTTTTTTATGAACTTATCCTCCATGGGATAGATCACCGGAAATCTCTTGGGGGGAGCAAATATTTTATCAGGATGCTCCCAATCCTGGTAAATAAGCCCCTCTAATAAAGGGTGGATTGGGAAGGAACAGACAGCCTGGGGAGCTTTTAGCGACCCCAGCGAGGAAACCGTAGTGGATGGTGGTTCCGCCAGAGGCATTTTAAATGCTGATCGGACCATGTTAGTCAGAGACTGAACCCATAATCTTTCAGCCTGAGATGCTGAGAAAGGTTCTTCCACTGTTGATTCCTCCATAACTGAATCAACCTCATCCTGATCCCCTTCAGGTAGGTCGATCTCTGTGTGGGGCTGTTCCTCCACTAACAGGCACTCTGAAGGAGGAGACGGAGATCGGACGCGCTTTTCCTGTGACAGGGAAGCAGCGATCAATGCTGTTAATCTCTCTTCCAATCCTCCCAGAGTTGAGGATAAAACCTCCTCTGTTATATATACAGGAGCAGGTGGACTGGGGACAGCCGCAGCACCAGGCATTCCTGCGGGGTTTCTACGGCTACTGACCTCTGAATTCTCAGGGGAGATTGGTGCAGTACAAGCATGCCCAATATCCTCAGAGCCCGATGGAGACCCCTTTGGCTTCCTGGAAGACCTATTTCCGGAGCGTCTGGACGACATATCCTTTAAGCACAAAGCTGAGGTATTCCCGTCGTCATACACCAATTTTTGCTGGTAATAGTCTAACACAGTTGCTGCTATATACCAGCTGGTGTCCACTAAAGTGCCTTTCTATGGGGATGCCTGCATCAACCGCCTCTGTGTGCCACTGTTTGTTGCTAGCTCTGTTTGCATCCAGCTGACACTTGTACTGTGTCTTTTAACCATGCTGGGACGCCTGCACATGCGCAGAAGCGCCGCGGCGCGCATCGAGCGTCATCCACCCGCCCCGCCCCTTTTTTTTCATAGGAGGCGCGTGCACGCGCCCGCGCGCGCGCCCGTGCGCCATTTTCGAAATCAAACAGGGACTAGGAGCCAGGGCCCTTTTTGCCGGAGGGCCTGTGCGGTGGATGAGCGCAGCAATAGGGCAGAGGAAGTGGATTCCCACAGAGAAACTTACCAACTGCCTGGATCTTTTGACTTGAGAAAACCAAAGATCCACATGACAAGAAAAATGGACTACAGCGGCCTCTAGTGGTTTAACACAGGTACCGCGGTCCCCTTTTTTTTTTTTTCTTGACTACTATTAAAATTTTACATTTTCAGTAGTTACAGGCAAACACAGATATTTAGCGGGAATACCGTTAGGTAACAGACAGAAAGACAAATTAGGCTTGGGGGTCCCCCAATAGAACCAAGTTCCTGGGGGCCCCCACTTACCTGATCCCCGCCGCAGGACTTTGTTTGGTCCACAGAAGTCCAAACTTCACCTATCACGGCAGGCATTGTAATTAAACCTTCAGGGACCGGGTTTCCAAGGATTCCACTCCCCTGGACCTGTATAGCACCCTGCACAGACAACATCTTGGTCGTGGGTATGACCAGAGCTCTGGATCCCAGGGTCCAGCCCTCCTAAGAGAGGCATTACAGGCAAAACCTTGCTCTTCTGCTGCAAGGCCTGGGTACCGACCGTTTAGCTATGAAGCTTTTTTGGTGGGATCCGGAACAGCTTACTAAGGCCCAAAAGAACCTGTACGCAAGCCCAGTGAAAACACATGTTACTCTTTGGCCAACACCTTAGACACTGGCAAAAACTGAGGTGCTCCCGGATGGGAGGGGCTTATATAGGGGAGGGTACTTCCGGTTTGGAATTGGCCAGTGCCAACACCTGAAGGTAATCTATATAACCCATTAGTAATGACTAAGTCGCTCTGTGTCCCGTGATGTACGAAAAAGAAATTATCGCTTAGTGACAGTGGTGATAGGGGGTGAAAGGGTTACCTGGGGGGCGATCAAGGGGGTTAAACCTTTATTAGGTAATATATGGGGGTACCCGACGCTATAAAAACCTGCGGCGAACCTAAAAAAAATAACTGGCTACCGATCGGCATCACCGACGCTAAGACATCGATCAGAAAAATGATCGCTTAGCGACGGCGGTGCTAGGGGGTGAAAGGGTTATCTGGGGGGTGATCAGGGGGTTAAACCTTTATTAGGGGGGGTGAGGGGGCTACACTGGACCTAAAACTAAATGTAGTGACACTTTTACAGTCACAAATGTCACTGATTGCAGTGATCACTAAATAAATGGTCACTGCAATCAGTGACACTGTGACTGGGGGCTGGGGGGTGATCTGGGGGGCCTGGGGGGGCGATTTATGTGCCTATGTGTCCTGGTGTCAGTGTGCTGTTTTGTGCACTAACCTGCATCTTCTCCTGTACGGCGCTCGGTATATGTGAGCGCCGCAGGAGAGATGACATCACTTCCTCCTGCCTGTGTAAACAGTACACAGGCAGGGGAAGCTCTCTCATTCGCCGGGAGCGATCGAGAGGGGGGGCCGGAATCGAACGGCCGTCCCCTCATGCCGGATCGCTCCCGAAGGTAAAACGACCACCCACTGTAAAGAAGGGGGGTCCGATCGGACCCCCCAACTATACAAAGGCAATCACGTATATGTACGTGATTCTGCCTGTCGGTGCCATTCTGCCGACGTATATTTACAGTGGGCGGTCGTTAAGTGGTTAAAGTGGTGTTCCGGCCTAAATTACACTTTTTAAATAAAAATACCCCTAGAATACACAACCTTAATGTATTCTAGTAAAGTTAGTCTGTGAACTGAGGTCCGTTTTGTTAGGTTATTACAGCATATTGAAAGTTTATAAACTAGAAATAGAACGTGGCCATCTTATGTGTGGGCATCTGAAGCCAGACTGCATTACTTCCTGGATTTCATTACTGCAGATCTCGCACATGCTCAGTGCTACACAAGCAGTGTAATAGGTTTCAGGTCAGGTTTCCATAGCAACGGCAGTGTCAGAGGAAGTTGACACTTTTCTATGCAAACCTCTCCTCCCCTCCTCCCTGCAGGAAACAGTAAATATACTGCATGTTCAAGAAATTATATATAATCTTGGTGTGTATATATATATATATATATATATATATATATATATATATATATATATATACACACACACATATACATACATATATACATACAAACACACACACACGCTACTTTTTTCGTCTGTACAGCTTTTCATTTAAAAAAATACTAATCTCCGCAACCAAATTCATTTATGCATCTAGATTGCATCTCCCCCAGCACAACGAATCGCATCACCCCGGTACAACGAATCGCATCACCCCGGTACAACGAATCGCATCACCCCGGTACAACGAATCGCATCACCCCGGTACAACAAATCGCATAACCCCAGTACAACAAATCACATCACCCCAGTACAACGAATCGCATCAACCCCAGCACAACGAATTGCATCACCCCGGTACAACAAATCGCATTAACCCCAGTACAACGAATCGCCTCACCCCGGTACAATGAATCGCATCAACCCCAGTACAACGAATTGTATCACCCCGGTACAACAAATCGCATCAACCCAAGTACAACAAATCGCATCACCCCAGTACAACAAATCGCATCACCCCAGTACAACGAATCGCATCAACCCCAGCACAACGAATCGCATCACCCCGGTACAACAAATCGCATCAACCCCAGTACAACAAATCGCATCACCCCAGTACAACAAATCGCATCAACCCCAGCACAACGAATCGCATCAACCCCGGTACAACAAATCGCATCAACCCCAGTACAACAAATCGCATCAACCCAAGTACAACGAATCACATCACCCCAGTACAACGAATCGCATCAACCCCAGCACAACGAATCGCATCACCCCGGTACAACAAATCGCATCAACCCCAGTACAACAAATCGCATAAACCCAGTACAACAAATCGCTTCACCCCAGTACAACAAATCGCATCACCCCAGCACATCGAATCGCATGGGCCCACAGCACATTGCAACACCCCCAGCAAATCGAATCGCATGGCCCACAGCACATCGAATCGCATCACCCCAGCACATCGCATTACCCCCAGCACATCGAATCGCATGGCCCACAGAACATTGCATAACCCCCAGCACATCGAATCACAGCACATTGCAACACCACCATCACATCAAATCGCATGGCCCACAGAACATTGCATAACCCCCAGCACATCGAATCGTATCTCTCACAGCACATTGCAACACCCCCAGCACATCGAATCGCATCACCCCAGCATATCGAATCGCATGGGCCCACAGCACATCGAATCACATCACCCCAGCACATCGCATCACCCCAGCACATCGAATCGCATCACCCCAGCACATCAAATTGCATGGCCCACAGAACATCGCATCACCCCAGCACATCGAATCGCATCACCCCAGCACATCAAATCGCATCACTCACAGCACATTGCAACACCACCATCACATCAAATCGCATGTAAAGTTCTTGAGCGGGGGGGTGGGGGGGATGCATGGGACGGGTTCTTTTTTTTTTATCACACTGTACCCTTGTTGGGGGCAGGGGGGGGATGTGCCGCCACGGGGGGGTTCTTGAGCGGGGGTGTGGGGGGTCGTGCACGGGACGTTTTTTTTTTTAACACACAGTACTGTTGTTGAGGGGGGGGGGGGTGGGGGGTTTGGGGGATGGGGGAGGGCTCGCTGGGTAGGGTTCTTTTTTTTCTCACAATGTAGAGTTCAGTTGTTGAGCGGGGGGGGGGGGGTGCTGCCGCAGGAAGTTTTTTTTTTATTACACAATGTAGAGTTCAGATGTTGAAGGGGGGGGTGGGGGGGTGTCGCGGGGCGTTTTTTTCACTATGTTACGTTCAGTTGTTGAGCGGGGGGGGGGTTCTTTCTTTTTAACACTACACAGTTCCCCACCACAGCCCGCCCGCACCTGTTCTTCTGATTCTCGGAAGGAGGGGACAGCACGTCACACATCAGCTCGCTGCTACCCAGAAGAATGACAGACACATCAGGCGGACCAAGGGAGGGCGGGCCTTGATTACAATGGGAAGGAGATGCGAGGGCACAGGGCCTCCTGGGATTGATCTCCCAGGAGGCATAGCGGTCGATGGATGACGCGGGGAGACCTGTTGCGGCCGCGGCGCAAATTTAAAACAGACCCACATAAAACAGTGAGTTTTAAAAAAAAATTAATATTATATGCCAATTAGTCTTTAGGGGACATAAGTACATAGGATGCAAAGAACTTGTAAAAGATGGTGGAACTCCACTTTAAGAACTAGTTCTGGCCAGCTCAGTATATTGTTTTAGAAAGAGCTGGATGTCCGTAGAAGCACAAAAAGTAACTGGATGCTAACATTTACAGGTAATAACACCACAGGTAGTTGATCCAGGGAATATCCAAGCACCAGAATCGATATGTTCTCTATTAATAGCATATAAAATTGTGACACAAGTCATATTGTAATTGTATATTGTACGTTTCCTTTTCAACCTGTAGCCGCTGTAATTTTCTGAAAATGCAATGCAATATGGTTACTTGGAGGTGTTCTGTACACAGAATGTGTACTGACCACCCCCCAGAAACATCATTTCCTGCTTGTGTGATTGGCTCACCAATTTTCCCAGAAGTCTGTGCTAAGAT
This sequence comes from Rana muscosa, assembly GCA_029206835.1. Classification (NCBI taxonomy): domain Eukaryota; kingdom Metazoa; phylum Chordata; class Amphibia; order Anura; family Ranidae; genus Rana; species Rana muscosa. Next base: position 281,888,227 of record CM055118.1, read on the forward strand.
ACAAGTCCGATTTCAGGTACCCCCTGCAAAAAAAAATAATGACATTTTTTGTTGAGATATTCCCAATAGGATCTTGATGTTTAACCACTTCCCGCCCAGTCAATAGTGAATTGACGTCCGGGAAGTGGTTGCATTATCGATACTGGACGTCATATGACGTCCTGCAGGATAATGCCTTGCGCGCGCCCGCGGGGGCGCGCAGCGCGGTGATCGGGGACGGCATGTGTCCCTCGGACACAGCGCTTCCCCGATCACGGTAAACAGCCAATTTCATTGGCTGTTTACCATGTGATCGGCTGTGTCAAAGTCACAGCCGATCACCTGTCAAAACAGACTCGGCGGCGCGCTCCGTGCGCGCCGCCACAGGCTTGCAGAGCGGGGATCGGGGAAGGCGAGTGTCCCTTGGACACAGCGCGTCCCTGATCAGAGTAAACAGCCAATGAATTGGCTGTTTACCACGTGACCGGCTGTGTCCAATCACAGCCGGTCACAAATGTAAACAAACTCCACAGGAGTTACTACCTGATCCCTGCTCTCTCCTCACACACCGATCTGTGAGGAGAGAGAATAGATCAGTAAGTTAGCTCAGTGTAGTTTGTCTACATAAGTTTACAGTGCACAACACGCCCCCCCCCCCATAAAGAGGACCTGTCACACAGCCCAGCACATCAATCAGCCCAGCACATCAATCAGCCCAGCACATCAATCAGCCCAGCACATCAATCAGCCCATCTGTCAATCACCCCACCTGTCAATCAATCACCCCACCTGTCAATCAATCACCCCACCTGTCAATCAATCACCCCACCTGTCAATCAATCACCCCACCTGTCAATCAATCACCCCACCTGTCAATCAATCACCCCACCTGTCAATCAATCAACCCACCTGTCAATCAATCAATCAGCCCATCTGTCAATCAATCAATCAGCCCATCTGTCAATCAATCAATCAGCCCATCTGTCAATCAATCAGCCCATCTGTCAATCATCTGTCACAGGCCCACCTTCATCGGTACCGCCATTGGTACCGCCACACAGGCTACCAGTACCGCCATCGGTACCAGTACCACCACCAGTACTGCCACCAGGCCCAGCATCTATACTGCCACACAGGCCCGCTACCAGTATCACCACTAGTGCCGCCATCGGTACCACCACCAGTACCACCACCCGTACCATCGTCGGTAGTGCCACCACCACCTGTACCGCCATCGGTACCACCACCACCCGTACCGCCATCGGTACCACCACCACCTGTACCGCCATCGGTACCACCACCACCTGTACCGCCATCGGTACCACCACCACCCATACCGCCATCGCTACCACCACCACCCGTACCGCCACCTGTACCGCCATCGGTACCGCCGCCACCACCACCACCACCCGTACCGCCATCGGTACCACCACCACCTGTACCGCCATTGGTACCACCACCACCCATACCGCCATCGGTACCACCACACAGGCCCACCACTAATACCTCCATCGGTACTACCACACAGACCGCCACCACTACCACCAGCAGTACCATTACACAGGCCCACCAATAAGCACTGTCATAATGTCCCAAAGGGTTTACACACCTGAGGAGGCATATGCCATTCTTGCCATGTCGGATGATGAGAGCAGCGGGGAGCTCCCATTATCCGATTCTGGTTCGGAATACGAGTCAGTGGAGGATAGTGGCCCAGAGTCCGAGTCCCCGGAGGAAACCGTCCCTCCCAAAAGAATGCGATCAGCACCAAGATCAGCACCAAGATCAGGAGAACTGCCCACCACCAGCAGCGCCATACCCCAGGAAGAGGAGCCCAGTACAAGCAATGGAAATGCACGCCCAACCCGAAGAATCCAGCCCCAATCCTACCTTCCCGATGCCCTGGCAAACCCCTTATGGTTGCCTGCCAACTCAGGATCCGCTATCATCCCCCCTTTCACCGCACAGCCAGGTGTGCAGCCCGACACTACAAATTTTTCTAAATTTGATTATTTTTGTTTATTTTTCCCACAAGATTTGCTGCAGAATATAGTGGATCAAACAAATCTGTATGCATCCCAATTTATTGCTGCCAACCCCGATTCTTCCTACGCCCGCATGTTCCAGTGGCGGCGTCTAACATTGGAGGAATTAAAATTATTTTTGGGCCTTATGTTCAATATGGGGCTTACAAAAAAGAACGAAGTCCATTCATATTGGTCCAAACGCCCCATCCAACACATGCTCATATATTCCGCTGTCATGTCCAGGAAAAGATACGACATGATTATGTGCTTTCTCCACTTCAATGACAATTCACAGTGCCCTCCCCGAGATCATCCCAACTACGACAAATTGTACAAGATACGCCCCCTAATAAATGCCTTTTCCCAGCGATTTGAAGAAGTTTTCATCCCAGACCAAAAAATTTGTGTGGACGAGTCCCTCGTACATTTCACCGGCCGACTGCAGTTCAAGCAGTACATACCAAGCAAGAGAGCCAGGTATGGGTTAAAATTAAATAAATTATGTGATCGAGCCACTGGATACGTCTGCAAATTCAGGATCTACGAAGGCAAAGACTCCCAGCTCCAGCCCCGTGATTGCCCCACATATATTGGAACCAGTGGGAAAATTGTCTGGGAGTTGGCATACCCCCTGTTCGGAAAAGGTTACCATTTATATGTTGATAATTATTATACCAGCCTGCCCCTTTTTCGCCACCTTTACAGTAAACAAACCCCGGCCTGCGGTACCTTAAAAAAAAAAACGGAAGGGATTCCCACAAAATTTATTGACAAAAAAATTGCGACCTGGAGAATCGGCATCCATGAGGAACGAGGAGGTGTTGGCCATGAAGTGGAGGGACAAGAAAGATGTCCACATCCTCTCTACGATCCACAATGACACCATGGTGGAGATCCCAAGAAGACGCGGCTCCATTGTAAAGCCCGAATGTGTCCACGACTACAATTTGTACATGGGGGGGGGTGGATTTAAACGACCAGATGCTACAGCCCTACTTATCAACCAGAAAGTCCCGTTATTGGCACAAAAAAGTTGCGTTTCACATGGCCCTTTTTAATTCGTTTGTCTGCTACCAAAAAGCAACTCAAAATCACCGACTCCACTACCTCCAATATATCGAAGATATCATCGATGCCCTCATTTACCAACAAGATCCCGCCCCAGGAAGCATTCGCTCTGATAGTGTGAGTCGGCTTCACGAGCGACACTATCCCTTTAGCATCCCCCCCACAGAATCTGGAAGAAGACGCCAAAAGAAATGCCGTGTATGCAGCAGAGGAGGAGTAAGAGGAGACACCAGCTATTATTGTCCCGATTGTCCCTCCCAACCTGGCCTGTGCATCGGAAATTGCTTCAAAAATTATCATACATCCATTAGTTCCCCTTATTATTAACAGACTGCCATTTCCCCATTTGCCTGCTACCATGTTACTAACTACCTTCCATGTTAATTAACTGACCCTGGCCTGTTTACCGACGATGTCTTTGCTTGCTGATTTAAACCACGTTTCTGACCTCCACGTGCACCAACCTCAGCCTGTTTACCGACGATGCCTCTGCCTGCCGATTTAAACCACGTTTCTGACTTCCACGTGTACCGACCTTGGCCTGTTAATCGACCATGTTTTTGCCTGCCACTTGGACTGATCTTTTGGCCATCTACTTTTAGTACACAGGGGTCTCATATATGTGAGGGGCTTCAGAATAGCGTTCTGAGTAGAGAAAACCATTTTTTCGTTTTCTGTGCTCCAAGAACAGGGTCTGGTTGCCCGGAGGCTTCAAAGCGATTTGGGTGGGAGAAGCCTCTACCCCTGTCCCCCTGGCCCTAAGCTTGATGGTCCTTCCTGCTGCCTGGACCAATAATTTGGCTGTGCTGACCATATTACTGCCTGTAATGACCCATGACATTATGGACCATGTTTCTTCCTGCTGCTTGGACCAATACTTTGTCTGTGTTGACCATATATCTGCCTGCTGCCTCTACTGACTTTGGACAGCATTTCTGCCGGGACACCTCTGCCTGCTACCTGGACCTGTGCTTTGGCTGTGCTCTGGCTGTGCTGACAGTATCTCTGCCTGTGCGAACTATGGACAGTATTCCTGCCTGCTGCCTGGATGATTGCTTTTGCTGTCGCTGACCTCATCCCTGCCTGCTGCCTGGACCGATGCTCTCCTCTGTGGACCACTGCACTTCTAAAACCACAGGTAATCTTTTGTTATTTGGTATGTACCTGCTATGTGTTAGATATATGAAGGGCCTTCAAAAATGTGATCGGTAGTCAGAAAATGATATGTGCAATTAATGCTGCTAGAATGCCTGGAGGTGCTACTTGGATGTTGGGCCTCTGTATGTGGCCAGGCTGTGTAAAAGTCTCAAACATGTGGTATCGCCATACTCAGGAGGAGTAGCAGAATGCATTTTGGGGTGTAATTTTTGCTATGTACATATTATGTGTTAGAAATATCTTATAAATTGACAACTTTGTGTAAAAAAAATGCATTTTAATTTTTTCTCCACATTTTCCAAAACCTTCTGGAAAAAAATGAACCTTTCAAAAGACTCATAATGCCTCATAGATTATACGTTGGGGTGTGTGCTTTCCAAAATGGGATCATTTTGTGGAAAATTCCATTGTCCTGGTGCTCCAGGGCCTTCAAAAGTGTAATAGGTGGTTGAGAAAGGATATGTGCGATTTATGCTCGTAGAACGCCTGAAAGTGCTACTTCAATGTTGGGCCTCTGTATGTGGCCAGGCTGTGTAAAAGTCTCACACATGTGGTATCGCTATACTCAGGAGGAGTAGCAGAATGCATTTTGGGGTGTCATTTTTGCTATGTATATGCTATGTGTTAGAAATATCTTATAAATGGACAACTTTGTGTAAAAAAAATGCATTTTCATTTTTTTTCCACATTTTCCAAAACCTTCTGTAAAAAAATGAACCGTTCAAAAGACTCATAATGCTTCATAGATTATACGTTGGGGTGTGTGCTTTCCAAAATGGGGTCATTTTGTGGAAAATTCCATTGTCCTGGTGCTCCAGGGCCTTCAAAAGTGTAATAGGTGGTTGAGAAAGGATATGTGCGATTTATGCTTGTAGAACGCCTGAAAGTGCTACTTCAATGTTGGGCCTCTGTATATGGCCAGGCTGTGTAAAAGTCTCACACATGTGGTATCGCTACACTCAGGAGGAGTAGCAGAATGTATTTTGGGGTGTAGTTGCAATTATGCATATGCTGTGTGAGAGAAAAAAACTGTTAATATGACCAGTTTGTGTAAAAAAAAAAAAATATTTACATTTTCCCAAGAATTGTGGGAAAAAAATACAACTTCAAAAAACTCACCACGCCTCTTAGTAAATACCTTGGACTGTTTACTTTCCAAAAAGGGGTAATTTTGGGGTATTTGTACTTTCCTCGCTTGTTAGTGTCTCAAGAAATGAGATATCCCTTCAGTACATCAGGCGTGATCAGATGTGATACATTTTCAGTGATTGCCACCATAGTTTGTAGACTCTATAACTTTAACAAAGACCAAATAATATACACTAATTTGGGTTCATTTTACCAAAGATATGTAGCAGTATACATTTTGGCACAAATTTATGAAGAAAAATTACCGTATTTATCGGCGTATAACACGTTTAGGAGGGAATTTTAAGGAAAAAAACTTTTAGGAGGGAAATTCAAGGAAAAAAAAACTTACATTTAAATGCAGCATGCAGCCTTGCCCAGTGTCCATCTGCAGCCTTGCCCAGTGTCCATCTGTCCATCTGCAGCCTTGCCCAGTGTCCATCTGTCCATCTGCAGCCTTGCCCAGTGTCCATCTGTCCATCTGCAGCCTTGCCCAGTGTCCATCTGTCCATCTGCAGCCTTGCCCAGTGTCCATCTGCAGCCGTGCCCAGTTTCCATCTGTCCATCTGCAGCCGTGCCCAGTGTCCATCTGTCCATCTGCAGCCTTGCCCAGTGCCTTTGCGATCATGTCAGTCCCGGCGTTTTTTAAAATTTGGCGCCGATTTCTGTGGAGAGGAGCGAGCGGGGCCGAGTGTACTTCGGCTAGACTCGGCTCCTCTCGCAGTCCCACCCATCTCCACTGACTGCGCCGCTGACGGAGAAAGCCGAGTGTACTTCGGCTAGACTCGGCTCTGCTCACAGTCACAGGCAGGACTGCGAGAGGAGCCGAGACTAGCCGAAGTACACTCGGCTTTCTCTATGTCAGCGGCGCAGTCAGAGATGGGCAGGACTGCGAGAGGAGCCGAGTAAAGCCGATTGTACTTCGGCTTCGGCTCCGCTCGCTCCTCTCGCTCGTTTTCAGCAGGGGAATTCGACGGAGTATCGGCGTATAACACGCACCCACGATTTTCCCCTGATTTTAAGGGGAAAAAAGTGCGTGTTATACACCGATAAATACGGTACTTATTTGCAAAATTTTACAATAGAAACTAAAAAAAAGTGTTTTTTTTTTTTTTTAAAAAAATTGCTGTTTTTTTGCTTATATCGCAAAAAATAAAAAACCCAGTGGCGATTAAATACCACCAAAAGAAAGCTCTATTTGTGAGAAGAAAATGATAAAAAATTTGTTTGGATACAGTAACATGACTAAGTAATTGTCATTCAAAGTGTGAGAGTACTGAAAGCTGAAAATTGGTCTGGGCGGGAAGGTGCATAAGTGCATGGTATTGAAGTGGTTAAAGGGATGAAGGCCCTGTAGCTTTCCTCATTAGTGCTCTGCAGATGCCACAGCTGATTGATAATGATGAAACCACTCCCATTAGACTCACTTTCTCACATGGGCACAGAGAAACACACGGATTTCTTCAGAATAACAAAAGGTAGGAATCTGCAACAAAGTTTGTTAAAATCCTTGTAATGTACATAGATCACCCAGAGGGGGATGTTTTTTTTCTCAACAAATGTGGAGCTGTGCTTTAAAGTGGTTGTACACCCTGTACACACTTTTAACTACAGGTAAGCCTAGATTAAGGCTTACCTGTAGGTGCTGGAAACATCTCCTAAACCTCCACGGTTTAGGAGATATTTACAATTAAGATGAGCGCCAGTGTCTACCGGGCATGCGCACTTTAGAAACGTGCCGTTTCTAAAGGAAGGTCATGCCGTGATGTCACGCGACTCCGGCCAGTCACAGAGCCGGAGTTCGGGGCTCCGGAAGGAAGAGGGGTGAAGAATGGACGCTTCCTGCAACAGGGGACAGCAGTGACATTGCGGGCTTCGGTTTCAGGTAAGTGACACATAATGGGCTACTATGCGATGCATTTAGGTAGCTCATTATGTTTTACTTTTGCAGGGAAATAGAGAGAAAGTAAAATACATCAGGTTTTACGTCCTCTTTAAGCATTCCCATATGGTCTAGCGGTTAGGATTCCTGGTTTTCACCCAGGCGGCCCGGGTTCGACTCCCGGTATGGGAAATGATCACGTTTTGATTAGTCTTTTAATTTATACCATGAATTTATTATCATGGATAATCAAAATGTGTATATACCGCGCTAATACTATCAATTGAAAATTATTTTTATCATGGATAAGCATAGGGATATCATCTAAAAATACACTGACTTTAAATTTTAATCTTCTAATATAATTTTATCATAGGTTATCAGCAGCATCAACTTTTTACTTCTATACAGACATCTTGACCGCCAGAAGATTTACCCCCTTTATGACCAGGCCACGTTTTGCGATACAGCACTGTGTTACTTTAACTGACAATTGCGCGGTCCTGCAACGCTGTACATAAATTAAATTTATGTATTTTTTCCCCACAAATAGAGCTTTCTTTTGGTGGTATTTCATCACCTCTGTGTTTTTTTACCTTTTGCGCTATAAACAAAAAAATACCAACAATTTTGAAAAAAATAATTACATTTCTTCATAAATTTAGGCCAATATGTATTCTGCTACATATTGTTGATAAAAAAATCCCAATAGCATATATTAATTGTTTGTTTTTTGTAAAAGTTATAGCATCTACAAACTATGGTGTATATATACTGGAACTTTAGTAATGGCGGCACTCAGCAGCTTATAGCGGGACTGCAATATTGCGCTGGACAATCAGACACTAACTGACACTTTTGATGCTTTGTGGGAACAAGTGATACTAATACAGTGATCAGTGTTAAAAATATACACTGTCACTGTACTAATGACACTGGCTGGGAAGGAGTTAAAAATCCAGGACAATCAAAGGGTTAACTGTGTGCCTAGCCAGTGTTTTTGTGTACTGTATGTGCTGCTTTTACTAGGGGAAGAGATTTTGAGTCCCTGCTTTGCCCGGCACCCTCAGATCAGCTTCTGCTGTGAATAATCACAGCAGAAGCCACCCTCCTGCAGGGTGTGCATGCCCCCTGCAGGTGGAAGTGCAGGACCACGTATATACAGTATCTCACTAAAGTGAGTACACCCCTCACATTTTTGTAAATATTTTATTATATCTTTTCGTGTGATAACACTGAAGAAATGACACTTTGCTACAATGAAAAGTAGTGAGTGTACAACTTGTATAACAGTGTAAATTTGCTGTCCCCTCAAAATAACTCAACACACAACCATTAATGTCTAAACCACTGGAAACAAAAGTGAGTACACCCCATGTGAAAATGTCCAAATTGGGCCCAATTAGCCATTTTCCCTCCCCGGTGTCACGTGACTCGTTAGTGTTACAAGGTCTCAGGTATGAATAGGAAGCAGGTGTGTTAAATTTGGTGTCATCACTCTCACTGTCTCTAACTGGTCACTGAAGGTTCAACATGGCACCTCATGGCAAAGAACTCTCTGAGGAGCTGAAAAAAAAAATTGTTGCTCTACATAAAGATGGCCTAGGCTATAAGAAGATTGCCAAGACCCTGAAACTAAGCTGCAGCATGGTGGCCAAGACCATACAGCAGTTTAATAGGACAGGTTTCACTCAGAACAGGCCTCACCATGGTCAACCAAAAAAGTTGAGTGCATGTGCTCAGTGTCATATCCAGAGGTTGTCTTTGGGAAATAGATGATAAATATGAGTGCTGACAGCATTGCTGCAGAGGTTGAAGGAGTGGGGGGTCAGCCTGTCAGTGCTCAGACCATACGCCTATTTTTTTTCCCCTCTTGTCCATTTACAAAACACCATTCAGTTCACATTATACAAGGCGTTCTGTAAATGGAGAAGGTAAGAGGATTTGTGGGTGAACAGGATCTCCTATTATTTATTCACAGAATGCCTTACAGTAAGGTGACAAGATTTTTAAAATCCGGGGACATATTTTTTTTTACTAGTAATGGTAGCGATCAGCGACTTATAGCGGGACTGTGATATTGCGGCGGGAAAATCAGACACTAAAGCCTCGTACACGCGATCGGATTTTCCGCGGACAAAGCGTAGGACTTTTGTCCGAATTGTCCGTTGGAGCATGCAAACGGTCGGATCTTGCGACAACAGCCTGTCATCACACAATTCCCGTCAGATAATCCGTTGTGTGTATGAAGCTTAACTGATACTTTGTGAGAATTGACTAACTGCCACTGACATCACTAGTGACACTAATACAGTGATCAGTGCTAATAATATACAGTACATTTTCACTGTGCTAATGACACTGGCTGGGAAGGGGTTAACATCTAGGGCGATAGGGAGAAAAAAACAGCACATCGCTGCTGTCTGTAGAGAGCTCTGTGTTGTTTACCAGGGCTCTCTCCTGTCATTTGCTTAGCTGATCAGTGGGTGCCGGCCATGAGGCTGGGTTCACACTTGTGCGGTGCAAATTCCAGCTCTGTTTTCTCTGCGAAGAGCCAAACAGTTGAACCAACCCATCCTCCGGCGGTGATGGTCAGGACGGCCATGACCCTAGAGAGAGACTCAGAGGTGGATACCTTGAAGTCGCAGATGTCCCAAGTATTGGGGATGCTGACCTCCCTGATGGCCAAGGATCAGGGGGTACCAGAGAGGGAAAGTCCAAGGAAGGAGCTGTTTCCAGACACCTCAGCGCCCGCATCCCTGCAAGATTGGGGGGATGCGATTTGTTTCAACTGTAGAGGGGCTGGTCATATCGCCAAAGTGTGTTCCAGTCCCAAGAAGAAAAAAATTAATAACCGCAAGCCGGCGGAAAACTTCAGAGGGCCCCGGTGAAGAAGTCAACCGGGTGCCCATCATCTCCAGTGAGCTCCAAACTGAATGAGAAGCAAAGAAAGAGAGGGGGCACCACCCCTCAGAAGAAACACAGTATTCCCCAGCGGGAATACACACCAAAGAAAGAGAATAGTGTCCCTCAGCGGGTAGCTACACCCACTAAGAGGAGGGAGATCAATGCATACCAAGCCCAAGAGAGACTAAAGTCCAAAGAGAAATGGAAGAAGAGAGTCCAAAAGGGAAATGCAAGGATCAAAAGAAAGAAACCCCCTCGAAGCAATATCCAGAGAAGCTGGTAGGCCCCTCACCCATAGTACCTGTCCAGGTGGAGGGAGTCTACACAAGAGCCATATTGGATACTGGGGCACAAGTGACCTTGTTATACAGAGACTTTTATGACAAGCATCTGAGCCACTTACCCATCCAGAAGATAGAAGAGTTGAAGATATGGGGGATTGGGACCAGGAGCTTCCCTTATGATGGCTATCTGTCCATAAAACTGACCTTTGATCCATCTGTAGCCAGGAAGGCTGAAATGTTCGACACCCTGGCTGTGGTATGCCCCCGACCGCCTGGAGCTAGCAAGAGCTCCATAATAATAGGGACCAACACGGACCTGGTTTGGAGGCTCTTGGCCCCTCTAGTACGAAAGAAGGACCCCGCGGCCACCAAGATCCACCCAATGCTGAAGAGAGCCTACCAGCGACTGGTCCAAGAGCAGAAGGCCCCGGAAGAGGGGGTAGGAAAGGTCTGGAGGCTGGGAAGAAGAGGAATAGTGCTGCAACCCTGCGAAGTAACCTGCCTCAGAGCCACTGTGAAGCTCACTTGGGAGCAGCCTGGGCCCTTTGTCATGTTGGAACCTGACCCAAGGGAAGAACACTCGGGCTTAGAAGTAGTCCCAGAAGTGGTCCCGTTGAGGGCCTTGAAGAAGGCACACTGTAAAGTACCTGTGAGTGTCAGGAATGCTACGGACGGCCCCATGGAAATCCCAGCCAGGATGTTACTGGGCCAGGTGAGCCCTGTTACCCCGGTTGTCTTGTCAGATGTGGAGAAGACAGATGGAGAAAGGACTATTTGGGAGAAGCTCTGCATGGAGAAACCAAACCTGCCAAGGGCTTGGAAAGAGAGAGCAAAGGCCCAGTTGACCAAGTGGAGAAGGATCTTTTTCCAAGATGAGTTCGATGTGGGGTGTGCAAAGAGTGCCACACACCGAATCCGCCTCCCAGGAAGACAGGCCCTTCAGGGAGAGGGTCCGGCGAATCCCATTGGCGGACCTCGAAGATTTGAGGGAACAGCTCGCCGAGCTCAAGCGAACCGGTGTTATCCGGGAGTCCAGAAGCCCCTATGCCTCTCCGATAGTGGTGGTCAGGAAGAAGAATGGGTCATTGAGGCTATGTATAGACTACAGGACCCTCAAACGGAGAACCATACCTGACCATTATACCACCCCGAGAATAGAGGATGCCTTACAGAGCTTGTCCGGAGCAAGGTGGTTCAGTGTAATGGATCTCAAGAGCGGGTACTATCAGATCCCCATGCATCCAGAAGACCAGGAGAAGACAGCTTTCATAACTCCTGTGGGGTTCTTTGAGTTTGACAGGATGCCCCAAGGTCTGTCTGGAGCTCCAGCCACCTTTCAACGCCTTATGGAAAAGACTGTTTGAGACATGAACCTCATCGAAGTTCTTGTTTACTTGGATGACATTATTGTCTTTGGGAGAACCCTGGAAGAGCATGAGGAGAGACTGGAGAAGGTTGTGAGGAGGGACTCAAGCTTTCACCCGAAAAATGCCAGTTCTATCAGTCATCCGTCAGCTACCTGGGTCACATAGTGTCCAAAGAAGGGGTAGCTACAGACCCTGAAAAGTTGGAGGCAGTCACCTCCTGGCTTAGGCCCACAACTGCGACAGAACTCAGATCCTTTTTGGGATTCTGTTCCTACTACAGGAGGTTCGTGGAAGGATTTGCCCGGATTGCAAAACCACTAAATGAGCTGCTCAAGACGGAAGGAGAAGAGGATGACTCGGGCCCCAGGAAGCCGGGGGAGTCAGTCAAGGACCAGTGGAACGAGAAGTGTGAAGAGGCCTTCCAGATGTTGAAGAAAAGCCTAACCACTGCCCCTGTCCTGGCTTACGCAGACCCAAAGAAACCCTATGAACTCCATGTGGATGCCAGTCATGATGGCTTGGGAGGAGTGCTCTATCAGGAACATGAAGAGCAACTGCGACCCGTTGCATATGTGAGCAGGAGTGTAACCCCCTCGGAAAAGAACTACCCCACCCACAAGTTGGAGTTCCTGGCCCTTAAATGGGCTGTAGTCGACAAGCTCAAAGACTACTTGTATGGGGCCGAATTCACAGTGAAGACTGATAACAACCCCCTCACTTATCTCTTCACCACAGCAAAGCTGGGTGCCACAGGACACAGATGGCTGGCAGCCCTGTCTGCGTTCAACTTTAGCCTGAAATATAGACCTGGGGCTGGAAATCGAGATGCGGACGTCTTGTCAAGGAGATCCCATGCTCCCACCAGCAGTACAGAAGACTGGATCCAAGTGGCACCCGATGGGGTGCGGGCCCTCTGTCAGGGGGCTGAACTCCAGGCCAGTGGCGGTTCAAGAGCAGAAGAGATAGGAGTCACTGTAGTAGGGGTCCCCAAACAATACTGTGGGGTAACTCAAATGGAAGAGGCTGACTTGCCAAAACTGTCGAAAAAGGAGCTGAGGTGTGACCAATTGGAAGACCCCATGGGGAAATTGGTCCTGGAAGCCCTGGAGAGTCAGGATCCAGATAAACTCTTATGCTACCCTTCAAAGGAAGCTCGTCTGCTGAGGAAGGAATGGGACAGGCTGCAGGTACGTCAGGGAGTGGTCTACCGAAGGGGCCCCTCTGATGACCTAGAAGACAAATGGCAACTGTTTCTGCCTGAGAAACATCGAGAGAACGTCCTGGTCGCCCTGCACGACAATCATGGCCACTTGGGAGCGGAAAGGACCTTCCAGCTCGTTAGGGACCGGTTCTACTGGCCCTGCATGAGGGCCGAAGTCGAGGAATACTGCCACTTCTGTGCACGCTGCATCCAGAGGAAGACTTTACCCCACCAAGCTGCCCCAATGGGCCATCTGCAAAGTCAAAGCCCACTGGATTTGGTATGCATTGATTTTCTCTGCCTCAAACCCGACTTGAGCGGACTAGGAAATGTTCTGGTGATAACCGACCATTTCACCCGGTATGCCCAGGCCTTTCCGACCAAAGACCAGAAGGCTTCCACTATAGCCAAAGTACTCATGGAGAAATACTTCGTACACTACGGGCTACCACAACGGTTCCACTCAGATCAAGGAAAGGACTTTGAAAGTCGGCTGATTCGGAAGCTCTTGGATTCCTTAGGGATCAAGAAGACCCGAACCACCCCTTACCATCCACAAGGTGATGCTCAGCCGAAGAGATTCAACCGAACCCTGCTCAACATGCTAGGGACCTTAAGTAGTGAAAAGAAGCAGCATTGGAGCAAACATATAGCAGCAATTGTACATGCATACAATAGTACCACAAGTGACGCTACAGGGTACTCACCCTATCGACTTATGTTCGGAAGAGAAGCAAGACTACCGGTAGATCTGGCCTTTGGTACTCCCATAGACCATTGCTCGGGCACTTCCCACAAGGGATATGTAGATAGGCTCAGACACAGTTTGAAGTTGGCCTATGAGCAAGCACAAGCAGCCTCAGATCAAAGGGGAGCCCGCAACAAGAAAAACTTTGACTTGAAAGTCCGGATTCAGGATCTACAACCTGGGGACAGGGTGCTGCTACGAAACTTGGGGGTCCCTGGAAAGCACAAGCTTGCAGACAGACCTGAACCCTATGTTATTTGCAAGAAACTGCCGGACCTACCTGTTTACAGACTAAAGCCAGAAGGAAAGGTGGGGCCTTTAAAGACTTGGCATCGGAACCACCTACTCCCACTTGCCGAAGCAGTTCGGATACCCCCAGCAAGGGATTCTCCTGAGCCAGCTTCCATCCTGGATACTCCCAAGCCAAGCACTCGGTCCCAGACTTCTCGGATTGAAGAATCAGATGTCTCTAAACTAAGTGAGGATGAGAGAGAGGAGCTTGATTGGCTATGGCCTTCCCAAGTCCCAGAAACTTCTGCTATAGATCTTCCACCTACTGAAGACAGCATAGACAGTACACTGAATGCAGAAGCTACTGAGTTCATCCCGTCCAGTCCTTTGTCGGATTCCTGGGAAGACGCCTGCGACTTACTCCTAGAAGAGGATCCAAGAGATTCTATAAGGCCTCCCCAAAAATTTACTTACCCACAAATGGGGGAGAGCTCAGAAGACACTGAGGTCACTGCCAGGAGGAGTGTGGAAGACCCTGACCCCTCCACTGTTTATTTAGTGGGGGGCAACCCCAACTCACCCGCTGGCACAGCTAGGCAGGCCACGAATGACAGTGTGACCTGTGGGCAAGGGAGTCCACCCCCTCGTTTTTGGTGGGAACTCCCTCTGCCGACATCATACGCAGCTTTGTCAAATGTGCGTAGTATGTGTTAACTTTTATCTTTGGGGACCAAAGAGTTTAAGTGGGGGAAGTGTGTAGCGGGGTCTCCTTTAAGGCCCCTGGACTACGTTACCCAGAACCCCGTTCGGCACCCAGGGTGCATGGGGCCACCGCAGAGACTCATGGGTGGGGCTATATAAGAGGAGGGCGAGGCTAGGCTCGGGCTCTTTGGACACCGCGCTGCAAGCAATAGGACTCCCTGTGCGGATCTGCTGCTGTGTAAGGCCTGAAGCCTGGGCCTTGCATACTGACCAAAGAGCCTTCCACCCCACTGCGGAGCCTGGGTGGCACCTGTTTCTGTTCGAGTTTGCGGACATCAGCTGGACCGGAGACCCGGCCGTTGGAGATACTGTGTGCGGATACACAGTGGTGGAAGGACCGCGAGTGGTGAGCGAGCACTTGCTCACTTCGTTACCCTTTTACTTTGTTAGGCCTAGTGACTGCCTTGGCCCATCTTGTTAATTTACTACCGTTGGATTACAAATATTGTTTCCTGAAAGTGCACCACCGTTCAAGTTGCATGCGAATAATTATTCTCATAAGGGACTGAGTTTTAATCTGGGTCAGGCCTGACCAGGGTGGGGGTTAAAACGTTGTTGCTGCGCCATATTGCGCATTGAAAAAAAGATAGTGCAGAGTGATCACCCGCCACGTGCAACTATCACTGAGGTATATGTTTATTGCTGCAGGGCTCTGCATGTATATTTTGTGATGTGTTTAACTTTGAATCTTTACATCAAAGTAAATTCAGTTATATTTTATCACATGGGTATCGGTTAGGGTTGTCCCGATACCACTTTTTTAAGACCGAGTACAAGTACCGATACTTTTTTTCAAGTACTCGCCGATACCGATTACCGATACTTTTTTTTCAATGTCACGTGACAGTGGCACATGTGTCAGTATTTTTTTTTTTTACAATTTTTTTTTTGACAATTTTTTTTTTTACGATTTTTTGTTATGTTTTTTTACAGTGCTTTCTTCTTTTTTTTTTTGGTGGGGGGGGGGGGGGATTGGATTGTGTGAGTGTGTTTTTTTTATTCACATTTTTATTATTTTTTTCAATTAATTTTTTTTATTTATTGCAATTTTTATTTTTATTTTTTTACACCTGTTGGGGGGGCTTTGGTGAGATTTCAGGGGTCTTAACAGACCCCTGACATCTCCCCTTTGAGACAGAGAAAGGGACTAGGGACACAGATCCCCCAGTCCCTTTCTCTGCAGCCTCAGATAAAATGAATGGACAGGAGGCTCCTCTCCATTCATAAACTGAAGCATCGTAAACACAGGTTACGATGTTTCAGTTATATGAATGGACAGAGTCAGTGATGACTCTGTTCATTCAGAAAAGGTAGGAGCCGGGTTTAGCGGCTCCTACCTCCGCTCTCCATCCTGACAGATCGAGGACAGAGGGAGTGGGGGAGGACATGGAGGGGACACGGAGCACGGAGGGGGAGAGCAGCAGGAGTGGGACACGGAGCGCGGACAGCAGCACGGAGGGGACAACGAACCCGGAGGGGGAGAGCAGCATGGAGGGGGACACAGAATGCGAAGGGGGAGAGCAGCATCACGGAGGAGGACAAGGGACACAGATCATGAAGAAGGACAGCAGCAACAGCACGGGGGGGGTTACAGGGACAGTCAGCGGTGATCGGTGCGGCTTTGGGGGGAGTTTAGAAGCACCGATCGCCGCTGTATATATTTCGCTAAAGCAGCTGAAAGGGGGGGGGGGCTCCGGGGGGAGAAGCTGTCAGTTGTATTGAAATGTATACAGGGAGACCAGTGCTTGAAACTTCCCCCCGCCGCACCGATCATCCCTGACTGCCCAGGTATCGGGTGAAGCATCGGAGCATTTCCCCCGAGTACAAGTACATGCTGTTCGGCACCATGTTTTTACTGTACTTTCAATTACATTGTAAACCGCATTGGCGGGCATCTTGCCGTGGCCACACTGTGGCGCACTTGTTATTGCGGCGCCCATTTTCTTGAAGCCGCACACTCTTTTGTGCTAGTTTGGCCTCTACAGCCGACTGGAACGGCGCGATTCTCCTCACAGTCTCCTCATTGTTCACTCGCGCTAGAGCGTCAAAAAGGGCAGCAGAACCGAGCGGTCCTGTCCGGGTTGGTGAGTCCCCTGGGTAACCCCCCACAGTCGGTGTAGCCGGAGGGTGGGCTTTTTTCTCTCATTTATTGACAAAGTCTCAGAGGGTGGTGGTATCGTGGAGTCAGTGTCACCTGCTTCCCCATTCATGTCAGACGCAACTGGCAGTGCTACTGCACCTGCGGTCCCTATGGACCAGTTGTCGGCAGTCCTGGAATAATTTTTTGCCAGGATGGAAGCGGCGTGCGAGCGCAAGGGAGCTATAAAGCGCCCTCTCCCCCCACCATCTCCAGGGGAGTGCGCTGATTCAGATATGGGCCTTGCTGAGGCACAGGACCCTAGCTCTGAATTTTGGGGTATTTTTGACCAGGACATTCCTTGTGAGGAAGACTCCTTATCTGGGTCAGTACATGACAGGACACTTGTTAGTGAACTCATTGATGCTGTGAGGGACACTCTCAAGCTGGATGCTGCGGCTGAGGAGCCCGTGGTGGAGTCAGTCTCCTTTGGTTCTTTTCAAGCTAATCCTTCTAAAAAGTTTTTTTTCCCTATGCACCTTTTTTTGACAGATTCATAGACCAGGTTTGGGAAAAACTGCAGAAGACCTTTGCAGTCTCGCAGCGCTGGCGGTTAGGTACCCCTTTGAGGACAGCCTGATTAAAAAATGGGCCTCTCTTCCGGTGGTCGACCCCCCGGTCGCCCGGGTGAATAAAGCCACGACTCTCCCGGTTGAGGGGACCCCTGCTTTTATGGACCCTACTGATAGGAGGTCGGAAGTGGTGAGCAGAGCCATGTTCACCATGCTGGGGTCCGCGCTACGTCTTCTTGTAGCGGTGACCCTGGTGTCTCAGACACTCACGGAATGGGCGAAGATTCTGCACCAGACTGTGCAGGAGCATAATCTTCCTCCGGAATGCATTACACTGGCAGACCAAATGGTATAGGGCCTGGTGTATGTGTGCGATGCCACTATGGACGTTGCCCCCTAATTTCTGGGGCCTCAGTGTCTGCGGTGGTTTTGCGTCGCCTAATTTGGTTAAAATGCTGGTCTGCTGACCTGGCCTCTAAGAAGTTCCTGACGGATTTACCTTTCAAGGGCGGAAGGCTATTTGGTGCTTCCCTGGATGACATTATTAAAAATGTCACAGGGGATAAAAGCACCCTTCCTCAGCCTACGAAGGAGCCGCGCCGTAAGCCGGGTCCTTCCTTTCCCACTCAGAAGAGTTTTTTTCGTCAGTCAGATCCCGCGGGAAAATTCTCCCGGACTGACAAGGGTACGGATGGGGAACAGAAGCGTCCCTGGGTGTGTAAGCCAAAGAAGCCGGCAAGCAAGCCCGCCACTGCATGAAGTCTTGCCCCCGCCCGACGGGTGGGGGGACGACTTTGCAGGTTCACGGATCGATGGACCTCCTGGATCTCCGACCGGTGGGTATGCGAGGTGGTCACCTCGGCGTACAGGATAGAGTTCCTTTCCTGGCCACCAGACAGATTCTTTCCCTCAAATCTCTCTCTCCTTCCGGCATGTCGGGCTGCCCTATTAGTGGCAGTGCAGGACTTGCTGAGGTGCGGAGTGATTGTGCCGGTACCGTCAAAATAGAGGTTTCAGGGATTTTATTCAAATCTGTTTGTGGTCCCAAAGAAGGACGGAGTCCGTCCAATTCTGGACCTCAAGGCCGTAAATGCCTTAGTGAAGGTTCGGAAATTCTGCATGGAATCCATTCGCTCAGTGATTGCTGCGCTCCATCCGGGGGAATTTCTGGCATCCTTGGACATAAAGGAAGCCTACTTGCATGTTCCAATCTGCGCGGGTCACCAGAAGTTTCTGCGCTTCGCGATAGGCGAAGACCACTATCAGTTTGTGGCTCTTCCCTTCGGTTTGGCGTCAGCACCGCGGGTTTTCACCAAGGTGCTTGCTCCGATTCTAGCTTTGCTGAGACAGCGAGGCATTGCTATTGTGGGCTATCTGGACGATCTTCTTCTGAGAGCAGACTCTGGCTCAGAATTAGAGGAAAATGTGTTGATAGCCAGTCAGGCCCTCCGAGAATTTGGCTGGCTGCTGAACATTCAGAAGTCGGTCCTGGTTCCGACTCAGCATCTGGAGTACCTAGGATTGATCCTGGACTCCTCGGAGGCGAGGGTATTTCTACCCTTAGACAAGTTACAGACTCTTCAATCTGCGGTACGGGTGCTGACGTCCCGCAAATGGTCATCACTCCATTTTTGCATGAGGGTCCTGGAACTTATGGTGGCTTCCTTCGAGGCGGTGCCGTATGCCCCATTCCACACTCGAGTCTTACAAAAGGAGATCCTATCTTGCTGGAACAAGTCTCCATTATCACTGGATCATCGGATCCGGGTGAGTCACCTGGTCAGGGCATCCCTGACGTGGTGACTGAGATCCCCGGCCCTTCGGTCGGGGAAGTCGTTCCTTCCTGTCCAGTGGACTGTGATCACAACGGACGCCAGTCTTTCGGGCTGGGGCGGAGTCTGGGGAGTTCTGTCAGCTCAAGGGTTCTGGACTCCGGACGAGTCCCGTCTGCCGATCAATGTCTTGGAACTCCGGGCAATCAGACTGTGCCTCTCCTCGTGGTCAAGGAGACTGCAGGGACGCTCGGTCAGGATCCAATCGGACAACGCCACGGCGGTGGCTTATGTCAACCATCAGGGGGGAACTCGGAGCTCAGCTGCGGCGTCCGAGGTCGCTCACATCCTAAGGTGGGCGAAAAGAAGCGTGCCGGCTCTGTCGGCCGTTTACATTCCAGGAGTAGACAACTGGCAGGCGGACTATCTGAGCCGCCAGATGTTGGACCAGGGGGAATGGTCCTTGCATCCAGAGGTGTTTCACCTCCTTTGCCGGAGGTGGGGCATGCCGGATGTGGACCTATTGGCCTCTCGACCCAATCGCAAGGTGTTGAGATTCGTGGCCAGGTCCAGGGATCCCTGGGCGGACGCGTCAGATGCGTTGGTGGCCTTGTGCGGTCGGTATCGGCTGATTTATGCCTATCCTCCACTGAAGTTGCTTCTCCGACTACTTCGCAGGGTGGAGGCCGAGGGGATTCCGGTAATCCTCATCGCTCAAGATACGCCAATCTTGTGCGCCTAGTGGCGGACGTTCCATGGCGACTGCCTGTGCAGGAGGACCTTCTGTCTCAAGGTCCCATACTTCATCCTGCTTTACAGTCGCTGGCTTTAACGGCATGGCTATTGAAAGCCAGGTGCTGAGAGACGGGGTCTCTCGGATTCGGTCATCTCGACCATGCTGAGGGCACGGAAATCTTCTTCCAGGAAGATATACCACCATACCTGGAGGGCCTACATCGCTATGTGCGAGGAGCTGGGTTGGCGTCCATGGACGTATTGGATTTTCTAGTAGCCATTACTTTTGTCAGAAGGGTTTCTGAATTGGCGGCCTTGTCTTGCAAACCGCCATACTTGGTCCTCCATAAGGATAAGGCGGTGCTACGCCCGCAGCCTTCTTTTCTCCCGAAGGTGGTCTCGGCCTTCCACCTTAATGAGGACATTGTACTTCCGTCTTCATGTCCTCGTCCATCGCATCCCAGAGAGTTTGCGCTTCACACGTTAGACGTGGTACATTCCTTACGGGTGTACCTGTCTGCTACGGCTTCGTTTCATTTTCATTTCTCGGTGGATCAGGCAGATCGTCATACAGGCCTATGCCCTTAAGGGGCGGGCGCCTCCCTTTCCGGTTATGGCGCATTCTACCAGAGCAATTGGTGCTTCCTGGGCTTTCCGGCATCAAGCGTCTGTTGCACAAGTGTGCAAGGCGGCGACCTGGTCGTCCGCACATACCTTTTCAAAGTTCTATAAGGTTGATGTGGCTGCATCTTCTGATGCTTCCTTCGGCCGCAAGGTTTTGCAGGCGGCTGTTTAATGTTGCATCTCCTCCTTTGAGGAGCTCTGCATGTTTGGGGTAAAGTTTGTTTTTTTCCTTGATACTGTTCCCACCCCTCGTTCTTTGACACTGTTTGGGACGTCCCACTTTGTCAAGATTGAAGATGTTGTGTCAGTCCATGGACGGTAAGAGAAAATAGGATTTTTTTGTACTCACCGTAAAATCCTTTTCTCTGACGTCCATGGACTGACACAGCACCCACCCCTCCTTTGTTGAGTTTGTACTGCTTTAATACGAACTGAGGCTGCAGGTAGGAGGGTTATGTCCGGAGGGACCGCCCCCTGGGTGAGGCTGTTCAGCTCTGGTAATGGAATGTATGTTAAAACATCTAACATTCTGCCTAGTCTTCTCCTATGAGCAGGAACATAACCCACTTTGTCAAGATTGAAGATGCTGTGTCAGTCCATGGACGTCAGAGAAAAGGATTTTACGGTGAGTACAAAAAAATCCTATTTTTATTGGGATTTTACGTGATAGACCAACACAAAGTGGCACACAATTGTGAAGTGGAAGGAAAATGATAAATGGTTTTCAAATTTTTTTACCAATAAATATCTGAAAAGTGTGGTGTGCATTTGTATTCAGCCTCCTTTTACTCTGATACCTCTAGCTAAAATCTAGTGGAACCAATTGCCTTCAGAAGTCACCTAATTAGTAAATAGAGTCCACCTGTGTGTAATTTGATCTCAGTATAAATATAGCTGTTCTGTGAAGCCCTCAGAGGTTTGTTAGAGAACCTTAGTGAACAAACTGCATTATGAAGGTCAAGGAACACACCAGACAGGTCAGGGATAAAGTTGTGGAGAAGTTTAAAGCAGGGTTAAGTTATAAAAAAAATATTTCAAGAACACTGTTCAATCCATCATCCGAAAATGAAAAGAGTATGGCACAACTGCAAACCTATGAAGACATGGCTGCCCACCTAAACTGACAAGCCGGGCAAGGAGAACATTAATCTGAGAAGCAGCCAAGAGGTCCATGGTAACTCTGGAGGAGCTGCAGAGATCCACAGCTCAGGGGGGAGAATCTGTCCACAGGACATCTATTAGTCGCGCACTTCAGAAATCTGGCCTTTATGGAAGAGTGACAAGAAGAAAGCTATTGTTGAAAGAAAACCATAACAAGTCCCATTTGCAGTTTACGAGAAGCCATGTGGGGGACACAGCAAACATGTGGAAGAAGGTGCTCTGGTCAGATGAGACCAAAATTTTAAGTTTTGGCCTAAAAACAAAACGCTATATGCGGCGGAAAACTAACACTGCACATCACCCTGAACACACCATCCCCACGTGAAACATGGTGGTGGCAGCTTCATGTAAAAGGAAAAAGAAGGGTGCACCGACCTAGTGCATTACCAATGGCTAGGTTTATTAAAAATTGACTAAAAGATCATATATACTCACAAAGCAAGTAAATAAAAAACGCTCCATCAAAGGGATAGATGCCTTCGGAGGGTCTCCTACTGGAACCGGATAACCGAAGAGTCCAGACGACATATAATACAGCTTCGTCTGGACTCTCCGGTTATCCGCAGAGTCCAGAAGACCCTGGTTGTGTCACTGAGAGATCAAGCTTCTGAGGAGACTGTCTGTGTTTCGGTGGCAGCTTCATGTTGTGGGGATGCTTTTCTTCAGCAGTGACAGTGAAGCTGGTCAGAGTTGATGGGAAGATGGATGTACCCAAAAAGACTTGCAGCTGTAATTGCAGTGAAAGGTGGTTCTACAAAGTATTGACTCAGGGGGGGCTGAATACAAATGCACGCCACACTTATCAGATATTTATTTGTAAACAAAATTGAAAAACATTTATCATTTTCCTTCCACTTCACAATTATGTGCCACTTTGTGTTGTTCTATCACATAAAATCCCAATAAAATGCATTAATGTTTTTGGTCGTAACATGACAAAATGTGGAAAATATCAAGGGGTATGAATACTTTTTCAAGGCTCTGTAGAGAGGTGTGCCTTTCGAAATCATGTTTCATCAATTTACGTAATTTACCACAGATGGACTCCAATCAAGGTGTAGAAACATCTCAGTATCGATCAAGAAATAGAAAACACCTGAGATAAATTTCAAGTGCTGCTGCGAAGGGTCTGAAAAATTATGCCAATGCAATATTTCAGTTTTTCCTTTTTCATACACTTGCAAACCTTTCTAAAATTCTGTTTTCAATTAGTCATTATGTGGTACTGAGTGCAGAAATAATGAGGAAAAAAAATGAATTTAAACAACTGTAGTAGCAGGCTACAACATAACAAAAATTGAAAAAAGTGAAGGAGTTCTGAATACTTTATGAACGCACGGTATAGTCTGTGAACAGGTGCAAGGTGCTTTGTGAATAGAAAGGGGCATGTTTAAAACTATGATTTTTACCTAACAGTTGCTATCCAAAGCCTAAGATAAGCATCATTAGAGGTAACTTATTTTACACAGCACAAGTCAGAACATTTCTTATTCTTTCGTTCATGGACGGACACAGCTTCCTATTGACAAGTGGGTATTACTGTATCCTTCATTTAGGAGTGACTAGGCAGAAAACTTATAGAAAGTGTTAACACACCACACCCTCTACAGCACCGCCCAGGGGGTGGACCCTCTGGGTATAATCCCTCTCTCTGCACTTCGCAGATCAGTTTTTTTTCTGCCTAGTAAGGAGAAGGACATGGCTCCCTTCGGGCCCACTGGTCCGGGGGATTTTTTCTACGTTTGTTTTTTTGTTTCCTGCGATCTTCGATCTACTGCAGACTGGGTAACAGGCTGGATCCTCGATCCTTGTAGTCCCCCCCAGTTTTGGCCATCACGCGCTGGGTTTTCCACGACATGCCCATCGCTCTACGGGTGGCCGGTGAACCTACGCTCCAGGGCTTGCATCGGACCGCTCAGCTTCGGCTGACCTTACGGCTGAGTCACAGTAGCCTGGCCGGTGAGCTTGCGCTCCAGGGCATGCATACGATCGTTCCCTAGGGCTCAATCACAGCATGCCTGGCCGACAGTCACCTCCGTGCGTGGATGATGATCTGTCCAGAATGTCTTCCAGCATGATCCACACAGGAAAGGTAAGTAACTCCCCTGCTTCGGCAGGGTGACTTGGCTGGACAGTCCTG
This sequence comes from Rana muscosa, assembly GCA_029206835.1. Lineage (NCBI taxonomy): Eukaryota > Metazoa > Chordata > Amphibia > Anura > Ranidae > Rana > Rana muscosa. The sequence goes on from CM055118.1 coordinate 281,912,050, forward strand.
GAGAGGTCAAGTAAGTGGTTGTGGCCCCTCTCTTTCCTCTCTCTCTGCCTTCCCTCCTCCCTGGGCTCTGAGCTAAGGTTGCTGGGTGCTGAGGGGCACCTAGGGGGCTCCAGCTGGAGTGGGGCTGCGCTGTAACTGTCATTTAAAAAATGTAATTTTCTGCTTACCTGTGTGTGCTTTTCGCCCTCCAGTCTGTCGACGGCCATTTTGCGGTGGTCCATGCCTGTTTGGCCTCTAGTGACTGTCCGGCGGCCATTTTCTTGTGGTTCGCGCCAATATGTATATATCGCCGCTCGGCGGCCATTTACTTGTGGTTTGCACCCGCTTTGGCCTCTTATCGACTGCTCGGCGGCCATGTTTCCTATGGTTCACGCCTGTATGTATATACTGCCGCTCGGCGGCCATATTTTTGTGGCCCGCGGCCGCTTTTGCCTCTACTGATGGCTCAGCAGCCATTTTCTTAGAGCCCACATTGTTTTCAATACAGCCGCTTGGCGGCCATTTTGCGGAAGTCTCCGGCCTCTAGGGTGCATTTCACTGGCGCGAATTTCACACAGGGAAACGCTGATAAGAATCAGACTGACATTAGACGAATGGGGTTCCCGTTAAAATTTATAGGCTGGATACGCACACTTTACACTGGTCCTACGGCCCGCATTAAGCTGAATGGCTCTTTGTCTCCTCCGTTCTCCCTGCAGAGGGGCACCAGACAGGGATGCTCTCTCTCCCCGGCTCTGTTCGCCCTGGCCGTGGAGCCTATTGCTGAGGCCCTTAGGACCTCGGCCGAGGTCCGTGGTCTTCGGGTGGGCTGGCTGGAGGAGAGAGTGGCTTTATACGCGGACGATATGCTCCTGTTCCTGAATGACGCTGGTGACTCTCTGCGGGGCGCACTTGGTATCATGGATACCTTCGCCGCCTTCACGGGGCTGAGGGTGAACTGGCACAAGTCGCAATTGTTCCCAGTGGATGCGGGGGCCCGGTCCTCCTCGCCCTCCTCTCTCCCGCTTCAGTGGGTTGAGCAGTTCACCTACTTAGGAATTGTTATCTCAAAGGAGACTGGGGATTTTGTGCGGCTAAATCTCGACCCTGTCCTGGTGACCATTAAAGCCAAATTTAAGGCGTGGAGTAACCTCCCCCTTTCTCTCATCGGGCGTATTAACCTGATTAAAATGAAAGTCCTTCCTAAACTCACGTATATTTTTTGGAATTCCCCTCACTGGCTGACTAAAGTCTTCTTTAATTCCCTCAGGCAACTCTTCCTCTCCTTTATATGGGGGGGCAGGCCACCTAGATTCAAATATTCCACCTTGACCAGGCCTGTGGACAGTGGCGGCTTGGCTCTCCCTGATTGTTACAAGTACTATTTGGCCACTCAGCTTGTGACCGCCCACTGGTGGCTGAGACTGGACCTGACCAATTCTGTGACGGTACTGGAGGCAGCCGTAGTGGGGTCCCTGGAGGCACTGGAGGGACTGCTATTCAGGGGGCAAAAAACGCCCCACAATCTCACCCCTTCCATGCGTACCACTATGCGGGCATGGAGGGCGGGTGAGGCACTAAGGGCACCCCAGCCGAACTCTTGGTCTCCTCACACCCCCCTGTGGCTGAATCCCAACCTGTCACAATTCCACACTATCCCCGATCCGCAGGCCTGGGCCAAGTACAAAATACTGACCCTCAAACATATCATCACCAACGGAGATCTCACTCCCTTTCACACTTTATGTGCTAAATTCAACGTACCTGACCGAGCCCGCTTTAGATATCTCCAAATTGCACATGCCTTCAGGTGCCAATTTCTGGGCAGGCCGGTCGAACTGGCGTACTCAGAGTTGGAATCTACTATCCGGGTGAAAGACCTGGAAAAACCCGCGTCTCAGATTTATGGATCCCTGCTGGTTGCTGCTATCCCCGAGCTGTCTTCCCTCCGCAGGAAATGGGTGGAGGACATACCGGGGCTGGACGCGGACGACTGGAGGGAGGTTTGGGATTATCCCTTCTCCCCTCTGATCTCAGCAAGGGACAAATTAGTTCAATATAAAATTGTCCACAGGGCTCACTACACACCTCACAGGCTGCACCAGATGTCACCGGAGCATTCTCCGGAGTGCTGGCGCTGCTCCTACCGGCCAGGGGGTTTCTTCCATATTTTCTGGGCTTGCCCAGCAATTGTACAGTATTGGAGTGAAGTGATACGGGTGATCAATAAAGCCACCGGGACTTGCGTCCCATGCGAGCCCATACACTGTTTGCTAGGACTGGTTGACCAACTGCCAATACTCAGAGCCAGAAAAACACTCATATCCCTGTTGTTGTATTATGCACGCAAAGCCATTACAATGAATTGGAAAAAATCGTCTCCCCCCTCTGTTAAATTTTGGAAAAACTTAATTAATGCCAGTTTGCCCCTATATAGAGCCACGTACTTGTCTAGAGGTTGTCCGCACAAATTTGAAAAGGTATGGAACTGTTGGTTAGATGACAGAAGCACGGCAAGTGATACAGTGACCACGGTCTAGATTTATATTGTATCTTCGAAATATCGATTTATTAACCCAAAAAATGTCTTCAGGCTACCTTCCTCTAACAATAACACTTTGAAGCATGATGTATATTGAATGAACCCTCTCCCCAAGCTTGGGGTTGTAGTATAGAATAAGTTAAGTTTTTTGTTATTTGTCGCCCTGTGACGGTCTGATGCCGAAACAGGGTAATGGCCCCTGCGTGGGCAGCTGTTGTGCCTAGATGTGGGCAAATTGTGTGTATGTTTTATAAAAACTCAATAAAAAAGATTTAAAAAAAAAAAAAAAAAGAATCAGACTGACACAGGCAGCGGTGGGATAGCATAACAGGTGGAGCACACGGCAGCAATAGCTGTACCGTTCCAAGGGTGGTGAGTCTTCTGGGAGACCCTGCATCTTTGTATCAGCTAGGAGGGTGGCCTATTGATACCTTGCCTGGAGTCCCTGTGGGTGTCGGGCGCGTGGGTCAGCATGGCGTCTGAAGCAGACCTCTTCTTCCCTGAAACACCTGAGTTGGCAGCTGGTGCCCCTGGAGGCTTTGTTGCCAAGGTAGAAGCGGCGCTTGGGAACACGGGGGGTGGAAAACGCCCCCGTCCCCCGCCATCTTCTGGGGATAATTCCGATGCAGAACCAGGCCCGGCTGTGGCTCATGGCCCGGATTCTGATGCATCAGAGACTGCAGACCGTGACCGGTCGGACAGTGAGAATGACTCCAAGTCCAGGTCAGCACGCAAAAAGGATTTGGTATCTGACCTTATCACGGCTATTCGGGATACGCAAAAATATGAGAATGCTGCAAAAGCAGCAGAGACACCGGTCCCCTTTGGGCTCTGTAAACTGGCCTGCACTGCCAGGGTGGTTCCTTGTGTGTCTTATCTTGATAAGCTGTGGTACAAGGAGTGGAAAAAACCCACTGAGGGTTTTTTGCAGCCCCAAAAATTTTTTTCGGGCGGTTCGGTACCCCTTGAGGAGAGTTCCTGAAAAATGTACCTCTCCCCCGATAGTGGACCCCCCTGTTTCCAGACTTAACAAGTTACCACGATTCCAGTGGAAGGGGCTCCTGTCTTCAGGGACACTCGCTACCTATACACAGTGGGGGGCTCAGCGGTACGCTCAGCATTGGCTGGGGTTTTTCTGATGCCTCAGACACTGACTGAGTAGGCAAAGAGGCTACTCCAGGGGTTAAAAGCACGGGAGGCTCCTCCGTACGAGGTAGCTCTGGCCGACCAGTTGGTACAGGGCCTTGAGTCTGTCTGCGAGTCAGACATGGATACTATCCCCTTGCTGTCTTGGGCCTCGGTTTATGCAGTGGCGCTACGCCACCTGATCTGGCTAAGGTGCTGGTCTGCGGACCAATCTTCCAAAGAAGGCCCTGTTGGATCTGCCCTTTTAGGGCAACAGACTTTTTTAGGGCCTCTCTGGATGACATCAATTAAGATGCCACAGGAGGTAAGAGCACGTTGCTCCCGCAATCCTAAAAAGGTAAGGAGCCACGCCATAGGCTAGGGCCCTCCTTCACCGCGCACAAGTGGTCTTCGTCCACCTAGTGCGGCAAGTAAACGACCCCAGGGCGATTAAGCGACTGCTGAGGGACAGAAGCGTCCCTGGGTTCGCAAGCCCAACCTTGCTTGCCTACCGAACAGATTTTTTTCCTCGAAACCGCCAGCTTCAACCGACTCGTCGGGAAGTCCCAGATGAGGCGGTTCAAGACCTGCTGATACGCAGGGTGGGCCTTCCTGTCTCAGTACAGGAACGGGTTCAGGGGTCTACTCAAGTCGGTTCGTATTGCTGGAGGGGGTTCGTCCAAACTTGGATCTCAGGACCCTCTATTGCTTTGTGAAAGTACAAGGATCCGGAAAGGAGTTGGCTTGCTCTGTTGTCGCTGCCCTTCATCCGGGGGATTCTGGCTTCCTTGATCATCAAGGACACATGCTTGCATGTCTCCATATGCACCAGGCATCAGAGATGTCTGCGTTGGCAGCCGGGGAAGACCACTACCAAGGGTAGCTCTCCCCTTGACCTAGCCTCGGCACCATAGGTGTTCACCAAGGTGCTTGCCCCGGTTCTGGCCCTACTAAGACATCGTGGCATCGCTATCATGGGCAACTTGTACGATCTTCTTCTGAGGGTCTCTTCAAACTTAGATTTCGAAATGAGCGTGTCTATAACCTGTCAGACCCTCCGATACTTGGTTGGGTACTGAACACTCAGAAGTCAGTATTGGTACCGTCCCAACTCCTAGTGTGTCTAGGGTTGATTCTGGACTCCTCAGAGGCCTAAGTTTTTTTTCTCCCTTGGGGAAAGTTGCAGACTCTTTGGCTGCGGTGCGGCAGTTGACATCCCAAAGATGGGTTGTCCCACCGCTTTTGCAGGCGAGTCCTGGGCCTCATGGTAGCCTCCTTTGAGGCGGTACCATAGGCACTATTTCACACGCGAGTGTTACAGAAGGTAACTCTGTCCTGAAGGGTCAAGTGCCCTTCATCCCTGGATTATCTAAATCCGGGTGAGCCACCTAATCAGGACCTCCCTAGTTGGTGGCCGACATCACCGGCATTTCTGTCTGGGAAGTTGATCCTTCCTTTTTACTGGATGGTGGTCACGGCGGACGCCTGTCTTCCCGGTTGCAGAGGAGTCTGAGGAGCTCAGTCAACCTGGGTCGCTGGACTTTGGAGGAATCCCAATTGCAGATCATGGCCTGAAATCCAGGCGATCTGGCTTTGCCTCTCCACTCTCAGAGGCTACAAGGGCGTCCAGTCAGAATCCAGTCGGACAAACACCACATTGGTGGCGTATGTCAATCATCAAGGAGGAACAAGCAGCTCTGCTGCAGCATCGGAGGTCGCTCACCCCTAAGGTGGGCAGAAAGGAGCGTACCGGCCCTGTCGGCCGTATACATTCCGGGTGAGGGATACTGGCAGGCGGACTACCTGAGTCGCCAGATGCTAAACCAAGGAGAATTGTCTCTACACCCGGAGGCGTTTTTTTTCAGCTCCTTTGCCAGAGGGGTGGCACACCAGTCGTAAAACTCCTGGCTTCTCGACTCAATCGGATGGCACCGTGGAGTCAGTACAGGCTAATCTATGCCTTTCCTCCTCTAAAATTCCTTCCTCATCTGCTTCGCAGACTGGAGGCAGAGAGGATTCCAATGGTCCTAATTGCTCTGGACTTGGCCTCGGTGTCCTTGGTACGCCGATCTAGTGCGTCTGGTAGCAGACGCCATCTGGCATCTACCGTTAAGAAGGACCTGCTGTCACAAGGTCACATACACCATCCTGTTTTTACAGTCACTGGCTTGAGGGCATGGCTTGAGAGCCAGGTGCTAAGAGACAGGGACCTGTCAGACTCGGTAATCTCTACCACGAGGAGTGCTTGGAAATCATCCCCTAGGAAAATTACCGTCGCACTTGGAAGACCTACATATCTATTGTGAGGAAATGAGGTGGCATCCGCTTACTTGGTTCCAGAGTCCTGCTGTTCTTCAGCAGGGCACGGGCCAAAAATTTTACTTTGAGTACAATTAGGGGCAGGTTTCTGCCCTGGCTGTCTTTTTTCAACGACCCCTGGTGCCTCACTCTCTAGTGAGAACATTTGTACAGAGGGTGGCCCCTCCGGTCCACCCTCCACTACTTCCGTGGGGCTTGTGTAGCAGACATCCTTTTGGCTTCTACCGCTACGAGAGGACCTGCTGTCGCAGGGTCCCATATGCCATCCTGCTTGCAGTCGATGGCTTTAATGGCATGGCCTCTAGTGCCTCAGAGACCACAGTTTTAGAACATCAGGGAGATTCCCTTGTTAACACTTTCTCGGAAAGTGGTCCTTTTTGGTGGCTGTTATGCCAGTTAAGACGGGTTTCTGAGCAGGCAGCCTTGTCATGCAAGCCTCCCTATCTGATCATCCACAAGGATAAGGTAGTGCTGCGTCCGCAGCCTTCTTTTCTTCCTAAAAGTCGTGTTCGACTTCCCATCTCAAGGAAGACATTATACTGCTATCCTTGTGTCCTCATCCGTCGTATCCTAAGAAGACGACGTTGCATTCCTTGGACATTGTCCAAACTCTGAGAGAATGCTTGTCTGGTACTGCTCCGTTCCAGGAGTCCAGGCTCACTGTTGTTCAGTGGCTGGTCCCAAGTAGGGCCCAGCGGTCTCGTCGGCCACCATCTCCAGATGGATCCGACAGATCATGTTCAGGCTTATGCCATGAAGGGTCAGGCACCTCCCTTTCCCGGGCGCATTTGACCAGGGCAAGAGGTGCCAGTTATGACGGGTTTCTGAACTGGCAGCCTTGTCATGCAAGGCTCCCTATCTGATCTTCCACAAGTATAGGTGGTGCTGCATCCACAGCCTTCTTTTCTTCCTAGGGTCGTTCGAGCTTCCAGGAAGACATTGTACTGCCATCCTTGTGTATTCTTCCTTCGAATCCTAGGAAACGACGTTGTATTTTTTGGACGCTGTCCGAGCTCTGAGAACATCAAGCGTCTGTTTCAGCAGGTGTGTAGGGCGGCGACCTGCTCGTCCATTCACACTTTCACTAAACTTTACAAGTTGATGTGTGTGCATCTTCGGATGCTTCTTTCGGCCGCAAGGTATTGCAGGCGGCTGTTTAGAGTTGCAACTCCTCTGTTGAGGAGCTCTGTTTTGTTTTGGGGTGAAGTTGTTTTAATGCTGTTCCCACCCCTCGTTTTTGACACTGCTTTGGGACGTCCCACTTGTCAATAGGAAGCTGTGTCCGTCCATGAACGAAAGAGTAAATAGGATTTTTTACTCACTATAAAATCCCTTTCTCTGAGTTCATGGACGGACACAGCACCCACCCCTCGTTTTAAGTTTGTACTGCTTTTTGAAGAACTGATCTGCGAAGTGCAGAGAGAGGGATTATACTCAGAGGGTGCACCCCCTGGGCAGTGCTGTAGAGGGTGTGGTGTGTTAACACTTTCTACAAGTTTTCTGCCTAGTCACTCCTAAATGAAGGATAATACCGACTTGTCAATAGGAAGCTGTGTCCATCTATGAACTCTATTTTACGGTGAGTAAAAAATCCTATTTTTTTCCTGGAGTTCCACTTTACTTCTTACGGGTATTTATATAGCTCAAAAAGGCAAGTGCAAAGGACTATCCATTAGGGTGGTCTGCAGGCTCCTTGTTGGTGATTTTTTCCCCCAAAACCAGGTTTAGCATGCCTTGTTCTGCACTTTTTCTATGTATGGAGGCGGCTATCTTGTTAAAGGAGCAGGCCCCTTGATGACGGAGGATCTAGGGGAAGAATATTAACCACCTCCCACACGCAGTATAGACAAAGAACGCAACGGGGTGGCTTTCTCGTTCTGGGACGATGTCATATGACACGGCGCAACCCCGACCTCGGGAAAGAGCCAAGACGTGTGAGGAGAGAAGAGCCGGTCAGCGAAATTTCCTCACGGGGGAGACCTGCACAGATCATCAGGGCACTGATAATTAGTGCCCTGATGATCAGTGCAGCCTCAACAGTGCCCATCTGTGATCCCAGTCAGTGCCCCATCTGTGATGCCAGTCAGTGCTGCCTTTCAATGCCCATCAGTGCCTGCTCATTAGTGCCGCCTATCGGTGTCCATTAGTGCCACCTATTAGCGCAAATCAGTGCCACCTACCAGTGCCATCAGTGCCACCTATCAGTGCTGCATATCAGTGCCGCCTAGCAATGTCCATCAGTGCTGCATATTAGTGCCTCCTCATCATTTCCCTTCAGTGCCACCATATCAGTGCCTATCAGTGCCACCATATCATTGCCCATCAGTGCAGCCTATCAGTGCAGCCTCATCAGAGCACTTTAGTGAAGGAGAAAAATTAGTTATTTACTAAAAAATTTAATGGAAACTAAAACTTTTTTCTGTTTTTTTTTTTTTTTTTCAGCAAAAAAAAAAAAAACCCAGTGGTGAATAAATACCACCAAAAGAAAGCTCTATCTGTTTAAAAAAATAAAAATAAAAAAATATAAAAATGTAATTTGGGTACAGTGCTGCATGACCGCACAATTGTCATTCAAAGTGTAACAGCACTGAAAGCTAAAAATTGGACTGGGCAGGAAGGGGGTGAAAGTGCCCGGTATTTAAGTGATTAAAGAAGTGTCAGGGAGGTGGAGAAAGTCCAGATCCACAATTAAATGAATCCGAAGCAAGGAGACAGATTTATGCTGGTCCTCTTGTATAGCCTCCACTTCATCTATGAGAACTGTTTGCCTATCAGCACCACCTATCAGTGCTCATCAATGCTGCCCATCAATGCCATCTATCAGTGCTTATCAATGCTGCTTATCAGCACCTATCAGTGCTCATCAATGCTACCTAACAGTGCTCAATGCTGCCTATCGGTGCAAATCAGTGCCACCTATCAGTACTCATCAATGCCACCTATCAGTATCTATCAGTGCCACCTATCAGTGCTCAATGCTCATCAGTGCTGCCTATCAGTGCTCATCAATGTAGCCTATCAGTGCTCATCAATGCTGGCAATCAGTGCTCACCAATGCTGCCTATGAGTTCTGCCTTTCAGTGTTCATCAGTGCCCATCAGTGCAGCCTATAAGTTCTGCCTATCAGAGCTCATCAATGCCCATCAGTGCCACCTATCAGTGCCCATCAATCCCACCTATCAGTGCAGCCTATCAGTGCACATTAGTGCCTCCTATCAGTGCAGCCTATCAGTGCTCATCAAGGCAGCCTATCAGTGCCCATCAGTGCAGCCTATCAGTGCCCATCAGTGCCTCCTATCAATGCCCATTAGTGCCTCCTATCCGTGCCCATTAGTGCCTCCTATCAGTGCCCATCAGTGCAGCTCTGGCCAATTATAAGAGGAGATGCCCCTAGGCATGCTGGGAACCTGTATTTATGTTTGAGGAGCACATGGGCACTTAGTCATTTCTAGTAGAGGATTGCACCAGGCTGGTGGAGAGGCATTAACACCCCCGGTGCTTGCTGTCATGTTGCCTCAGGTGGGCGACCTAAGGGCCTGAACTGCTGACATGTGGCCTCAGGAGGGAGACCTGAGGGCCTGAGGTCTGTGTGGCTGACCCTGGTCCTACCATAGCTGACAGAGGGAGAGTCTACAGTTCTCCTGGTTTAGTATTATGGAGGGAGAAGGCTGCAGGTGGTGCTTCAGGAGCCTTGTGATTACAGACACCCTAAGTGCTGGTTCACACTGGGGCGACAAACGCTCCGACATTAGGAGCTCATGTCGCATGACGTGTGAAAATCAATGTTTCCCTATGGGAGCCGTCTTAACTGGTCCGACACATGTCGGTCCGACATTAAAAATTCTCCCTGTACTACTTCTGTCCGACTTTGATCCGACTTCAGCCCATTGACTATCATTGAAGTCGGATCAAAGTCGGATCCTTGTCCTAACCATACGACTTTGGCATCCGACATTGTGATTACAGCAGCAGTAAAAGGAATTTATCTCACCCTGGGATTGTTTTGATTGGTCAAAGGACAAGTCAGACTAGCACAATGTCGGATCAAAGTAGTATCCTGTTCATGAATGTCGGATGGATGTCGGACCAATGTCGGACCAATGTAGGACAGATGTCGCAGAGCAAAGTAGGATGAAAGTCGTGTCGTATAGTGTGAACCCAGCCTTAGGCCTGGTTCACACTTGTCCGACAAACGCTCCGACATTAGGAGCTCATGTCGCATGACGTGTGAAAATCAATGAATCCCTATGAGAGCCGTCTTAACTGGTCCGACACAAGTCGGTCCGACATTAAGGCTGGGTTCACACTATACGACACGACTTTCATCCTACTTTGCTCTGCGACATCTGTCCTACATTGGTCCTACATTGGTCCGACATTGGTCCGACATCCATCCGACATTCATGAACAGGATACTACTTTGATCCGACATTGTGCTAGTCTGACTTGTCCTTTGACCAATCAAAACAATCCCAGGGTGAGATAAATTCCTTTTACTGCTGCTGTAATCACCATGTCGGATGCCAAAGTCGTATGGTTAGGACAAGGATCCGACTTTGATCCGACTTCAATGATAGTCAATGGGCTGAAGTAGGATCAAAGTCGGACAGAAGTAGTACAGGGAGAATTTTTAATGTCGGACCGACATGTGTCGGACCAGTTAAGACGGCTCCCATAGGGAAACATTGATTTTCACACGTCATGCGACATGAGCTCCTAATGTCGGAGCGTTTGTCGCCCCAGTGTGAACCAGCACTAAAAATGCTCCCTGTACTACTTCTGTCCGACTTTGATCCTACTTTAGCCCATTGAATATCATTGAAGTCGGATCAAAGTAGGATCCTTGTCCTAACCATCCGACATTTGACATCCGACATGGTGATTACAGCAGCAGTAAAAGGAATTTATCTCACCCTGGGATTGTTTTGATTGGTCAAAGGACAAGTCAGACTAGCACAATGTCGGATCAAAGTAGTATCCTGTTCATGAATGTCGGATGGATGTCGGACCAATGTCGGACCAATGTCGGACCAATGTCGGACCAATGTAGGACAGATGTCGCAGAGCAAAGTAGGATGAAAGTCGTGTCGTATAGTGTGAACCCAGCCTAAGGCCTGGTTCACACTGGGGCGACAAACGCTCCGACATTAGGAGCTCATGTCGCATGACGTGTGAAAATCAATGTTTCCCTATGAGAGCCGTCTTAACTGGTCCGACACATGTCGGTCCGACATTAAAAATGCTCCCTGTACTACTTCTGTCCGACTTTGATCCGACTTCAGCCCATTGAATATCATTAATGTCGGATCAAAGTAGGATCCTTGTCCTAACCATACGACTTTGGCATCCGACATTGTGATTACAGCAGCAGTAAAAGGAATTTATCTCACCCTGGGATTGTTTTGATTGGTCAAAGGACAAGTCAGACTAGCACAATGTCGGATCAAAGTAGTATCCTGTTCATGAATGTCGGATGGATGTCGGACCAATGTCGGACCAATGTCGGACCAATGTCGGACCAATGTCGGACAGATGTCGCAGAGCAAAGTAGGATGAAAGTCGTGTCGTATAGTGTGAACCTTTAGGCTGGGTTCACACTATACGACACGACTTTCATCCTACTTTGCTCTGCGACATCTGTCCTACATTGGTCCGACATTGGTCCGACATCCATCCGACATTCATGAACAGGATACTACTTTGATCCGACATTGTGCTAGTCTGACTTGTCCTTTGACCAATCAAAACAATCCCAGGGTGAGATAATTCCTTTTACTGCTGCTGTAATCACCATGTCGGATGTCAAATGTCGGATGGTTAGGACAAGGATCCTACATTGATCCGACTTCAATGATATTCAATGGGCTGAAGTAGGATCAAAGTCGGACAGAAGTAGTACAGGGAGCATTTTTAATGTCGGACCGACTTGTGTCGGACCAGTTAAGACGGCTCTCATAGGGATTCATTGATTTTCACACGTCATGCGACATGAGCTCCTAATGTCGGAGCGTTTGTCGGACAAGTGTGAACCAGGCCTAAGAGCCTTAGACAATTAATCCCCCTCTTGTGCTCTAAATCAGCTGAGGGTCCACACAAAGAGAACACTGGATAGTGTTCTGATTGCTTTATCCAGAACTGTCCACTACTTTACTAAGGGACATCGCTCAGTTCTGCAATCAGTTTGCTGCTGCTTTGAAGAAGTCTGTATCTGCTTTCTGCAAGGACTTTAGCCAATTTCACTAGGTAAGTATATTAGAGTCCTCTGTGTGAATAGTTCATCTTTGGAGTATCCTACTATATCCCTTCCCTATCCAAGTTCCCCAATAAAACAACAAAACAAAAGCCCTAGACTGGTTATTGGAGACAACGAGCAGAAGTATGTGTACACCTGGCTGTGTGAATCTACCCTGTGCCAGGCTGCAGAGCAAAAGTGTGGAAGACCCGGGCAAAATACCAGCGGCTACTCCGGGGGTAGCGCTACAATTATTTTTCCAGAGGATTTCAAAATAAAAAGCAGATTTTCCAGGTACTGCTTACAATATTTCTAAATGCTCCCTATAAGATAGGACATCTGAGGTTCATGTTTGCAGGTTTCATGTTATAATATAGTAATGATACTGCACACTGCATAATTTATCACTACCAAGAACCGCTCCCAGCATTAATTGTAAAAATGTCCTCCCTGAACATATTCAGGATTTTTCAATTGTGGAATTCACTCCAGCTAAAGAGCTAGCCGTTCAACCTATACACTTTAATGTTTTCTTTTCCTCACATTGCCTACCATAACAAGTGTAAATTAAATGCATAGCAAACTGAGCATGTGATTTGAGGGCCCGTTCACACCAATTGTGGTGCTCGAAATGTGCGTTTCCGAGTTTTCTGTACTGCATGGGAACGCACTGCCCTGGTAAGATGCGCACGGGTGTTATTAATTGTTAATGGCACCCCAAATGCATCATGTTGTGCACACCAAACTATGATATTACAGTACCATGTGGCTTGGTACGGTGCAATTTTAAATGTTGTGCCTGGCATACTTTTTTGCATGATCCTGGGCATATACAGCTCCCCCATATACTTACCTGAGCCCAATCTTGATCCAGTGATGTGCATTAGAGCCAAAGCTTTCGCCCCCTCATTCCTCATTGTCTCACACATAGCAGGGGGAGCCACTGTCAATCACAGCCAGTGAGGAGGGAGTGGGGCCCAGCCATGCTCTGTGTGGCTATGGACACACAGTGCTGGCTTAGGAACGAGCACACACAAGTGCCCCCATAGCAAGTGGCTTGTTATGGGGGCACTCAGTGTGTGTGGGGGGGGGTTGCTAGGAGTGCTGGTGGGTGGAAGCAAGAAGAAGAGAATCAGGGCTGCTCTCTGCAAAACCATTTCACAGATCAGATATGCAACCTTTTGGCGCCACTCAAGGTAGAGGTGAAAGCATACCCCTGTGCCCCAGATAATGGGTTAGAGCGTTTTTACAGCCCAAAAATGCCACAGCCAAAAACAGTTGATAACAGCCTATGTGTACATGGACACATAGAATAACATGATGGTGAGTTTAGTGACTCTAGAAAAAAATGTCTGAAGCCAAAAACAGCAGCTGTAAAAACGTCCAAAATTGTCCAGAGGCCTAATGCCGCGTACACACGATCGATTTTCTCGACGGTGAAAACACCGTTGAGAAAATCGATGGGAAAAACGAGGGAACGGCTTGGTTCCCTACACATGGCTGTTTTTCCTGACATTTTTTTTCTTTTTTCTTGGTTGAGAAAAACGACCGTGTGTGGGCTCCGTGGCAGTGTTTCCCTATGGGAAAACTGCAGCGGAAAAAAATGACGGGAATCACGACGAGAAAAATTAGAGCATGTTCTAATTTTTCTCGTCGTGATTAATGCCGTTTTCCCCGTCGGGAAAAATGACAAAAAGCCCACACGGTCGTTTTTCTTGTTAAAAATAAAAATAAAAAAAATTCCCGACGGGAAAAATGATCGTGTGTACGCGGCATAAGAGTTTAACACTGAAAGGTATCTGCCTAAGTGATTCTTGTTCTTATCTGCTTTAAGAATCCTAAGTAAAAGACTTGTTTACTTTGCTACAGTCTGGTGTCTGTGTAATTAAAATACAGTTAGGTCAATATATATTTGGACACAGGCACATTTTTTATACTTTTGGCACTGTATGCCAACAGAATAAAATTAAACAATCCAAATGAATTTGAAGTGCAGACTTTCAGCTTTCATTCATGGGGTTGAACATAAATATCAAGTACAAATTTTAGGAACTCCCCCCATTTTCAGGGGCTTAAATGTAATTGGACAAACGAATATAATCATAAATAAAATATTCATTTTTAATATGTTGTTGAGAATCCTTTACTGGCAATGACTGCCTGAAGTCTGGAACCCATGGATACTACCAAATCCTGTGTTTCCTCCTTTCTGATGCTTTGTCGGGTTCTAACTGCAGCTGTCTTCAGTTGTTCTTTGTTTGAGGGTCTTTCTGCCTTTAGTTTTGCCTTCAGCAAGTGAAATGCATGCTCAATTGGGTTGAGATCAGGTGATTGACTTGGCCATTGAGGAATATTCCACTTCTTTTCCTTCAAAAGCTCCTGGGTTGCTTTTGCAGTGTGTTTTGGATCATTGTCCATCTGTACTGTGAAGCACTGTCCAATCAACTTTACTGCATTTGGGCTGACAGTATATCTCTAAACACTGCAGAATTCATGCTTCTGTCTTCTGTTACATCATCAATAACACCAATGACCCAGTGCCACTGGAAGCCATGCATGCCCATGCCATCACACTTGGTAAAGAAAAAAGTTGTGATAGTGCTGCCCAATAGTGAACAATCAAATCATTCAAATAATAAACTCCTGTGCTATAAAATTGCTATAAACATTGATACATTGAAAAATACATAAACACATATTAGGTAAATAAATAAAGTCCTCACAGTCCACACATAAAGTGCTCTAGTGCATCTTCATATTTCAATATGTGTTCCACCATATAACAAGAGTGCTCTGTCACCAGGTGAAATGCTCGCTCACCTAAGGACAGAACCCTCAAAAGGGCCAACACAGCAGACTTACGAACGCCAGAGTTACGAACTTCTACTTACGAACCGGGCGCTGCGGGGACCCTCTGCCATTTTGGGCGGACCGTCTGCTGTTCTGCGCATACGCGGCCAGACGGAGCCTTGGGAAATGTCAGTAATTGGCCGCGCATGTGCAAAACGGCATTCGACGGAACATTGGAAAACATTGGAAATGTCCGTAATTGCCGGTCTGCGGATGCACGGCCGACTTACGAACATTTCCGATTTACAAACAGGAGGAAAGTCCCTAACGGGTTTGTAACCCGGGGACCCCCTGTAATGGTAATTAATCCTGTGCACCACATAGTGGGTCATCTGCTCACTCTGATGATGATGGAACTTCCCCAGCTGGGATAACTCTCAGAACTCACATTTATTTATTATTATTATTAAAAACAAGCAATATGATATAACAGAGTCTTACAGCATCAAGGTATCACCCTGGTTGTAGGCAGGGTTGCTAACAAATTTAGTTTGCTAGGTGGTAACTAGCCTGGCTAATTGTTAGGGGGATCCACCAACTTTTCTCTAACCCTGGATTTGATGCACCTCTCTCTTCTGTCACTAGGTGGCATTGTTGCCTGTGGCATTAGAATGACAAGGGCATAGTGAATTCAGACTAGGAGTGGATGGGTTTTCTTAGCCAATTGGCAGGGGTTTCTTTGGCCCCTAGGACTGCTGGGAGAGCCTATTTATCCGGGAGGAGTCAGGTGATCGGGGGTTCTGTGCCACCTGGATGGCTGTCTGGGTGGACGTGTGTTACAAGGTTTCGGGCTGCTACTCCAGAAGCCAGAGGCGCTAGGCTGTCTGAGGCCTATCCAGGTTTGAGAGAAGCAGCGCAGGGTTGGGGCTTCAGGCAGGAAGCCAACAAGTTGCAGTCGTCTGAGTTGCCAGATGACAGATGCACACCGTAGGTCAGGAGTGCACCACAAGGTAGTGAACCCTATGGCTGACTGCTGCGGATGGAACACTGGGTGGTTAGGGAAGGTAGATCCACTGGAGCACAAACAGGGATCCCACAGGAAGCTAGAGCCCAATATTCCCCAGGGCGTGGAGTCTAAGATCCAGCAGGTGTTCACCAGAGCCTCTAGTGGTGAGGATGGACTAAGCTGCAACTGGATCCAGGTCGTGGCCCCCAGAGTCCCCTAGCTCACGCTCCATAGGGTATAGAGGATAGAGGGGAAGCAGCAGCTCAGGATACAAGAGATAGTGAGGGGATAAGCCAAGGTCAGGGCGACAAGCAGACTGTCATGGATATGCAGTAGTGTTTGTCTGCCATCTTACCTTCCTCCTCATGTGTTCATCTAGAGACCAGACCTCCTTCACCTGGCTTCCTTTATAATCTCCTCCCAGCCTGACTCCACCCCAGGCCCTATCACTGAACACTATATTAACCTGTGCACTGCAAGCCTGCTTGGCTGATCAACGTGTTTGTTAGGCATTGTGTGTTTGGGTTCCTGCCTGCCGTGTGCTACGTCTGTCTCTCTGTTACGTTATTGGCTTGTCCCCGACCATCCCTGTCTGCTCGTGACCCTTGACCTTCGGCTCGTTCTTCGTTATCCTTGTCTGCTTGTGGCCCCTGACCTTCGGCTTGTTATTCGGTTCTCTCTATCGTGT
This sequence comes from Rana muscosa, assembly GCA_029206835.1. Taxonomy (NCBI): domain Eukaryota; kingdom Metazoa; phylum Chordata; class Amphibia; order Anura; family Ranidae; genus Rana; species Rana muscosa. The sequence goes on from CM055118.1 coordinate 281,928,731, forward strand.
GCTGCTGCTTCCCCTTATCCTACGGGGCGTGAGCTAGGAAACTCCAGGGGCCGCGACCTGGTCCCAGCCTGCAGCGTAACATCCTCACCACTAGAGGCCCTGGAGAAGACCAGCTGGGTCTTAGACTCCGCGCCCTGGGGAATCTTGGCTCTCGCTTCCGTTGGGATCCCGGTTGTGCTCCTCTGGTCCCGCTTTCCACAACCACCCAGTTTCCTATCCACAGAAGCCAGCCATAGGGTTCACTACCTCGCGGTGCACTCCTGTCCCCCTACGGTGTGCATCTGTCACCTGGCCACAGGTGACCCTGACAGTTTGATCAGCCATGAACCCGGCTGACATCCCGCTTCCCGCGGATGATCCATTGCAGGGCATAGTTCGCAGACTTGAGACCCAGGAATCAAATCAGACCCAGGTGATGCGATTCCTCCAGGATCTGGCTTCTCGATTCGAGCAGCTTCAGGTCTCCTTGGGAACCCCGAATCCGCAACCCCAAATACAACCAGCGGCTGCACCTATTGCACCAGTCGCAGCCACACACTCACTACAACTGCCAGCTCCGTCCCGTTTCTCTGGGGACTCCAAGGCTTGCAGGGGGTTCCTTAGTCAATGCACAATTCATTTTGAGCTCCAGCCCCAAAACTTCCTGTCTGATCGGGCTAAGGTAGCCTATATCATTTCCCTCCTCTCTGGTGAAGCTTTAGCCTGGGCAGCCCCTCTGTGGGAACTGAATGATCCAGTGGTTTCTAGCCTGTCTGGCTTCTTGAAACTTTTTCGGAATATCTTCGAAGAACCGGCTCGTGTCTCTTCAGCGGCCAGCACCCTTTTACGTCTCCGCCAAGAGTCTGCTTCTGTGGGACAGTATGCCCTTCATTTCCGCATACTGTCGGCTGAGTTGAGCTGGAACAATGAGGCCTTAGTCGCAACCTTTTTGCATGGCCTGTCTGATAGAGTGAAGGATGAATTAGCAGGAAGAACCATCCCCACTGATCTGGCCGGCGTTATCTCCTTGTGTAACCAGATCGATATTCGCTTTCAGGAGAGGACCTTAGAAAAGCAACGCCAGCACTCCTTGGTTCTTAGTCAGCCTGAGCTCCCCTCTCTTCGACCCGTAGAGCATCTCCTACCAGCTGAGGAACCCATGCAGCTGGGTCGGACCAGGCTATCCCCCGAGGAACGTGCTAGGCGCAGAACTCTTGGTCTGTGTCTTTACTGTGGGGGCAAAGGTCATTTTCGTGACACTTGCTCTCTTTGTCCAGAAAAACGTCCGGGTCCACTTCATCTGGAAAGTGGAGTATTGGACCCAGAAATATCACCTTCCCCTTCTCGTCTTCTGCTTTCTGTGTTCCTTCATGTTGGTGCTTCTTCTCATTCGGTCTCAGCATATCTGGATTCCGGAGCCGCTGGTAATTTCATGGACTGGGAAATCGCATCGTCCATGAGACTTACTCTTTTGCCCCTCACCACGCCATTGGTGGTCTTGGCGATTGATGGTACTGTTCTCCCAGGGGGACCTATCCGCTTCCAGACCCTCCCTGTTAAGATGTCGGTGGGTACACTCCACCAGGAGTGGATATCCTTCCTTATCTTACCCAAGGCCTCAACGCCTATAATTTTGGGTCTCCCATGGTTACAGCTCCATTCTCCTCATGTGGACTGGACTACTGGACAGATCCTGGCTTGGGGTCCCTCCTGTTCCTCGTCCTGCCTACCCAAGGTTGCCCCCTGTGAATCTGAGCCGGTCATTCATTCCAGGTTGCATAACCATTTACATTTCTCTGTCCCTAACCACCCTTGGACGCACAGCCAGGCTAGCTTGTCTACAAGTCCTGCAGTCGCTACGTCTTGCGATGCGATTCAGGTAGTCGCTACACCTGACTCAGCTATTCACTCTGCCTCTGTACTAGTTATGCCAGTCCAGCCCATGCCCAGTGAGCCTCTCACTTTTTCTTGTTCGGGACATTCTGCTTGTCCTTCAGCTATTCAGCTTGACTCCGGCGACATGTCACCTTCTAACCAACCTGACTTCAGGGTTCCACTGACATCTGCCCAGTCTGATGGTCCTGTGCAAGATGACCAGTTCCCCTTTAAGGGTCTAGGGGACCCTCCTCAGATTCCTGTTGATCGTCTCATGCCCTTGCTTATTCCTAGAGAGCCTTTGGTCCTCAATAGATCTTCTTGTCATCTCCCTACCTCGTTTTCAGTCTCTGAGGATAATCTTAAGTACGAGGTTAGACAAGTTCTGGATTCTCGGCTCTGCAGAGGCATTCTTCAGTACCTTGTGCATTGGAGAGGTTTTGGTCCTGAGGAGGCGTCTTGGATCGCTGCATCTGATGTCGCTGCACCTCATCTGTTGAGAAGGTTTCATCAGAGATTTCCCTTTAAGCCTGGGTCCAGGCGGGGGAGGGCCCATAAGAGGGAGGGTACTGTCATGGATATGCAGTAGTGTTTGTCTGCCATCTTACCTTCCTCCTCATGTGTTCATCTAGAGACCAGACCTCCTTCACCTGGCTTCCTTTATAATCTCCTCCCAGCCTGACTCCACCCCAGGCCCTATCACTGAACACTATATTAACCTGTGCACTGCAAGCCTGCTTGGCTGATCAACGTGTTTGTTAGGCATTGTGTGTTTGGGTTCCTGCCTGCCGTGTGCTACGTCTGTCTCTCTGTTACGTTATTGGCTTGTCCCCGACCATCCCTGTCTGCTCGTGACCCTTGACCTTCGGCTCGTTCTTCGTTATCCTTGTCTGCTTGTGGCCCCTGACCTTCGGCTTGTTATTCGGTTCTCTCTATCGTGTGCTGCTGCTTCCCCTTATCCTACGGGGCGTGAGCTAGGAAACTCCAGGGGCCGCGACCTGGTCCCAGCCTGCAGCGTAACATCCTCACCACTAGAGGCCCTGGAGAAGACCAGCTGGGTCTTAGACTCCGCGCCCTGGGGAATCTTGGCTCTCGCTTCCGTTGGGATCCCGGTTGTGCTCCTCTGGTCCCGCTTTCCACAACCACCCAGTTTCCTATCCACAGAAGCCAGCCATAGGGTTCACTACCTCGCGGTGCACTCCTGTCCCCCTACGGTGTGCATCTGTCACCTGGCCACAGGTGACCCTGACACAGACAAGGATAAACAAAAGACAAGCCAAAGGTCAAGGTCACAAGCAGACAGGGATAGTCGAGAACAAGCCAATATCGTTAACACAGAGACAGACGAAGCACACGGCAAGCAGGAACCCAAACACACAATGCTTAACAAACAATGTTGATCAGCAAGGCAGACTTGCAGTGCACAGGTTAATATAGAGTTCTCTGATAGGGCCTGGGGTGGAGCCAGGCTGGGAGGAGAGATTATAAAAGCAGCCAGGTGAGAGTGTCTGGCCTCTAAGGTGAACACATGGAGGAGAGGTAAGCTGACAGACAAACATTACTGCATATCCATTACAGTCAGAGGTTCCGCTGGATAGGCAACCAAATTGTTGCCATAAGGGATGACCACTCCTGTCACCAGGGGCAAGTGAGGATCAAGCCAGAGGTAAATGGGAAGCAGTTGCTACCAATGGGCAACCACTCCAGTTGTCAGAGGACAGTGTATGGAAGTCTGAAGAAGTACCAGAGCAGCCTTTTCACCAGCCAGGGACAGTGAAGAAGTGGGAAAGCTTCAGCAGAGTGTCAAGTCAGGGACCCAGCAGGTTAGCAGGTGTCAGGAAGGGCATGCCAGCGCCCAAGATGGCAGCCGAAGAAGACGGCCTGTTGTTCATGTCAGAATAGCACTATTGCGCATGCGTGCGCCAGTTCGCGCAACAGCGCGCACACCATGATGCCCCATGATGCTCTTTGGCGCCCAGCGGGCTATTTAGACTGGGTCAGTACCCAGATTCAATGCTGTCTGCTGTACAGCGTTCCAGTTGCCTTGTATCTGCTACCTGTTCCTGTACTTGACCCGGATTGCTACTGACGTTCCAGCTTTCTGCCTGCATCTGAGCCGGCTTGTTTTGACTGCGCTTCTGCCTGCTCCCTCTGCTACCTCGCTGCCAGCCTATTACCGATCCGGCCTGACTACGCTGCCGCCTTTTGCAACTGTCCCTGACGTGCCCACCAGTGTATGACCCGGCTTGTCTTCACCTGCCTTATCTGCAGCCCTTGGAGTCCTGCTGAACTTCCATCCCATCTGCAGTTACCGTGGTTCCTCTACAGCGATCCATCAGGCACTTGTGCGACTCTGCACTCCTGCGCCACCTGTCTACTCTACCAGGGGGCCCCCGAGTCAGAGGTGTAAGAGAGGCCGTCCTCTGCATATCAGGCTCTACCGTCAGGTACGTGACAGTAGCAGACAGCCATGTCTGAGCCTGTGCGAGGACCCTCTCCCACAGAGGAACTTTGTCAGCATCTGGTTGGCTTTTTTTTTTTTTGTTTCTTTTTTACTTTTCTCTTCTTGTTTTCTTTTTCTTTTCTT